>KV751316.1:4240626-4270154 GCA_001698575.1 Mola mola
AAACATACTTAAAATACTTTTATTTGCTCTCTCATACTACAAAAATATATTAAACACAGGCTTGGTTTAATTATCAACTGTTCCTCCGACTGTTGTGTAGGAGTGAACTGTAACCTGGCCTTGTTTCTTCCACAGAGGATGACCTGAAAGAAAGGTGTCTGGAGCAGCTGGCAGAGCAGAGGAACTCTGACGTGAACTATAAATCAACGAACCACATCAACAATGTTCCTAAAGCAGAGGAGCTCCATGCGGAGTGCCACCCAGTGCCAGTATTGCCTTCTCTGCCTCCCCCCTCCATGCCTATCACTGTGATCCCCATCCCCGTGGTCACTCCCAACCCCACAGGCTCAGCCACCTTGCCCGTCGCCACGCTATCCCCTCCGGCCGCTCCTCCACCTGCCGTGCCGCTGCCCTGCCGCCCTCCCCACAACACAGGCCTGACCAGCTGAGCTCCGTGCTGACCAGCAGCTACAAGCAACCAATACAGAACCACTCCCCTCACCCACAGCTCATCACCCAGAGTAACAACACAAAACTGCCGCAGCATTCACACCAGCAGATGGTTCAGCGCTATCCTGGTTCCATCGTCTCACCCCCTCAGCCGTTACTGCCCCAGTTGGGCACCGTGCTGCAGCAGGCTCCTCTACACAACGACTCTGTCAGCCAGGGGAGCCCCCCTGATGAAGGCCGGCTCCTGGACAACAAGAAGAGGCCTGGAGGGTGAGTTTCAACAAATTAAGTGCTTTACTTGATTTGTAGATCAAAAATCTAATACTTTTGGACTGTTACTGCTTAAAAGTGCTTGTTTTGTAATGATTTGATAAGGTTTGGGTATCCTTTTAAAACTGACTGTAACAATAGAGTACTTCAATTGATAACCTTCTCTGTTCTCTATACTTAATAAGGCACCTCATGCTGATCATCTTCCCAGTTTTTCCTGAAATGTGCTTTTTATTTTTTTAGTTATAGACAGCACAGGCATGTAGTAGAGCCACACTTATGCACATTTGGGTGGTGAAGTGCCAACTCTGTGACACACTTCTCCACAGCATAAACTGTATAGGTTGTAGCTGCTGTAGTACTAGGGTCAATCACAAATCATATTACATCAAAGACTGGGAACTTTTGCTTGGTACTGAGCTTTTCTGATCGATACCTTTAAGTAATCAAGTCCCAATTCCCAGCTTTGATTTTAAATTGGAATAATTGAGCAAAATTTTATTATTAGTGAAGCTGTTACAATTCTGGTATGTCATGTCTTTTCTACTTTAAATTGGACATGCACAACAGATAGTTCTCGCTGTCACGAGCAACAAAGGAAAAAAAAACCTCTTTGATTGATTTTTTTAAAAATTTTTTTAATTTGATTTTTATACTTGTCACATCAGACTTTTTCATTTGTGCTCCTACAGGGCAGGGACGAGGGAGGTGCACAACAAGCTTGAGAAAAACAGGTGGGTCTTCCAAAGAGCCTCCTCAGAGAGACAGCTCTTATGGTATTTGTATTGTTACATTTAAATAACAGTGTGTTGGTTATATAGTGTATTTTTCCGTACGGTAACGTTATCTTAAATATTTCTGCGGTCTCACACTCCCTCTCTGTCTGTCAGACGAGCACACTTAAAGGAGTGCTTTGAGACGCTGAAGAAGAACATCCCCAACATAGAGGAGAAGAAGACGTCGAATCTGAGCGTGCTCAGAAGTGCACTGAGATACATCCAGGTGAGCTGTTACTGGAGCTGCTCTGAGAATAATTTCAGTATGCTGCTGGATGCTTGAACAGACTACTGCAAGGTCAGGTCAAGGCCTTTCTATCATAATATGAGCGCTCTGACTTCTTTGAGGAGAGATGGGGTCAGTGAATGGAAACTTTGGCTAGTTTGGGGTAAATACCTAAAGCACAACAGCACAGAATAGTTAACTAGACCTCAAACAATCCTGTTTAATTAAATGGTGCGATATTTTCTATCTGTTCTTAGTGCTCTGAGTTTCAGCCTTTTTTCCTGAATTCCGGAGATGTTTGTCTATTTTGAAGACTTTATGTTCAGGTTCACTGACAGTCCTGATTGCTTCTGAACAATGGAGCCTCCTTTCTTGGGAAGACATGCTCCAGCACAAGCATTTTTTCAAGAGGAGGGTTGTTCAGTTAAAACATAAAAACACCAAGCAAGCTGCTGTCTAGTAGAAACGTAGCCACAACCATCATTATCTGGATTTATTCAAAGTGAGAGATTTGAAGAGTCAAGATAACTGGATGTCATGTTGACTGTTTGTTGTCCCTGAGAAAAACATTTACTACAATAGACCAAATGCTTAAAGCTGTTGGAGACCTCTTTGAAGCTGAGTTGAAGTTGAGCTGTCTGCCATTTACTGTCTTTAATGTTTCCTCCTCATCTTTTCTCTTCAATTCACTCTTTTCTCGTATTACCTGCTTTTTGAAGGTCTGCATTCAGTTCATTTATAACTGCAGAGTCTCAAACTTTTTAAAAAGATTAATTTTTTTGCAGTGTGGCCCCTCTGTGTTCATGCTCTCTGCCAAGTGAGCCCCTGGCCACCCCAGTTGTGCCTCTTTAAATGGACTCACTGTGTGTTTGGGTCAAGCACTGAAGTATCCTGGATGCACACAGCTGGTGCAAAGGTCCACCACTGGCCTAGTTTAGCTCTTTTACACTGTGACTGCACCCCTTCTGTGTGTCATAGTGTTTACTGTGGCTAATTTTTGTCCCAAACATAGGTACTGTAGAGTTGCAACTTTAAATCTGAGACTTCAGTCGTGCACATACATTGGCATCGAGCGTTACAATGCTGCTGTCATGTTTTGTGTGTATTCTTTCATCTGTAATTATTATGATTACATGATACTGGTGCACCCAGTAGTTTAGTCGAACAATTTTCTATACAGTATATTTGCTCAGTTATGACCGTGGTTTGATGGTATTTATTATTATTTCATTAGGTAATTATTTTGTAATATCAAGCAGTAATTTTTTGTTCGCACTGAGAGCTCTCCTTGTTGTTCTTACCCCTTAATATGGATACTGTATTTATGGAGCAAGTTTGCTATTCTTAACTTTACAGTAGACAGTGTCTTGCTGATTTGCTGGTTATTCCTCTGTGTGTGTGGATACTGAGAGGAAATAGTACAGCGTGGGAGCAGAGAGCTTATCACACACACACACACTTCCCCACATGCTTCAGCGTGTTGCGTTTAACTGCCCTTTTTTTTTTTTACTCCTGTCAACATCAACAGGAGATTAAAACCAGTAGACTCGACCTGTCTAGTTAGATGCAGAAATTAAACAAAAAAATGTATTAATGGGACATGGTTAGAAATTTCCTCTATGATATCCACTGTGTCAGAACATTTGACTTCTCCACAACCTGGCTTTTTCTGAAGGGTGGAGTAAAAGTCAGGAACAGGGTGATAGAAAGCCCAAATGAAACCTCAAAACAATAACAAAAGCACGTGTGCGTACTGTCATTTTGACATGGGGGCGCGTGTCCGGCTGCCAGTCACCTCCCTCCCCGCCCCGTCCTCGTTTTCCTCTGGGCCTGCACAAAAACACAGAGTTCAGGACAGGCTTGAATAAGAGGCTTTAGGCTCAGCATCACATTACATTTGAATTTTCTCACCTAATAATTTAGGCAGAATTTTTGCCCTAATTTTTTAGTTCAAGTTCTACTTCTTCATTTCATTTAAATACAAATCCAAATGTGACCCAAACCCTTAAGGGCAACTAGATCATTTGCTTCCTTATTGATTGCAGCAGTTTTTTAAAGTCAAACGCAAGGTTATGTTTCCATTTAAAACGTATTCCATTTTGTTCCAGAAGGCTTTCTCTGTGCTGGTGCAGCAAAAGCCAAAGCTGTAAAATAAGACCTGATTCATTACAGCTCCTCCTCTCCACCCCCTCTCCTCCCTCCGTCCTGCATCTGAGCTTTTAAGGCCACATGAGCAGCAAGCACATGGCTAGCCTGAACCGCATGACGTCACCCCCCTGTTCTGGGCCCCCGCCCAGCACTGCAACAGGCAGGACTCTCTGTACCAGCAGGGAGGGAACACGGAGTGGTAAACACGAGGCTCGATTTCCTCTGCTCCTCAGAACTAACTGAACAATTTTGCTTCCAGCTTGTGTCCAAATGACTAAAATGTGCTGTGCCATCTTGTGGAGGGAGAACTAAGAGTGTAGAGGTGGAGTAAGGTGGATGTGTGTTACAGTATGTTTAGCATTGTCAGTAAATGACAGTCATAATGACTATGGATCCTTCCCTTTACGCATAGCTGCACGGGCTGCTTGACATTTTCTTATTCTCTCAACCTTCAACCTTGAAAATAACTGATATAGATAGAACAGATAACTGTTCTTTAATATCTCTGTGTTTTAAGGTCTCAGCTTAATCTGAAAGTCGCAGGAACATTTTCTGTTTGATGGTTTTGCGTTAAGACTGCTGCCTTTATGACAGAGCACTACCATGCAGCTATATAAGAAGAGATCCCGATGTGGACTGGACATGTCCTCAGGCACGATGGGATAAATAGGTCAGTTATGACCAGCACAAGCTCTCGCATAGGAAACAGTGTCAGGATTTTATTGCCCACAGACAAACCCTTTAATGTTGGAGTCAGGCGTCACGTGAAGGTTTCTGTTACAGCTCCAAGGCTCAGTGAGACAAGGGTTTGTGGTTGCCACACTGTCATAAGACCTGTTTGAAGAAGCGTGATCACTCTGCCCGGCTGTGCAGCATGTCTGCAACGTGGCCACCCGCACTCCTGGCCCTTTAAGAAAAAGCAGCTTTGTGCTGTCTGCTGCAGAAATGAGTCAGTGAGTACAGCTTGTATTGCTCCCCTCCAGTCCCCCGCTCTCTGCCGCCCTCCCTCCCTGCTCTCTGTCGGGCCATGTGCTTGGCACTCGCATTGCTCGGGACAGCGCTGGAGCACTGTTTACCTTCCACACAGACACATGCACACACAAAATGCAAGGCTAAGGTGGTGCTTCATCTCTCTGGAAGGAGGAGGTGGCGGTTGCAGCCATGTGAAACAAAAAGGTACTTGGCACCTTGTGTCCTACCAACCTGGTGACACGATTAACGGGTTGGCAAAGTCATACGGGACCCATCTGCGACAGTCTTTGCTTATCAGATGTGTGTCTAAAAAGCGAGCAGGGTGTTGTCTGTGCACTCTGATCACTGCAGTGGGAGTTCACCCTCTCTGTCTCTCTCTCTTGCTGTCCATCTGTCTCTCTGTCTGTCTCTCTCTCTCTCTGTCTCCGTCGCTCTATGTCTTTCTCTCTCTCTCTGTCTCCATCGCTCTATGTCTCTCTCTATCTCTGTCTTTTTCACTCTGTCTTTCTCTCTCTGTCTCTCTCTCTCTCTGTCTCTTACTCTCTGTCTCTGTCTCTCTCTCTTTTGCTCTCTCTGTCTTTCTCCCTGTCTCTCTGTCTCTCTCTCTCTCTCTCGCTCTGTCTCTGTCTGTCTCTCTCTCTCTCTCCGTCTCTCTCACTGTCTCTCTCTCTCTGCGTCTGTCTCTCTCTCTTTGTTTCTATCTGTCTGTCTCTCTCTGTCTCTCTCTGTCTCTGTCTCTCTCTCTGTTTCTCTCTCTCTCTGTCTGTCTCTCTCTCTCTCTCTTACTCTCTGTCTCTGTCTCTGTCTGTCTCTGTCTCTCTCTCTGTCTCTCTTTCTGTTTCGATCTCTCTGTCTGTCTCGCTCTCTCTGTCTCTCTCTCTCTGTCTGTCTCGCTCTCTCTCTCTCTCTCTCTCTGTCTCTCTCTCTCTGTCTGTCTCGCTCTCTCTCTCTCTCTCTGTCCCTCTCGATCTCTCTTTCTGTCTCGCTCTCTCTCTCCCTTTCTGTTTCATCTCTCTGTCTGTCTCGCTCTCTCTCTGTCTCTCTCTCTGTATCTCTCTGTCTGTCTGTCTCGCTCTCTCTCTCTCTCTCTCTCTCTCTCTCTCTCTCTGAGTTTGTGGCGCCACTCACATATGGCTGCCTGCTAATACATGAGGGCAAAAGGGAGGCAGCCAGGCCTTTTCCGTCCACGTGTCACATATTTGTTCACTCTTTAATGCTGTTACATTCTGCCCTGCTGACAATCTTCTTTTGGACGGGTGCTTAGTGTTTATGTCCGAAGATCAATTGTGTGTGGGTGGGAATCACTGTGTTCATTATTGCACCCAGGATGTCTTTTAAGAGTAGTATTTACATGTTAAAACTATACAACACCTTTGGCGCATAGGGTTATATGTGGTCTTTTAGGTTACAAGAAAAAAAAAAAAAATCCTTCAGCTGTTTCCATGACAACCAAAAATTGGGGGGCATTTCAGTACATGCTGTGTTGTGACTGAGGACACGGTTTGTATGAACAGCTCATCTGGATGACAGAAAGCGTCTGTTTATGGCTGCTCTATGGTTTCCCATCTGCGTCCAGATGTTTGAGTGCATGAACATGGTATTGAGCAGTGTGCCTCCCAGCTCCACGACAGGATAAAAACACTGTAACTGTAGTGTTTGTATAACAGTGCTTCTAACTGCTAACTGTGCAGCTCTGATTGGTTTTGATGTGTATGTTAGCTTGACAAAAAAATGCATCTAAATTGTATTAAATTTTAAAATGAGATTTGAGATATTTGAAAAGAATAAAACAGTAACAGTAGTTGATACATCCGAAACAATGACAGATATTTTTTTGCTAAATGTCTTGCAGTTAGGTAATCAGTGTGAAAAACTATCTGCTATTTATTTCTTATTATATTTTTTTAAAAACACCCAACTATCAGTTTTTAATAGTTTTAAGTGGCTTTCTTCATCTCATTACTCATTATGTATATTTAATTGTGGAAAAACTTCCTCTGTATGTTGAGTGAGTGAACTAGAACACCTGCAGATGGATTCAGCCTGAACACAGCCTACTTGGCCTGTGCTTTTCTAATCCTGGATAAGGACTTGAGACAGGTGCTGAATTAAAATAAGGCCTGCCTTTTGTCCCGCTTTGCTATTGCTGTACATATATTGTTCTGTAGGTGCACACGGTGGCATGAGCACGAACAGGAAGTCCACCCTTTGGGAAATGACTTCATGATCTTGAGTAATCCGGTTGCTGGTAACAGATGTCACACAGTGTCACTTCCCTGAGCCTGTGTCAGCGCGACAGGGCTCTGTTTGACCAGGCTGAGTGTTCACTATACTGTTCTGTCTGACTAGTTCAGCTCTTAGCAGTTAATATATTTATTTCTATTTGCATGAGCATTTTTTTTTTACTTTTCCGCCTTTTGCCATGCGAAGGTAAGCCCAGGCTTGTTTGGTTTCTGCCTTGTGTCAGCTGACAGGTCAGAAGGAAATTGGGTCACAGAGAGCCAGTCCCTGGAAGCACCTCCTACTTTGAATACTCCTCTCCTCCACCTCCTCCTTCCCTCCTGCCTCTGTGGCTCTGTTATTTTGTTGCCTGCACGCAGGCTCAAGTTTCAGGGTTATTTTTAAATCATTTGAAGGCTCGTTCCTTAATAATCACACAGCATGGAAAATAATATATACTTTGTTATTGAGGTTTACTGTGGTGGCATGCTTTGTTTTTGCACCTTTTTTCCGGGGTTAGACATTCATTGGATTCCACTGGTTGTTAGTGGAGGCCTAAGTACCATGACTAATACATAAATCAGCCAGACAGTCTCTCTTGTGTTAGTGGCTGACTGAAGCTTGATGCTGCACCTTCATCACATACCTATTCAGGGAGATGATGACAATAAGGTCATTATCCATTAATATAGATGGAAACAATTTGATACAGCAAATCAAAAGCAGATAATCACAGAGACAGACAACAGCTACTGTAGTTACACATGAACTAATACCATTAGCTCTCCTGCTAAGGTCTCCCTCTGCCTTTAATAAGCAGTCAAACCCTATTTGAAACAGTTTATCAAAGACTGAAGCAATTTTCTGACACTGTCAACAAAGTAAAGCTTCAGGAAGACAGGAGTAATTCTGAAGTCATCAAATTAGATTATTGCATTACACTATTAACCTCTCTCACTCATAACAAGGTATTAGTTTACTGGTAACATAAGCTCACACTCATGTGACGTCACACTCTGGCTTTTATTTCAGACACTGAAGCGGAAAGAGAAGGAGTACGAGCATGACATGGAGCGGCTGGCCAGGGAGAAGATCGCCATGCAGCAACGTTTAGCCGAGCTGAAAAACGAGCTGAGCCAGTGGATGGATGTTGTCGAGATCGATCGTGTGCTCCGGCAGACGGTGCAGCCAGAGGAGGACCAGGCCTCCACCTCCACTGCCTCAGGTAGGATGACGGTCTGTAGGGGGGGTTCCTTGAAGTTTAACCAAATGTTAGTGGATTAAATACCACAAATTATCACCGCATCAAGTAACACAGTTGTTTCTTTCATGTTTTTGCAGAAGGTGAAGACATTATGGAAGATGATGTGGAGGACGACACTGGGACGAAAACACAGACTGCCTTAACTACAGTGCCTCAACCCTTGAAACCACCCACGCAGACCCCCAGCCAACCAGCCAGCACCACCACCGCTACCTCCTTCATCACCCAGCATATCTCCATCCACCACAAAGCCCCCGTCAACCAGCCTCAGCTCTGGTCACAGCCAGTGACTCCTCCGCAAGCGGCATCCAAGCTTGCAGCTC
Source organism: Mola mola (assembly GCA_001698575.1). Lineage (NCBI taxonomy): Eukaryota > Metazoa > Chordata > Actinopteri > Tetraodontiformes > Molidae > Mola > Mola mola. Next base: position 4,249,276 of record KV751316.1, read on the forward strand.
CAGTGATGCTCACAGCCACATCCAGCACCCCCACCACCCCCTGTCAGCCCCTGATCCCCACCCAAACTCAAATGGTGACCATGCCCAATCTACACCCCACTGTCATTGCACATGCCTCAGTGTCCCACCCCTCTGTCATCCAAGCGGTCAATCACGTCATCCAGGGAGGTGCTCCCAAGCATATTGCCCACCTGGCTTCCTCCACCACCAGCAGCTCTGTCCAGTTAGCCCCCGGCCACCAGTCCATCAGCCACATCACCGTGCACCCTGTGTCTCACCTTGGCCAGCATCTCCCCGCCCTCTATCCCCAGCCAGTGGCCGTCACGCAGCCAGCGGTTGTGGGCCACATCACCCACACCATAAACCACACCCACCCTCAGGTGAACGGCACCACCCCCAGTCAACCAGCTGCTGCTATCATTGGCAAGCAGACAGCAGTGGGCACCCCGATGGTAGCCCACCACCCTCAGTTGGTGGGTCAGACGGTTCTCAACCCTGTGACAATGGTGACCATGCCCTCTTTTCCCATCAGCACTCTAAAGCTGGCCTGAACACTGCCAGCAGGAGCATTATTGAAGACCCTCCGCTCTGCCCTTGACAGGGGAGGCTTCAGGCCGTGCACTAGGCTTTCGCAGGCAGGAGAACTGCTGACAACTCCCTGATCCAGTTTCTCAGCTGGTAGAAAGCCAGAACATTCCTCTGACCAACCAAACCTATTCAATACCAGTTTATCGGTCTTGACATCTTTAATTTAGGATAAACCACACTGTGTGCGGTTGATGGTTGTCATGTTGTGTTGTTTTAGAGTCTCTCTTGTGTGTAGCTGCTGGAGCAGTAGTCACTCTCACATGAGCTGTGAGGCTTCGTCAGGCGTCAGCACATCTGCTGTGCATTAACCAACAGATCTCAGCAGATCTTGTCCTCGAGAATCTCCGCTGGGTTCTGAGGGATCTGACAGTGTACTATCAGAGTGTTTGACCTGCCATGACCAGCAGCACTCTGGGAATGTGATTTAGAGCACGGGCGCATGCTGGAGGGCAGCAGCAAAACCCCTGCCTGAACTCCAGCTGCGGAGCTGCACTCGCCAGTCACGCTGCATACAGCAACAACTCCCCCTGCTGGCTGATTGGGTTCGGTGTACTTAACTACCCTTTGACACTGGAACAGCACAATGCTGAATGATGTCATTAAGATGCCACATGATGAAAGAAATACTTTTTTGTTTTTTTTCATGGTATGATGCTTGGTGTTTGAAAAACGGACAATCACATTCTTACTCATCTCTATGTACATAACATCAAGTGTACACTTTGCAGAAATGAGTGCTTTAGAATTGATTTCTGTTGTCACAGCTGCAAATGTTAAAATGTGTTTGGCAGTTAGACTTTGTGTCAGAGTCTTTTGGATGCTGATCAATGTGTCTTGGAAAATTTGAATTTCCAGGCAATCCCTGTCAAATACAGCATCTGTGTTTAACAGCAAGTCTCGTCCGCCTCTGATGCTGTGCATCACCAAAACCGGGCTGTCGTATTTAAAGACCTGAGCATGAGACTTAAAAATCAGCTCTCTCTTTTTAATACAATTTAAATTTTGCTTGTCCTCACGCAGAAAAGCAAGAAGTGGTTTTGCCTGGTGTGTATTAAACTTAAGCTTATGATCAGCAAGAGCTGTGAGGCTGTGTCTGTATTTCTCATCACTTACCATACTCCAGTTACCTCCCTCCATTGTCTTGTTCTCTCATTGGTTCATAAACACGTCTCTTCCAGTCAGCAGTCAGTGAGGATGAAAAGAGCGAGAGCAGAGTCTGGTATGGCCCTGGTTATTATCTCTCCAGTGGTACCACATCTGACTCAAGTTTCTCTTCCAGATGTCCACAACACATATCTTTATCCCTCAAGTTGGGGGCGAACATAGCTCACACTGACCTTACAGTCGTATTACGTTTGTTGTGAAAACAAGAGCATCATTTTCACATTCTAAACAGACATTTATATATGTCTGAAAACATAAAGGGGGTAATTGTGGGATAAAAGAAATCTGACTGGTGTGTTTTAATATGTCTGAGATGACAAAACCCTCAGTGTCAGATGCTATAAAGTGAGGCTGCTGAGTGTTGAGATTTTATAAAAAAAAACAAACAAACAAAAACACAAAAGGTCCATAGAATGTAGAGAAGTGTGTGCTGTCCCACAGGGCGAGTTATGTGTCCATATGCTGTGAGCGCATTCACAAACATTTATTATGTTTGAAGGTGAGACTGTCATTTTGTAGTAGGAATGTGAGGTTTTCTTTGGCACTGAGTTGTAGCTCTGTCATCTATAATTTCTGGATAAGGACTTCATTAAGTGTCCTGTTTCGTCCGTGTTTCTGACCTCTCGTCTGTTTTTCCTCTTCTCCATGCACCTTGGAAGCAAGAATGCTTCTAAAGTGACAGAAATCCAATCAATGAGTTTATTCAGCACTATTATTTTCTCAAGCAGCACTGTGAACATTTTAGTCTCATTGAGCAGCATGTTTGTCCCTCCTGACTTCACCTGAATGTACTGACGTGGAGGATCCCGAGTAGCGCATTCATCAGAAAACACAAATAAAATGTGATTACTTTATTAAGGTATGGTGTATGTAAGTATTTAAAACTGGCTTTGTATTTTTACTGTTGCTTGTTTCATCAGGAGAGTACCTTCTGTGTAAATTGGATCATGTATGTGTTTTATTTCTGGGACCATGTACAGTGCTGTTTATCCCTGTGATGATATCACATTTGGCCACTTGGAAAGGTTGTTTGTTGTGATGCAATATGATTAGACGGGGACCTCGTTACGAGCAGTCAAAGAACGCTTTTTACCTTCATGTTTTATGCAAATGATGTTGGACAAATTCATTTGAATCTTCAAATCATATTCTGGCAAAACAAAATGTGTAAAATCTACAGGGATTCATGTACTTGAAGGAGCGATACACTTGTGTGTTTTCCCTATGGAGAAAGTTAAAGATGTATATAGCCTGTAAATGTTGGGCTGCATTTAAATTTAACTGTATACTGTTAAAAACAGGGAAGTATGTAAAACTAAAAATTTATTTAAAAAAATAATAAACTGTTTATGTTTACAAATGTTTGAAAATGCGTCTTTTAACCAAGTGAGTTGTGAGTATTTTTTTTTTTATTTTTTTCACTCCAACACAAAGGAAGTTCAACAAAACAGGATATGTTATTTTTACTTTTACAGCTACGACTATGATTTGTTTTTATAGAATTAAACAGACACTTACACACATTTTTCATATTTAAAGAATTAAACATTAACAGAAAATCATTGAAAAGAAACTGACACTAGAGAATTACTTTTCCCTCATAAAATGACTCATGATTAAGTTCAGTTCAGTATTTGTATGATTAATTGACCTAAGTAATTATTTAAACTCTATTATTTTGTGTAGCCAGACAGTTTGAATAATGAATCTCATGCATTAACTCATTTGCCCAATCAAGAACATCCAGGTATAACCACGGTACAGTACTAAAATATCGAGTCCTTTGTCCATTTAAATTGATAGTTTTAGACAAGTGTTAAAACCTGATAGTTAAAGGTCACCACACTGTAAGGCTTCTAAAAACGAAGCTGTTAGTTATCCTCAAAGGAAGAACCAGAGCAGCAGGCTTATTCAACTGGCTAATACATACATTTAATAAATTACACAACCCATTAAGGGTCTCTGACTGACCCACTTTGCTTCCTGTTATTTAAAGGTCACTTTATTCAGATAGTAAAATGTAGGTGGATTCACAACTCCCATAAGCTTTGGCTAAGAGAGGTTTTTATCTTCAGTTGTAAACATTTCCAAGCATGCCGCGATAATGTCACTGCAGCAAGATCGGGATAAACTTACTAAAAAGTTAAATAAACGTTACCGAACCACAGTTGTGTGTTCTTTTGGATGTGTAGAAGAACTGAGCTGAAAATAGCATTAGATCGGTTCTATTGGTGTGTTGGAAAGTTTAAATAATCTTTATTTGAAGTTGATTAAAATTTGACATTAGTGAAAGCCCAGAAAATAGATTAAAAAAGGCAGCTATGAATTTCTGGTCCTTTTGGCCCACTTTAATTTGTAATTGGATAGCTGTGCACAGTGAAGTATCCAGGACTGTCTTATGTTACACATGTAAACACAAAGCAAACATGTCAGATGGAGACATGAAATTATATTCTTATTTTATTACAATATCAGAATCGTACATATCCTGCCCATCTGCATTTCCTTTATAAATTTATTATATAAATATACTCCAAAAAAGTGAAATAACAAAAGACAAATTTATGATAAAACAAAATCCAAAACAGCGTAAAACCTGACTCAGAGACAGAAGCTCAAGGAATGTAATTTTATATATATATATGTCTACGGATATATAACAGGACACAAAATATAGCAGAGTAATTTAATTACTAAAAACTGAGTCTGTACTTGAAACACAGAAACCATCAGCGAGAAAATCAAGTTCATTCAATATTTTTGATCATTTATTCTTTGATAACCCTTTCAAAACAACACTGCCATTCTCAATTAAAAAAAAAGTCTCTCTAAAGGAAAATACAAAATTTAAGACAGTTAAAGTTGCCATTTCTGCTTTGGTTATAACGTGACAATTAGGACACATCCAACTCAGGGGCTCTCTTGAAATGAAGATATCGTTGAAACCAAAACCAGAAATAAAAATAGAATCCACATCATTCCAATGTTTTTTTTCAGATATACTGCCACCTATTTTAACTGCCCATAAGCAATAACAGTAATCACTTCGTTGGTCTGCCATCTGAGTAACCTTCACAACAACACATGCAAAAATAAAAACTCGGCCTTCCCTTGGTCAAGCACGCTGAGGACCTGCTCTTATCAAGGTCTGCTGAATGTGTGGCGGAACGACAAAAACCAACAGACATAACTTATTTATTGTGTAGCAGCGAGCGTTGTGGTGAGGCCAAACATTGACGCCGCCGTGCAGCCAAGGTGGCGACTACAGTATGACAAAACATGCAGATATGAAACAACCTCAAACCGGGTGAGCCAACAGCAACCTGAAAGAAAATCTACATAAAACAATCGTCCATGTGTCACTTTGAGCGCGTCAAACCAGGGATAAACAAGAAAGATGAGAACCAGTGGAACAATGTTTGTGAGTGTTAACAGAGGAAATTAAATTATTACAGTATTGATGACCCATGAAGATACGTAAAAATAAACACCTGCACCAGAAAAGTGCACTTAATCAGTTGATCATGTCACCACACATATATAGACAGAAGCAAAAACGTGTGTCTGAGTGAAGTCGAATGAAACCCTCACAGTGCTGAGGGTTTACTCCAACAACCTGTTTAATCTCTAATGATATGAAGCAGAGTGGAGGGTCTCTCTGTAGCAGTGTAGAGCGTCTTCCCGCCTCCTCGTGGCTCCCTGATCCACGTGGGACATGCTGCTGCTGATGACTTGGGGTGGGTATACAGAGAAATAAAGGTTTCCCGGGTGTTTTACCTATCTTTTTTCTACATGCCAGTGACTGCTGTCCTGTGTTAATATGCTTCTTTCTGAGTGTGCATTTGATCCTGGATCCTCTGCAGCATCTCCTGCATCCGCCGCAGCTGTGAGGGGAGACAAGGTGCAGAGCCAGGTTAGTACCAGAGGGCAGATCAGTAACACTCAGCGCATCAGCGTCTGTTCTGTGTAGATCACGTGACCTGTTCACCGGCTCCTCCCCCTCTTCTCCTTCACTACGTCACAGAATCATCATTTCAAGGAGTGTAAATATACTCTAATCAGCTGGCCGGTTAACCCGTTAATCATGCTCGGAGTGCTTTTGTTTCAGGGAAGTCAAAACTTTCTTCTTCTAATAATTAGGGTTTTTTTTAGCTCACTAGCCAAGTTCTCACTTGAGCGACACAACACCAGGGAAGATGAGGAAAATCAGCTCCCTGCAGCCCACAGTGGTGTCATTAAATATCTTCTTTTATCCAACCATGTCCAGCCCAAATCAATAAAATACGCATTTTAGGATCATTTTGACAAGGAAAATTCTCACATTTGACACACTGAAAACCATAAAATTTGTATTATTGACTAAAATGATTAAATTCCCTTACGAACATTATGTTTTCACCATGTTTGTTTGTTTGTTAGCAGGATTAAGCAATGAACCCTTTACATTTCAGGGCAGATCCAGGAGATTTTATTTCAAGGAGGCCTTCACAGAGGGATATGCTCTACCGAGCACTTTTCTACTTGTCCATTATTTAATCTGAAGATTGACTCATCGATGAAGTAGCTAATCATGTTGATTAGACAAGAAATAAAAATAACAACTGAGGAGAGATGATCTCTTTATTTGGTAAAATAAGTAGTTTGAGTGGGGAGGAAGGAGGGGGGCATGAAACATAAAGGCTGATTATTCTCCACCATTGACAGTGGTTACAGTTTATACCTCATATATATTTTATTTGGGCTTCACACAGCTGTTCTGGAATTCTTTTCAGTCTGAAGGACTTGAGAGGCAAGAGGAGAAGGGAGGTTTGAATATAGAAATACACAAATTCATGTTTTGTGTGGCTGCTCATCGTCAGCACCAGAAAACATGGCTTTCACAGGGCTTCGTCGCCTAAGTGATTGGACGGGCTCTCGGGGTCTGGCAGCGGTTCTGAGTGCTCGCGGGGGTCAGAGTCATGTTCGGACTCAAGGTCATGTTGGTGGAGAGAGTCCGGTCTGTGGTCGGCGTGCCGTACCTCCTCATCTTTCTCTCGGATGAGCTTTTCCGTCTCGTTGTCTGCCATCCTGGGCATCGCGGGGATGGGAAAGTCTGTGCCGCTCTCCCTGGTTAGTTTACTGCAGAGTTGTACAGACGACCAGCACTCAATGTTTGTTTGTGGAAAACAATTTCAACAAATTCATTTTCATTCCCTCCTAGGAACTTGTTATATCTCTCATCTTTCATGCTGTTCTTGCTGGTTTTGGAACCGTGATCCACTAACTCACTAAATAACCTGCAAATACCTAAATTCCAGCAATACAAATATAAATATCTTGGAAGCAGATAGAACAAGTACTACACCTCTATATAAAATGTGAAACATTTTTATGAATGTTCATTTATGTTTGTTATCTGCTGATGGATATCTAAGTGAAAGCATACTTGCGGTTGCGTTCCTTCACCACCATGCGGGTCATGCTCTGGATGCACTGAGCTCTGTAGTTCTCGTAGTGGGTCTCCCGGGTCACGTCTTTCAAGTCTTGCATGTGTGTGCGTACAAGCATGTTCCTCAGCTTCACGAAATCACAGTGTGCCGAGTTCTCCACTGCGAACCACGGCGAGAGGATCAGTTTGACAGTATATATATATATACATACACACGGGCGCTTAATCATGCGCGAACGCTGCCCCTAGTGGACGGTGGGCCTACCTTCGACAATGCCCCACGGGTAGAGACGCCCTCGCACCCTCTTCCCTTTGGCCTCCACCACTGTGTTGCTACCGATTACTGCAAAGGGAATGCTCTCCTTGTTGGCAGAACATAAAGAAACATGAAACAGATCAATGATAATGGTTGGCATAAGAGGGGTGGATTCTTAAGGATGGACCCGTGAGTGGTTCCATGTTGCCACCTTTTCTTTCATTTTAGCACATTTGAATCCACACTCTTGCGCTTCTAAACTTAAAAACTGCCTTAATTTTTAAACAACTTCCCTCCCCATTAATCATTCACATTTCTCTCTCTTTTATAGCCACTCTGAATTTCAGTGCTGCAGCGCTCTCACCACAGGCAAACGGAGACTGTTTATGATACCAGAAGGGCGTGGATGTCACGGATGTTTGACTCATCGGGATTGTGCTGTAATGCAGACTGTCCAGGTAACAACAGAAGTCTGAAAATCTATCCTGATAAACATCCTATTAAAGTTGTAGTGTATTTGTTCCTCTGAGGGTGTTTTTTGGAAGGTTTAGATGCAAAAACCTCCACTCGTGCGCACAACGTAAAGTGCCAACTGCAGCAGAAAATCATGTGGAGAGAAGGAGCAGTGATGGAGCTGCTGGTAGCTCTGGCTCTCACCTTGAGCTCACTGTCCTGCTGCTTGAAGTCCTCGTCTTCGTCAGAATCACAGTCTGGAAACTGGTATATCTTGATACCGTACTGCTCAATCTCCTCTCGGATCTAAAGGGAATCAGATGAAGGAGTAAGTAGACTGTAGAGTGAAACACACGAGTTCCATCTGCAATGAATAAGTTCATTTGCTCACAGAGAGACAAAAGCATTTTGTGAAAGCCTCTGCAACTCCATTTTCATTCAAGTACATGGACAGATGAAACTTTTTTATGACGGAGATCAGACTTGCCTTCATTTTCTTCTTCTTGACCTCACTGGGGGTGAGTGTGTCCGCTTTAGCCAAGACAGGCACAATATTGACCTTCTCATGTAGAGCTTTCATAAACTCCACATCTAAAGGCCGGAGGCTTGAAGAGACAAATAAAATTAATTTATGTCAGATTTCCAAACATGACAAATCAATTGTCAATAAAGAAGAGTTTGTTTGAAGCAGTCTAAAGAGATTTGGCAGAGGTTTGCTCTCCACATGACCTCTGTGTGGCGTAATGACCAAAGCTCATCAGCAGAGGGAGCACTTTCAGCATCACAGCCACTACATAAAACCGCACTGCAGCTTCACTCAGACTTTGTGGTACATTTGTTTTCTAATGAAACGGAGATGTGGAATAAAGCATGTGCTCAGACGTGATGGAAAGAACCACAGCAGCAAAAACACCTGATGTCTGCCAAGAACTAACCATTAAAAATATATGGATGTGAGGGCACTGCAAGGACATACTGCTGTGCAGTACTTTTACTATACATTAAAATCCCTCGCTGTCATATTGTGTCATTGAGAGTGGAAAGACAAATGCCGGTGTAATATTGTCCTTTATCAGAGAGGAGGCGAGGGCACCTTTGTCATACCCGTGTCCGAAGGGTGAGATGAAATAGAGGCAGCAGTGTACTCGGTTGTCCTGGATGTTCTTGCGGTTGAGGCCACTCTCGTCCCTGAAGTACTGCTCGAACTGCTGGTCAATGTAGTCAGCCACTGACTTCCAGCTGGAGCGCAAACACACAGGGACACTCAGTCTCTGAGGCACATGACTTTGTAAATGCAGGAGAGATTAAATTCTCAACTTTAAATTCAATTATGTTGTACATTTTTAAAATGTAAAATGTCATTTTGATGATTAAAAGTGCTTCAAATGTACCATTCAGTGTTGTTTACAGCATCCCCAAACCCAGGAGTGTCCACAATGGTGAGCTTCAGCTTGACGCCTTTCTCTTCTATATCCACTGTGTGCTTGGTGATTTCTACAGTTTGCATGATTCGCTCTATAGAGAGGACACAAACAGACCCTTTAAGTACAGATATTTAGCTAACAAAACAAAAAATATACATCATAGGTCAAAGGCTGTGCCTTCCTTACCTTCAGCATTGAGCAACTTCCTATCTTTGTACAGATCTGTGAGAAAGAGACTGTTGACCAGGGTGGACTTTCCCAAGCCAGACTCCCCTTCAAACAAGGACCAACAAGCACGGTGTGAGACTCTTCAAAGCAAAGACTGCCATCAGAGTAAATATGTGCTAATGTGCAAACAAGGGTTTACCTGCAACCATGAGCGTGAAGTCAAACCCCTTTTTGACTGACTTGCGGTGCACCTGATTCGGCAGTGTCGCAAAACCCACATATTCCTTGTCCTGGTCCTAAAAAAATGCACACAAAGAAGAAATCATGAACGATCAGCCAATCCAAACATTCATAAAAGTCTCCCACGAAAGGTGTGACTGCTAAATGAAGTCAAAAAGTATTGCAAGCATCAAAGAGCCCCAGTCACAACCTGTTCGACCAGAATCAACAAAGGCAACAATCATCCACTTTTCTTAACACATTTTAAACTCAGTCAAGCTGTTATATTCTGTGAGCTGTATTCACTCGTCTTGTGATGAACAGCACATTTACAACACTCAGACAGCGTTGCCATGAGATCATGACTAAATCAGATCTTTTCCCTCTCTGGGTTTCTTGGCAGGACGTTTTCATGTTACCTCATTGTTGCTGTAGGGGTCAAATCGACCCCAGGGACTCTTGGGCCTTGCGGAACTGACTGGGGACGGCAAGTCAAACTCCACACTTCTGCTCTGCGGTAAACTGGGGTCTGAACCTGAGTCGGACTGTGGCCGACCCGCCACGGGTGGCCTCAAGTATGACGGAGTGTGCGGGCGGTCGTCACCTTCAGCGTCCCTGTCTGCATCATTGGGCTCACGGCCATGATGGTGGTGGTGCTTGTGTTCATGGTGGTGCTGCCCTCCGTGATGCTGAGGGTCTTGCAAAATGTTTTCCACCTCTGAGTCGTCCGATTGGCTCGAAGGCTAGAAAAGATGCCATGGTTGATGGGGATTGTTGAGGTAAATAAATTGGGTGGAGGTAAAGACAGAGAGAGGAAAGGTCCAGTATCGACACAGAGGTGAAGGGAACGAGATCCAGAGGGCAGAAAAATGCAGAATTTTAGAGATGGTCGTATCTTATGGTGTCAGAAAATAATGTAAAACTGCTTAACAGGTCGTAGAACATGTTGGTGAGCCTTTGCCCAGTGAAACTCCCATTCAACACTGACAAATGACACGATATCTAACCTGGTTATTACTTTCTTTTATCATTAATGAGGATGGCATCTAGTTTTTCCTACATCACGGACTATCCAACAATCAGCCACACTTTAAAACCACTGACAAAGCAAGTGAATAATCATGTTACAATGAAATGTTCTGCGGGCAAACTTAGGTTTCATGTAGATATTAGTCCTTCATATTAACACATGAAAATTGGCGATAATGTCCACACCACAAATACCATTCAAGAATGACTTGAAAGAACATGACAAAGAGCAAAGACTTTGAACTCCCGAGAACCCAATCCAATTTATAAGACATAGGATAAAGCAAAACCAGAGGCTCCACCAACCACCCAACATGAACCAAACTGCCAATGTCCCAGTGCCATTTACCGCAGGACACCCTCAGAGGTCCCCTGTCCAAGTCCTGACAGGTCAGAGCTGTTTTGGTGGTGGTTTTCATGTTGTGGCTGATCGTTGTGAAGGACAAGAGCTATTTCAGGCAGTAGTTACACTGCACATAATTCCTGCCTTCGTGCCCCAAAGCTAAGACAAAAAATAACAAGGTGTAGCTTATCCTGAAATAGGATATGCAGCTGAACATAGGCTGGTGGACTCCAGTTACAAGCTCTCCCAGTCCCACAGACTACAGTCTCCTCATGAGTCAAGCAAGATAAATAATGCAGTGGTCCTAAGAAAGCAATGAGGCCATTTAAATCCACTAAAGGAAATGTGCTTTCACTATGTTTATGCACTATACACTAGCTGAGGGTAGACAGGCTAGCTGTGACAGGACATGTGAAGCACCAGGATTAAACTGATTTCTGGACAAAGAGCTTGGCGAAGTACAGCAGCTAGACTTAAAGATGATCAGACGACGAATCGCAACTTTTTCTTGTAAATGTACAGTTGTTACATGTACATGTTGTTCACTGTAAGGTTTCAGAGAGTTGAGGTTTCTGGGGGATGTCACTTGTACCTTTTCAGCATCATGGTCACCGCTGTGAATAGGGGAATTAGCACAGGAGTCCTGCTCATCTGATGAAGAGTGAACCTCATGGTCACTGTCCTCCATTGCAACCGGTGCTATAGTGCACTCTGCAATCTCCTACCAGAAGGGAGCACACAGGGGGAGGGCGAGTAATAAAGATTGGAATGGGAGGTGATTGAGGAGAGGGAGGAGTAGGACCCCAGAGGTGCATGTGTTTCAAGACAGGCAAAGTGAATGTGTTCAGGCAGGACAGATGAAGACAAGAAGACAGATGCAAAAAACATTCAAAATTAAGATAAATAAGGCCCAAGTAAGGTCATATGAAAGATTACAATTAGCAACGGAAATGGTATGACTGCAGAGCAGATAAGACGCCTGTTGGGTTGAGTAACCAGACAGATTAGTGATGCATAATAAACATTTTAAGGGCAGTTGTTGCCACAGTCTTCCGGTATGATGGTGACCCAATCTGGCCTCCTGCCATTACGACACGGCCTTGGACATGTTATTCGTTGCCCTGTTATTGCCCAGTTCAGTGTTTCAGGCACCACCAAAAATACAGCAGGTCCAGTTGATGTCAGCCAGCAGATAAGATTATCTTTGTCGGCTGCAGTTACATAACGCAGAGAGTCATTGAAGGTTTAATGGAAATTTAAACACACAAGTAAAACACGGCGAGAAACACTTCTGCCCAGAGATTTTATTTGCGATTAGAGAGGCCCTTCACAATTAGATAGGAGAGCACTTCCTGTTTGATGCAAGGTTTTCAAAGGTGTCTCCAATTTCAAGTTTGATATCCCACCGTCAGTGTTCAACCAGAGAATTGAAAAGCCTCTCATGTCTTCTCTAAATGGTTTATGGATGATGGATTTTCTTCATCCATGGGATGCAGTTTTAAATATGCTGTGGTTTTGAGCTTTAGGACAGAGGAGAAATTGATAGTTTCAGAGTTTAGGAAATCAGTGACCTGCTTTCCTGCAACCAACGGACAGAGATCAATTGCCAATGTAGTGGACAGTCTGACCTACATAGATGAGATGGTCTATGGCAAAGCTTTAACAATTTTGGAGCAGCTAACTGTCAACCAATTTATCATTCTGAGTTGTAGTTTTCCCTTGATTTTGGTGAAAAAAAAAAACTAAGAGCACCAAACATCTGTGATTGTCAAAGGCTCTCTATGAAATCACTATTGAAGCATACACACAAACATTCAAAGCCTTCTTCCTTTAAGAAGAGTTAAGCATAAAAGTTGTACTGTATAACAACCTCACAACCACCCAAACCTTCCGTTTCCGCAGAACCTCACCTCCTCTCTTGCAGTGCCTCACCTGTGGTACCTTAAACCAGCCCGTAAACCCTTGTCTTTTTGCCTCTGTGCGAGCTGTTCTTCATGCCAACTCCAGCAGGTCACATGAAGCAGAGACTGGATGCTCCAGTATTTATATATCTCCATCACAGAGGACACAGCGCCCTTCAGCCCCATTGAGCTGCTCGTCGCCCCGGGGAACCGATCCACGGTATTGATAAGCCATGACTGTTCACAGGCTGCAAACCAACCCGTACAAGTGCAAAAACATGACAGTGTTAATGCTATTCATACCTATGATTCTATATATAGTCAACAGTCCGCAGGCATCTACCAAATGTAAGACGAGCCACTTGGGCTGTGTAACGGGACACTATAATCACAAATGATACATTATACATGACCGGCTGTGCTAATGAGCTCACTAATTATGCTGATAAATTAATTACTTACATACTACTATATGCCAACACACTTCACATCTTCATATTAAGCATTCAGCAGGCTTTGTCATTAATATGAAGAAGTGTGCAGGATGTTGCTTCAAAGTGTCAAACTGACTCTGCAGACACACAAACAACACAATGACAAAACATGTCTGGATTAAACCATGCAAATTATGTCAAACGCTTCACAGTCTCACTAGACACAAGAGCACATTACTTGTTTAAAACTTCTATCTACATGTTACTGTGTTGAGGAACATATTTTGTCATTAAATCAGTGGCATTCTTGAATCCTGACATCACCTTTTCCTCTAAGCCCTTCACACTCTTCGGTCTCCCTTTGGTACAGTCTTTAAATGTAAGCGAAGAAACAGGTAGTTGATTCACTCTCCAGTAGAAACTCTCCATTGAACCAGCCAGACCATCACTCCTTGATGGTTTTAGTCTTCATGTTAATCTCCTGCACAGTTATAAACTAATTTCTGTGTCCTAAAATTACAAATTTACATTTTTTTTCCATGAACATTCCCTTTGTGGCCATAAAATGTCTTAATTCTACACCTTTTATGTTGTGGAGATCTATGTTTGTGTTCATTCAAATCTGCCCCTAACCTGCAGCAATCTTCTGACTATTAAACTAGTCTACTGTGTGCTGCACAAGCACAGTGGCACATTGGAGTAATTCCGTCATATATGTTTGAACCAGACAAGGATTCCCAGGACGAAAAGGAAGGGCTACTTGTACAAAGTCGCCTACATGTCGATGCATCAGACATGTAAAGCCCTGTTTCCACCAACCAGTACGGTTCAGTTCAGTTGCGCATTTTTAGCTAAAACGTACCATAAAGAAGGGAGCTAGACCCACTGCAGTGTGCTGATAGGTCAACAGAGGATTTTCACATCGCTGCAACAGTTGGACCGTCTTTCTCCTCGCGGCATGCAGCCTGTCTTGAGTGATAAACAGCTGAATGCCGACAAGAAACAACAGGATATGCTCGATGTCTTCCATTGTTTCATTTGTTTGTTGTTGTTAGAGGGATACACTGTGTTGAGTTTCTATGATGTCACGCAACTTATGGAACAGGATCAGTCAGGTAATGGCACGGTCGCCGGTGGAAACGCACGCCTGTAGTGAGCATATCGTTCCCAAGTGTGCCGAAGTGAACTGAACCGTACTGCTTGGTGGAAACGTGGCTTAGGTTTCATTTGTACAACTTTAAGCCCCACTCTAATAAATCATCATCACAATTCATTTTTTTAGAGGCTGTCATTGGTGGATTGGTGGATTGCATTAAAGCAGGAATCCGAAGCTAAGATTTTGACTGCTTATATCAGTCATGATATGTGTCGTAGTATAAAAGGAACAACATGTTCATATGTAAAAGTCGAAAAATGTGATTTTGAGCTTCATCTTGTCTTTAAAAACACTGTAACAGCTGAAATGGATTGAAGGCATAGAATAATAGATGTTACTGTAAACTGCTTTTTCTTTTTTTCTACAAGCCTGTCTGATTGACCATTTTCTCTTGAGATTCCCATTGAATGTTATGACAGTAAACATTGAGATTTAACTTATCTCACAAGAAAACTGATAAACAGACATAAACTCAGGTCAAGAACAAAACTGTTTGTAGTCTAATCAACAACATCATGCCATGACTTGGCGTTCCTGCAGCTCTGTGAGGTAGGAAAAACTCAAGATTCAACAGAGGAATGGGATTTGATCAGATTTTGCTCTGTGTACATTTTCCACATGCAAACTTTTCCACCAGTACAGTTCTTAAGATTATTAGTGAAGTTTCTCCTGTCAGACAGAAGCAGAGGCACTTGAGCCGTAGCCTGAATCTAATACCACTGAACTGCTCTTTGCGTCATTCTCTGTATACCAGTGTTCCACAGATTCACCATAATCCAGGTGAAAGTCTGGACACATGGAACCCTTCCAAAGACAACACAAACATATAACGTTATATAAGATAACATAATATAAATGATTGCCCGCGTAACTGTCAAATGTTCCAGTATCATCAAAAGTCTAACATGTACACTGTGTTTAGAATCAACCCAAACACGTTCATGTAGGCAAAGTGTGGCCACTGTCAGACCACATCCAAAAGGAAACCACTGACAGCGTGTGAAGCAGAGAAATCAATATATGATCAAAATAATGATTAAACAGTACAAACATCAATCCAGCACTGGTGAGCCATATCAATACACAATATACTACACATAGTAACAGAGACTTATACATTATTCTTCAAAAAAAAGAATTGATAGAAGTTTGGACTCATTTTGTGTAACAGTTTTAGCAATATTGCCTCATTTTATTATGCAACATCACACAATGTGTCCCCTTTAACTAGGTTAAACCCTAATAGGCTCTGATGTGAATTTGACATATTTTTACACACCTACCACACAGATTCTCCCACTGGAACAAGTCACATCTGAGACCTGAACCAATTACAATTTCCATAAGTGGCTTGAACTGACACTTCAGGTCCTCTTGAGGGATCAGTGATGAAATAAAATAAAGAAGCAGCCTCAAGTCCAAAGTAGCAGAGAGTCGTGAGGCCATTGTGAGCCACGTCACTAGAAATGCCCCAGACGAGCTAAAAACACAAAACGACTTGTTGCAGGATGACATTGCTTTAAAGACTTCCCCACATCAAGAAATTACACTTCGATTCACAAAACAAAGGCAAGTGGATTACAACATTAAACTTTTGGTAGCTTTTAGCTTTTTGTCAGAAGCTGCTTCTTTGGCATTTCCTGCAATGCACATGTTTGATGTCTCTTCATCTAAGATGTCCTCTGTAGAGGAGATGATGGCCTGGAACATCCTGTTTGTTATGTAAATTAAAGTGGGGTTAAAGCAACAACTTGAGTTTAGTGCATACACAGTGCAGACCAGGGGATCTAATCATTTTAATGAAACGTAATAAGCAGTGTGAAGGGAAAATGGCAGGTTGCTGCATGACTTCAAAAACAAATGATGATATAAGTCGGGTCATAACTTATCATGGAGACGGTTGTGTGAAAAGAGACCTCTTGAGCGTGTCAAAGAGGTGAGACATATTTTACAATACAGTCACAATACATTACATACAGTCCCTGAGAAACAATTGAAGGAGATGAAAAGCGGCTCAACATAAACAACTTGTGTGGTTGACTGGGCGGCTTTGTTACTGTTGGATGGGGTAGCGGGTTTCGGCTGCCACAGTGCTGATGGATACTGATTTGTTGCAGCTCTCGGAAAAAGGCCACTTACAAACCCTCCCTGTATGACATGGGAAAATGCAATGAAAAAGCTGCCAGAAGTCATAAAGAATCTATATGCCAGGTTGTTATGGACCCTCAGCTTAGCCATTCATCTTTAATTCAAACTAAAAATAATAACTATGCTATTATTCATAAAAGCTAAATCACATTGGCTTGGCAGGCCTCGCCACTGTTGGCAAGTAAGCTTATTTAGCTGCATGCCAGCGAAGTGTGGGAGCTGGTGCCTACAGTGGGGGTCCCAATTTATATACAGAGTGTTGTTTCTAGACAAATAAAAATTGTCAACAATGTGAACAAGCAATCTAAATGTGGCCACAGATTAATAACTGAAACAGGGCTCTATGTCTCTTCCTCTTTCGTGAATTTTGTGGAATGCACAGGCTGACTACCAGTGAGATTTCCCCTTGTGGTAATGCCAGTAGCAGGTGGTGAAGTGAGCCATGTGCGCTCTTGTGTGAATGCTTTGGTTGTTTAGATAGTTATAGCAAAGCTCTGTGTGAAGCTGGCTCAGGGCAGAGACAGAAATAGTCCCCATTCTCACCACACACTCCCACACTAATGGAGCTGATGCAAATTTCCATGTGAGCGTGACACCATATTTTCAGTGCAACACAAAACACAAATACCATTTATAGATTCTCTACATAACCAGTAGTTTGACCAGGGCATAAGCTGATGTGCATCTCTGCAACAAATGCATTCCTGTCAGTGTAAATCACTGAGGAACATCTTTGACCACCAGGGACTGTAAAACACCCAAAGACACTCTCCATGCATTAAGCTGATCAATGCACCTGTGTTTTAACATCTTAGGGACGGACAGCAGGGAAGTTCTCCAAAACTAATCCACTCCACTGCAGTCATAATAACCAAAAAACTTCGATCAAATGCACTCATGTGAATGGCCCAATAAACAACATCTGCCCACTTGCCTTTCTTACAAGTCTCTCCTGCCCTAAACCTTAAAGCGTTGTGAGATGTCAACAGACAAATGATCACACACACCCAAACGTGACTGATAAATATGAGTATGATTAGAATTGTCACAGGACTCAGAAATGATTCAAATGAACATTTGCATAATAAAAATGGAATAATAAATGTGACACATTAATCGTTCAAATCAGAATAAAAATGAAACAACAGAGGAATGCTCTAGCTTCTTACAATGGTCGTCACAGCCAACCCAGACCTCCCAGCTGGTGGTGCCAGGGCCAGAGTCGCACAAGTGAAATCAGTGTGTGTGTGTGTGTGTGTGTGTGTCCATGGTGGGGTGGGGGGGTCACTTGTGGCCTACATGCTACAAATAATCTTTTCATCTGATACACACTTACTGTCTCTCCCCCACACACACGTACACACACTTAAGTAGGGCACAGCACAAAGCCTTTCCATTAATCTAGAAGGATCTCTGTGCTTTGCAAGTCTTATAATAATCACTCATTCTTAAGAAACTAGGATTTTGTGATCAAGTTATTGACTTGGCTTTCGAACAGAAGTGAACAGGCTCATTGGGTTAAAGCTATATGTTGTATAACTTCTAACAGTATATCAGCTTGGCACTCTCTTAAACCACAGTGATGTAGGGTGCCGGTTTGAAAAGCCAAGCTTGTGTCTGGGCTGAGATCTCATCATTTCACTTTCACTTTAGCATAACGGGAAGAATAGGAACATAGGGAGAATCCATTCGAAAATTCATTTCTCGACTGTGGGAGGAAGATCAAAACCTAACACAACCCCAATTTTAATAGCTCTCGCGACCAGTTTGCCAACTTATAGAAGAGTAATAACTACCATAAGTAGCAGACAGGGAGAAACACCAAACGTATCAGGTCAACACACATGCCAGTTGAATAAACCATAAAGCAGGCAAATCTCTCTTAAACCCCTTTATAATGTGACACATGAAGAGAATTGGCCTGGATGAGCAGGAGTAGGAAAAGTGTGATGAAAGATCATGTCTGGAGAGATGACTTCAGGATTGCTTTAATCCTCCCTGGCTGGCCCTCGTTGTGGACCATCTGAAAGAGCTGACAGTGGCTTTAGATATACAACCTGAGGCTGAACACACATACACACGCAATGATTCATAAGTTGTCCTACACACACACAAGGATCAGACACACTAAACATGACTGTAAAGTCACTGTTAAGATCACATTACTGCTGCTCATTATCAAAATGTCTTGTTTTTCCCTGTCAACACTGTGAGGTCGTCCGGCTCAGGTCTGGTGGGCTGCAAGAAGTTCCTTAATAAAAGCTACTGCACACTGACCAGCATCAGCTGCCCACAAACAATGACATTCAAGAATGTCCAAGTCCCCAAACAACAGACCAGAGAAGAGTGTAATCCACTAATCGACTGGCTGTGTTATGTATGTCTGGAGCTGTGTCAATCCAAAATGTCATTTTGCCCACTGTGCCCCATGGAGACAGTCGGTGGAGGCCGGGCACTGCCACCTGCTGCTCATGACTGGAACAATCCGTTCCAATTAGCTGTCCAGCACTAAAACAAACATGCTGACAATCTGGGAACAAATGCAAACCTGTGTAGGCAGACAGGAAGCATGCAGGAAATATAAATCGTATATTGATTTTCCACTAAATTATCTGAGGAACTGCATGAAAGTTGTACAGTAACATGCAGTGGACGATGTGGGCCCCTCAAGCAGATATCCACCACCTCTGCTAGAAACATAAATATTATTCCACAATAGCGAGGGACTGGATTGGCTCAACTTGAACTTCCTACACTTCCTCCTCCATTCAATTAAGGCGCTTTATCTGTCACAGAGAGATTCCTGTTGGAAAGCAGCTAAAGCATTTAGTCAGGTTGTTTTTTCCCCCTTATAAAGGGTATAACAAAGGCTCACGTTGCTCTGGAGGGAGAGGCCTTTGCAGATTAAAAGTGAGGAATTGCTTTTTTCACTCTAACGCATTTTAATCATAGCCTACATTACAACAGACACTCATTTCAAGGAGGGAAAAAGGAGTAAATAAGGCCATTATGGCCATATGCATTGAAGTCTCCATTTTGTTTTTTTTTTACTGTTCCGTTTTGTGATGTTTCCCAACAGTTTGAGATGTCTGAAGTGCATCATTAGCAGAATGGTATAATGTAACCAGGCTCTATTAAGCAAAAATATCCAGCAGATGTAGGCCTTACTGATATCAGCTAAAATAAGGTGCTGAAATTACACCTCAGAGGCCACAACAAAGGGCTGGATTTCCCTGAACCCCTGGAACTGCCTTTTATTCCACCACCTGGGAGAGACTTTTAATTTTAATGAAATGTGCTGTTTATTCTAAACCATTGTTCAAAATGAGAACCATATTTTCCACTGTAACCACAGAACAAATTGCATGACTTGGGTCCAGAAAAGTGCAATTAATATTGACTTTTGGCGTGTCGAACTCAAACAGAGTGACGAAAAACACCTGTGAGACAAAAGGCGACAGCAGACAAAACAATCCCAACATCTGCTGGGTGGTGAACTCCGTTTGCCCTGGCGAAAGGAAGTCGGTGGGTTGTTGTGTGGCCTCGTTTCTGCAGTGCTAAATTCCATTCTGTCTAACTCCCACATTACATGAACACAAAAAACCACCTTGTGTGATTGTTGGCTCCTGCTGGGTCTTATCACAATACTGTTGCGGGGGGTGAAGTTTAAACCACGGGGCTGCTGAAACAGTGTTGGCATTGTGTCACCAACAGATTCAATAAGAGAAATTACATCAGTGTCTGGTTTAGGGTTTTGTGCCTCGCCAAAAGGTGCCAATTATGTGGAAACAAACACAGAGTAGCTAAACATTTCAGATTCATTACTGTTACAACAGTAAATTAAGGAACCGCAGCCGGCAGTCCCCCGGGGCAGGCGATGTTGTAGGTTGACTGTTCATTACATCATGTGCAATTCAGTATGCAGAAAAATGAATCTTGCGCCGCAGACAAAACACATGCTTGGGAGATAATCTGTGGAGTTTAAAAACTTCAGCTTCAATGCTGTCTAAACTTCATCAGCACTGAGCTTTTTCCGATGTCTTAAGCTCAGAGACCTGTAACAAAGAGCCGTACATGCACTTTAAAACTGTATCCCGGCATCTGCATAACCGGTTTGACTGTCTGCAACTAGATGCTGCACCTTAACCTTTTCTAAATAAAGTGGCTG
>KV751316.1:4270213-4284661 GCA_001698575.1 Mola mola
TTTCAGATATGGCGGATCAATACCAGGCCCCTCCTGTCTGCATGTCAAATATACTCGCGCAAGACGCTGAAACCAAAATGACTCCCAATGTTTAGCCAGTGTCTTGCATGTTGCATGTATATACTGTATGACTGGATCAATGAGAAAAGAGGTTTAGTATGTTATTTTGTAAAAGCAGTCCAATAGCATTTTTACGTTTAAAAAAAAAGTTTTTTAAGGATTTCAATTTATTCTGTGTAGATGAGAGACATCTACAGATAAACTGCAAGATTTGAAGACAGGAGGGTGAAGGAATCACAGTGATACAGCAGATTATTCTACTGATAGCAGAATGCTGTCGAAAATACTGACCAAAGAAGAGCACAAACAGGCTTCAGGCTGCTGCATCAATGTCAGAGATTCAGGTTTTACATTAAACAATAACGTATACTCGACATCTATCGCCATACTGAGATATGTTTTTAAATAATGATGCCAAGTAAAAAATACTAAAAACTACACCATTTCATAAAATACCACACAGACAAGCTTTGGTCTGTAGATGATCACAAGTCAACGAAAGAGATAAATATACAATAGGTTAATGTTTCCTCACCAAATAATCAAGAATGTGACAGTTTCATCTGGATCCAATATTTGTAAAACGCTGAGCTGCCGCCTCGGTTTCCCTGCCAACCCTCCTGGGTCGTCTGAGGTCATCTCCCTGGTGACAGAGCTTTTCATCTCACATGCCAAAGACTGTTATGCTCATGAGAGCATAACCTAGGATTGACAAGCAGTGGCCCCCAAATGGAACCTACAGGATCCTGTTGTTCACAGTGCTGACCCCACATGAGGACTCCCTATGAGCTGATTATGAAGCTCATAAGAAGGTTAGCGTTTGAAAAACTCTTTGTACACCGGAGATTGAAGCTCTTAAAAAGGCTCGCAATTATTTAACCACAAAGCCGTGGTCGAGGAACAGAGTTACTGTTGCATCTGGGTTTCACCTGTGAATTAGCCGTTATACAGCAGTTTCCCGCCATGTGGCCTCAAAAGTCACTGTTATTCAGTCTGCCGGGATGTTTCGTTAACTTGAATCATGAGAGAAAGATGACTCTTCTACCTGACAAATCCAGGAAAACAGTGAAATTGATTTCCTGCCAATTCTTATAAAGGATTCAGAGATATGCGTCGATTGGTGACTCAACAGATGGACTGGTGACTACAGGGTGGGTCCTGATGGCCTGGGTTCCAACATCAAATACGCATAATTGTCCCCTTCCTCCTTCTCATTCCATCTGTTATCCTCCTCCCGGATGTAATCAGCTTCTCTAATCTGGATGCCCAAACACAGCAAGAGACACACAAACACACAATGCCTGCACACCTCAACACATTTCCTTGCCAACAGTGCCTTTAGCATGTGCAGCTCAACGAAACGACTACATTTGATTAACGTTCTACTATGCTGTACAGCTGGAGTTAAACTATATGAAAAAAAACCCCAGCACTCACTAATCTGCATCATCCTGATCCTATTAACACAGCCACCAAGAAAATATCAATCACAAGACATGCACAAGGAAGGCAAAGTAAACACTGACTCCATCATTACAATAAAAGCAACTGTCAATGTCACAGCCAGAAACAAACTGTGTGTGTATGCCTCTTCACGATAGAAAACCCTCAGAGGCTGCGGGTGATAGGCGGTTCGTGCCATGCAGCCGAGCTCACGTCCCATCACAATGCAGAAGACACACTGTACTTACCATTCTGCGCATACACACCAGCCAGCAGAAGACAACGACCGACTGACTACAGACAAATTCTCTCAACGCCTCTGTCTCATGCAGAGCTACACTCTCTTACAGCCCCAGCATTAACAACGTAATGCTGCACGCAGGCAGGCACAAGCAGCATCCCAGACATGACTGACTGGAGCTACTGCAAAATGAGCAGCGCTACGGTGGAGATGTGGAAAGGGAGAGCTTTGCTTGAATGTGAGGGTCAGACAGAAAGATAGAAAGATCAGGCTTACAGCTTTGGTTTGACTTTCACAGTCGCTTAACTCCTAAAATCTTGACATTAAAATAACAAAAAGTACAGAAGGCAAACTTTAAACTGTTCAGGCTAATCTCTGACTGTTCTACTTTGTGTCCTGAGACAGTCTTAAATCTCCAAATACACCTTAACATGATTTTGTTTAGCACTGATATTTGACTGCATTCATTTTCATGTACAAGTGAACAGATCGCATGCTTCTGTAAAAACAGCTGTAAAAAGAGGATTAACTACAGTACTTGTCTCTTAACTACCTCATCGCGGAACCACAATAGTACATATTTTATGGTTGGCTGAATGGATGTAATAAAACCCAAGACCAAAGTTACCGCAGAGGGGTCACTACTACCAACTCTTGGAATACGTTAAGCTCAACCACAACAGTTTCAAGTCTGTGAAGTTGTCCCCTCTGGTTTGCTTAGATAACTCCTGCACTGGCTACAGCGTGTTTGGGTACATTCAGTGGGGCATGGCAGCATTCATTTAAGCCCTCTCACTCACACATGAACAGAACATAGCGTAAGGTGAGTCTGACAGCTGCTGATGGAGAACTGCCAAATGTTGGCACTATTGTGCCCTTAACCTATAGGAAGAAGCATTTAGTGGGCTTAACCCTTTTTATGTTTTGCAACTTTTATGTGTGCAACCTCACTTGTGCTAAAATATTCACAGTCACCATTTCCACTGAGGTGTTCAATTATCTATGAACCAGAGAAAAGCATTGCACATTTTGCAGATTTTTTGCAGAGAAGCTGCACGATTCCTGACTCCAAATTGGAGAGCATTAATCTTTTATAGCACTTGGTGTGCGTCACCAGCGCTAACACCTCCAACAAAAGACTGTCAAAAAGGAAGTGGCAGAGGCTTGATGAGACACCTGGTATCCTGCAGGGTCTCACACACTGTGAGGTCTAACACAGAACCACAGCCAAGAAATGGATCTGAATCATATGCTGTGCACTGGCAGGAGTATGACATATCTATAGGGTTAATTTATGCCAGTATTTAGACTTAATAACCAATTTTTCGCGCTGTCTGCCGCAGCACTCAAGGATTCATGTGGTGAACAAAGATTAAAGCTAAAGTGAGGTTTATACTGGGATATTCTGCAGCTGTGAAAACACCTGAGTAATAAATGTCAGACAGTAGCTAGCTTTAAACTATGCGCTACTAGCTCCTGAGTTTTCTGTAAAAAAGGAAAGAATGAAAGACAAGTAAAAAGCAGAAAACGTCATCTTCATTTTGGGTCAATGAACCATCAGACAGGTCCCGTGTACCTTGGAGTAGATCCAGAATTGAGTGCGGTAAAACCGCAGTAACACCTGGATCAATGGCGAACATGTAGAGTGTGCAGGCTATTAAAGGGACAGCTCACCTGAAAATCAAAACTACATTTTTGCTTTAAGTATGTTTCTCCACTCAGATAGTTTTGGTAAGCAGTTTGCATGCAGAAACTTTATATCTTTAATTTCTAACGTCAGAGTTCAGCCGGGAAACACTGCTGAAGGATAAGATCAGCCATCCCACACTATCACACTCAGAGCCTCTCACTCTATGTAGATGTGCTTCTTTCTGCAGGGTGACATGGTTTAGTTTTTTTGAAAGGAAATAGATCCTAAATAAAATCACACACAAGGTCTGTGGATTATCTTGAGTAGCTGGGTCATGATTTCTGAAAAGAGACATTGCTGTGGATTTTATAATAAGTGTGTTGTTGTTCCATTATATTGGAGAAAATGTAAAAATTCCTACAGCCAATACCTTCATTTCTTTTAATGATGTTAAATAAAATAAAGCAATAAGAGATTTCCATAAACATTTTGTGAAATTAGTCTTTTATCTAGTTCTGGTCCGTACAGCATTTTCTCAATTGCTGAGCTTAACTTTTTAAATTTTAATTACGAATTAAAAAATCAATTATGTTGATGAAAAACAACTTTTCCACTGGCATGGACACAATGGCAGAGGTGAGGCATCTTACGTAATGTCAGCCAGAAGCAGTTCTGTAAGTCAAGCTCAATGGAGTGATGAACTCTTCGGTTAAACAGCCTTGGGCTTTTTACTGCTGCTGGAAACAACAGGGACCAGGCCACAACAGCACAGTGTGACAGTGATGTGGAGAGAAGGATGTGGGTGAAGGGCAAGTGCGGAGGATTTACTATCGGCGACAGGAAGATAGCCAGATTCGGGGAAAAAAGGCTTTAGGCATCAGAGCTCCAGAGATCAGAGGCCCACAATCAAATAACATCCCTCTGTGAGGATTGTTTTTCTACTCCTTTAGCTCTGCTCACTCCCTGTTTTACAGGCATGACCCCAAAGGGACAAAAATGATCAGCTCGTCTGTGAAGAACACTCGCCTAGTGCACATTCTTGCATTTCCTTCAACTCTGCTCAATTAAAGTTCCATATAGCTGCAAGGATCGTGAAAATGGGTTAACGGTGCGTGGGAAAAAACCTCTTCTGGTAGTCTGTTGTGCACATGTTGCAGAAGGGCTCACTGAGTTATCGAAAAAGTCACTCCACCAGATGTTCAGAGCATAATCTGCATTAACCAAAAATAGTGGATAGATATTACACACAGTGACAGAAACAACTGTTCAAGTAGAAGAGATAACCGTCATTGTGGATCCACGGCAAAACGGAAAAGGTCAAAGGTTAACTGCTGTCAAACTGACATGCAGTTGGTTTTCAGTAAAACTGTTTTAAAGTGGGTTGCAATCTGTGTGGGTCAGTGATGTATACACTGTGTGGACAGTCTGTGACGTTAATCTGGTTGTGTCCACACAGACCATCTGTAAGTGAGGAATAAGCAGCGGCGTGTGGATATCTACTTTAATTAGTGTGTGAAAGTCAGACTCTATGTGGCTCCCAGTTAAGTTGTAAACTCCAGATGTGTGTGACTGTGTTTATGCTCACTGACTCTCGTGTGTCTGTTTGTCTCTGCGAGTGGACAGATTGCTGACAGAGCTGCCATCGTCTAGCCACCAGCTGCGCCGTGCTAATAACAATAATCCAGTCAGCCACATCTGTGATGGAAGGACGAGCACGGCTATATCAGAGGAGAAAGTACACTAAATGCCATCTAACCACTAATGTCACAAACGTCCAGTGGAATTATAACGCTCTTAGTATTTTATATCCATTAGTGAACAACGGAGACTTAGACTTTAACATCACATAACATTATGAGTATGCCTTATATTGTTTTAAATAATACAGGTATAGATTTTAACTTGATGAAATACATCAAACAAAAGGTAATTTGTTGAAGTAATGATCTCATACAATTACGGACAACGATTTTAAGTATGGCTGATAGCTCGACAATGAAGGAGTACGCTCCAACGAGAGGGAGTGACCTTAACAGTGTGGAAATGGTGTGGGTGCAAAAGATTCAGTGTAAATCCAACCACAATATGCAACAAGTGTAAGAAGACAGTATGGAGCAGGGATGGACAGAAAAAAACTACTCCAGAGTTACTGGAAACTATTCGACCAGTCTTCAAAGGTAAACACCGACTGCTGACCAGTTGATAGGCTACCTTGTTATGCTGGCTGTTTTGCTCTCAAACACATAACATAGTTGTTTTTGACTTGTGATGTTCAAGCTATACCTGCAGTTTGCACCCCACCTCATATTTGCTTTTCTCTGGAGGAGCTCCACAGAAGTTTTAGTGATCTTTGCACGTTTCTTGTCTTTATGCAGTAGCATCCAGCCAATCCAACAGTGCTGCAGCAGTCACAATACTGCTCTCGTACATAAAATGTGCTGAACACATTTTATCGACACCTGGCAACAAATTGTCACTGTCAGTGCTTGATGGTATTGTGTTATTACTAGCGGTACCTCATTATTAGTTTTTAGAAAAAGACAATAGTCCAAAATAGCCAATTATCTTGGTCATTTATAGCAATGAACTTTTGTTTTTGTCTTGTTAGAATGAGGCATGTTTTACAAGTTCACTAATGTTTCACTAATTAACACTCAGAGAGTGAAAACCTCCACCAAGATATTATTTCCTATTTCACAATCCTTAAAAATCCTATAAAAAATTCCTGGATCGGCATCCTGATCCAGATGTCTCCAAAAATCCAATCACTTGCGCACTTCATACAAAAATGTTCATAAATTGCTGTGCTTGATGAGTAATGACTGATGTCTGATGACTTGTTCACAGACAGACGAAAACAGTTAAAAACATAATCTCATTTGTGAAGGAAACTAACAAAGGATTCAGAGGATGTGCTGTTGTATTTTCCTGTTTAATATGAGAAGTAAACTAGGTCTTAACATTTTTTTATTTATTTATTTTTTTGTTTGTTTACTTGTCGGACTCAAAAAAAATCAGACCGAGATGGTGAAACTTGGCCATATGTCTCCCAACAGGGGGGTTTCAGGCACAGAGTGGCTTCAAGAGACAGTACAGAGAAGGCTAGCTGGTTAGTACCTGGTCCTGCCTTATTAAATATAAAGACACAACATAGTTAGGATAATGTACAGAATGGTTAAAATCTACTCCAGTGCATGAATCAAATAAAAGCTTGGATTCAAATGTAGACAGCAGAACAGCGGCTCTATGCAGGGGGACTGCAGCTGTGCAACAGCACACACACCATGCATGAATGGAAGCTTACATACATGAATACAAATGCAAAAATGCACAATTTCTTGGAGTAACATTTCCCTCTGGTTCCCTTCCACTAGTTGAAAGTAGGAATCTGATTGCTGACCTTAGTCTGATTTCTCAGGCTAGCTCTATTAATAACCCAGACGCCAGCGAGCGCAGGACTCCTAAGGCAGCAGCAAGAGCTTACAGACCCTGCTTCAGTCTGGCTCTGGATGGACCAGCCTGTTGATTAGAAAGAAAAACAAGGTTCCCAAATCACGTTCTGAACTTAGTTAGTCACCCCTCAGTGTATACGGGAAACAGTGCAAAGCAGCTAAAATCGTAGCACACTGTCCAAACATAGCAAGGAACTTTAATTTCAGTGGGTGCCTGTCATGCATATGCTGAGACATCAATATCTCCACTTGCATTGAAAAGAAACCTGTGCCGCTTTAAACAATGCACAAGCCTTCCACATTTCCTTCCAATGCTAATGTCATGTTGGGGGGGCACCCCTGTTGGCTGGACTCCCAGGGAAACTAGGCAGCTATGCCAGAGACATTGCTTTGCCATAACTGGACTGCTCATTCAGAGCAGGGGAACTTTTGTCCCCACAAACTCTGAATAACAGAAAAGTATTTTGAGAATACTGGTGTACTGCAGTGCCAACACTATTAAGAGTGTGGTAAATGTCAAAAACTCACCTAAATCCATCGAGAGACTAACAGCGACTGACAGGCTTCCAAGATTGGTTTGTGACTCTGTGTTTAATTTGACGAGAACTTAGCATTTAAGCTTCTTGTCACACGGGAACTTCTGGTGATTGTGTGTGATTTGCGTTCTTTAAAGCACCAGGGGAATGGTACACATTGTCTTGGGATATCTGTCTGCTGTAGCTTTTTCACTGAAAACAATGTTATAACCAAAGTGGTTAAGTAGTGAGAGCCACAAATGTCATTTTAGATAAACAAGGTCAGAGCTACATCTTACTGTCCACCTAGAAGGTTTCTCAGTGTTGTCTTAGATCCAGCCAGTGTTACCTTACTCCCAGTGCTACTGAGCTTACACTGAAACACCCTCTTGTCTACCTCCTGACCCATAAACAATGTTATACCTCACCTCTGAGACCCATTTTAACTGCTAAAATGAGCCAAAGTCAGACTCTGCCCCTCACCAGATGCAAGGTCACATATTTTCAACACAGATTTCCAAGTGTGTTTTGTAATTTGATCCAATACATCAACTGTCAGATGCATTCCATCTCCCTTAGGGTTCTCCTAAAATATGTCACATTCCTCACAAACAGGCAGCTGGCAGTCTGTGGCAGCGGCTAACAGGTGGACTGGAAAGGCGAGGACACTGAGGGCATTTGGTTACTTCCCACTTGTGTACGACAGGAGACCAAAGCTGTACTTCAAGCCTTGAAACCCTGGGTTTGTTGTTTCTGTGTGGATGGAAAGGAAACCACCACACAAGTGTGAACTTACTCACACAACGCCTGTGGCACACATAGAGAATTACATTCAGTCTGGGCTTCAGTCTTCCCTCAGTCTATACCCAGGTAAATCAAACTGAAAGAACTATCCTTACAGTCAGTGCTTCAAACTGTTCTTTTCACGTTGCTAACCAAGTGGACCTCCAGTAGTAATATCCACCATATTAGGGCTGGGTGGTATGGCCTTAAAGGAGAACTCCAGCACTAATCAACCATGCCATATATCCCTGTCATTTAGGCTCTAAAATTTCACAAAATACACCTTTTCTTTAAAATTACTCCAGTATGGAATTCAATCGTGAGCAACGTTTAACTCGACAAAGCTATACAATGCAACATAATGATTTTTTTAGCAATTACAACAGCATGCAATAAATACTTTGGCATAAATGTACACAAATTTGTTTGTCTTTCATAAACATTGTAAAACCCTGAAAACAGCGTCCCTCTGGCCATTGACTTCTTGTATCTGGGATGCACCATTAGCAACAGGAAGCACCGAAAGTTAGAAAAAATGTAAACATAGACCAAGCATAGCCCCAATGACACCTGCACACTGCGATGACAATGGCTCCCCCAACAGGTCAATGCATGCTGCAGTGCAACAAAAACTAATTGGTGTACAGTATGTCATTGACTTCATTGCCCAAGCTTACACCTCAAGTTCAATATTCAATCAGAATGAACCCATTTTACACCAGCTGCTCTACCTAAAAGTTTGGTTTCAGTTCTTTCCTCCGACGTCTGGAGGAAACACACAATTCCAGGTCAACTTATGTTGAAGAAACACTTCTGAAGGAACACACACACATACACACTGATGATTGCTCAGTAGAGTTTGCTGGTATCACACTGTGAATATCTCAAATGCTGCTACGTAAAATAAAGAGACGGCAAGGATCTTTGTGCAAGAAGACATTGACAATGACTGAGATTTGTCCAACCGGTGTCCACAGTCCAGCAGGTGTACATTTGCAGCGGTTAATAGTACATGAGGTTGCTGGATGCTTGTTTGCAGTTGAAAATATAGTTCACTTAGTTGTGTGAACGTTATTTTTAACCTCAGAGGGCTGTAGATTTTATGGGAAATTGATTTTATTAAGTTAGCCGGAAAAAATGTGGCCACCCTGCGCAATCCTTACGTAACAGTTATTTTAAGACAAATAAAATGCTTTTGGCTCTCTGGCCTTTAATGTCTCTTAAGTTTATGTTATTACATCAAAGATTCTTAAAAATATCTCCAGAAGTGAGTGTGACCCAATACTTTGGAATAAACATCTTGTGGGAGACTATGAGAACTGACTTCAATCTGCTTTAAACACTCTTATTCCTGCGTCTTTGTCAAAATGTGTCATTAAAACAAACTGTAAAAAGAGATTCTGGGGATACTGGGAGAAAGGTCTGAATGAGCACTGCCAGGGTGTAACACCCCATAAAGAGCGGTCCATGGTAACCTGTTAATCTTTCCAAAACTACCGGATGTTTTTCTTCTTCCTTCTCAATGACCATGAGTCTAAAAAGAAGCTGAAAGAGGATCTCCAACACTAAAAATAAGGAAGTCATTCATTCCTTATGGTGCATAAATACTAAGGCCAGCTCTATAAAGCAGTCAGTAATGTGCATCCATCCCTGTTGCCCTGTTAACCTTTGAAAATCATGTGCACACACACACACTGAATAAGATAAATGCCTGCAATTAAAGCCACCTCACACAGAGGTGGTAACGGTGACAGAGTATGTGGTTTCTTGCCAGTAGGAGGTTTTTGAACACTGTATTTTAGCAATCTTGCCTAAATTGCAAGCAGCATCATAATACATTTTGTTAAGAGTACCCTTATATTAGGAAATATAAATAGAAGAACAGATATAAAGGTTTATGATTTATCAACATTTAATTACAAAGAGTTGGTACCTTGGATTAAGCTTTACAGGCACAAAAAGTTTTAATGGGATAGAGCAGAATGTTGTGTTTGTCCCCAGTTAACACAGCAATGCTACAGTTCTCTTGAGTTCAGAAAGTGAGAAGTGAGAAGTGGGTATAAAAAGGGATGCTGACGTGGTTTGAGCTCCTAAATAACATGGACGCCAAAGGTATGTGAGTGTGTTTTTCTGGAGGTTAAAGAGATAAATCCTGGAAGCCGGAGGGATTTGTGCAAGACAGACTATTTTTGGACAAACGGGGAGCTCCTTAGTTCATCAGAAAACACAGAGGAGAAGAAAGTGTTTAAAAACAAAGGAGCAAATAAAAGGCTGGAGAGGTGAAGGAGGGTGCAGGCAACAGGCTCAGGGGATTGAGGGAGACAGGAGCCTCCTGGCTTCCCCTTGATCCATCAATGAGACGCATATGTTGTGATGTTTGCCGAGCGCGTATGATCCCCATTCTCAGAGGCACAATTCAGATGTTTACGTCTCAAATCCCAACACGAGCAACACAATGCTTCACTTGCAGATTCCCCAAACAATTCATATATCAAAGCATTTAGTACAGAGGAGAGCTGTTTAGAAAACTGCACAGTCTCTTGACGGTCTCTAAACAAACCAGCATGATCGTGACAGATCAACAAGAAACCAATCAACACCCAGATAAGTCTCCAGACCTGCCATGTCCTCGTCTTTACTGGCCATGTAGGCGTGGCAGGAGGTGACAGAGCCTGTTAGAGTGAAAGTCAAAAATAGGTTGACTCCTTTCCAAAAGGAGCAGATAAGGTCTCACTAGAACAGTTTAAAGCTGTCAGATTTCAAACGTGTTCTACTTCAGATTTTGGAAGAAAGCACACTGACGTGTTAAGAAAGATTAAACAGATTTTACGTGTGTGGTAACATCACATCGTGGAAGAAGCAGATACTCGGTGTCATTTGGATGGTATCACCGGCAAATTCCCTGCAACGCTGAGTCACCCGGCCACTCAAAGAGCGAGCAGAAAATGGAACTCCAACTGCATAAAACTGCACAAAGAGTGGTAAATATTGACAGTACTGGATATGCTGGCATGACAAAACTGTGGTCATTTCAGTGTCCGCTTTCAAAAGGGTAAAAGGACTGTTTGTGACATGGATTAACGCACACACACACACATACTATGCTGGTGGATAGTAAAAGTGCACCTGATCATTACATTTCCGACTCTGTTTACCGGCACTGGTTGGACAGCCCCTCTCTTTGTGCCTTTAATTCTGCTGTGTTTGGGGTCTCCCATGTTGGCTTCATGATCTTAGAAATGGATACCCACGACTGATTAACCAATCAACTCGTTGGTTCACTCACACTGATTTCCTCTTTCTCTCTCTCTCTCTCGTTTCATTAGACCACTTCCTTAACTCCACTGAAAGCAGCCCATTAAGTAAATTTTAGGGTCTTACACTCACAGCCTTGAACTATTATGGTGTCACAGCATGCTAACATTCCACACTTTACTTACACCTGAGTGTTTGAATCCGACACGGCCATATACTGTAAGTCTGTTTGTCTTGTCGGATAGAAGAAATAAGAAAGATGAGCAAGCCGGTCCCTTTTTTTGCTATTCTCTTTTTGAGATTAGGGAATGTGGGATGCCAGCCTGTTCGTCCCTGAGTGAAATGAGAACCGTTAAGACACTGTCCCTGACTGTATCACCGTGAGCTCTCTTAGCTGTTCTCATTTGATGTGGTACAGCAGCGAGTCATCTCTCGTGCTTTTCATCGCTGCTAACAATTGCATACAGTTGTGTTGGATCAAATCCTGGAGACAAGGGCCATATTTACACTCGGCAGGCCGAATTACAATAGACATTTAACACTCTCCAGGGATGTTAACTATCCTCACTATATCCCCCATCCCTAAGACAATCTCCACCATCTCTCCCACTCTTCCTTTTGGCTTGCTTGGCATTTCCTCCCACTGTGCTGCAGCGTGGTGGGAGCATCTGGAAGTATTTTCTTAAGGGGAGTGGAGAGTGCTGCATCTGAGGGCCATACTGCTTCTGGACACTCAGACCTCTCAACACTCCGCATCAATGCATAGTGCAGGTTCACACAGCCTTCAGCCCTCAAGGCTACAAAACAGACATAAGAATTACAAGTGTTACTTGCAAAAGATTACCATCACCTCAAATTTGTTTCTTTATGATCACTTGCATGTACAGTAGCTTCTCTGATACCAGGTTTTCAACAAATGCCTTAATTATCTTCCTGAAATGAGGCCACGTTTTCACAGTGTCTGCAGTTAGATTAAACTCCCTGATGTAGCTCCCAGAAGAACATAGATTAGATCAAGGTTGGCCCTCGGCCCAGGCTACTGTTCATCCTGATGGCCAACTGACTGGTTGATGCACTGCCTGTGTGCAGTATGGAATGCTGTAATATGTGAACAAAGGGGAGCTGAAGAGAAAACTCCACAAGGTACAGTGTAGTGTCTCAAGATTTATCACAGGGTTACATGTCAGGAGCATCAACAACTGAATCAACAGCATGAGAGAGTGAATTTGGAAAAAGACAGTATCCTTTATTACTAAATTGCTGTAAAAATTAGGCATTTTTCTGTATCATTTTTTCTTAGTGTCTTGGTCCTATGCTATAGAATATATATGTATTATTTCCAGATATTCAGCTGCAGTAGTACAAGGACAAGAGTCACCTGCCTGTAAGAAACATTTTCAAAAAGTTGATTCAAGCAGTTTTCAACATGACTCCAGTCTAGAGAGTGAAAAATTAGGGGAATTTAATAGATGTCCCACAGGATTTAAAGGTCAGGAATGAATGCTGCAACTACTATAATTGCACAATGTAAAAATGGAATCAATATATTTAAAAAATGACAACAAACAGAATAGAGGTGCAGGTTTAACAAATTGTGTTACTGTAATACCTGTCTTAACTCTTATCAGAAAGCTAACCATCTGAGGGTTGGCAGAACCGGGCGGTGCTTTCTCTGGTGTCGCGATAACATTTCATACTTTGCTAACTGAGAACAGGGACCTTGATGGGGGCCATGGGAACTGGGCTGAGATTATTTATAGCGGTTGGAAGCCTTGGCAGGGGCCACTTCTATGAGGCTTTAGAGGAATGTCTAAGGTCGCCCTCTGGCAAAATCTTCTACAGAAAGTCGAGACTAGAGGTTGGACGGCTAGTTGAGGCTGACATACGACATCTGCAGAGATGAAGCGCAAGCCAATTAGCTCGAGGGACTGGTAAGCAGGCCCAGTGGGGACAGGAAGGAAGTGGCAAGCATAGGAGGCTAGAATGTCAGTGGACGACCAAATACGGGAATACTGCAAATCTTTTCAAAGCTAAACATTTGAAATGAGGAGATGACAATCATGTTGAACGGCAGTCTTCAGATACTCCATAGAGGTTTGTGGAGGAAATCATATAAGGAAAGGGGACAGATAAGTTTTAAACTGACAAAAATCACATCCTTTCTAGTTTGTTGATGATGTAAAGACTGTAATTGCTGTGTAGGTCTTTTTGGTAGCAGGTCCATTAGAAAAAGTACAGATTTTGCTAAGAATAAGAACAAAGGCTCTCTAAAATATTCCACTGAGCCATGGCAGTGAGACTGTGCCAGCATGCACAACGGCTAAATGGAATACAGCCATGGTTAATTTTATTTTTTCCCTGCTTGAAGTCAAAAGTTTCAAAACATCAAAATGTCTTCCCAGGAAAGAGCCGGATGGATTACATTATAATGACTATACTGTATAGTTTGTCTAATAATGTGTCACTCTTATAAGTCATTGAGGTTAACAGAATATTCATGCAGACAACAGTATTTTGCTATGCGTGTGTGTTGCAACTACTCAGATGATTACATCCTTCAAATCCATAATGACTGAAAGCACCTTACAATATGGTCTCTCTTCCTGTGGAAAAACCGGCTCTTATAAGAGTAATAAACACAGGATGGCATCTACTGCTCTCCACAATTCCCTCTTTATGCACTCATCTTTCACCATATCCTTGTTGTTATCTCACGGCGGCCTCGTATTCAGTGAAGTGTTGCGTGTCTGCTCCCTAATGCAATTGTTTGCCCTCGCATCAAACTGAAAAAAGCCCACGGGGCAGGCTGTCAGAGCTGAACCCACAGGCCAAAACGTCACCGCTGTGCCATCATCACGCAGGGATTCACAGTACATACTCAGAGAATGAAGCCCACACACTTCACCCAGTGGAGAGTTAAACTAAATAATGGGTCAGGTTTCACTGATGAGTGATACGCTGTCCTCTCTCACTGAGGGACTCAGAGAGTAGAGTGGTACTATTGTTGGTGTATGGACCCAAAGGAGATGATAAGACTTACTGCACCGGCAAGAGTGTAATGTTAACATT
>KV751316.1:4284681-4295184 GCA_001698575.1 Mola mola
ATTATGAATATAAAAATGAAGAGAGACAAGTTCCAAGTCTGTGTTGAGCCATGAAGTGAACGTACTATAAATAACAGAGCGTCATCCTTTGACGCTCCTATGGCTTCATTACTCATTAGGCATTGTGTACTGCACATATTTCCTCAACAGTGAAATGTCAATCAGTGGACGGATGGGTGTGGTGCGGCATTCTAGTTTGCAAATGAATGCAGTCAGCATGCGAGCAATAACAGTGACAGCAGATGAGAAAAACAGATGCAGCAACAGGAGAAACAGAGGAAAAGAAAAAAAAATGGCAGCCATTGTGGTCTAATGATCTAATAAAGTCCAAGTATAGACTGCATACGCTTTGGCTGCAACGGCAAGGAGCAACTGAAGGAACAGGAAGCTAATGGCTGGTTGAGTAAAAGCCACAGAGGAATGCACCGTAGTAAATGTGTGTGTGCATGTGTCTGGAGAGAGGACTGTCTCCTCCTCTGTGTCCCTGTCCACAGCTTGCACTGCCCATCAGCGCTGATGTCACATGGTATGTGTATATCTGTGTGTGTGAGGTTATTCAGATTCAGATTCAGAATACTTTATTTATCCCAGAGGGAAATTGTTAAATGTGGATGTTTTAGGCTAACAAAAAGAAGCCACAGCCACCATCTTGCTCCACCACACCCCAGAGCTCTGCCTGGTTTACAGCCGTAGCGTGTGGGTGGTGGCGGTGGTGGTGGGGGCACTTCAGTTACGTTAACCTGAACTGAGAGATTTCTATCAGAAGACAGACACATGGTGTTCATTGAGAGTCACACAATGGGTGCGGTTAGAAAAGCAGGGCCTAAATTTATGCAGCCTCGAACATCTGCTTGTTTAATCACATACAGTACATGAGACGTTCCAGACCATCACAAGAGTAACCAGTGAGTGCCATCACCCCGCCAAGGGTCCGCAGCAGCAGCGGCGGTGGCAGTGGAGGCCTCTGGGCCTTTGACAGAAGGTGTTCCCCCCTGTCAACACACACTACAGCTTTGTCCCATAGGTTTGGAATGTTTCTGAGGAAGGAACCCAGATTTATCACACCTATACGGATCCACTACTCTCCACCAGTCTGTGAACTGTTTGGGCTTGAAAACAAACACGCACCCCTTTCATCCCCCGGTCAGCCGGGCCAAACACAGCTGCGGGTCTCGGGGGTGAAGCCAGTGAGATGGAGAAGAGCAGGGAGGAGGAGGAGGAGGAGGAGGCGGGCGGAGGCTGGTTTTAACACTGAGGTGAAAGGCCACTGACTACTGGAAAGATGATAACAGACGCGCACCATCACCCTAAAACTCAGCTGCTGACGCTGCTGAAGGATGAACCAACACTAAACTCAAGACAAAAGCAGCAGGTACACACACATACACATCAGAGATTGAGCTGCCACTGTGCGGGATGAAGAACAAGAAATTCTGGGCTCTGAGAACACACCTACTCTCACACAGCCACTCCTCTCTCGTGTCAAGGAAAAACCCAGAGAAGTCACACTGATTCACAGTGTTCCCAGTGAAAATCACATGCTCAGTTCGAGAACCTTGTAAATGGGAAACAGTTGCCATCTGCACAGTAACAAAATCAATACGTATCGGCCGGCGATTTCAGCAGAGCCTGAAATATAAAAATTCAAGGTCCACTTATTTAAAGCTAATGCCAATACTTCTTTTAAAATAGGACAAACTGCAAGAAAACA
Organism: Mola mola; assembly: GCA_001698575.1. NCBI lineage: Eukaryota > Metazoa > Chordata > Actinopteri > Tetraodontiformes > Molidae > Mola > Mola mola. Next base: position 4,286,393 of record KV751316.1, read on the forward strand.
CACTGGAACAGCCATGACAGTCAGGGCTAAAATGGGCGGATATCAACCGACCACAATCCTCCTTATTGTGATGTAATCAAGGCCAAACATCCTCTCACCGATGACCCACTTTTGCTGTCAGAAGCGGGATAGATGATAACTCTGGTTTCTTACCTCATCATCTGGTCAGAATAGAACATATGATCAGCAGGAGTCATTTCAAAATCCCCATCCAATGCAGGTCAGGCACATAGAAGAATAACAGAAAACACATTACTGTCAACATGATGAAAACACGTCTTCTGAAAAGAACACCAAACACCGAAACAAGTCAGGTGAAGAGTCATTATGTGAATAAAACCTGGGAACAAACACCTGATTAATGTCATGCCGAGGTGAGATTTGGGATAGCATCTAATCACATTTTTGTTTGCCACTTGAATTATCGTGGTTCAGGATTTGCTTGACACAATCCGTGAGTTTAATTTGTCAAAAAGGGAGAACCTGCAGCTTGTTAAGACATGTTACATAAAACTGGTCCGGCTTCATGGACCGTCTAACTTACGGTGAATTGTGAATACAGTTTACTGGTATATTAAAGAGCTGCAACAATTAATCAATTAATCGGTTGGTTGATCAAAAGAAAGTCAATCGACAACTATTTTGATAATCAAATAATAATTTCAGTCTTGTTTTGAGCAAAATTATTAAACGTTTGTCGGCCCCAACTTCTTAAATGTAAGGATTTCCTGCATTTCTTTGTCATTTCTGGCAGTACATGAAGAGCCTTTATTGTTTTTAACTATTGGTGGGAGTAAGGAAGAAATCTGAAGAAATCACTCTGGGCCCTGAAAAATGTGATGAGTATTTTTCACTATTTTTTGACAGCTGAAGTGCAAATTAAGATCCAATGATTAATCGAATAACTGTAAAATAATTGGAATATGAATTGGTGATTAAAATGATCATCAGGTGCAGCTCTATTATATTGTGTGGTACCCACCACACAATATAAGATACAGCGTGTAAGAAAAATTCCACAATCTCAAAGTCTCACTTTCACAGTTACTCATGCTGCCAGTGGAACGGTTTTAAGCTGGTTCAATTTACGGCACAGAGAGCACCAGTGGACTTTATGTTTATGTTAGTTCAGACTAAGAAAAAACATGTCTAGGGACTAAGTAAGAGCTTGCGCACGTTATGCAACAACAATCTTCCGAATGTCAACACATACAAAAGTAGGACAGATGTTAGAACACAGTAACATTGAACTTTGACCTCCGATTATCATTATTTAATGAGTTTATTCCCGAGTCTAAGTGAATTTTTCTAGCGTTTCTGAGACACTGCATTCATAAAAGTGGGAAAGGCAATAGCCCTCCTGTCAGGGCTGTTCAGGGCTGTTGCAAGCATGGAGGCGGGACCACTGTAGAAGCTCTAGCCTGCAAAAGAGAAGAGCTGCATTGATGGAGAAGGCAAAGACGGACAGTGATAGAACTCAAAGCAAAACAAGTAAGGCATTCACAAACTCAAGTGTTGTGTCCAAAACTGTTCCTCGTCGATATGTGTTTACCACTGGGACATCAGAGGGGTTCAAAACTGACATTCTTTCTACGGGAACAGTGACATGACCTGCCTACAACTGTGTTTACTCTATCTTCATCACAGCACTGAGACCGCAGTTTCTATGTCCCATGAGAAGTCTTTGGACAGTAGCCCGGCTGCTAGCAGTAACCTCTGTGACAACAACTGCACTTGTGAACAGGAGAGGAACTCCTGTTATACTGTATATGCTGTATTGAATAGCCTAATATAGAGTCTTTCTTGAAAAATGCAACTTCTGCACATCTCTAAACATATTTCACAGTAAATTGCATTCGTCTCAATACCAGCATTCCCCACTGATTTCACATGTACAAAACTGTCAACTCCAAAAAGTTTCAATTACATGTGTTACTGTGTTGTTGATTCTTCATAGGCATGACATGATGATCTATTTGTCTGAGATTCCAGACACAGTCTGGCTTTGTGCGCATATGAATGATTAGAAAATGCAGCATTCAAAGGCTGAGCATTTTTGTGTTCTCTAAATAAATTGGCGCATCTGCTCTTGGCAGGTTTTCAGGATTTAAATATGCAATTAAAAGCATCAGTCACTTTTCCAGGCGTGGCTTTGTAGAAAAAAAGCAGAATGGTTGCAACCATTACCACTCACCCCTGTAGTTTCTTAGGCATGAGTCCAAATTATTCATGATGTTTCGCATTTAATGATTATTTCACTTCTCAAGAAGCAAAGCATTTTTCTTTACTCCAAGCTACATGTCCCAGGAAACTTCCTGGCAATGCTGCTAAAATGAATTCACTTTAAACTGGGACCGTCACAGCATGTAAGTATGCAGTATGTGCTGGCAGCAGGTCAGGGGACTGAAATATCATCAGAGGGTCTGTGCCGCCGAGCGCAACCACTGCAGGAACAGCGAAGATGCAACAGCTCCGCTTTAGCAGCCCCTTCATACGGACAATATTTAATGTATGAGCCACATAATGCTGCTGCTCTTTCTTTGCGTCGCTTGCGAAGGACTGAGTGAAACGACTGTGGCAGTGACATGCAAATAAGACTGCCATGTACTGCTGACAGAGCAAACAAATGAATGGATAACATAAGCATCCATGACCACAGCTCTCCAAAAATGTCTGCAAATTTAGAGCTGAAAACATTTCATTACAGACATGCCGAGCATGTGATCAACGTTACATTCCTGCCCTGTAGGATAATAGCTACTCTCTCGACTTGTTAATTTTTCCTGTGGTTCGTACCCTGACCTACATGCCGAGGCCAGCGATGCTGTCAGCGGTGCGGATGGCAGCATCGCTCCGCAAGGCTTTCCCTGAGGAATGTTAGCCACTGCTGACTGTGCCACCCATCCACACCGGTCGCTTTCCTACGGGGAGTCACTTTTTAAGTCTGGGCTGAGAGAAAAGTAGCTTCATTTGCTAAATGGTTTATGGTCTTTTAATAGCAGGAAAAGATTCTACTTTAATGCAGGTGTTTTCAGCTGAAATGGAGCTGGATTTAGAAAGTAATTGGTAAACTTAACAGTCTTGCTTGGCAGGTTGTCCAATATTTGACCAATATGCATAAACAGTTCTGCATTTTTTACTCTTATTAACACACACAAACGTCAGATGTGGAAAAATTACATTTGAACCTACCACCATGATGCAAAACTTGGGAAGACATCCACAAAAATGAACTGACGGGGGGACTAAAAGTGACTCTCAGGGCATACGATTTTACTTTCTGCATAAAAGAAATGTACTGTCAGAAACCCTGCACGTGAGTTTACAGCAACCAAACAGACAAATGAAAATCTTCTCACAATTTCTAGTCATAAATTTGGTCATTGATCCAGATTAAACTGGAACTTTAAACTCTCTCTGCAGCTCTTATCACCTCCCACTTTCTCCTCTCCCTCTGTGTGTCCTGCACAGCACACCTATACATCACGGAGTAACAGTTTCAGCGTCGGAGCGTGACTGCAGCCCCCGCCACTCTGCCTGCCTGAATAAGCTACTTTATTTAGGAGTGCGAGCTGCAGCTGGGACCAGGCTCGGAGCTAATGTATTTATTAGACATAAAGGGAAGCAGGTGATCTGTGTCTGATGCAGTCTGAATCAAGAACCTCTTCTATGACAGGCTCTGTCTCAGCTGGTATTAGGTCATTACCCTCGTGCCCTGAAGAGAGAGAGGGTAGTCCAATCACGCGTGTCCGTCTCTATGCCTGTACGGACGGACCTGTAACTCAAAACCTACAACACCTCTCCACGGTTCTCCATGGTTTATTCCCTTATCAGAGATCGACATTCTTCTTGTTTTTCTAATGGACTCTTCACCACTGGGCTCTTGTTGGTGTTTAACATTACTGGTACAACTTTGTAAACAGTAAGGCAGAAGAAAAACCACCCAACTATGTAATGAAACAGTGAAGCGTGATCCAGATTGCAGGATTCTTACGGATCTTATCAACGAAAAGAAGCCATTTCTTATACATCAATTATACAGTGTCATGTAAAATGAAAGGGAGTTGGATCAAAGGGCGCGAGGGTGTGCAGTCTCTGATTGCACTTGTTGCATCTGTATCATTTTGGTTTGTATGTCAGCCGTTGACTATGAAAATTTGATGCAGAAATGCCAAAGTATGAAGTGATTGAAGAACAGTCTTTCATTCACATTGCATGTTACTTTGCATCCATTGTCTCCATTTAAGCGCATCAACGCTCCGTATCCGTATCTGATTATCTTCTTACACCTATCTATCTATCCATCTATCTAAGTAACTTTTAACGAAAAAGAAAATCGTTTATATCCTACACAATTTGACATGCACACACACACAAAACAGAGCCTCAACTGTTATTTCGCGGCTGCTGTGTGATGGGCCGACTCTGCAGGATTTCTTGCAGGTCTGGACCGTATCGATGCAAGCCAGCTATGCGTTCGTGGTCCAAGAATAGTTCATTGCGGCGAGTCCTGGTGCCACTCTTGCATAACTGCAGAATTACAGTGTGCAGCCCGTCTCCCGTGCGCAGATCCGCGCGCAGCTCCGTGCCAGGCTTTGCACGCATTTTCGCCCAACAGAACGAAGTGTTCCCCTCGGTCCAGGCACGCCGTGATTCATAAAATCTTATAAAAAATACACCGTAACATCAGAGACGGGATAAAAGTGGACCCGAGTGCCGTTGCGCGTCGCTGCTGGATAACGCAGACGTACTGATACTCACCGTGGTTGAACATTGCGGACCGAAACCGGCTATGGCTGAACGCATTCTCCATCTTTCAAAGTTTCTGTGAGCACCGACGGCCTCCTCCTCCTCCTGCTGCTCCTCTTACTCCTCCTTCGCCTCCTTCCTCTCCGATATTTCCCGCAGCCTCCTCCGTGAACGCAGCTGCGGTGAAAGAGCAGCCTGCGTGTTGCGTTTGACCGGACAAACCCGTCCCTCCTGAGCGTGTTTGGCAGCAGGCGTGCACGCGCGCACGCGCGCCCTCGCAGCCGCTCCAAGCGGACGAGCCGGCCGGGCCGGTGACGTCACGCGCTGCCGCCGCGTCGGAATGAAAACAATCGCACGTGGACGGGGCGGGGGGAGGGTCACGTGGCGATCAGGTAAGACGTTCAAACGATTGGGCGGTATCACCGCCTCATCATCGGATCAATATTCGGACCAATATTTGTCAATATCGCTTCCCCACAGACTATTGGAGTATGATGAGCAGTACCTCTAACATTTGGTTCGGATTCACAGAGAGCAGAGTGGCAATACATTTTTCTTAAAAATGTACTTCATGTACACTTCATGTTCACTTGAGTGCACTCTCTACTCTCTTTGTGTACTATTTGATTGGTCATATTAATTTTAAATATCTTAGCGCATTTTTAAAAAAAGGATATTGTGGGAATGTTCAGTACACGTAAAGTCTAATATTCTAATATATCTAATATTCTAATGTGTTTTTTTCTTTTAATTGTGAGATACAGGCCACTATTGTCAAAATTAAAGTAGTAAAAAAGTTTAAAACATTTTTAGTTTATATGTAATGAGTCTAAACTATATTAACTAGTCACTTTAGTAAATAACTAATAAAAACTGACGTTATTCAAATGAGAGGCATGGTATTTACGGCAGGTTGTGAGATATATCAATTTAATTATTATGCTTTTTTTTAAGAAGTCCACATATACTGTATATTCAAAAATTCCTCTGTCATGATAATGCTTTAATGACAGGGCCCAATAATATATGATAATGGGAAACTGTCAAGGAGGAGGGTTATAAATGCTTCGAATGAATTAACATCAAGCTGATATTTTGAGTAGACTTTGGAATTTGATGTGTCATTTATTCACATTAGCACACCTGTTGTTTACTGGGTAGGAAGTGAGCAGCTTTTGACCACATTGCTGTTATTCCGCCTCTTTTCCCTCACATGTTGTGTATACTGACACCTGGCGGTCAATTTGTTAACTAATCAAATGAACTCATTTTTTCCCACATTTTCCGGCCACTCTCCTCATGTGAACTTCAGTAACGCAGATTTTTTGCACATATTATTGGAGCTGTCACAGTACTATATTTAGTTACTTAGGAATAAATGTAGAAGTAAACAAAACGTTGCCTGCTGTGTTTTTTTATTGCCGGTGAGATGCAACAGGTAGAGACACAATCATTAATGAACACTTTCAGTTAAAGAAGCAACAGTTTTATTCTCAGCTGTGACAAAAGGAAAAAAACAAAACAAAAAACAGTCCCCTCCTCAGAGTCTAAATGTTTACGGTCAAGTAATAAAGTGCGGAATTATTTCTCACAGCTTGTGTAAAAAAAAAGAAAAAAAAAGAAAGAAATTAAATAGGAAATAAAAGTAAATATAATAGTAACATATCAAAACTGAAAATGGAGATCTGGAAAATATAAATACATTACAGAACAAGATGAAATCTCATAAAACATGTCAGCAATGATATTCAATCCACTTGAATCAGGCTTGCACTTATGATACATAATAAAACGGAAATCAGTTCACATAGTGGAGTCGTTGGCAAGGCTAGCTTACAACAAAGGCACAGCATTGTTCAGAGGTAACGATCCTTTGCGAAGGAGTGCTGCGGGAACATTCTTGTTGATCGTCAGCACGTCCGCACACAACCAACTAATGTGCTGGACGTGGCCCACACAGGAGTGGAGACAGAATTGTGGGGAGTACATTCCCACGACACAGATGGACACATTAGGCTTGTTTCACAGAAGCATATTTTGGATTATGAAACAGAGACGGAGGACTGTTAGCTCTTTGAATCTCACTACTGTCGGTGAACACTGCTCCCGTGTTAAGCTGCGGAATAAACTGAAATGTGATGTGAGCTCCAGAAAAATACGGCCCTGAGCCAAAAGAGTGTGATGAGGAGGTGAGACAGGCCATTTTAAGTGCTCTGTTATCCAACAGACCATCAGTGCTCACAGCCTCTTTGGGCATCAACATATGAAACCAAGCAGGTCAGAAACAACACAGAACGTCGTTCACAAAGGACCAGTCTGTAGGCAGCAGGCAGATCTGAAACATCAAATCCTCTCGGCAGCAAATAGCAGGCCACCGAACGTGATGGTACTTTCAATTTTGGACACACAAAGCCATTACTTGGTCAGAAACTATTCAAAAGTTGCACAAAACTGCATCTAGAAGATCAGAATCACCACTGATATTCATGTGGTCTAGATTGCTGTCAAGAGGATGAACAGCCCAGATCCCATTTTACAGTTGAAAGGCTCTATCAGTGTCTTGCATTCATTCATCAACCTGAACTGACATGATTTATTTCCTTACCACAAGTTAGCCCAAGAGAGGAAATTAAGAAAACATGGCTTCAACCAGCCACGTAGTAATAGTGCAAATTAAAGTACTCAAATCTATAGAAAAAGATTTCAGTGGTAATATATAAAAAACAGATGCTGTGGTTTTTTTTTTTTTAACATTTCCTTTTTAGCCTCAATTTTTCTGTTGAACTTTCTATCATTATTTTTAGAAAAAGGCATAATATAGTGACAAAAAATAGCTAGAAGCTTATAAGCCGGACAGCACCCTAGCCTGGGCATCATGCAGGTCTTACAAAATAGCAGGAAATTAAAAAAAATAGCCTAGAGACATAAAATGCTTGTTAGAAGGTGCAAGAGAGGAATTTAGGAGTGGAAGAGATTATTTCTGAGCAGTGCGCATATTTATACAATGCACACAGACAACAATGCAGACAGAAGCATACGTACAATGATATTTACAGCTAGAATTTACATGTAAACAGTGGGTCAGCTACCGGAGGAGACGGGTATGTGGACAGACAGACAGCGAACGTGATGAGGCAATACCCAGATCAGTACATGAGATGAAAGTGTATAATAAACCCGTTGATTGCCCTCACAATTCACAAATCCCATATAGATCTTATACACAGTTTTAGTACAGCATTTTTCATATGATGAAATAATCTAGAATTGCAATTAAATTTAGTCCAAATTTTGAGCGGTACTTGCTGGATGGAGGGAAAAGACAGAATGTAACATTTACTGGGTGTGAACCCGGGGAAGGAGACGTTCTGTGGGGATACTGGTGAGTAACAGTAAAGCATTTGACTGTGCCCTATTAACTGCAGTCAAACTTCCACTCTCTTCATTTCAAGTGGTCTACCAATAAAAATATGGCGATGTAGCATACGTATATAAAATATGTCTTTACATTTACAATATTTAAAACATTTACAATATCAGCAGTCATGTACACTATCAGCAGCACGTGTTTGAACGCATGAGATGACGTGTTGGTATAATTGAGACACGCTGGCAGCTCTTAACGTACCCAATTTATGCAAAACATGCATACCTCCATGTTAGGTCAGCGTACGGGGGCGGGGCGAAGCTGCAGACACGTGCAGGTTTTGTAGATCATGACATCAGTCACACACGATGAACCAGGTTAGGACCTAACAGCATTATTTACAGTCATGCACTCTTCACTGATCTATTTAATGACTGAGAGTTTGACTCTTGCAAGCGGACAGCAAGTTGAGTTCCCCTCTTCGACGGGCCCCTCCCTCTCTCCTTTGCACTTTCCAGAAGTTGGATTTTGAAACCCACACCATAAGCATGATCAAACCAAAATCACACGCAAACACAAACTGCACAAAGTACAGCGTACAGCCTCTGCGGAGGCCCAGAAGAAGAGGCTAAAGGTTGGACCTATGCTTGATTTTTGTACTACTAGATCCACATGA
>KV751316.1:4295224-4334428 GCA_001698575.1 Mola mola
GGAGCACTACTGTTTAATCTACATGTTCCAAGAGCAGACTCGTGATTTGGGTCTAAGATTGCGTACGACATCCACTTTAGCTTCGGGTGCAGCAAAATCAAGCTATTGTAGATAAAGTCATTATTTGACTGTGTGTGTGTGTGTGTGTGTGTGTGCAGGTCGAACAGGTGGCTTTTCAGATCCACATTTTGCCCCTGAGTCTTCTCGTTAAGCCTGAGCAAGTCGACGCCCGCAGGTTCAGACGTGCAGAAGAGTTTCCACGACTCCTCCAGCCACCGCAGCACCCGAGGCAGCTGACTGCTGCACCTCGTGGGGTTCGCTCCGATCTCCCACTCCTCCTGTGGCTGCCCTCAGAAACTACTCTGGCTGCTCGGGGTGAGTGTGCAGGCCGTTTTCAGGGTGCGCGTTGCTGTGGTTCTCCCAGAAGGCCTTGTGCAGCCGGTCCAGTTCAGACACCAGGGGTAGACCGATGTCCAAGTGCATCTTCAGGTTCTCCAGCCACTCCATCAGTTTGGAGAAAGCAGGCCTGAAGGTTGAGAAAGTGCAAGTTTAAAGCTTTTATTCATATTCACCGAAAAGCACCGCAAACTTGTTGCGTTATTCCTTTAGACTCGAGTCGTTCCGTTTCTGATACCAGTATCACAAATGCCACACATACTGTCGAATATGCAACTATGTACTGTGGTCTGTGCACATAAACAGGATCTTAGTTCTTGCCAGTTCGCTCCATACTGCTTAACGTGAAATCTACTTCACTTTTATCAGAGCATTTGTTAAAAGTTCAAACTCACTAAAACATCATGCTATGGTCTGGAAACACTGTGTAACCCTAAAACAGATTAGTACCCTGCATTGGTCGATACCCAAAGTCGATGTACTCCTTTAGATCAAGCCAAGTCTTATTTCCCAATTCAAGTCACAATGTTGGAAATAGCTTTTTATCCACTAGTAACACTAACAATGTTTTTTACAAATGTCTGGTAGTATGTAATAGAAACACCCGTGTGTTTCTGACTCAATAACTGTTCACATAGTGTACAAAATGAATGCCATTGACTGAACTACCCAGAGTACAAAGGTGAACTCTTTTCTGCTGCTTTCTGATGTTTACAGAGAGCAAAATGAAAACAAAGAGAAATGAATCCAAAAAATTAGAACAAATTTACTTCTACTTTGTTTGTTTGTCGTAAACCATTGAAAGCAGTGGAAAACATTGCCTCTTTGGCAGTTAACTGATCACTTATGGTGCAGGAACCAGTGACAGGAAGCAGCTACAGTCATCTTATACACCATCTTTACAGTTCTTGAGTCAAAAGCATGCAGGTGTTTCTCTGTAGGTACAGTAACTGCTCCATTACCAGACATTTGTAACACCATTTTGTATTATTTTGTGAGATTTTACAGCCTAACGTGTAGATGTCTGACCGTTTGTCTGCATCAAGGTCGCAGCACACCGCGGCCATGGGGAAGAAAGCGGGAGGACAGTTTGGGGGACAATAGTGCTCCAGGAAACCCGACACGTTCAGTCCAAAGTCCATCGCCCTGGGGAGGTAGTCTGGGTCTGCATTCACCCTGCCAATGATCTGGAGAGAGAGCAAGGAAAACAAGAAGAGAGAGAAATCAAGAGGAGTTATGAGCTGTAAAAGGGAATCCTTCTGCACTACTGCTCCGAAAACCAGTAAGCCCTTCCAAGACCACAAATAGCGCTTGCCTGCCCGTCAGCAGCCACATGAAGACAGCTTTGCTTTTCTGCTCTCTTTAATCACTGCACTCCGCTCTGGCTAATGGTGTCCAGCTGGAGAAGTCGTATTCTTAGAGACTGAACTGAACTGTTAAGTCAGAAATATATAGATGCTGTATGGCCAGGCCCAAAAGTCACCACACCGTGTGGCTGGATTTCATTCAGAAAAGCAATCTTACTTCTTTGGGACTTTGGAGACTTTTCCATCATTTAAAGAAACAAATAGGAGTTCACATTTCAGCAGATCACTGAAGCTCTCCACATGCAATTTTTTGTTCACGTTTTGGTGCATGTAGCTGAAACTCTGCTGGTAAACCTGGTCAGAGTCACTAAATTCAGTCTTTTAGGGTTTATATGGGTTTAAAAGGTTTATTAATGAAGGTGACAAGAAAAGCAATTTTGTGCATAAAAAAACATTGTATACACCATAGGTGAGCATATTTTTAAGCTCACCTCACAGAGCATGATACCAAAGGAGAAGATGTCCACTCGTTCGTCGTAGCTCTTCCCTGGGAAGTTAAAAGAACAGAGTTGACATAAAAACGGTCTGTGGCAGTTTTCTTTACGTACTGCATGAGTCAGTGGAAAAGAAACTTCGACACAGGCTTGCCTGCAGATCTCACCATGAATCATCTCTGGAGCCATCCAATAAGGGTTCCCCACCACGGTGTACCTCTTCCTGCGATCGGGCCTCTTCAGGCCGGACAGTTTACCCTGCGACAATTTCTCCTCATGCTTGTCTTCCACCATGAGCCGAGACAGCCCAAAGTCTGCCACCACCACTGTGTTGTCCTGAATATCAGCCGGGGCAGAGGATGATATTGTTAGCCTGCACGGATACTGAGGAGCATGCTGCTTAATACAGTGAGAGAGACTACTGGCAGGGACAAACGCTTCGATGTGACAGCAGTGTGCAACTAGTTTAAGGCTCTGTTAAAGCTATAATACGTATGTGACGTAGTGGACTGCTGAGCCTCATTTGCAGGTTTTCAAATACAGTGGTGTAGAGTGACCAATACAAGTACTTTAACATGTACTTTTGTAGAACGTCTGTACGTTATTGTTTTTTTTTTGGATTTTTGTAATTTCTACTTTGAATTCACAACATCTTCCTGAATAAGGAGATACTTTTATTCCACTGCATTAATACTGGACTTTTTATAATAAAAAATCAGAATGCTGTTGTCAGTCTCCAATCATCAGTATCAGGTTGCCTGAAGTGTGCATATTAATGTGAGATCGAACAAAGTCGAGGTGCATAGCCAGCCGTGTCTTTTCAAAGTCAAACGTTTGAATTTGAAGGCATCAAAGACAAATCCTACGAGTGACTGCATCCCTCTGTATGTGGTTCTTTTCCACACTTTGCCCAAACAAAGGTGAACATAGACAATTAGTTTTATGGTTTAGGACAAACTGTTATACTATGAGCACTAATTCAATTTTTGGTATACAAGTTAATTTGGTTGTTTTGTGTCTTTGAACTTTTACTTGTGCTTTTTATTACTATACTCAAGTAAATTCTAACACCCAGATAGTTACAGATAGATACTTAGTGTAAGTACATTTGGATGAGCTACTTTAAGCTTAAGCAATTTTCTTTGACTTTTACTCAAATATGTTTTTCAAGTGCTTTTTACAATGTTGGTCAAATACTGGATTTCCTCGGTTGTCTGAAAGTGGCGCTTCCAGTCAGTAGCCGGACCAAGCTACCAACCAAAGAAGTCGGCATTTGACTGGAGAGAGACTAACAAAGTTTTCATGTGACACATGCACAATGCTATGTGTGTTAGAGCACAGTAAGCAGGATGTTTTCACAGCAAGTTTCTTATGTGCAGTGTGTTTTAAGAAGGCCTAATCTGTTACAGCTACCGCCAGCACAGCTCTCCTTTGTGCATAAAGAGATGATGTATATGCACACAGTATGTATGTATGTCTGTGTACACTCACATGCACAGGGAGGCACAAAATCTTACCTCTCGCACTAGACAGTTGTGTGAGTTCAGGTCTCGGTGGATTATGTTCATGGAATGCAGATACGTCTGAATGACAGGTGGATAAACAGACAGGCAGGAAAAACAGAAGAAATAGAAGCTTTTAGTGGTAATCTAAACCCCCACACCATAAGGAACAACTCTGCTTGTTTCATCTGGAGTAGCTGCTGTTGTAAATAATCCCGTCATGACTGCAGTTATATCAGTGGAAAACAACAAGAACCAGTGGTCTAATCCCGCAGGAATTCATGCTGTATTTTCCATATTAAGGGATGGGGAACATAGTGCACGTTATTAAAAATTGTGTCGTAGCTCATATAGATGACCACTAGAGGGAGACAACAGCAGCGATAACAGTAAGAAGTGTGCCTGCCTTCAATTTTTCATCTGAAGGGATTTGACTGTCTGAAGAGGCACTGCATGTGTGCTGTTTGTCATGAATCAAACGTTTAAAGTTAAATGCACTTCTTGGTCTTTGAACTCACCATCCCAGCTGCTATGTCGCTGGCGAAACTGACCCTCTGGTTCCAGGGATAGTTGGTATCCTGTCGAAAAAAAACCAAAACATCAGAAATGTCGGTCTTCATTTGCTGCTAATGGCAGAAGATGTTACATCAACAAAATAAATGGACTATTTCCTCAATTACTGTTAACTCTAGCCAATGCAGCTGTGAGTACTGAACAGAAAGCAGGCAGCGTTATAAGCCTCTCACCATTTTCTTAATAATTTCCCTCAGTGTGCCGCCCTTTATATACTCTGCGATGAAGTTGAGTCTTTTGTCCTTGTAGAGGACTCCGATGAACTTGAGCACGTTGGGGTGATCCAAGCAACGCATCACCTTCACCTGATGAGACATCAGACATCACGCAGGGTAGTATTATCTCACTATTCTCGATATATAACAACCACATCCATAATGTTGCTAAACCAAATTCTTCCTTTGGACAAGTTGAAACAAGAGTTAGTTTTGGGTAAAATAAACCTAAATAAATATATAACAGGATATCAATGCTCCTCTCATATGAAACTAAATACATTTGAAACCAAAGCTACCAGTGGGTTAGCTTACCATAAAGACTTGAAATGCTCAAATTATTAGGCCATATCAATATACACAGCATATATCTTGATATTTCTCTTCAAAAACTCATAATTGCTACGACAGGGCAACAAAACCAAGCATCATGATAAAGTATTTTAAGCATATACTATCAATACTGCGGGGATGACTATTGGTACTTTGACACAGTGAGATTTTTTTTTTTTAATAAATAATCATCAGTAATGTGTATTTAAAGACTGAAGTTAGTGAATGCAAATATTGAAACAGGTTCAGAATACCATATACCAAATACATATATCACAATAACAATACATTTCATATATACCTCGTGTATATGAAGTTTCTGGTTCATTTGTATTTCAAAAGCAATGTTCCATCTGCTATGAATGCAGTTTGTTTAACTGGAAAAAAAACCTTTATTACTCTAACTTGTAGTTTAATGATGCTAAGTTGAGCATGAACATCAACAGTTCTGATAAAACATACTGGCACTGGCATACTTGGTTTCAGTTTTCTCCCTATGAGCTGGGGAAAAAACAAGTGGTGTTGACAGTAGTACTACAGAACGACACCTCATAAAGGCCCTCCCTGAAGGCCAAGCTGTGAAGGAGGAGGCCGGCTAGTAACACATTCACACAAGCCTGACGCATAACCCATAAACTCTCATGATGCCCGTCTTTTTTTCTAAACATAAGAGGTTGCAGATCACAATAGACTGAGTGACAAACAGCCAGCCGCAGTAATATTGTTCCTTCTTTGTGGTTGAGGCTTGTTTTATACCCCCTCTTTATAGACTAATCTTCTACACCAATTACAAAGCCAAGACTCCCATTTATTATGAGGTCACAACAACACTAACACCCCACAAAACAGCTGGGATTAATTTTCCTGAGCCTCAAAGATCCCAGTTAGATGGTTATTAGCTGAGTGACTACATGATACCGGCCATCAAATGTGAATATATCTTTTGAAATGACCGGAAGGAGAGAGAGATGGAAATTTGTGTCATAGATGAAATTGGTTCTGTTCCCCTTTTGGCGAATTTCAAAGATAATTTTGTGTCTTTTGCTTTCTTTCTAAGGCTTCTTTCTTTCAGTAATGCCCTACATTCTAAAAGAGGAGCTGCTAATTTTAACTGCAACCTTCAGCATCTAGTTGTTTGTTTTTCACTTCCTCAGAATATTCCACAGGAACCCAAACCTGGCAACTTGTACTGAGTCACTACTAAGATTCATGGAATATGAGCATAATTATTTTATGATCTGAGGTGCTGAGTTATTTTAAGGCTAAACGTTTGATGCAGACTCTGAATAGAAATCTGAGTGGTCTCCTCCTGCTGGGATCTTCTGACCGGGCTCACCTCTTTCAGGAATGTTCTCTGGGTCTCGTCATCGAAGCGAATCAACTCCTTCATTACCATCACCTCCCCGGTCTCCCTGTGGGTCACCTATTACAAGAAACACACGAGGTTGAGCTACAAGCTGAAAAACAAGTGTATGAGACTTTAACTCGGCCAGACATCTTGATAACCCCATGATGTTGTAACCACAAACGCTGAAACTCCTGCATTTCCACACTGCTCTCACTTTAGCAAAGGCTGCCATCTTGTGGACAAGTTAATTATGACTACATTCTATATGAAGCTGCATATACAGGCTGGTGTGAAAACACGCTGTGTCTGACCTTGATGGCCTGTCCGAAGCAGCCCTTCCCCAGCACCTCTCCATGGATGAGGTCGGACGGGCGGAAGATGCGGTGCGTACGACTGGACACGACACGCAGTGATTCTGATCGATTGATGTCCTTCCTCTGGGAGATGGGTGATGCCGCGTTGCTGGAGCCTGGTGACTTGTCAATGCTGTAGCTCCGCCTGGATGGAAAGGGCCAAGTGTGACAGGAAGAGAAAGAAGAGGATACAGCAAGTAACAGAAGTGACGATGAGTGCAGGTTGAGCAAACAAACCATTACCATTTTGTCATTCATTTATAAGTCTTCTGCAAGTGGTAAGTGCTTACGTGATGATGCGGGACTTCAGGCTGCTGATGTTGGGGTTGGGGGGCTGGGTGATGGGCAGCACGGGGCTGGAGTCCTCTGACAACGAGGTGGTCAGGGGACCGTCAGCTTGTTCTTCAGCCTCGGAGGAACCTACCCCCTGACTGTGGGGGTCATGCTCGATGGTGAGCTGCAGCAGCTGGCTCGTTTCCTGGAGCAGCAAGTCGATCTGGAGATGAAAAGCAGGAAGAGCTTGCTGTTAGGACAAGATGAATGCTCTGTTGGATGCAGAATCTGCCACATTGCATCTCAATACTTTATAAACCAACTAATGTTGTTCTACAGTTCTTATATCGACTATCTTGTGTCACTTACCAGGCAAAAGCCTAAACAAAACCTTGTTATGGTCATTTCTGTTCACCTGGTTCTGCAGCTCTACAGCTCATTATCATATAAATGATTAAGGATGAAACTGAAATATTACAGTGTGGACAGTGCGGTGAATACCTCATCCAAAGGAACATTATGAATTGGTGTCCCGTTGATCTCAAGAATCCGGTCTCCAACATGAATGGAGTTTTTCACATCTGGACTGATGCACTCTGCATCCACCCTGAAACACCAAAAATATTCAGCAGAAATGATTATAAAGAAATCTTTTGCAAGCAATAAAACGTACAGAAAAGCAGGCCGGAGTTCTGATAAAGCCCCAACTCATTTGAAAAACAGGGGCCTCAGCTTCTCCATTTCCTTCCACTCAATTATACAATTTGAATGAGTCTCATCTATCACACTGTCCTGCATTTTCACTCTAGCCTTTGTCCTCCAACACATGGTGCTTAATGTAGTCTCTCCTTGTCACACAATGGCCATACAAAGACACAAGTGTGGACTCACTGCGACACTCTGACAGTGTGTCCATGTTCAGGACTGAAGCCGCTGGTCGAGCTGAGCGGCTGGTCGATGGCCAAGGAGAAACCCCGCCCCCTGCGCCCGTTGTTTCCCTCGGCTGCGGCTGGGAGGGACACGAGCGTGACGGTGTGAGGGATCCGTGAGCATGGCGAGTCCGGCAGGGACACCGGCGTGACGATGGTCTGGTAGTAACAGTGACCACTAGAGTCAGAGAGGCGGGGAGGGAGGAAATGAAACAGAATCCCAGTGAGGTTTATGGCTCTTAAACTGTCCAGGTGATCATAAGGGAGACATCATGTTCCCCCTGCATCAGTTTTTACAGCATCACATGCTTCTTTAGCTGAAACGCTCAGAAACCCTGTGCTGTCATTGTTCCGATTTTAAGGCCGGCACGACTCTGAGAAGTCAAAATCTTTTTCATTTTCCCCAAAACATGAAGGAAGCAGTGAGGAGAACTTGTGAAAATCAAGTTAACACAGCAGTGCTGAAACTAAATTTGAATGACCTTTGTACACAACACGAACACTTTTAAATTCATGCTTCAGTCAGACCAGAATTTTCACTGCTGATTCTCTTGCCTGCTGCCACCTGAATTGACCCAATCTGTTACATTTGGATAATCGGGGACAATGTCACACTGTCATCATTAACATCCGCTCAGACAGGAGGACAGAGGCTGCTTTGTCTCTACGTATCTCTGAGAAATGCAATTAGAGTCACATTGAACCCTCTGTGTTTGAAGCCTGAGGCTTATGACAACCACATTAACACGACTCCGGAGCTGCACTAGTCGAGAGCTACCTAAAGGAGACACATTGAGACTTGTGAAAGATGAAGTATCTTTATTTGCTTTATTAAAGCCATCAAAGCTGAGGCCGTTTTTATGTTTATACTAAAGCTCTGTTACTGAATTACTGTGCTTATTTGTCTGAATAATTCAGTGTAAAAAAAATACCAAATAATACCACATTTATCAGGATAAGCTCTAACGTCTCAAGTAAAACTGTGGTTGTCAATTTTCACCACGCAAAGCATTGCACCAAGCAAATGCCTTAAGCCTAAAATAAGGCTCAAATTCAAGATTTTGACACTAAGCAGCATCTTTGGCTCCTTGCATGTCTTTTTGTGGCTGTAGTTGCACTCGAAGGGATTTCAAGCGGAATGGCTTCATGCAAAGAGGGGGACTAGGAAAACTACGAGCAAAAAAATACAGATTGGGCCAATTAAACGCTAACAAATATAACAATGGCTGACGATGCTCACCAGTAGAGTTTGGATCTCTCCACCAGAGCGTATGTGTCTCCATCACCGATGAACGTCCTGCAGTTCAGACAGGTGAAGCATTCTGGGTGATATTTCTGTTCTCCTGCGACCTGAGAGTGGAAATAAAAGTCAGTTTAAAGGGAAGCCTGCTTCCGATGTGCTCGTGAGAATTACATGTAGGTGATGTCCAACGGCTGTCATTAAACTGCTTCAGGGCAGGAATTCACAACAGTGCTTTGGATGTGGCTGGAGAAACAGGTTGGAGAAGTAGGGCGCGGTCTGCTCGCTGAGGGTTAAACTGAGGGTTGGGAGATTGAATTTGCTGCTGCCAGATCCTGCTCTGGAGCTAAGAGCAGTTTTTGCAAACAAGAGAGGGAATTGAGTTATGCCTTAAAAAAAAACCCCAAAACAAAAAGAGCAGGGAATGAACTGATAAATCACACTGGCAGATCTGAGGATCATGCTTCCGCTGGTTTCAGCACTGGGTGTTCGTCAGCCAAACACTGTGAAACTGATCAGATTGATCAGAAAATGAAAAGATCTACTGTGCATCATCTCATCTAACTGTGACCTTTCTAAATCTGTCTGTACTTGCGTTTTGTTACCGAGTGGCCCACATTGGCTCCTTTTAACCCCTTTTAACTTTTAAGGTAATTTTGTTCCCATTGATGCAAATGACCCACCCACTCAAACACCTAATGACTTTCGTGATTAAACATGAGCTGCAGTGTTGAGTGAGGTCGAGTCCACCAGAACTGCTCGCTCCCCTGAGGCCGGGTCATGGTTTTATTTTGTGCTTTGAGATGCATAGAGCATTCTCAACCACAACAATCTGCAATGCTAATGGACACATCAGGAGTTAGGAGGGGCAGTGCATGAAACTGTGCTGAACAAAGAAGTAAAAAGGTGACGTGGCGTTATTTAAAAAGTGCTGTATTTTTTTTCCAGGTATCTGGATCCTAAATGTTTAATTAAATTTTATTTGTATTACAGGAGAAGACTTGGATTTCAATGCAGCAGTGACACTTCCGAAAGGTCCATTTTAAAGTGAGTGGAAAACACAGATACTAACGGTCAAAAGAGAGATATTCTACATGCTAATTTTCCATTAACCTGCTACAAAACGTGGAACCGAAGCGAAAAACAGGAGAGAATCTGCCATTCAAAGGATTAATGAAATCAATGCATACAGCCATGTGTGCTGCCGCCCCACCCTCTAAGGCAAGCAGCAGTGAAACCATAAGAGCACGCAAACAGATAAACACTTGCTGAGAGCCTGCAGGCTGCAGGGAGGACCCCCCTTTGCAGGCATATTAATTAACTCCTTTTAAAATGATTAATAAGAGCATCTCCTTTCAGCCTAATACCTGCAAAACGCAATCCTGGCTGTTTTTAGGTTTTTTTTAGGTAAAGGTTGACTAATTTTTGGTATGAATATTTTATGAAAACAATCAAGAATGAACCCAAAAGACAATCAACTTTGAGACGGAGGATTTTCCTCTTCCTTGACATTTATCCCACGAGCAGCGTTATTGCCAGTAAGTCTAAACACAATGCAACAGAAAGAGAAGCCAAGGACTTATCATTCAAAGTTAAATGCAACAAATTTACAACGATTTTTTAAGAATGAGGTTTGTCTGATTTGTTTTTATTTGTGTGTGTGTGTGTGTGCGTGTGTGAGCGTGACTTACAGGAGGCGCAGCCATACAAATGGGACAGACAGGAAGAGAGGACAGCTGGGCAGAGATGAAAAGGGTGAGTAGCTCTGACACTGTAGCTGCCATTTGCTTGCCATGCAGACATGACAAGCACACACACACCCTCTCCAAAACCATGTTAGGCAGACAAACGCTACCGTCCTCACATTTGGTGCACGCTTCTATAGAGGCGTTATTTGAAATAAATCGTCGCTCTCTATAAATTCAGCTGTAAAGCTGCTCTCTCGACTGACGGCTTTCAAAAGACACGTTCAAGAAACATCACGTGTAATAACGCACCGCCCATTCCACTTTTTATCTTGACTCCACGCTGAAGCCGTATTATGTGTGTATGTGTGCTTGGGAGCACTCGCTGGTCACGGATCTTTATGGCCTCTTCCATGACAGCTAACCGAACCATGTGACCAAGTCTTCCCGAGGGAAGGGTGAAGGGTACTGTAGGTCAAGTACAATGTTCAGGATTGTGTCTTGTGTTCAGTTGCCGCGTGTGATGGGGAAGACAATTACCTCGACTTCAGAGAAACGCCTTAGCCGTGTCAAGATTTTGGTAAGAGAAAATATCTTTGGTGAGGACTTGAATGTACCATCAGTCCTTCGTAAATGCACAAATTACTTATTTATGAATACAGCTGCTTCAGAGTCAACAGTCATATATTAGTGGTTTCGTATAACTGGAGCACTTTAGATAATGCTGACCTTGCTAATTATAATATTATTAAGTTAGATCAAGTTTGGCATAGCTATCTTAGCATAGTTTATTGGGAGAATGTTTGGTTATTTTTGTAAGAATGGAATTTATTATTGGTTCCCAACTACCAAGTGGACTTTGAATTATCTCTGGGGTTTCTTGTGTGGTGGTTCACAATAAATTAAAAAAGTAAATAACGCCTTACTCAGTGCAAACATAAGAAAATGAGGGTTAGGCAGTGACATTATTTCTGGACACAGGAGGAACTAAAGAGATTGCTCGCTTGGTGTGTCCAGGCTCTGAAGCTTTATTTGTCTTTAAGTATTTAAAATGTATGTGTGTGACTTTAAGTTGGAATGTGAGCGAAACATTTTAAGCCATTTGGAGGCATTTATGATAATATAATATGCTCAGCAGCACTAAGAAACACGATGGCAGTAAATCTGCGATTCTTGACAACTCTTTAACTTGCCTGTGCTGACTTTTCCTGAGCTGAGGTCAGGGCAACCACACACCATGTTACTGTCTTCAAAACTACACAACGACAATCACTCACTTCTGCTTTGAAACTGCAAGGTATCTATCTAAACATCACTTGGTTGCTTTAATGCCCACACAATATTTCCTACATGTCACAATTTTCCCCATGACATTTTACAATTTCCTTCTGGTTATATTGGGTAAGAATCTTATTGGGGCATAGCATAAGGATAACCTTAAGTGTAAAGTTTAGCAGTAATTCCTGATTTTTAAAGTTTTTAGAACCATTTAACTTCTATAATACTGGAATTATCATTTGTGTATGTTCAATGATACATGTATCTTATCAGATCTATTGCGTCTGTAACAGCAGAGTACAGAGGAATATTCTAAAATGATATATAAATTGAATCTAACTGACGAGTCCTTTAAATTTTGCAGCTTCCAAGCCTTTAAAATGTGAATACATGCTGGTTCTCTGAGCCCTGTTTGACAGTAAAATTTAAATATTTGGTATTGAGACTGTTTCGATGTTTTAAACACCACAATTTTAATTTAAAATGTTCTGTCTTGGGCCTTGTTGTACACACAGAAGTTAGAAATGGAACAATACACATCAGGTATGAATTAAGTGTGTTAGCGCATCCCCCCCGACCCCCATCAGGAAACTTTCCCTCATTAACACCAGTTGGACTGTTCTGACTAATTGCAGAGCAATTATGTCATAACAACTCTCCTGAAGGTGCTTCTGAGCAGCCTCACTAAATTAAGGAAGATGTGGCACTGCTTGACCTCATGTTTGATGTCAAGAACTTTACTCCTTCACCCGCTTAACTTCTGGAACTCGATCCATATGTGCCTGAGCTCCCAGAATCAACAAAAACCAAAGAGCTGTGTTTATAAAATGACCTCACACGGATGTTTTGAAAGAACAATACATGCGTTGGGTTACTGATACTCCTAGCTCGCAGCGAGAGAACTGGGTCACATCCCAAAAAATGTGCCAAAGGCAGCCCTCCTTACGCACCAACTGACAAAAACACAATCATGGATCAGTATGGCTGTCACAGAGGCCATCAGGACGGCTGGAATAAAGTCAAATGAAAGCATGATCCTGATTCTCCTCTTGACTTTTTACAGTTACACCATTTAGGCGAATACAATCAGAGCGAAAGTCTGAGAGAGAAGACAGTAGCCTGCATTGATGCCCTCTGAATGGAAACCCCCTTCAGCTACAAACGGTACAGTACCACAGTATACGCCGGCCTCAGCTTAAGAGACGCTGTTAATGCACTCGGCTTTTCTCTGCAAATCTTACATCCGCCGTGTGGCTTACGGTGTGGCCTACACAGAGGCAGTAAATAAAAATAACAGTGCTCTGACACAGCTATCAGATATGACAACACAATTCAAAACCTACATTTTTCTGAACCTAAAAATAGAACTCCTGCCATTGCTCTTCTGATTTGACATGATGACATGAGGAAAAAAAACCAGAGCGCTGCGCAAGAAAAAAGCTGATCTGTAATCGCAAGGCAATACGCTGAGCCAGTTTAAAATGACACAGAACACAGCAGGGAACAGTGCCATGCTTGAGCTTCAGGTTTAGATTTAAAAAGACAAAGATGGAAAGCAACCATGTCAAACAGCCCCTTGAGACTGTCTGCCTCCCTGCCTCCTCGCCGGCCCACCAGCTGTACATCAGCCATCCAGCAGCAGCAGCAGCAGCAGCAACCTCACCTTCTTATCCCGCTTCCACAGCCTGAGACAACAGAAGCTCCAGAAAAACAGGTCTCCCACCATGTCAGCAAAAGCCAGCGGCTCTCCGTGCCGTTCTAGATCATTCTACTGTGGCAGCCGAATCCCTCAGTGTCACAACAAAACACTGGCAGCAGCCAAGCCGGCCGGAGAGACAGGCAGCAGGGGGAGGGAGCAGCCCACGCCTCTGCAGCTGAGCTCATCTCTGAAACAAATGTCACTCCCCCCACCCCCCTCCGCTCCTCCTCTCCCTCACTTTTACTATGACCTCATCGTTTCCTGTTTAGCCCCGCCTCCCCCCCCCTTGCGGACGCGCCAACCCGCTGCTTCGGCAACACACACACCCCTCCACCCCCCCTCAAGGTCTCTGTTATAGCTTCAAAAGTAAAAAAAGTACCAGTTGGCAGTTCAATGCCTTCATGAGGAATACAAAGCAGACAGTGAAGGCACAGCAGTTGGTCCTGGTTTATGTGGTAGTGTAATAAGTAGAAATATATTTTTGTCATAGGTTCAGGAGCCTGTTTGGGAAGGTAGAGAACAGGTTGTTGTTTCTAATACTCCTTTCACACCAGCCAAAAATCCCATTGTACTTCGACCTCACAGTCTGTAAGGAAGCAGTAACCTTTGACCATCAAAATGTACCAAAGACACCCTCAAGGTCAAATGTAGGTTTGTGCCAAATTTGACAAAAGTCCCTCAATGTGTTGTGGAGATATTGTGCTCAGGAGTTTTCAGGTCACCTTGACAAGGTCTAGCGTTCAAGGCCATTTGTACGTGGCTTTGATCGGAGTTTTTTCACGTTAACAAATGTGGGACACATTAGGGCCACAGTGACCTTGACCCCTTGACCTATGACCTTAAAAATCTAATCCGTTCATCTTGAAGTCAGAGTGGACATTCATACAAAATTTGAAGAAAATCCCTCAAAGGTTCAGAAAGAATTGTGGGACGTATGTAAATACAGCAGACGGAAAATGCTCACCGTGTTTTTTTAGAGCCAAAAGTGACAACTTTAGATTGCGTCTTTACTCTAACTTAATAGTTAGAACCAAAACACTCTTCATTTACTGCCACCATTGACAAAGCTCTGTAGGAGCTCGTAATGAATATCTTGTCCCACAACATAGAAAGGACAACCAGCAGCATTTCACCGCATGAAAATATTACTAGGTGTCCAAAGGTGTCCACTTTCAACCAAGACACAATCCTGAGTCGTGTGTAATTATCAAATAACATAAAGAACTATATAAAACATGCAATCTATGCTTGTTTGGCCTTTATAAATGGCATTAAGCTGACTTGCTCGCCTCGTGACTCTGTGCCACATATAATCGCTCTACCCAGATTTATCTCACTCTGTCTCACTTTGTTCATGTCGCTTCCATGTCCTGCATGCCCAGCGTTGACCCCTCTCCTCTCTGCAGGCCAGTGCCTGGGGCCACTCACAGCGGTCAGATATTAGCAGACATCTCTTCAAAGCCCGTAGGTTCATATGTTACATCAGTGGGGACAGACTGGTGAGGGAGAAGGCTGGTAGAGAGGAAGTGAAACGGTCAACAAGCATAGTGGTGAAGGTTAGTTTCTGTTTAAATGGACAACAAACAACACAGACCAATCCAATCCGAAAACGCAACTTTTATCACCACTGTGCCTGTTTACAAGTATTTTGCCTAAATCAGGGTTTATAATGAAACAGGCTGACTTTGTCTTGTATGACCGGCAACTTATGGAGGTTAATGTCAGCTGATGTCAACGTTGGCTAGATAGCACTGCAAAACAAACTGAGTCATTGCTGACTTTAATCCTGTTTTGCTACTGGGAGATTGTTTTTTACAGATTACAGATTATGCTTAATGGCAGGGAAACAGTGATATTATCAATACCTTTTAAGTTTTTAGGGCAAACTGTCATTAGGCGAGGTGGGTGTATGGAAAGTAAATAAGTTAAGTGGATATCTTTACAGCTGTTTTCTTATACACTAGGAAGGAAGAGTGAATCCATTGGTAATATTTTGGTTAAAGAAAAATAAATCAAAGGTCTCTAAAATGCTTCATAGTGATGTTTGGAGGCTGAAGTTCTGCACTACAGTTATCAATAGCATGGAAATTCTTGTCAAGCTCCCCACAACATGCTCATACAACATGTTTAATTAAACAAGTAAAATACGAAGGAAAAAAAAAGACAGGTTAAAATGTAATTAAATTTTAGGAGTAAAAATGTTTTAAATAGAGGAATGGAATAGAGCATAAATACTTTAAATACAATATTTAACATGTGTACAGTAGTATAGATTTGTGCAGTAATCTAATTACATCTAAGTATTAGCATGATAAATTGTCAGTATTCCTCAATCACCACGTCTTTAATGAAGAGTGAGAGCATGGTCAAAACAAACAAATAACCATTCTCCACATACAGTGGAAAAACAAACGAGAGGGCCTGTCATAAATGTGCATGAAAAATAGGCATAATGCATATTTTTAGTTTAATCTTATATAAATATACTGTTTGACAAGTTCAACAATGATGCTGCTTTCAAGCCCTTTTCTAGATTATATGGCTGCCAGATTATATTTTGGTACCAGCTATGACTTCAAACGTACTGGCAGTGAATTCAGATGTGAAACCCTGGAGCCCACAGCCCCCCGCGGGGACTTCAGCCTGCAGAGGCTGCTGCTTTTGTCAGTGTTTCCACTATGAAAAAGGAAATACTAACATAAAAAAACACTTCAGTGAAGGTTACTGTCTCTGAATGTCAAGTGCAGACATTAACATTAGAAACAAACATGACATCTTTGTAGCATATCACAGTGTGAGCAGAAAATCGACTTTAAGGCTGAAGTTTTAGCCTTCATCCCAGCGGGGGCAACTCCGCTCTACACACAACCCGACCTCAGAAATACTTCAGCCGAAAAAACTGTTTATAACCATGAATATGTTTTTACACCCTGACAGAGTGCTGTGGTCAACACTGTGGTTGGATCTTCACCGCCTGACCTTGCACTTGAGAAAACAACATCTTAGAAGTGTTAAACATCACTAATAATGCATGTTCTTCAGGCCAAATAACAATCAGGAATTTACTGAAAAGACTATCAGATTCATACTCAACAGCAGAGTTACCTCATACCAGTGGGAGTTAAAGAAAAAGTACACTGGGACTTTTTCTTGTTTCCACCCAAAATATCTGATCTATTTCTCATTTTTAAGCTTGTTTGGGGTTTTTTGTCTCATATGTACCCTTACGAAATTACTTGTTGTGAAAGTTACATCATTTACTGAACTCTCCCCTCATGCTGTCTTTATACCAGAAATTGGTTTCTGTTGCAGTCTGATGTAGGGTCTTCATATGTAGTTAAAAAGATTTTTCTGATATGAATAATAAATGTAAAACAAAAAGACAAAAAAGAGGAACATAGTGAGGAAATCATGTCCATCATGGAGCGTAATGCAACAAATAATAGACCCAAAGTGTATATTGTAATGAATAATTTAAAATTTGCTAAATTATGATGTTTGTCGTGTTTCCAATAGATACATACTTGTATATCATACATGTTGTATATTGTGGAGTGGTTCTGGATTGCCACTATACGTACTAATAAATAATTTACAATGATACCACAACAGTGAGAGATGGCAGATTCAGGCTGATTGCCTTCTGACTTGAAGCATGTATGTGGTTAAGCACTTGTGTTGCTTTCGCTTCAGTTGTTTTTGGTACTTATTGCCATCTAAAAAGAATGTTTGAAAAATAAGAGCTTTTCTGTATGAAGACAGCAAATGACCCTGCATACCCCCAATGTAGGCTAAAACCTGAGGGTCTCTCATCAAATATCTTCATTCAGGTTAAAAAGGACTGAAACAAAGGCAAAGATAACGAAACCTAAATGTCTTGCTGAACTGTTAGGGTGAGAAGCCGGGAAATCGGAAGTAATTCCCCAGCTCGGTTCATCTACCAGACCCAGGTTGATGTCTGGCCTGACTCCCCTCAGCTGGCTCGTAGCCCTGCTGACAGCAGGCACACCTTGATCTGACAGTGGGAGGTGGACAGACAGAGTGAAGGAAGGCTGAGAGCAAAGAATATTACATTAGCACATTAATCCCTCCAAATAGAAGTAGTGAATAACAGACAAACTGATTTACTGTTAGTTTACTCAAGGTTGAATGTACTGAAGGTACAGGAGCTGATAAGGTAGACACGCATCTGTTTGCAGTGTCATAGTACTACAAAGTGTCTGTGAAGATTCTCAGTCATCCAGGTCAAAGTAGTCTTGGTGTTTTAGTTGAAGTCCAGTTGCCTTCAACTAAAACACCAAGACTAGTACTACAAAGACGACTTTTTAAAGGTTTACTTGTTGTGTTGGAACCCACTGTTTTTGTTACCCTGTCTCAGTCTTAAACAAAGAGAACTCTGGGATTTAATCAAAGACCAGAAACAACCACTGCATGGTTCCTACTCGCCTCGCCTTGCCTCGCCTTGATTTTTGGTTTTCCACTTGGAAAATCTGGTACCTTCTATGATTTTTAGGACCACCTCGAAGTGAGACGCTAATAAATAGGTGACCTAAACCACCAGGCTGGCCTGCCCACAGTTTCTTTTCAAATAAGATTTGTTGCCGTGGCAAACAGTCACATACAAAGAATCAAAAACACAATCCCTTCGATATCCTCTGTTATCCTCATCGTTGTTGCTGTTGTGCATTTCACGTTGTTGACGTCACTGCCATTTCCTCTAAATGTTCCTATAACTACCGGCTTTGCTACAGGGGGTACAATTTGCAATGAGAAAGAGTTTCAACCAGTGCTTTGGGTATAGTACCCTTGGTACACTTTGAGGCATCTAACTTCTTGATCTGTTTAGTGTTTCCACCAAAAACAGTACTCTTATGGAGGCGGATTTGTTAGTGGGCTTTGGGGGGTTATCACTTTCCCTTTTCTTCAGAAACAGAAGAGGAGATCTTTCTCTGTCACGCTAACAAACTGCCTACAGCCAACTGTAGGCGTCATTACATTTTCCCCTGCTCTGCTTATATTCATGGTTCTGCTATATCTCTACACATTTTGTGCCTTTTCTTCTTAGTGTGTGTGGTTGTTTACCACAGCAAGGAGCAAAGCTTTGTTTGAGAAAAGGCTGCAGGCACCAAGAATGAAGAGAACTTTGAAACAATAGAGTTTCCCACATCAGAGGACAGGCAACGAGACAACTCCGGCTGCTCGGATTGACCAACCAGTCGTCTGCTGTGTTTCAACTCCGTCTTTTAATGCTGGTTCAGTGACATGTAAAACAAGACAGTATACAGGACTGTTGTGTTGTAGTACTCGAGACTGCTCTCGGTCTCTCGACTGGTCTCAAGACCACTTTTTGGGGGAGTTGGTCTTCTCGGACTCAAATGCATTTTGTCTTCGTCTTGTCCTGGTCTCAGACATGGCGGACTCCGGATTTTAAACTGATCTTAGACTGATCGAGACCACAGATATTAGATTTAAAATTCCCTTCTTCAATTATAGCCAATAACGTAAATCTTTTTGTTACCGATAACTGTTTGACACCCTTTCCTGGCCCCCTTTACTGAAGTTGCAGCATTTTAATGGAGATGACACGAAGAGGGCCAGGGCAGTTGTTTGGGAGTAGAGATGTCTACTAAATCGTCCGTATTAAAGTTTGGCTCCCTTAACCACAAAGAATTCATATGCAAAACAACACACAAGAGAAACTACTCTACTACTTCCAGCATCCAGCATCCAGGATTTGATAACTGGATGCTGTCTGCCACTACCAATAGCTGAAAATGGACACTTTAAACACTTTCATGAGATTATCGATAGTAAGTACACACCCATTTCTAAACGAACAATTTTCTGAGAATGCATACCAGTTTTAGTAAAGAAAGTAAAAGGAACTATTTTGGAGAAGTTGGAGACCCAGTCTTCTGTGTCAGTAACAACAAATCTCCTAGTCCTAGTCTACGCTCTTTCCTTGGAGTGACGGCCCATGTCTGCTCCAAATCCAAGGACTCATATGCACTTGAGTTCTACTTGCTGGACTGTAGGCACTTCACAGGCAGACATAGCAGGGAGCGAATTGCTTTGGCCTTTGAGGAGATCACAGAAGAGTATGGTATACGCCAGAACATAAGCTACATCATCCGGGACAATGCTGCTAATATGAAATTCTCCTTCAAAGTTCATTTGCCACAGCAGCATTCTGATGACAGGAAGAGTGAGGAGGAAAATTTAGATGATGATCACTTGTGGGAAGGGATTGATACAGTGGATGACATAGAGTTTCCCTGGTCATCAAGTGATCGCCTCTCCTGCTTTGCTCACTCCTTGCAGTTACTTGTGAATGACGGCATGATGGAAGTTAGAGCCATTTCACATACCATAGCCAAAGCGTCACAATTCACAACTCTGTTACACAGCAGCTCATTATTCAGAAACAAGTTTGGGGCTATGTTTGACACTAATAAGACTATTCCAACAGCTAATAACACGAGGTGGAATAGAACTTTCAAACAAGGAAAGGCCCTCATACCTCTGGATCAGTCATCCAGTCATGAAAATGTTGAATGAAATGTGCAGCAAGGACAATGAACAAGTAGTGTTTAGTGCTTGTGAGTGGAATCAGCTAAAGGGACTGACTACAGTTCTTACACCATTCTCTGAGGCAAAAGACCTGACAGAAAGAGAGAAATTAGTTACCATTAGCATGGTGGTTCCAACTGTCCTGGACTTGAATACACACCTCCTGAAGATGGAAGAGACCCAAACACAGTGCCGGCCATTAGTCAAAGCCTTGTGGCACTCTCTGCAATAAAAATTCTCTGGAATCTTTACAAAAACTAGCATGTCCAAACAGAGTGTAAGAGAAGAATCTTTAAACCACAATGTGTACTTTTTGGCTACCATGCTTGATCCACAAATTGGACTCAGCTGGGTGGATCTGGATGTTACCAATGGTGAAAGTTCAACATCACTAAAGAACAGAGACGAACTAAAGACGAAACTGACAGGTTAGTATGTATCTCACATCTGGCAAGCAAAAAAAGACAACAATATTATAGTTTGCAAAACTACAAAATCTTAAATGTCTCAAATTGTATGAAGGGGAGGCCTTTAAAATATCTTGTCTTAAAGTGAAATCAGATTGTTTTATGCATCTGTTTCTTGGTTTGCTTTGTTTTGCTCTTTTTTTTATCACCACAATGCTGTGTACTATTTCATTAACTGAACCTGGCTACTCCTTTATGAAAGACCTACTGAGAACATACTGTAGATAAGAGATAAGAGGTTGTGAAATATCTTACTTTAATTTAATTTGTTTAATACATGCAGACATTTCATCAATTAAACTCTAACCCAGGTATTGTGTTATATCTTTGTGTTATATCTATTGTGTATATCTCTGTGCTTGTGTTTTTCAGACACTTTGATCTCAGAGGTGGAGAACTTGTTGAACACTGAAGGAGCTGCAACTGACTCAAGGGCTTCAAATGCAGTTGAATCTAATGATTCACCACCACTCAAATGACCACGCCAGCTTTCCCACTAAAAAGCTCACAAAAAACATTGTTTGGGCCAGGATTCAAGTATTTTAACACAGAAAGGCAAATACTTTGATGCAATCCATGACTCTGACTCTGACTCTGACAAAGCACTTGCCTTCCGGGCCAAAAACCACAAGTCCCACAACTCCACAGCTTGGCAGTGAAGGTGCTGTCAGTCCCTGCCTCCTCTGCACCAGTGGAGAGGGTGTTTTAGCAGGGGTGAATTATAATGAGACCCCATCGTGCACGTTTAGGTCACTGAATGTTACATTCACTCGTGTATCTAAAATGCAACCAAAGTCTTCATTAAAGTCATCTGCCACTGCCACTCAAGAGAACATGTTTTTAAAGTGTGTAGCAACGACCCAGTTCTCTCTTGTTTTTGATGGTGAATTCGCACTTATGAAAGGTGTACTTCTACTGAAGCTTGTTCAAGTTTGACATATGATGTACTCATTTTCAAAGCTGCCCTGTCTTAATTTGGTTTGTAATTTTATGACTGAAACATCTGTAGGAGTTTGGTCACTGGATGAAAAAGTATTCTTTTATTCACACTTACCGTGAAGTTCCTGAGAAAAAGGAGCACTAATGAACATGTTTCTATATCTATATATATTAATGGTCTTGGTCTTGTCTTGGTCTCGGCACACTCTGGTCTTGGTTAAGTCTCGGTCTATGTCAAACTTAATGAGAAAATTTGACCTGCTTGGTTCAAACAAGGCTTTCTAATAAGCAGAAAGGTACAATGCCTGTATTTGATGCAAGAAATGCAAGCTAGCTAACTTTAGTGATCTGACGCTAGTACAGGACCCCTTCAAAAATATCTCCACTCCTCAGTCAGAAAGATTTAGCAAATTTTAGCCACTCATTTTTCTTCACCTTATTAAGAACTACAGATGTGACAGGAGAGAGAGGAGAGGGAGAAGTGTGTCGCCACTTCTGTGAGAAGTTTACATATAAAACTGTCAAGTGAAACAGCCCTTTAGTTTAAGACTCCCAATTCTGAATCAAAGGACACAGATTAAACACACATATACAGTATACAGTATATATATACATCTTACTGAGTCAGATTTGTTTATTTTTTCCAGTGTTGGGTGCTTGTCTCTTTGCTTGTTCTATTGTTCATCCCAGTGTTAAATCATATACAGTACGTACTAGTAAAAGGAAAAATACACATGTACCATGTTAACATGGAATCTTAATCACCTTAACTGGAACTGATTTGTTCATTTTGTACAATATCAATCACATCCTTGAACATCTATCGTAAAAACCTGGCTCACACACTGTCCATTTTTGTGTATGTATTGTGTTGATCCATATATTTGTGCTTTAATTTTGTACACACACTTTGGTCTTGACTGCGACATTGTCTGATTGTACCTAAACATAGCCCACCCTCAATATAATTTTGAAGTCAGAGATCATATCCACTTAAGATAATGATCACTTATAGCCCATAAAAACTATCAGATAAACAATCAAACTTTCGATGGCAGGCGAAAAAGCAAGTTATTTTTAGCTTGATGACTCATTTGTGACCTTAGAACCTGCGGTCAACTAAACAACCTCCTCTCAAGGTCCAAAGTGGATAAGATTTTCTAAAAGTGCAGAGAATGATAGAACACATTAACAATTACCAATAAGCAATTTGAAATACAGGGAGAATTTAACTTGAAATACTGTCATCTTCACACATTTCATTCACAGATGAGTTACAGCAAAAACTGACAAATCAGAAATGAAACTAGAAAAATTGTATATCTGAGCAAAAATTCAAACGGAGCCTGCCAAAAACACATAACATAATGTGCAGCATCCACATGAAATATAATTTTGTTAGTGGAGTTAAAAAGAGTTGACCAAAGAGAGCTATTGCCTAAAGTATCTCAGCTCATATCGTATCACTGTGGAGACATGAAATTGCAGGTAACGGAAGCAGAGCTCAAATTTCGTCACTAATTCATTGTTTCTGCGTGGCTGACCATCAGTTCTGTATTTGTGTCTGCATCATCAAGCGGTTCTCATTGGACTTTTTCAGGTGCAGTGGCATCAGTGATTTTTAAAAATAGGACCATATATTCCTGCTAAGATGCACAGAATGACTACATGGGATGGCAACAGTTTTCTCTGTCCCCCTTACAGTGGAACAGAAACAGAGTTAAATGGGGTGTGCATGCTTTCAAGCTGCTGTGGCTATCTTGTCAACTAAAGCATGTAAGGATAACAATTCCAAATTCTAAAGTGTTTTCTTGCACTACAAAGCATAAAAATACCATACACTTTAATGGTTAGTAAAGAATGCTGACGCACATGCGCAGTTTGTGTGTCACAGAGCGATAGCATGACAAGCTATTAAATAACAAAGATCTTAAATACTGCCCTAACAAACTGAATTAAATGGTACCCAACAAAAAGGTATATTAATGCTAGCAATACTATTTACAGTTTGCTACTACAGCTGGACACCTGGTTTGAATGGCCTGTTTCATTGTCAAGATGTGCATGCATATTTTTGATGACTGTGAAAGGGTCTAAAAATGGAAAAGGAGAAAGAAGAGGGTTGATGAGATCCGTCCCGAGCTCCTGAAGGCTCTGGATGTTGTAGGGCTGTCATGGTTGACACGCCTCTGCAACATTGCGTGGACATCGGGGACTGTGCCTTTGGAGTGGCAGACAGGTGTGGTTGTCCCCCTTTTCAAGAAGGGGGACCAGAGGGTGTGTTCCAACTACCGGGGAATCACACTCCTCAGCCTCCCTGGGAAGGTCTACTCCAGGGTGCTGGAGAGGAGAGTGCGGCTGCTAGTTGAACCTCGGATTCAAGAGGAGCAATGTGGTTTTCGTCCTGGCCGTGGAACACTGGACCAGCTCTATACCCTCACGAGGGTACTGGAGGGGGCATGGGAGTTTGCCCAACCAGTCCACATGTGTTTTGTGGATCTGGAGAAGGCTTATGACCGTGTCCCCCAAGGTATCCTGTGGGGGGTGCTCCGGGAGTATGGGGTAGATGGCCTTTTGTTACGGGCTATTCAATCTCTGTATTGTCGGAGTCAGAGCTTGGTTCGCATTGCCGGCAGTAAGTCAGACCCGTTCCCAGTCAGGGTTGGTCTCCGCCAAGGCTGTCCTTTGTCACCGGTTCTGTTCATAATTTTTATGGACAGAATTTCTAGGCGCAGCCAAGCGGCGGAGGGAGTCGGGTTCGGTGGCCTCCGGATTCTGTCTCTGCTATTTGCAGATGACGTGGTCCTGTTGGCCTCATCGAACAGTGACCTCCAGCTCTCACTGGGACGGTTTGCAGCTGAGTGTCAAGCGGCGGGGATGAGAATCAGCACCTCTAAATCTGAGGCCATGGTTCTTAGCCGGAAAAGGGTGGATTGCCCACTCTGGGTCGGGGGAGAGTCGCTTCCCCAAGTGGAGGAGTTCAAGTATCTCGGGGTCTTGTTCACGAGTGAGGGGAAAATGGAGCGGGAGATTGACAGACGGATTGGAGCAGCGTCGGCAGTGATGCGGACGCTGAAGCGGTCCGTTGTGGTGAAGAGAGAGCTGAGCCAGAAGGCAAAGCTTTCAATTTACAGGTCAATCTACGTCCCAACTCTCACCTATGGTCATGAGCTCTGGGTAGTGACCGAAAGAATGAGATCGCGAATACAAGCGGCCGAAATGAGCTTCCTTCGCAGGGTGGCTGGGCTCAGCCTTAGAGATAGGGTGAGGAGCACGGACATCCGGGAGGAGCTCAGAGTAGAGCCGCTGCTCCTCCGCGTTGAGAGGAGCCAGTTGAGGTGGTTCGGGCATCTGGTCAGGATGCCTCCTGGACGTCTCCCTGGGGAGGTGTTTCGGGCATGCCCATCCGGGAGGAGACCCCGGGGCAGACCAAGGACACGCTGGAGAGATTACATCTCTCGGCTGGCTTGGGAACGTCTTGGTGTCCCCCCGGAGGAGTTGGTGGAAGTGGCTGGGGAGAGGAGCGTCTGGATGTCCCTGCTCAGGCTGTTACCCCCGCGACCCGGACCCGGATAAGCGGCAGAAAACGAAACGAAACGAAACGAGAAAGAAGAGTAGAAACAGTGCAGTCATCTCTTCAACAAATTTGGTTTGGATTCTCCTACGTGTTTCATTACCAAAATTGCACTCAAAGGGCAAGCTGTCTGGAGGCAGAGTAGATGATGAAATACACAAACACATAAATGTGGCCCAGCCATGACTGATTTCTCTTCAGGGTTGACACATGACCTGCCAGAGGCTGCAGGCCGCCGTATGTGACCAGGAAGCAAATGTGTCACCGTGAATACTTTATGTACAATGAATGACCTTGAATTTTTACTCTAACTGGCTTCTCTACCAGCACTCAGTAAAGCATTGATTTTGTCAATATTCTTGGTTTTTGGCAAACACCCATATGCTGCGATTAAAACACAAATAATTATAATAAATCCAACTTCAAAAGCAAGTTTTACTGTCAGGTTTCTGAAATGCAAAGTCTTAGCGTTGTCTGAGGATAATGTCCCTGTCATATAATCACCATAATCAGCAGTCAGGCAGTAGTATTTTCACAATATGAGCCTCGCACAGCTGACATAGTTCTCCTATCGTCTGCTGCCATGGCGGATAATTCACAGTCGGGGAAAATTACCCTGACTGTGTGAATATATTAAGGATTACTAAAATCAACTGTACAAAAAGTTGACGGGGATAAATGAGTAGGGAGAGACATGAACTTCATAAATCCTGCTGTTGTTAAACATTCATAAATTCTGTCTAGCGACCACATTTCTAAAAACACCCATTAGCTTGTACAGTATGCAGCAGGGTTCAGTCAATCTGTAACAAATAAACTTCACAACTGACAACACACCTAAATAAAAGACAAATAACACTAATATGCATGTCAAGGAAGTGGGGAAACTAAAGGTCATTTCAATAAGAATCAGTATGCTGATTAGTATCTGAATCACTTGACTCATCGTTTTTTCCTTTAAATCCTTTTAAATCTTAAACACACAGATATTCAGTTTAGTGTCAAATCTGCAGTCAGGAAGCCATCCAAAAGGCACAAAATATGCCTGGAGAAAACAGGAATGTGCCTGTGTTTTTGGTGGAAAACAGTGCCCTAATATAAACAGCACGTATTTCATAATGAAAACATACAGTATTATTGAGTTTCAAGCTTGGCATGTGTGTTATTCCATCACTATCAACAAATAGGCAGCACTTTCTTCTGATAAGGTTATCTCGTCAGTTCTATAATGCAGCAGCACTTGTCAGCGGAGGCTCACTCTACTGGCTATCTGCTTTCCACTGCTGTGAACACATCTAATTTGTACATCAACCCCTCAGCTCTCCTGTGTCACATCAACAGCTCCAAGTTTCACTGCTGGTCCGTAAAACAATCTGACAAAGCGAGCAAAGGCATCAGGGTCAATTACAGGTTTGACCCCCCCTGATGCTACATGTATCTTAACATGGTGGCATGTGTTGTTTATATGTCATCCTTATGTGTACGTATGTTTATCAGCCAACAAAGACATAGGGAACTCTTACCATGATGAGGCCAGTGGTGATTGGGTCATTGCAGCCGTGGCACAGCTCCCCAAATTTGGCCCAGTAGTCCTTCTTGCAAAAGAGTTGTCCATCTTTTTCATAATACCAGTGGGACAGCGACAAGCTGCACTCGCAACACCTGAAAATAGAGAGCGATTAATGAGAAGGCGAGCCATTAATTAACACTTTTCAACAGGCATTTTAAGTTAGATTCATGTTAGTGCTCCTTAGGATAGACATGAGCAACACATACAAATCCAGACATGCCAGCAGACAAAAAAAAAAAGTTAAACCTCCAGACAAAAAGATGCTGTTAGTGGCGAAAAAGCATTACGTTTGACTGTACTCGGTAAACTGTACTCTAACGCTCTTAATGACACCCCTTGTGCCCCAAAATGATAGTTTTCATGGTGATAATAGTCCCTTTGTGGCTCACTCACTCACCACCCAAATGAGCAGAAATGAGCAGCAGTATGACTGTGCCTCGGACAACACCATATTACTGCATACGACTAAACTAATGTGCTTATTTTCTTGACCGGCATCAACATCAGAGGTCAAACTTTATCTAGAATGAATGTTAGTTAAGAAATCTGTAAATACTGTTGCAACTGAGTTAGTCAAGGAAACTTGCTGCTTCGTGTTTCAACAGTCCGGTCACTCACCTTCATCATAACAACAACCTGGCTGTATCGTGACACCTATAAATTTGCTGGTTTCTGGTGCTTCTGGCAAAAATCTACGATGTTGTCTTGTATATTTGGCTTAGTGAAGACACCAACGATACCAATTTTGCAATTTCAAATTGCTTCAAACTGAACGAAAAACTCTAAGTCTCAATTAAATAGTACTTTCAACATTAACAACATACAATTACAATAGCAGACTGATTACAGTGCCAAATGTGCACTCACACCTAATGTTAAAATGAAAGAAAATCAGTCAGCTATTATTGCATAATCAAGTAACTTTACCTTTAAAATGAATTTATAATGAATTTTCTGTCTTTTGGTTTATTTGATATTAAATGTACTATATCCGGGTTTGTGACTGGTGGTCAGACAGAAGAATACTTGCACAAGGCATTACATATATTATATATATGATACATATTATTACATACTGTGTATATTTTGTATTTGTACATATAGTCTAAGATTTTTGATATTGTTGAATCATGACATGTCCTACAGAAGGTGTTTTCTTTTCCTGGTTTTAACATTATGATAAAATGATGTCTGAACATGTCTGTCAAGTCTGAACTTATCAACGTGTTCTAGCTATTCTAATATTTGCCTCACCCACTTTAATCGTTAAAACTCCATTACTGATGACTGTTTATCAGTAAATCGCATTGTGTTAATATTTTTTCAGAGTACCAATAGTATTTCTACAACACTGGCGTCGATATCAAGGTATCTTGTCAAAAATACTGTGAAATTTGATTTTGTTGCCCAGTCCTACAATTTATGAAGAGTATTTGAGGAAAATATTTTTTGTATATACAGCATATGATATGGCCTTATAAAAATGATTTTACCTAAATACAGCACAGCCCTAATGTCACCTGCACACTGATCAATAAAAATAATTTGTGGCAGCCCCATAAGCACCACTTTGTAGTAGAATTGATTGACAAGCATAGAAATTTGACCCCAATCAGGGCAATTTCACGTCCTCCATCTTTCCTTTCCCCTTCTTTCTACCTACCTCTTTCGTTTGGTGACATTACATTTAGTGAAGGATTCATTAATATATTCAGCATAAGCAGCACCTTGACTCCGTGACTTTGCTCAAGGTCTTACAGCGACTGTAAGCCTGCACATGCACACACCACTACAATTTATTTATTAGACAGACAGACACACCCAGGCTTTCCCAGCTGCTGCAGCTCAGCAGACTGTAGCAGAGCTGCTTCAGTATGCAGCATGTTTGGGTGAGCGGGGGTTGGGGGGGAAACTTGGAAATGGGTCAAGGCTTTCAGAAGACGTCCGCCACGGCACTGAGCCAGGAGCCACTCAGCTTTCTTGGCTCTCTGCCACTAAATAACCACCTTTAATGCGCATCCTGCAACCCTTGGAGCAAAGTCATACCTGGTGAGGGTGCACACAGGAGCGGTCTTCTTTGGGGTAGGAAGCAGGAGCTGGGTGTTGCAGCAAAGTATTAAAGATATGAGTGAATAAATTAGTGACTCCCAGAAGGCGATGCTGTATTTCTGCCTCCAGGACAAGAATCTTATCTCAGAGGTGGAGGGGACAGACAGCAATGCTCAGCTACACCCAAAGAAATAATTCCATGAATTAAATACAGTAAAAGCCACCAGAAACACAAACCAAAAGCTTTCTCCACTCACTGTGCTACTGTGTGCTCACACTTGAGGGTTTCTCTGTGTTTGAGTGTGCATTAGCACACACTCTTAAGAGGATTATCAGTGTGAAAGCCCACTCTGCTACGGTGATCCGAAAAATCCAAAAAACTAGCCAGTTGGAAAATGTAGTCTTTCTCGCCTTACTGTGGAAAAAATAACAATAAAAAATACAGGCCCACTACAGATCACATGGCCTTTAGCAAAACAATCAAGAATAATGTTGAAGCACACAGTAAGAAATTAGAGACAATAAATTCATAACTGATGCTTAATTGATCGAAGACCCAGAGCCTGAGCACATATGAAGATAAAAAAAGCTGCACAGCATGGACTCCCCTGAACAAGAGAGAAGGAGCAGAAATGCTTTAAGACACGACACCCAGCTGGGTTCCCTGAGGGTGAGGAAACAACCAATGAAAGAGAGAACGAGAGGAGGGAGTGGAGTTAATAAATCTGCAACTGCCACCAAGCACTAACCCCTGATGGTATCATCTAAAAGAGTCTGCAAGAATAATACATTCATTTTTCAGGTCAATACAAGGCAGCCTTTCCTCTGGCCCCTCACCTGCTTCTGTCCATGGTCACTTTTGACTCACCGTCTGTAATCTGCAAGGGCTACTTATAAAACTCGCAGAGAAAACCTTCCATCTCTTGGGTTACCGGTTTTCCAACTGGCTTCAGGAACCCTTAACAAAGCGCTATCTGAACAGACACTAAGATGTAAATATGCTCACAACAACTCCATTGCGATATTGACGTCTAAGGGTATAATGTTTACCATCTTCCCTCAATAACTTAAGCAAGATACGGTGGCAAATGGTCACATAAAATGAAGATCTGGACATATTACTGTGTAGTGCGGTCTCACAAGTGAAGATGTCGCATTTGACTGTTTTTTTTGTTTCTTTAAAATTTGGCCTCGTTTGAGTCTCCCATAAAGAGGCCTCTAGATATGGTCGCAATAGTAACAGTGAAGATCAATTCTCTGTGCATGCATAAAGTCAAACTTTTGCACTAATCAGGAGTGCTAGCATGCTAATGTTAGCGTGAAGAGCTGTAACAGCTCTTCAGAAATTTCTCAGCCACAAGGGTTTAGCAAAATTTAGCTACACATATTAGATGCAGACTGTAAGTTACAGCTAGTTTGTTTCAGTTGTTGTGCAAGCTACCTAATTTAGAGGGCATAAAAGCATTACGAGATGGACCTAGCTTACAGTGCACAGGGTTTGTGAGGGTGAAAAATGTCCTTAAGCAAGATCCCGAACCCCAACGTATTCTCGATGTTGCACCATCAGTGTGTGACATTGTGTGAATTGGTGAATGTGAGTAATATTATAAAGAACTCGGAGAAGGCGGGGTCACCTTGGACAAGTCACCAGTTCACTGCAGGGCTGACATATAAAGCCAAACAATCATCCACACTCACATTCACACCTACGGGCATTTTAGAGTGACCAATTAACCAAATCCCCAGTTTACATGTTTTTGGACTGTGGGAGGAAGCCCCTGGAGAGAACCCACGCAGGCACAGGGGGAACATGCAAACTCAGCACAGAAACGCCCTGACCCGGGAATTGAACCCAGGACCTTCTTGCTGTGAGGCGACAGCGCTACAAATGCAAGTCAATTTACCATAAATACATCTATGACTAGATCTATTTGTCTGTCCAACATAAACACTAACATCACATGTTGAAGTGCCGTTTTTATACTTCAAATACACAAATGCAGGTCAAATTCTTAACGTGTCGTTTGTCTTCTGTGTGTTGAAAGATTTCTCACTTGGCTAATTATTGGTCAAACGCTGGCCATTAGATCAGACTTAGAGGAAAACACCACCCTTTTTCCTTGGGAGATGAATAACACTGCAGTCAGATAATTGTTATTTTAATGTTTAGGCCAGGTCTCACTGTATCAGTCATATCATTGTTTAATATTTCCAAATATAACATCCATAATGCCGTGGCTTTGGACTGTATATATTGTGTTGATCTTACATATTTCTGTTGTAATGCAGCACAAAATGTTACTTTAGGCTATTAAGATTGGAAATTGCAGTGTGAACTCACACTCATCTCGTCTTGACTTCCCTTCCTCAGAGTCTTGATCCTGTCTTGGTTTTAAAATACTCTGGTCACGCTAATGACTTGGTTGTGTTTTCGCTGGTCTTCTCCAATGGATTACAAATCGTTCTCTGAGGATCATGAAGTTCTGTTTTGGAAATGTATCTAATAGTTATTGAGATATGGTGAAGGATTTAAATTTTTCTTTTTAATTATGTTTCATCAAATAATTTGTCCATGTGCTACAGTTTACTGGTCCCCTATTAGTCTTCTTTATTTCATCTGTTAGATTATTCCATTGGACAGTTTCTTAATATTTTTTTGGTTTACTGTGCTCCCTCTTTTTCCTGGGACTATGAATCTTTCCAACAGCTCCACAGTTTAATAGTAATGAGATGTTACTCTGTCTCTATTTTCTGACACACATCTTTATGATAGTACACATCTGAAACAGAGCGGTAGCTCATGATTATTGTCTTACAGTAGAAAGAATTCCAAGGTGTCATCTTAAAATTCTGCATTCCAAAAAACTGATAAAAGATATTTAACAATAATATGTGACAAAGAAAATAGCAAATCATCAGTGTGGAAGCAGGAACTAAAGAATATTTGCCATTTTTGAACTATTTTTGCATGAAAAAAAATGTCTGAAACAATAAATCAATAACTTATAATCAGATATATGAATAAATACAGGAAGTTACAATCAAACATGAAGGTTTTGCCTCATGGTTATATTAAACTAAGCTTCAATCTGAGTCCCACACAAAGCCTGCTGAGCACGCAGCTTTGGTCAGCATTTTATGTTGTGTGTGCGTGCGGCTGCAGGTCATCAAATGACATGTGTGTGCTGACACTGCTACAGGAAGCAGGAGGGGTCAAAAGGAAACAGTTTGTGTTGTGGTGTAGGTGTGAGCACTTTCATTTCTAAATGGCAGATGATCAATTTACCACCTCTCTCTCTCTCTAACACACATGCTTGTGCCCGTCTCCTCATTCATTATTAAATCTTCCTTCTGTCTCGAGCTCAGGTGAACATCCATCTCCATCTAGCTGCACAGACTGCAGAAACACTCTGGAGTACTACGGATCAATAAGCCGATACTCTGGTCTGGCCGACACTAGAGCAAAACTGGGATAATTGCGCAATAAACATCAAACGCACAGTCAAATGCGTCTACTGTGGAAAACATTTTCAGATGTTACCGTACTTGCAGGCTAAGCTAAAATCCTCACAGAGAATATACAACCTTGGGGAAAGAGACGAAGGGAGGTAAATTAGACGCGTACACACACACACTCACATGCACACACACGGGGGAAAGACTCACTGAGGAAATGGTAGACATGTCTAGGGGAGACCTCTCTCTTCGCTGTCACAGGGGACACAAATAGATGAAGACTCTGGGTCCTGGCCAAGGTTTCAGGTGTTAATATCTCACTAAAAATTGAAGGATTTCCCACAGCGAGTGAGGGATTAACGTACCAATGGGATTAAACTACACACTGACCAAACACCATCTATTATGAGCTAAATCGGTCCAACTCATTCAAGGCTTCAAAAGAAAGACACGTTCATTCCATTCCCACGCGCCCCTTTTTGTCCCCCCTATCTTACCCCCTCCTTTGCTCCTTCTCCATGGCAACATAAAATGCCACAGCGATGAGGTCACCCTCTCACCCTAAAACAGGGGCATTACCTCATCACCTCGTGCCAACCCCTTCACCTCATCTGGTCCCTTCGTCCCGACACAATTTACATGGGCATCAACCCTGCCAGTGTCTGGTTTTTGCTACATTTTAAAGAGCTAAAAACACAGAGGAGGAGAGCAGATGGTGCATTTTAAGCAGCAGTGCCCTCTATAGACTTGGCTCTAAATTGCCTGCCTAACAAAAGTTTCCGACCGTCTCTTTATGTGCGGCCCAGTGGTCTATTCAACTGATAAACAGGAGCCCTGGCAGACCGGCAGTGAGTAAATGATGTGCATGGCAGCAGTTTCCTTTGTCAGTGTTAAGTCAGGCTGACTGACTGCCAGTCTGTGGCTGTCTCACGTGTTTCGCATTGGGGAGGCGATAAAAGGTTTCAGAGAGCTCTGGAAAGCACGATAAGTTTTGTTCAACAGGATTCAGGAGTGACAGCAGGGCTCCTATTCATTATAATGTCTCTTTCACTAAATGTCAAAGTGTAGTCTCTGACAGCTTAAACAGACAAAAAAAGAAGCTGATACAGGAAGTGAACCTGAAGCTGCAAGGCAGGTCAGGTAGCAGAATCCTAGTCCCATGTAGGGCTGAGTGATTACGAATTAATCGCAAATGAATCATCAGAATAATACAAATAAATTCATTTCACATTTTTCATTTCTTCCTGAAACAAAGTATTGATATTTGTGCTCCAAACTTCATTTGTCAGATAATTAGACTTTCCAGATTTGAAGCAATGTTTCTACTGTTGTACTGTTGTACAGCTGTTGTACTGTTTGGGACTGTGACAGGCATCATGCAGAAAATGCATAATACCAACCATGGTGAAAGGCATGTTTTGTTTTTGTTAATGACTAGACTGAAATGGTGGTGGGTTAAGAGACATTTAAAATGCAGGATATTTTCCTATGTATTGTCCGTCTGAAAAAATATATTCTAGCCCCGCCACTGGTTGAGGAATACAGCCTGAATCCCAGATATACAGGTGATGAAGTCCAAAAGGACAGGAAGGGATAGTGACAAAAACACAGCGGCTTCTTGAACATTTGGCCATGAAAAGATCAGATGTATGTCAGTGAGGACAGCACAGCAGCACTGAAAAAATATGAGAGTCAAGGTTGTTGATTTACAGATAGTACAGAGTTGATACAACCTAAAGAGAGAAATCATGTTGGCTAAAGATAATAAATAAAAGCTTACTAAAATGTCAGCTAAAGCAAAAGTTAATTTAAAAGAAATGAAGATTAAAATGTGACTAAAACTAATAAACTTTTCTGTCTAATGACTAACACTGAATCTAAAATTCCAACATTAACACTGGTCAACTTGCATTGAGTTTATTAAATTTATTATTTTAAGGCAGCCCCAACACTCTATTTTTTAAGTTAGATCAACTAGTTCATTTTCACAGTGAAGACATAAAATCATGGCAGCAACTATTTTCTATTTATTTGTCACAAAGGTAATGGTGTAACCGTGTTTTGCCTTTTAATACAGCGTATGAGTTCTGAAGATGCCATGAATGCTCATCTGATGCAGTTAAAAGCTCCAGAAAAACAAGTCAGTCAAGTGTTCCTTCAGTGTGTGCAGTTTGAGTTGCACAGTCTAAAATCCACCCATCACAATTTGGCTGAATGAGCAGATAAAACAGAAATCAAATCACCAATGTCACTCTATTGAATTGTATTAAAATTAAAATAGTGTCATCCAATAGAAATGATGAATCCAACGGTCACCCATACTGGATTTTATCAGTAAGTCAATAAAATAACATATTTTGTCTGTATGGGAGAGTA
Organism: Mola mola; assembly: GCA_001698575.1. Lineage (NCBI taxonomy): Eukaryota > Metazoa > Chordata > Actinopteri > Tetraodontiformes > Molidae > Mola > Mola mola. The sequence goes on from KV751316.1 coordinate 4,329,851, forward strand.
TTTTAATCTGTCTGAGCCCTGACAAAGACTCATACGCTTTAATGAAATGTCCAAGGTCAAATGTAGAAGTGACCAGACTTACAGAACAGAGAGAAAATGAGGGCTTTAATCTCCCTTTTTAAAATTGCATGCAGGGTTTAAGTTTATCTGCCCCAAACGTGACAATATTGAATTTTCAAAGTGTGATTAAAGTACCACAGCGAGAGCCAAAGGTCGGCGCTGGGGAACAGGTGATTAATCAAACGCTCCAACACGCAGGACTCCTTTTCCCTTCCTGCAAATGTTATCAGCGGGGTTGAACGCTGGAAACACCACAGTGAGGAAGAAGAGGAGTTCTTAGTGCAAACTTCATCACATTGTCAAATGAAGTTTTATATCCTGTTGAGACATCATGAATATAAAATATTTAAAAAGAAAACATAGGTGTGCATAGAATGATTGCTGAAAGATAGAGTGCGATTTATGCGTTTTAAACACTCAGTGACAATGATGGAGGTGAAGAAAAGTCAGCTGATCTGATCATCTGACTGATCCGACAGAGACCTGCTTTGGTTAATGTCCGAAAACAATATCAATAATTAATGACAGAATTTGCTACTTTTCTTTACTAAATTCATATTTAATACATTGGGCGTTTTAGCTACTGGTCAGACAAAAAACTATTTGACAACTTGTTCTGGGAAATTTTCCACAAGTTTCAGAAATCATTATTTGATTTTAATAATTTTATTTATTATTTCATTATTTAAGCTATTTTGTAAGCAAGAAAACAGAGCAGTTGTATTTGTCTTTCATATCATAGCAGGCAACACAGCAACACAGAGGCAATGCTCATCATATCAAATGCAATATTCTGGGGTTTTGTATTGCTATAGGGAAATTCATAGTAATTCCATATGTTTCAGCAATTTCTCAGTCAATCAATTAAACAGTTAACAGATGAATCAAATATAAAAGCCAGTTTAAAGTCAATGAATAGTAAAGTTGCAGGTTTGAACATCTTTAACTCCAAAACGCTTCTGTTAACGTCATCTACTGAGAGACCATGTGATACAGAACGAGTGAGCATGATGCCCCTAAGTTAAATTGCCTGGTCCACTTACTCTCTGTGTTGCTGCATGCAGCGTTGGCTCTGTGCTGACATGTCACCCACGGGAGAAGCGGTCTTGTTTTGACAGAGGGCGGCTCTGATGGTTGACTGCTGCACCAGCCTCGCTGTCACAACAATCAATGACGGCCTCTATCCACTCTGCCTCTCCCTTCCTCTACTTCCTCTCTCAGAGCAGCTGCGCACAGGCCGCACTTCTTCATCAGCAACTTCCTGCGCAGAGTCCCAGCCTCCTCACAGCTGCTCATCTTCTGCTTTTGAATCTCATAACTCTGCTTGGACTACACCTTTAACACGTGGACTGTCCACGTCCTGCACCGTTCAACATTTTAAAATTCTGAGAGCGCAAATCAAGTGTTTCTGTCACCCTTCATCGCATATGACTTTACCACCTCCTCGTAGGAGTCCTGGCGCTGTCAGCAAAGGACAAACCAGAGACCTCAGACCTCATGACGCACACACAATATGAGCTTATCATTAACATTCATGCAGATTCCTTTGCACTACATGTGTTTTCACCATCACCTAGCTGGCAAACAATTGAACAACTCAGCTCTTTCGGGCTGAAAGGGGAATTTTCAGAATGTACAGCAAAAAAAAATCACTTTTCCTCTCCCATGAATCATTTCAGACCTCTTGAAGGGTCCAAGCCTCAAGACTGGAAACTATTGCTGACTGCATATAAAACCAATCGCTGTAACACTAAAATGTGAATTACACACTGATGCTTTAGAATGAAACAAGTACTTTGACTTTTAAGACTTTTGAATAAAGACAGTTTACGTATGTTGGAGTATTTTTACATCAAAATATTGGTGCTTTTGCTTTGTTAGTGAATTTTGCTTGATTACACGACTTACAGTCAATTCACAATACTGCTGTGAAAATGTAATTTGCTGACATTTCTCTTTCAGGACTGACACATGTTCATATTACATTAATCTAAGATATATGTCAACTCCCTTTCAGTCAGTTGAGGTGGAAACAATGTGCTCACAGCAAAGAAGCCTGTGAGCAGCCTAAAATAACTAATATGAATCGTTACATCATTTTATTTATTTTCATTGTACATTATTTTAGGACTGGCAGTGTGATATGAAGGGGCGACCTGTCCAGCGTGTGCCCTGCCTTCACCCCATAGTGCGGGGATATGCTGCAGCTCCCTGATACCATGCATAGAATAAGCAGTGGTGGATAATGGATGGATGGATAGACTCAGTGTCTGATTTAATACATGAAGGAAAACGATTATTATCATTAATGATTATTATTGATTGGATGATCAATAGATTAATAATTCTGCTTAAAAATATATTAAAACGAGAGCAAGAAAAATTTAGATGGCGACAGTCTAAACCACCGACCTGCAGTAAGTAAAGATGGCATCCCACGTCCTCTCACTGTTAATAAACAAAGCCAAACTATCCAGGATGAGCACTGCCATCTGGTGGAATGTGCAGCCACAGTGCTGCAGAGTAGTGACAGCGAAGCTCAGCTGTTGTCATCTGCGTCACTTGGTATTCAAAGCATCATATAACATAAAAACATAAACCACCATTATTTGAAACAACTTAAAATGACAGAAAACATATCAGGGAAAAAAAAATAGTTTGAAGAACTTCAGTCCTGCCTGAAATAATGGCGAAGGAGCTTAGGACCTATACTGGAGCCAGCCACCAGGGGGCAGTTTAGATGCTTTGGTTTCACTCCTGGGGAGCCTTCATGTCTTCCATGTTATATAAAGTCTATGGTCTAAACAAATTTTATAATGCTGATTAATTCTCGATATGACAGAGAAAAAAAATCAGCTGAGTTGTTGGAGGAGGAGGAGGCCATCCGAGATATCGGTAATGATCATTATTGACATAATAGATGATTACTAATTCAAGCTTCACTAAATATCACTTCAAATCAATGACACTTTCATAAGCAAACAAATGCATGTCAATGTGCTGGTAACACCTCCGTGGCCGTTCGCATCCATCATATTGTAAGAGTTTGGCGTCAGTACACTTTTTTGTCTGAATAATCAGACACTGTGAATCATCCTTCCTGTTCTTCAGCTTCTGTCACCACGCAGAGCTCATCTCCTTGCAGAAACCGCTGAGTCACTGAAGCCTTTCATTCTGCATCTGAGCCACACTTTGCTGTGATCACAGTGCTGGAAGGGAGGGTGTGGTGCAGGTAGGATTTTGCTAACAAGCATCCTTTCACATGTTTTAAGTCAAACAGCACATCATCAGAAGCTATGTGTCTCCTGTCGTAATGACAAGTGGCAATAATGTCGGTCGTGCAGACGTGAGTGAGGGTGTAGAAGGACAGACAGAGACAGAAATGTGTCTTGCGGCACATGAAGGCAGCTCGTGCTGACAGACCGGCATTTTACTAATTAGTTTTATTCACAGCTGTGTGTTTTCTGCTAAGACTCCACAAAAGACAATAGAATTAGTGCGCCCCATTACTGTATAGAAAGGTAATTCTTTATTGCGCATCATCAGCACAGATGCATGCACAATAGAGAGGTTGTAAAATAACGATGTTCCTGCCTGTTAGGCCCTTTGGAGCTGTTGAGGCAGTGGAATATTTGTAGTAGAAGCAGGACGGGGCAGCACTGTACTGCAGAGACTGCAGTAACAAACCAGTTGACCAGTTGTTTTATCATTAATGTCATTTTGTAACAATAATCTGGCATGCTGACACATAAGTTAGATAATAATTCTATTCTAATGAAAAATATACAATATTTAAGGCATATTATATATGGAATGTCGAATGTATTAAACACATGAAGCCCAAAGGACTGCAGAAGATGCTAAGCATAAGACTCTAAATCCTCTTTTCCAAGGGTCGTGTCTTAATGATAATATACCTATATAAATGTCAAGAAATACTTCAACCTGATCCTTGCAAATCAACCCTGAAGCAAGTGAAACTGAAAAAAGGCCTTTACTGAGTCGTCATGGCCTTTTCAGAGAAAATATAATGAAATATCACTGAAAATCATGAAGTAACTACTAAACTTTATCATGTTTTAATAAATGGGATATTATAATCAAGGTATTTGTTAGTAAAATGTGTATTTTATGGTATCTGACGGCAACAGAAAATTCCTACACTCCTACAAACACATGTTGCCTAATTAAAAACAAACTCCTGCACACTAAAGGAAAAGGGATGAGTCAGATGAACCAAAGCTCAGTTGTAGTCAATGTTGACAATTCATTAAAGGTACAGTACGTCTGTGTTCCTAAAGAAAGGGACAGTCTGTGTTTATCACTGTCTTCAGCTGAGCTATGGAACAAGCAGAACTTTCAGGAAGAATTTCCCCATAAAGGCCACTAAATACTTTCTGAGATGTTTTTGTCTGCACCCGAAGGACTCCTAAGGCCCCCAAATAACAGTCAGGGGCACTTCATCCCAGTTCTGTGGAATAATGCTCAACCCCAGGACCAGGCCCCACGGATATTTTT
>KV751316.1:4334515-4352490 GCA_001698575.1 Mola mola
TAGATCTGATTCCAAAAATGATTTTTTTCTCAACTCTTGGCAAGTTTTGGTGCACAGCGAAACGTCTGCATTAGTTTTAGGAGGATACAATGCTCTCTAGGAGAATGCCACTCAATCGTTCCAGCTTTAATTACTCACATGGTGTGTGCCTGTGTGTGTGTGTGTGTGTGTGTGTGTGTGTGTTGTGTGGGCTTATAGCTGCAGGCTGACATCTGACACGCAAATGCAGTGTGAGGGAGCTGGCACATGGCTCAGGTCAGGATCAGCTACACAAGACTGCTGTGAAGCGACTGATGCAAAGTGCTGCTTTTAAAACATGCATTATAAATCCTCAGTAAGAACTCATCTTGACTCTCTAAGTTCAGGCTGATACCCTTATTAGAGCCTGACCAATACATCGGTTTGGCTAATAAGACAGGTATATCCATATAAGCATATATGTATTGGCAGATATCAAAAGTTTTTGGTTGAAGACGTTGCAGAAAAAACCTTTGATATATTAATAATTATTACATTTCCAGGGGAAAGTTACTGTTTCAGTGCATAGCTGTAATTTAATACAAAAGTACACCATTAACATGTAGATTATTTGGCCTAAATTGCATATCTTTGCTCCAAATGTTTGACGTCAAAATTTGAAGGACCTTTGGAAAAACTTTGTGTACACTGGCCAATATATTGGTATCGGAAATCTTTTACCACTTACTTAATAGCGGTATCAAACCCCTAAAATGACATAATACAGATAAGGATTACACAAGGGCTCTGATGCTTTTTTTCCAATTTTTTTTAATTAAATTAGAAACTAAAATATGTTTTAAAAATGTTTTGTCTAATTTTAAAGCTAAACTAAGTTGAGTTGAAATAGTACAATTTTTTTTCCCCTTTTTGTGTTAAATGTTGTTTTATTTAATATGTCTGGTGTAGAGGATTGGTATGTTGTATAATCAAAAAAATCCAAAAAAATGTCCATAAAAATGTTGATAAATTTCAACATGCAAACAAGTAAAAGGTGTGAAATGAGCTCACTCAGATAAAAAAAACCCAACAACAAACAAACACAACTACAAACTTAAAAACAAAAAATAAAAAAATGCTGCCCCCTAAGACCTGCTGCGATCCTTTAGCCATGCTGAGGCAGCCAGATGTAGCTGCCTATCGGTACTCACTCATCACGTCTCTCCCGTGGCCAGATACCCTCATCAGATTTCCAATTCAGACTTCCGGCCACGGTAGCTAATTAATGACACAGTGAGCGATGGGTTTTCCACACAGAGGGGGCCAGTCCACCAGCTCATGTTAACAAGGTTGACGACGCACCAAAGTCGGTTCACAGATGTTGGAGAGTAACATGCATGTGCAGAAAAAAACAGTCAGCATGAAGTTTCTGCAGCTCCAAAAGAAGCAAAATGGACCCTGACAGACATTTGTCTGAGCCTGAAGACAAAAAGTTAAAAATAAAGAAAGATCTGAGGGTAATAAGTTGAAAAGAAGGGAACCACGTCACTGATTTAGGCTAGTATTAGCCACTGCAAAAAAATATTGCATTGTGGGAAATGTAGGTACAATGACAAAGAGTTGCGTGAGGAATATAAAACTTAATGGCTCCAGATCTGCACTTCAAACTGTGCATCAGGAACAAGTTACTGCATCTACAATGGCTTTCTCTTTCAGTAAGTAAGACAACCAAACAGAGAGGGAAGGAAATGGTGTTGTCACTGCATTAAATTAGAATGTCACAAGCAAAATCTGCAGCATCATCAGCAACAACTGTGTCCGATTTACTGGTGACAACTCTTAGAATAATCACATAGAATGTATTCGTTTTTTGGCACCAACTTGAATTTCCAGTCAGAGAGCCTGGTTGCAGTAGTTTGATGCTAACAGGGGGTGAAAAACTGATTCAAAATAATCAAATAGCATCCAACGCCACGCTTCCTTACGATAAGTTAAGAAAGCCAGAGCTGTTGCAAAAAGCTGCTGCTCGGACCAGTGACAAAATATCATCTCAAATCCCCATCTAGTTTCCGAAAGCCCGTTAGTGTGTCTCAACCATCTGTGGTTCTGTACTTGTTTAAGATAAGAAGATATCCCAACAGTCATTCTCTTTTGGCTTTAACCTACCTTTTTCTAGGAATCACCACAGTGACTCACCAGCGAACCTCCATCCCTCCCTGTCCTCTGCCATTTTCTTCTCTCACACCGACTATCTGCATATCCTCTCTCACCACATCCATGAATCTTCTCTTTGGTCTTCCTCTTTGCTTCCCACCTAGTAGCTCCATCATGAGCATCCCTCTACCAATATATTCACTGTCCCTCCTCTGCACATGTCATTTAGTTACCAAAATGTTGAGAACTCCAAGTCATTTGGCTCATTTCAATAACTAATTAGTTCATTTTTTTTTTACAAATGGGAAATGACTTGAAAAACACGCACATGAAATCTCACTGCCCACACACACAGCATGTTGCAGATTCATTCTTCAGTTTCAACGTGTCAGATATGTTCTGCACTTCCAAACGCGGGACCTCATGCAGAGAGAAGGACTGAAATATAAACCAGCCTATTCCTTTCCTCAGTTCACCAAGATATTAGTTAATACCCTGGTTTCAATACCCAGGTTCAAAGCCCAGGTTTTACTACCCAGTTTTAATGCCCAGGTCTAAAGCTGAGGTTTTAATGCCCAAATTAAATGCACAGAGTTAATGCCCAGGAGTAATGGTCATGTTTTAGTGACATGAGTTAATGCTTAGGTTTAAATGCCCAGATTTATTGACCTCCGGACGCTTCATATTTGTAGATAAGGAGAAAAAGCAACATCTGAGCGTGCAGAGTAGATTCTGAAACACATTTGAAAGCAAATGCTCAATAAGGCCTGAACAATTTCTGTGTGTTTAAGTCAGTGTGGTACAGAATGGTGTCTCTTTTTATCTATTTTTTAGCAATGACAACACGCAAAAAAAAAAAACTTCTTCAAAACATACAAAATAGAAAGAAAAAAATATATTTGTGAATCAGAAAAGCCCATTCGAAAACCTCTGTGATGCTTCTGCATACTGTTCATGACTGGTGTGAAGTTTGATCAGCAACTAGGCTAACTGGTTCTGGTAATGTTTGCAGATGATAAGTGATGTCAGTGGTCTGACCTGAGTTTCTGTTGAACATACCTGAAGCAGACTGTGTGCCAGTCAGTGTTGAGGGCCTGGAGGTACTGCTCATCGTAGATTCTCTCTTTGCATCCCGCGCACACGGGGAAACTTCCTCCTGCTATAAATACAACAACACATCAAGTCTGACATCCACCAATTCAAAGCTCATCAATAAACGTTCCTTGTTGAGTTTTAACATTGCTTGTAATCGACTTGAGTTGTAATATAAAAGAGTGGGAAGTGTGTATATTTTTTGCTAATGTAAATCTGTTTGTTGGATAGAATGTAATGACAGCAGCAGATGACATGTTATTTGCAGGAGATATTACAGTTGATGCGTCTCCTTTGGCGAGATCCAATCACACGCTCCACATGCTGAGCAGGAGGCGGTGATGCATCAATGCGCTCAGATGCAACATCATGACACATAAATATGGCGACCAGTTAGTTTGACTCTAAAGCGAGCAGGACTACAATCTGTGAGAGAAGCTAAAAATGAAGCTTTATTCTGTGACCGGAGCACTTTTAGCGTTTCATTAGCATAGCTGCTACATTCTTTTGTGTAGGTTTCACTCCTGAAACCTTCATACGTCGTCAAGTTCAAATATACCATTTAAAACTGTTCACCTGCAGCTGTGCAATCAAAAATAGCAACATTTCAAAGTCACTTTTTAATCAATTAAAATGAAACATTTAGCATGAAATTTTCCCTGTGAAGGTGTTTGGCAGTAAGGATCATGCATAATTCGCCCCAAAACACTGCATGCAACCACTCGAATGCTAAATAGCTCCAAACAAGTGACACACTGAACACAGATCAGTTCAAAGACCCCTGGCTGATAGTACCCGTGTGTTGTACCACAAGACATTGTTGCAGCATTAACCATTTGTCCATCCACTCCTCGGTCTGAAAGCTTCGTTGGCCGAGGTTTTGTGAGGCTGACCCGTAACTGTGCCACTGCTTCAGTAGTTTTATTGATCACACTGGCTCTTAAGCAAGTTTGGTTTTTCCATGATGCCTTTTCTCTACTCTCCCTTCAACCCTCCTCCTTTTTAATGAATACTCCTCACCTCGTCTCTTTATTATAGAGCATCTTTCATAAAATCTCAACATCTACTGGAATGAACACCAATTCCAAACATACCTGCTGCATTGAAAACGTGTGGGTGTAAGACTGGACACCCCTCCCTTACAAACTCATATAACCTCTCACAGCCCTCCCTCCTGCAGATAATGTAATGCAAAGTGAGTCAGCATCGCATTAAGTGTCTATTGTTAAGTAAAGAATACATGACTGATTGTTTCAGTGCACTGCCAATTTTCTTCAGCAGAATACACAGGGGGATCAGTATCTCCATTTGTACTGTGAACTAGAGTTTTGTACCTTTGGCTAAGCCCAATAGTCCCCTTCACTTAAAAATCCTGGATCCACCCCTTAAACCTGCTCTGCGCCAACGTTTAATAGGTTCGTCCTTGTCCCATTCGCCATCCTGCCACCAAGTTTGTTGAAATTCATCCAATAGTTTTTGTGCAAACCTGCTTACATACCAACCAATTGCAAGACAAACAGGTAATTATTTAATCTACAGTAGATATTAACCAGATATTCACAGTGACACACAAGATACTGTATCAAAACGTAGTATCTGTGTCATTTCTGAGCAGGTCACCGAAACCTCCACTTCTCTTGTTTCTAAGAAGCGAGAATTTCTGAGAAAACAAAAGGGAAAGATTAGAAATCCAGACAATGTCTCCATATGCCTCAACCAATTTATAGTGCAGCACATCTTAGCCTGGCTCTGGAACCTTGTGCTCAGGGGTGATGTCTGTATTTATTGATAAACTAACTAGTGAGAAAAAGCTGTAAGAAACTGTTAGATCAGATCCTCTAATGTTTGTGATTGGAACCCTACTTGAGATTATGTCAAACATAACTATCGGGGTGCGGGGTAATTCTGCATTTTTCACACCTTTTCATTTAATTTTACCACAGTAACAACACCTTTCTAAGCGGGTTACATTAGGGGCATTGGATTGAACACACCCTGAGGGGAAACATCGGGCTGACAGCACAACGCGCAGAACGCAGAAGCAATCCATCGTCCAGAGCTTTTCAGTGAGAACATCCTCTGTTTGGAGGTTTCCGCGGCTCCTTACCTTCTTCCTCACCCATGCGTTCTTCCTTCCAGGTGCAGCACAGCAGCATCAACCTCATTCACCCTCCGACGCAGAGCTCTGGGAGAGAGACAGCCGCCTCTGCTCGACGGAAAACCGGCGCGTCCGAGCAGCACTGCAGCCAAGCCGGCGTTTGCGTCGCTGAGCTTCGGTTGCTTCCCGCACGTTTCTGCGGCGCTTCATTGAAGACGGCCCCTGACCAATGAAGCTGCGAGGAAGACTCTGGGCCGGCCAACCAGCAGCTGTCCCCGGCTCATTAATGCATTTCCTCTGGGCGGGGAGGAGGGAGGAAGGCAGTGCGGTAAACAGCATGGTGGCTCATATAAATGCGTAATGACGGTATTATAACACAAGCCTGGTCTGCAAGCGCTGCCTAGTTTTGAGTTTTGAATATTCTCGAAGGAGCTGGACCTTTTGAAACAAACACACTGCAGAGAAAAGTAGCAGTTCAAGGAAAATTCTGTTTTGTTTTGTTTGTTTGTTTGTTTTTACCTAAACCCTCTTTCAGAACTTCCACGATTTAAAACTTCACAAAATGTATTTATATTTGAAAATTGGCTCCAGTATAGAGTTGAGTCTACAACCACCAAGGAAGACAAGGCTAGGCTACAATTCAACAGCACAAGGCATAAAGGGACGCAGGAGATCAATCACTAATTACGCTCAAAATGATATTGCAAGTGTCTGGTAACATGGAGTAGAGTCAGAAACATAGTAGCTTGGAAGCAGTAAACATTTATTTTATACAGCATCTTTACAACTATTGAGTCCAAAACACACGTGTGTTTGACTGTAAGTATCTACTCCATGTTACCAGACACTTGCAATAACATTCTGAGTGTACTTAATGGCGAATCAGGGAAAGAAGGAGATTTTTTTTCTCCCCCTATGTTATTATGGTCAAAGCTGTAGCATATTTTATAGTCGTGTGGAGTTAATCTGTCTCAGTCATTGAACTGCACACTGGAGTCATTTTACCCCAAAATATGTATTTTTGTAACTCAGTTTCAGAAACTCAAATTATTGCAAAAAATGCTCCTCTTCCTTTAAGGTGGAGCTGCTGAAAACTGGTTGAAGTGTCAGAATGCAGAAGAGGAACAGTAGATAAAAAAGTCAACAATGTAGTTGTATGAATCACGAGTTTGTCCTGTTAATTGTCCAATTATTAAGTTGAAAGGTATAGTGATAAATTATATGAATTTTACATTCATCATATAGCACTTTATATTATTTCTTCCATTTGTGTATTCACATGTGTAACAGATTACATTTTACGTCCCCCTTGTGTGTAAGTGGAAACTTTGCTAGGTGGGAGGGACAGCGCAGAGTAACAACATGTAACAACATGCAATGGGAGCTTGAATTGCATGTATGATGTTTTGCCATGTTCATGTTTATTAAAGAGGAGCAGCAAAGACAAATTTAGCTCAGAAGGACTGTAGAACACCATCAACCAAGATTTAAGGGCTACAAACACAACATATGTTAGCAGGGGTTGGAAGCAGATAAAGCATTACAGATCAAATCAGTTACAATTTTGTGGCATGAGATGCTAGCAGTTGAAATGTTTAGTCAAAATGTCGGCGGAATGAAGAGCGGCTTATGGGAGCAGAAGCAGTTGAAATGTTTAAACGCAAAAGGGTTGGAATATTTCGAAAAAAGTCAAAATGTCGGCGGAATGAAGAGCGGCTTATGGGAGCAGTAAGCAGGGAAATTAGCTGGAATCTCAGCGGAAGTGGAGGTGCGGCAGTGAGCAATGAAAGCAATTGAAATGTTGAATTGAATTGTTGGAAGTGTTTGACTCTTTCAGCTGAGGATGCTCTCAGAACATGGCAAAACACAAACACACAATTCAACCAATATGGAACAATTAAAAACACAAAAAAGGTTTTTTTGAAAATAAGAGTTGGTTAAGAAAATGCCTCTTGAAATTTATGATGAAATTTTAAAAAAGTCAGAGGTCACAAAAATGTCTCAAATTTAATAATAATGGTTAAACTAAAGGTTGGTTAAATGATTTAAATGTTCAAAGAAATGATTCCAGCTGAAAATCTCATGATAAAGTCAAAGCGGGTTGTATTTTGTAACTAAAAGGTGTATCATTAACCTCTGTGTTGAGTGCCACTGTGTTTCAGGATGTCACGCTAAAGGTAACGGACCTACAGTGTAAATTAGTTCTGCAGGATCTGGATCAGGAGAACATGATATGAAGAACATGACTTCATTATTTCCAGCTGGCACAACAAGAACCAAGTTTTTTGTCCCTGCTGAGGCAAAACGTGGGTTTGCGGTCAGTTTAAACAATAAAATCTTACTTGGCAGACTGTAAAATGCAGTATATCTTAGAGTCAGTGCATTGTGCTCAGTGTGGCAAAATTGTATGTAACAAAGCAAGCAGGCCATGGCCTCTCAGATATTATTATGGTATGTGGCTTTTAACAAACTGACACAGGGAACCAGGTGGTTTTGATCAACTGGCAGGACGAGCTGCTGCTGAGGAATGCACTTCTAAAGAGGAGGGGAAAAAAAACACAGGAGGACACAAGATCTTTTGACACTTATTATTTTGTTGTTTAATGAAGCAAATAAAATGCCGGGATCTCCGTGAACGAATCACACGTGTGTCGTGGAAATATAAAAAGTGCAAAATGACACTGTTCCTCCTTTTAAAAACAGTTTTAAATAAAGATGAAGAGAATCCCACGGCACATAAGACAAGGTCTGACCCAGCGAGGCACAAAGACTGTTCTTACACAGCACCGAGTGAAGGAACCGAAGCCAGCTCACATCAAATGTGTAAAAAGAAAGAAGGAAAAAAAAAAAATACAGTACATAATAATTACATAAAGATATGGGATCACTTGGCAACAGCGCTCATGAACCTTTGGTCAGGAAGCCTTTTTAAAAAGCAGCTCAAGTAAATGAAGAACAATGGGAGCTTATGCCTCACACATTTTAGAACTTATTCTGTATTACAAGGGAATAAATGCAAAAGCAAAGGACAGTTTTATGTTCACACACTCCTGACAACAATAAAACTATGAGTCAAAGCATGGTGCGAGAAAATCTGGAGTAATCACAAGGTACATAAATGTAAATAACTACTGCAATGAGACTTAACATGAGACTAAAGCGCTCAACCCCACACATGAACATTCATACATACACAATGTACATGCCAAAGAAGTGTCTGAAATATTCTACTGGCAACTGAAAGGCAACGCCGCTTTGCCACAGATTTTAAACTCCCTGTGACAATTCACATTTGATCTTGGGCGTACTGTCCCCCAGAACAGGAAATGCTTTTCAAACATCACAGGACTGGCAACAATAAAAACGCTGAGGAAACTGAACTGCATAGCAACTAGTCTGGGCACAGTGACTGAGAGCAGATAGGTTGGCCAGAGCCCCGATTCCCACTGCTTTACACCCAGCAGGTCTAAAAATAGCAGTGGGGAGTCAGAGCAGATGCTGAGATTGGCCGGATTTCATCTGTTTTTTGTTTTGTTTTTTTTGTTTAACATGGGCCAACAAGCCCGACCTGTGTCGTGCGGGAGAGGTGACGCCCTCTGCACGGGGAGACCGTTACGGACGGTTCACTTTGTTGTGAGATTAAAACTAAAGGGGAAACCAGTCACACTGACAGCCATGAAGACAGACAGTCCATCACACAACAATACACACACACACACACACACACACACACACACACACATTTGTGTACACACCCTAGTGCAGCACACAGAGTTAAAGCTGGTTAACTTGACCACATTGATGATCGAAGGCACTATCACAGCCTCTGTCACATCGCAACGTGCACAAATAAATTCTGGGTCGGTGGGTTTGTATGAAATGTTAAAATCAAGTAAGTAAAAAAAAAAAAAAAAAATTCTTTACACGATTTCTAATGGGGTTTGTTTGCATATAAAATGTACATTCTAGATCATGCAGTAGCACCATGGTTTCTCGAGGTCACTTTGGATCACAAGAGATCCTTTTACTTCCTCCTCCCGCAGTATTTGCCCTGGCATCCTGCAACGCCACCTGCAGCGGAGACCAGAATGATACCGTCAGAGGAAAGTTCACGCACATCTTTCCGTCAAAGCCAATTCCTCGTGTGTGTTAGACTTTTACGTCTGTAGATGCCTCTTCCTCCAAAGAAACCCTGCAACGGACCGTACTTGGCTGCTTTGGCTGCAAAGCAACAACACAAACAGACACTCAGAGGCTTTGAATTCAAATATGCAACACTGACCGCAGAACATCATACAAGTGAACCATCATCTCACACAAAAGAGCAGAAAGCCCATCTGAAAACAGCGATGATCAAATATGCATTCATGTCTTATTGCTATATTGCCTGTTTCTCATTCAAAATGACTTCAGAGTGATATTTTAATGGAATGTTTAGCAGGGTCACAGATAGGGGAAGAAGAGGAAGCTTTCCAGGGGCTCAGCTCCTATATTTGGGCCAATGAAGGCCATTAATAAACAAGTTTATCCTAATATAAGTAATGATAAGTGCGTTTTATTAGTCTGATTCATGATTAAAAATAACGCTGAAATTGTTCTTATTCATCTAATATTGTTCAACCTAAGATCTTTTTCCAAGGCTCTTTAATTTCACAAAATATATATATATTTTTAATGACCCCAGTATTGTGGCTAGGACCGTTCAGGTTGACAAGATTATACAATGTCACGGCACAGGGCAAGTCAAACATGCATAGTAATATTTGGATATTTACCACAGGATGGAATAAACACTGTGAAAACAAATTTGTTTTCCATTTGCAAACATCACTCAACTTTCAGCAATTGGATGATGCTGTCCTGGGAGGAACCATCATCCAAAGGAAGTATTTCCAAAAATACAGTCTGCACAAACGTTAGTTCTATACAGTACCTTTACATTTATTGACTCAAAAACACAAGTGTTTCAGTGAAGGTATCTATATACTAACATTTTAAGCGTGGTTAGTGGCCAAAATCATCAATGTACTTCTGGGTGGATATAATTGCAATAGTTGCAGGTTACAAACAAGTGATGAAACGACTTGTTGACCAGATTCACTACTTACCTTCCTTACTCATAGTGTATCTGTCTGCGGAGAGTCGATATCATCCATCATGATATTTCAATCTTAAACTCAGTCTTAAGCTCCACGTACTAACCTTTTCTACACCCTACAAATCCAGTTTAAAGAGCTTAAGGTAGTAAAGGTAGTAAGTAGACCAAGAGTGATGATTTGGCATGTTTGGCAATTTCATTGCTCTTTACTGAACAGACAGAAATGGTCTTGGTCTCTCATTTGAATGGGGAGAAAAGAATTGCAACACCATGGGGAATAATTTGCATCGCTGATGCCAGATTTATATATATGTATATTTATATATTGCACCTTCATGAACACTGACCGACCTGTCCTGTGAGACCGTCAAAGCATGGGACACGTGAATTTATAGAATAATGTCATTATTCATTACACTGATCCTTCATTCTTTTTGATTTTGTAAATACCTATCGGTAGGAGACTCAAAATGCAGCCCCGAAGGCCTTGAGATGCCCTGAGAGATTAAAGCATGTTCATACGGGTAGTGGTGTGTCTTTTTGCACTGACAAGCATAACCCACACTGCTCCATTCTCCACTCTCATCCAAATAATCTGACATGATGCCATCATCATCAACTCGTGGGCAGAAAGAGAGCCAGGAGAATGTTTACAGGTGACTCTCAGGAACAGGGTGGGATGTGAGGATGTGGGTGTGTGTTACCTTGCTGAGGAGTCAGGGGGGCGGGTCCATAGCCACCTATAGAAAAACAAAGACCAAGGAGAGATGAGACGCTGCCATTAGCACTGGCGCTATGATGAAGCCACATTTGTCCTGGTCAAAATGTGGAGAGGAAAACCTGTTGTCAAGAGAGGCACTTAGATCTGCTGCTGAGCCGACTGATCCACACACTGTCTCGTGTTCAAGTAAGCAAGCTGGCAACAGACAGAGATGCTTTCCTGTCTGCATTTTGCATTTCAAAGACACAGGAAAATAATCTTGCTAGCTTGGCAGAGGGAAAGCACTTGTGGTTTTACTCACTTAAGCAGCTCGACTGCATGGGCTCATTTTCTCAGATATATTTAACAAATGGGAGAAAAACTGTATTAATCATAAATATAATTGTAATTAGCTTCAGCGTCTGCGGTAATCCAATTAATCTCCCTGTGCTCAGAGGAAAATGCAGGTTATTCAAACACAACTTATATCCCTTAAGCAAATTAGACTCCAATGTGTGTTAACAAGTGTGGAAAATTAGAAAATGATTCTGTCAAAATTGAAAAGTCCTCAGATTGAGTTTTGCTTGAAGCAGTCAAGCGTTGCATCAAGTCATTTTTTAATAAATGTGTGTCATCAAAAGTTTGCCGTACTTTCATGAGCCAATATAACAATATTACCGCGAATGATGCAGGACTTTTCAAGTTTTATGTTGCTACTTTAATTGCAAAAATGAATATATTTCTTTAGCCTGGTCTCCAAGCGCTGCCTAGTTTTGAGTTTTGAATATTCTCGAAGGAGCTGGGCCTTTTGAAACAAACACACTGCAGAGAAAAGTAGCAGTTCAAGGAAAATTCAGTTTTGTTTTGTTTGTTTGTTTGTTTTTACCTAAACCCTCTTTCCGAACTTCCACGATTTAAAACTTCACATTATGTATTTATATTTGAAAATTGGCTCCAGTATAGAGTTGAGTCTACAACCACCAAGGAAGACAAGGCTAGGCTACAATTCAACAGCACAAGGCATAAAGGGACGCAGGAGATCAATCACTAATTACACTCAAAAGGATATTGCAAGTGTCTGGTAACATGGAATAGATAACTACAGTGGAATACAAATGAAAGAAATATGAATCCCTGTAGCACATTTATTATATTTTCTTTTACATAAACAATGGAAAACAGTGTCTGGTTCAGAAACATAGTAGCTTGGAATCAGTAAACATTCATTTTATACAGCATCTTTACAATTATTGAGTCCAAAACACACGTGTGTTTGACGGTAAGTATCTACTCCACGTTACCAGACACTTGCAATAACATTCTGAGTGTACTTAATGGCGAATCAGGGAAAGAAGGAGATTTTTTTTCTCCCCCTATGTTATTATGGTCAAAGCTGTAGCATATTTTATAGTCGTGTGGAGTTAATCTGTCTCAGTCATTGAACTGCACACTGGAGTCATTTTACCCCAAAATATGTATTTTTGTAACTCAGTTTCAGAAACTCAAATTATTGCAAAAAATGCTCCTCTTCCTTTAAGGTGGAGCTGCTGAAAACTGGTTGAAGTGTCAGAATGCAGAAGAGGAACAGTAGATAAAAAAGTCAACAATGTAGTTGTATGAATCACGAGTTTGTCCTGTTAATTGTGCAATTATTAAGTTGAAAGGTATATGAGTTGAAAGCCAGGAGAATGTTTACAGGTGACTCTCAGGAACAGGGTGGGATGTGAGGATGTGGGTGTGTGTTACCTTGCTGAGGAGTCAGGGGGGCGGGTCCATAGCCACCTATAGAAAAACAAAGACCAAGGAGAGATGAGACGCTGCCATTAGCACTGGCGCTATGATGAAGCCACATTTGTCCTGGTCAAAATGTGGAGAGGAAAACCTGTTGTCAAGAGAGGCACTTAGATCTGCTGCTGAGCCGACTGATCCACACACTGTCTCGTGTTCAAGTAAGCAAGCTGGCAACAGACAGAGATGCTTTCCTGTCTGCATTTTGCATTTCAAAGACACAGGAAAATAATCTTGCTAGCTTGGCAGAGGGAAAGCACTTGTGGTTTTACTCACTTAAGCAGCTCGACTGCATGGGCTCATTTTCTCAGATATATTTAACAAATGGGAGAAAAACTGTATTAATCATAAATATAATTGTAATTAGCTCCAGCGTCTGCGGTAATCCAATTAATCTCCCTGTGCTCAGAGGAAAATGCAGGTTATTCAAACACAACTTATATCCCTTAAGCAAATTAGACTCCAATGTGTGTTAACAAGTGTGGAAAATTAGAAAATGATTCTGTCAAAATTGAAAAGTCCTCAGATTGAGTTTTGCTTGAAGCAGCCAAGTGTTGCATCAAGTCATTTTTTAATAAATGTGTGTCATCAAAAGTTTGCCGTACTTTCATGAGCCAATATAACAATATTACCGTGAATGATGCAGGACTTTTCAAGTTTCATGTTGCTACTTTAATTGCAAAAATGAATATATTTCTATAAAGGAGTTTACCTAAAGAGCCACACAGTGGAAGAAGTTTAAGTATATTTGAGCTTAAGTGAAAATGTTTTGCATAAAGGAAAGGAGAGAATGTGAGAACAAAACACATTTTTTTTAAACGCGTTGTTTTTTTAACTGGAGGCAAAGAATCTCAATATATCAGGGAAGATGAACTCAAAAGTCTTCTCTCCCTTTCTTTATGCTTTCGGCTCTAAAGGGGGAAGCGACGGGTCAGTGCTCCTGTCCTTTCACCCCATCCAGCTGCGTTACCTGGCTGCTGGCATCTTTGCATTAATCCACGTCCTGATCGAGAAACAAGGATGAAAAGTTAAAGGCGTGTCTGTTCTCTGCTTGACTGTGAAGCGGCAGTTTGGATTTCGGCTAATTTGTTAAGCTTTATGTTTGTTTTCCAGTGGCAGAAAGACACTGATGGCAAACTATGAATGACGTTTGAATAAGAATTAAAAAAAAAATCTGTCAGTGATGTAATAAACACAAATAAATACTCCTGAAAGCTCCTGAAAGAATACTTATTCGCCACCAACACAAAAGAAGTGTTTGTTATATTCTGTAAAATCTTCATCAGCATTTAAAAGATTTACTTTTGGTATATTTACAGACATGAGTGTGAGCAGTACTTGTACCTAGGTAGAACTGCTGGGGGTAACCTACTCCATAACCAGGTGCCACTGCACCTGTAAAATAAGACTCAACTTAACAACGCACAAACAGCTTACAGTGACAGATACAGTTACAGTGTATATATCATGACCTCTTTTTGAAGAAGCTATTAATTATTGGTATTCTCTCTCAATATTGGTGAAAGGGAAAAGTTTAGAGATATAAGAAATAAAGTATGTGTCACAAAATGTTAAAAGTTAGTTTAATGTTAAGGTTTAAGAATTTAAAGTCACATTTCTGAGTAAGTACAGGATTTTGCTGAAAAAGAGTGAGGAGTTTAAAGTTAGAATTCTGAGAAAACAATCAGAACTCAAAGACATTTTTCACATGTGGTCCTCTTCCATTAAACAAAGAGCAAAAAAAAAAAAGAAAAAAAACACATGCGGTGCACCTCACCTGGCTGGTATACTCCACCACCTCCGAGATGACCATAACCTGTTCACACGCACAGCAAATAAAGATTTATTTTCATTGAGTCTGATGCACTACGTGTGACGTATCAGCAGTATTTTTGTTGGTACTGTTGTTGTATGAAGAGGCTCAGCTGAGCTCACTGTAATGACAGAGGTTTATCTGTATCAGGGCAGGAAACTGCAGGCCCATGTTATCTACACACTGTGGCACTTTGATGTACCCACAACCAACAGGAATCAGTCTTCATCCGTTAAAGTAATGCGTTGTTGACATTTATAAACTCCCTAAAGGTCAGTGTTGAAGACTAGTGAGCTGCATGTAATAGTTTCTGTACGTGCAGTAATAGCTTGTGGTGGTTTGACTCTGTGTATATTTGCATAGTCATTAAAACAAAGTTTAATTATTTTTTTGCCAATTTTCTGTAATTAACCGTTGAAAGGCAATGCCAAGTTTCAAAAAGAAACAAGGGAGCAAATGTTGAATTTCTTGCGCTGAGTTGTACAATATTGTCAGATTTTGTTCTGGGATTGTTTGTGTTATTTCTGTGTGTCATGTAATGTCTTTTCGTTCTAAAGTTTGTTCATGTGTCATACATTGTTTAATATCATGTAATTATTTTCCATGACTCCACTAAGATTAGTTGTCTGGGTATCAGCTTATGGGGATCCTTTTTTTTTTTTTATTAATGATAATTATTAGGTGTCAGTTGGTGATAAGTATTGATTATTACTATTTGTTAGCAAGCGTTCAGACAATTTTTTGCATGCGAAAGCCAACTTTGCCAGATTGTGGTGCTGGATTGTCTTTATTTATTTCAAATATAATTGCTGTGGTGGATTTTATAATACCAGTATTAAACTCAACTATTAGAACTACATGTGCTATTTACAGACTACACCCTACATGTGTTGTATTCTATCATTATGTTTATACACTAGAAACATCACTTTTATTGACGCTACTTTTACCAAAAACAACATCATGATCAAAACTGTGTCTGTACATGTTCTATAAGTAACCAGTCCCTAGACTACCTGGTTTAGGTGCTTTAGCTCCACCAGCACCTCCCACTCCTGCAGCTGAGGGGTACCCCAAACCACCTGTCACAAGAGGCAGAGGACTGGCTTAATTGTGGCAGAACAGACATTTTTTTTTTTTTACCTGCGGTGCAGCTGTCATACATGGAGCAACTGTAAGTACTCCTATGAAACACCAGTGCATTTTTTCCATCAAAGCGTCCAGCTGGTTTTGCATTTCCTCGCACACATTTATCAGCATGATGCCCTATTTCCCGCACAGGAAGTGCTATGCAATGGCATCCACTGACCAACTGCCACTTTGAGCACTCAGCAGAACAACTGTTTGTCCTTGTGGCATGTGAGGAAAACATCGTGTATTAGTTCCCATAACAGGCAGATTAATGTAGCATGTTCTCTACAAGTCAACTAATCCCTTACACTTTGTGTTTTTCGACTGGCTCACAAAGTCACTATATTGAAATTTGTTTTGTAATATCCCTACATGCAAAGGGAAATGCAAATTCATGCATCATGTTTACTCAGTAAGTGACACACGGTGTTCTTAGGGTTTGATTTAAATTTTGACATGTTGAGTGAACTGTAGGCTTATTGTGACCTTGATATGCTCCTGCTGCCAGGGGGATTCCTGGCCTGCTTCCCACTCCACCCACTGCAACAAAAATGCAGCATATGAGCATTCATATCCAAAAAAAACAAAACAAAAAAAAAGTGCAAAACACACATATGTAATAACAAACTGTTAATTGGATACATTTTGAATTTTAGGATTTTTAGCATACACTACAAACATATACTGTACTTTGAGGTTTTAAAGGTTTTGCTCCAGGCAGTGTTCCAGCTCCAGCACCAGTACCAATACCATAAGGAACTGCAGAACAGAAATAATGAAGATATATGCCAGTGCATTGTACATTTAGAAAAGAAAAATAGAAAATCAATGGAACGTACCTCCATAGGTTCCACCGTACGGATAGCCACCTGCGCCTGGACCAACACCTGCTCCAACAGCACCTTTGGAGTAAAAGTGTTTGAGGACTGGGGGTGTGAATTCCACTACACTGAGGAGCACAATGTCTGAGCCTGGCCTATTATAAATAACTCCTAATAAAACACTGCACTAATTCTTCAGTCCAGCCACCCATGCAGAAAATTGTTTGGTAGATCATTAAATATTGCATTTCTCGGATGCCTCGCATAAAACAAAAAAAAGACATTTGCATTAAAATCTGAATGATGGAAAGACACTCATCTGATTATTATGCATTGTAGAAGAATGTAACATAGATTTTTACGTGCAATAATGGTGATATTGTTTATTCACAATTAGAAAATATTTTCCCTTCTGTTAGACTTTGTTGAATGAATTTGACAGTTTGAAATCATTCTTGTGTCTGTATCTTGATATTGACTAATATTTGACATTTTTTCTATCCCATACTGTTCTAATGAGAGCAACAATTACCACCCGTTCTGAAATTAACATGCAACTACTTTTCTTGTAAGTTTATAAAAGCATGTCCTTCCCTAAAACAGAGAAGGGAAGTTTGTTTTCCAGACCGCACTCATTACACACCACATTCATTATTTGAACAATTTAATGTGAGCTGTGTGACAATTTAATGAGTGTTAAAGGTAAATAATTGCTTTATTTACCTGGTACAAGTCCAGGTTTAGGTGCTTTACCACCTGCTCCAACACCAACACCAAAACCTGAAAACAGCAGAGTTTAGTGATATTAAAATTACTGACCGCAGCAGAGACGCATGACAAAGTTATGTGTCTTTGTCTCCCTCATGTGGCCGTATGGGTGTATCACAGAGTTATAAAAATCAATTAATACAAATATTGGCCTACCTCCAGGTTGTTGGACACCAGTTCCAGCTAAAATCAAATCAAATCAAATCAAATGTATTTATATAGCCCCAAATTATAACATAGTTACATCAAGGCACTTTACATATAGAGCAGGTCTACACCAAACTTTTTATAGAATTATTTAAGAGACCCAACAAATCCCTCCATGAGTAAGCACTTGGCAACAGTGGCAAGGAGTAGCGAGAGAATGAGAGCAGGAGGAGAGGATACTCAACACAAATGCAAGCAGGAACATATGATAATGCATGATATTAGCAGTACATTAAAATATGGCAGCAGCAGGTGTTGCAGGAACATGGAGTAGCGATGATTGACCACCTGCGGGATGAGGACAGGGGAGAAACAAAGACTACGGGGGAACACGGTTAGTAACAAGT
>KV751316.1:4353422-4367481 GCA_001698575.1 Mola mola
ACAGTGAAAATTGATGCTGTGCTTCCTGATAATGTTGCCTAAAGGAAGCAGATATAGGGTGAAAAGGATTGGTCCAAGTACCGAACCCTGTGGAACTCCATGATTAGCTATAGTGCGTGAGGAGGAGCTATTGTTGACATGGACAAACTGATATCTATCTGATAAATATGATTTGAACCATCTTAATGCAGTTCCTTTAATCCCAATTTCATGTTCCAGTCTCCGTAATAAAATATTATGGTCAATGGTGTCAAATGCAGTATTAAGATCTAACAGGACAAGTATGGAGGCTGATCCACTGTCTGAAGCCATTAGGATATCATTGGTAACTTTAATCAGTGCTGTTTCTGTGCTGTGATGAACTCTAAATCCTGACTGAAGCTCTTCAAACAAGCCATTCCTATGCAGATGGTCACATAATTGGTTTGCGACTGCTTTTTCAATGATTTTTGAAATGAAAGGGAGGTTCGATATGGGTCTGTAATTAGTCAAAACATCTGGATCAAGATTAGGTTTTTTGAGTAGAGGTTTGATAACTGCAATCTTGAAAGTCTGTGGTACATAACCCAAAGATAAGGTCAAATTGATCAGATCTAGAATGAATATGTTAATTAAATAAAAAATCTCTTTAAAGAGCCTAGTCGGTACTGGGTCTAAAAGACAAGTTGATGGTTTAGATGATGAAACTATAGAAGCTAGCTCTGAGAGATTCACAGATGAAAATGACTCATGAAAATGGGCGTTGCAGTCGATTCAAAAGTTGTTGTATTTAATAGAAGATTACTGCCTAATGTAGGTAAGAGCTGATGAATTCTTTCTCTGATTGTTATCATTTTATTTGTAAAAAAAAGAGCCCATAAAACCATTACTGCTGAGCGCTAAGGGAATCAATGGTTCAATTGAGCTATGACTCTCTGTCAGTCTGGCTACAGTGCTGAAGATAAACCTGGGGTTGTTCTTGTTTTCTTCTATTAGTGCTGAGTAATACAACCTTCTAGCATTGTGGAGAGCTTTTTTTTTTAAATACGTTTTTAAGCTTTCTTTCCAGGCTAGGTGAAAATCTTCTAAGTTGCTGGAACGCCACTTTCTTTCCAATTTCCGTGACGTCTGCTTTAAGGCACGAATTTGAGAATTAGACAATGGAGCCAGCCTCCTTTGTTTTATTACTTTCTTTTTAAGAGGGGCAACAGTGTCAAGTTTTGAACACAGTGAGGCCATAATGCTAATCACGAGGTCATCAACCTGTGGATGGGAGAAGTCCTCAATTGAATTTAGACATGGCATTGTTGCAAATGATGACAGAATATTCTCCTTAAATTTTGCCACAGCATTTTCAGATAAATATCTTCTATAGCTGAATTTATTCCTAGATGCTGTGCAGTCAATTAATGTAAACTCAAATGTAATGAGGTAATGGTCAGGCAGAAGAGGGTTTTGAGGAAAATGTGTTAACTTGTCAATTTCAAAATGTTATATGTCATATGTTAAAACAAGATCAAGGATATGATTGAAGCAGTGAGGGGGTTCATTCACATGCTGGGAAAAGCCAATTGAGTCTAATAATGAAAGAATTCCACAACTAAGGCTGTCACTTTCTACATCTACGTGAATAGTGAAATCACCCATTCAAATGATTTTATCTGTACTGAGTACTAACTCTGATAGAAACTCAGAAAACTCTGATAGGAACTCTGAGTACGGACCACGTGGACGATATACTGTAACTAGCAGAACTGTTTTTTCAACTTTCCAGTTTGAGTGAGAAAGACCGAGAGTGAGGCTTTCAAAAGACCTATAGCCAGATTTTGGTCTAGGGTTGATTAATAATCTGGACTGAAATATCGCAGCCACCCCTCCTCCTCGACCTATGGTACGAGGAATGTGAAAATTAACATGAGTGGGGGGATGTAGATTCATTTATACTGATATACTCATTCTGCTGCAGCCAGGTTTCAGTGATACAAAATAAATCAATAAGATGATCAGTTATCAGATCATTGACTAGCAGAGATTTGGATGATAGTGATCGAATATCCAACAATCCACATTTAATTACAGTATTATTTAAATCCAAACTTGTGGTTGTTTTGATTTCAGTTGTTGTTTTTAGCTCCTCTTCTGCTTACTTTAGGTTTAATAAATTTACTAAATTTAGGTTGTCAGGGGACAGACACAGTTTCTATACACATAGACAGAGACTCTATTCTATTCTTGGCAGGCAACTCTCTCAGCTGCTCTGGGAGCTGCTCTAGGTTGGCCGGCGCCGACTACAGGGGAGCGGCTAGCCACACTAGCATAAACTGCGCTAGCTAAAGTGCGGAGCCGCGACTCTAACTCATTAAGTCTCGCCTCCATTTCTATGAACATCCTGCATGGTTTAGAAAGAAGGAAGTGAAGTCGAATTCTTAGCTGAGTATGAGTTTGATAACAGTTTACTGTGCATTTATCAAGGTGAATGGCAGAGATAAACCACAGAGACTGGCAACAAGAGGTAACGCACGGCACCACCAGTGACCGGAAATGACGCAACACGCTTACCACAACAGCGGAAAAAGACAGAGAAAACAAACAATCCTTACTAAAACATGTATTAAAGGTGAATAAAATTGAGCCAAAATACAAAAGAACACACAAAAAATAATAGTATCATAAGGACAATTTATGTGATTATGAAGACTGCAGCTAAACTTCTTTTTAATTGAAACTTATATTATATAAAACACATTGGTTTTAATAATTTGTGAAAGGGACATAACCAGATATGCAATGGGTTCCAATGGGTACTTCAATGCTCTAATCTGATATTTGTCCCATATTGAGAGGTCTCTTGCTAAGTGTAGTATCTAGCGTCTCTAAGTTCGGATCACAGAGTACTGTTTTGATAAGGAGTGCGTTGGGTTGTTATACTAATGACAGATAAACAATGTTGATATGATAATAGGTTGACTGAGGCCTGTTGTACTATTTGACATAAAATATGATAATACTCAAATTGACACTAATGTCAGTGAGAACAATTGGACGTTCAAAACACTACAGCTCCACTACAAATATGACCAGATTGCATATCAATCAACGTGCCCCAAGAAATAAAAAACTCACCACCAGAGGGTACTCCAACACCTGCTCCACCTGTGACACGAACATACACATGAGTATAAAGTCTGAGCACAAGCTGTCAGCTATAAATGATTGTTGACTCTTGTTTAGGATATTTCAATGTTAGAAACACATTGGATATTTACCAACACTTGTGCCGGCTGTGAAATGAAAAGAAAGCATCAACATCAACAACTACGTAATTTATAGTAAGTAGGCTATACGTTCAGGGTGATTGACTAGAAATGGGCACAACTTACCACCAGGCTGAATAATTCCACCAGCAACTGCGAGAGACCATCAGAGGCAAAACATTAAAACAGGACAATACACAGAATTTAGTAAGTAAATGCAAAAATATGTACTTGAATTAAACCTACCGCCTGTTTTCACATCCACAAACGAAGCAGGAAAAAAAGAAGCAACATTAGTTAGACAAATAAATTCAAATTATTCAAATCATTTTGCTGTTCAGCTTGGTTACATTTATGGGTCGTATGATATCATGATTTGAAACGGGATGGATGGATAAAAGATTGATAGAATAATACAGATTAACCATTTAATATGAGGGGAGAAAATATCCTGCCACAACATACTCAAAGCAACTTCTACTGAGAAAAATAGTGCTCCACAGCCGGCGATTTACAGTTCATTAACATAACACGTGTATGTACATATGTAGATGATGAATCTTCACATACGAACTTCATGGCAGTGGTTTTATGAACTGTAAACCCTGAAAATAATTTGAAAATCCCCTGCTGTAGAAAACAAATACTACACAGTGTAAAAACAAACCTTTGTAGACATGTAAGAGCCATGAAATATGACAATCTGACACTGATCTATCACTGCTCTCGGAATGTCTCCTCAATGACTGAATTAGACTTGCCATAATCTAAAAATGACAGCTAACATGGCCAAAATTGTACAAGCAGAGTGAGCTGTTAGTTACATTGAAACTGCTGCAGAAGACAAAAAGAAAAGGGGGCAACCTGGGGCCACATCTGATAGAATAAATGGGGCAGCTCATGGGCCAAACAGGTTATATCAACTTTGTACACTTCATGGAGCCTGCAGCTGCTGTGTGTGAATCTGTACTTGTCAGACAACACAATGCTGCTGGCAAAAATGCCAAATTCACTGATAAGTAATATATAGCTGAAAGAAATGTTTGAATAGGGGCTGTATTTACAGTCCCAGAAAATTAAGCAATGTTGCAGTACTCTACAGTCTTTCCAAACAGCATTTGATTTACGACTATCATTAAGGTAAAAATCTAAAAAGTTAACCGCACACTGTAATTTCTCTCCATATAAATTTGGAGTATATTCACCACTGTATAATCAAATGCATGCAGGTTTAGACAAAGAGATGAAAATAGCAGTGGAGGCTGCTGGAAATCCAGGGATTAAACATTTCCAAAGGTGATGGGGTTATTATAATCATTTGGATAATAGTTTGTGATTATGATTGTGAAAAAAATATTCAATAAAATATTTAATACATACACATAGCTCACAACAAGCTATGTGGACTGTCTTGATTAAGTGTCATGATTTAGAGAGAGACAGTGTTTTTGAGTTATTTTCAATTATTTATTTATTTGTTTATTTTATTTATTTTTTACCTCCACTAAGTTTAGCAGCCTACCATCCACAATTTTGTGAGATCCTACCGGCGGTATCCTCAACAGATTCAATTTTGGGATTTAGAGGTTAAAGGGCAAAGTCAGAAAAATTCCCAAATTCGCATTTGTTAACATTGGGCAAACTTTCAAAGTATCCTGGCTTAGCCAAAACACAACGAATTTAATTCTAATTTACACAGGTATGCTGTCAAATTAAAACCCAAATATATGTTTGACCTTCAAAAGTAAAAGGTCAAAGACACAACAACTCATTTTGTTTAAAAAACGGTAGAAATGTATCTCAAGATTCCCTATGCACAATTCTTCCAAATTTCAAATGAGGTGTCTTATTTTTTTACATTCACTTTGCAATATGGTAAAAATGAATTCTAATGGCAGCTATTTTCTTTTAAAATATAACTTAAGTACACAGATATTTGAGAAAGTTAAATTTAATGGATGTGAAAAAAGCTCGGCGTCAAAAAAGGCAACATTAAGCGCAATAAAATGCAAAAGCGTTACAAGATTTGTAATTAATTTCTTTGGCAGACAAAAGGGAAATTGGAAGGCCTTGGATTAGATATGCACTAAGCGCTCTATTTAATATATGTGATTGGCAACGCAAGAAAAGTGCAACCTAGTAGTCGTATTTGAGAAAAGGCAGAAATCTCTACAGCTGATATCTGAGCAACTAATACCAAAACAATCCAGAGGGTAAATATAACTACAGATTTGAGGACAAATACTGTATGTGCTTAACTCAGTTGCTGTAGACCTGTGAAACCATGGATTGAATGAACAAAAATACTGAGTGGACTGTTCCTTTACTATATCAGCGCAGCTAATACATCATGAGTTAGCTACAATTTTGATTTAGTTTAAATATCACAGATTTCACTCAAAGCTTTCATGCAGACAACAGGTCTTACTGGGCTCTGGGACCTCTGGGGCAATAGATGTGGGCCCTGCCAAAAGACAAGAGGTTCCAATTTCATCAACTGTACCTCAAACAGGTGCAGGAGAGAGATTAGAAAAGACAGAAGCTGTAAAGTGAATCCTGATAACTGCCAAAACATGGAGGTTGTAAGCAAGAGAGGGGTCAATAGCTGGTAGCACTAGCAGTACACACAACATGTGCGCCCTGTAGTCAGAAAATGACGGAACATAATATGGAGGCCATGAATGATGGTGCAGCATGTTGAAATGGTGATTCTACCTCTTTCTCCCATATGTTGCATAACTATGCTAAGTGACATGTGTGTAAATTTTTCTGCAGTAAATATACTAGGAAATGTGGAGAATTGCCTTTTGACTTTACCTGGTTGAGGAGTTGCAGCAGGACCTGCATCTTTTGCTGTGAAAGCCATAAAGAAGATAATTCACAATGCAACAACAGGCTCATCTAAAAACAAATTCTGACTGATCTTTATCGGGTTTTATAGGCTCACCACCTGGTACCACTGCAGAACCATCTGGAACACCACTGACAACTGTACCTGGAGTAGCACCTGGCCCAGCAAGTCCCACTCCTGTGACATCTACAACCAGAAACACAAAATGAGGTCAGCTAATTCATGCTACTGTTATCTGCTACATGTTGATAGCTTTTGTAAAAGTTTGTCTCCTGCTAACACTAGCAAGAACACCTGTCCATTTTGCTGCTGAAGGCCTTAGAGGTGCTAAGTTGAATGAGTTTTGCCCTCTGATGTTTAAAGGTTTGAGCATTATGGCTCCTCCTTCTAGTTGGATTCGGTCAGACACAGTGCCCATTGACAGGCAGACAGGGGTGACTGAAAATATTTTTTTTGTCATGAAAAATTGTTGAGACTCCTAGTAAAAAAGCCTGCGCCAGGATCCTGAGGGGGGGTCAGTTGTCCATCCAGTCTACATGTGCTCTGGAGGGTGACAGGCATTTGCAAGGCAATGCCTGGTTTCTGGACAGAGTTCTCTACTGCACCATTGCCTCCACAGAGTCCAGGTTCAGGCTTGCTCGCCTGATGATCCAGTTTAGCCGCTGGATCCCAGTGCAGCCTCCCCAGCAGATCAGAGCATAGAAAAAGACATTGGCCACCATCAACTCAGGGGGGATGGGATGGTCACCATAAGTCAAGCACCATCTCATTAGTTTTTACTATCTTGAGCTGGAGCAGGGTCCTGTGATACTACAGTACGAAGGTTACTGTACCCATCCTCCTCACTCCCCAGTACATGCCACAATGGAAGCATCAACAGAAAATTTCCACATGTGGAAGGTCTCAGAGTTGCAATCGAATCTCACTGGGCTTTGGACTCTACCAGAGTTGTGCCTTGTGACTAGACGTAGTGTGAAGTTTGGAGGTGTGGGGACTGAAACTGCAATTTGCAGCTGAGGGGGTTCTGGGTCCTTAGATCATCAGATAGCAAAGGAAAAGTGGATGGCTCACGACACACTGAGTTACTACACAAAGTAAAGAAGTGTGCTGGAGTTCCGGATTGAGGATAAGATGGAACATGACTTTGACAAGTAGGTAGTTAGAGCCTTTGACACTGTACAAGACTTTTGTGGTAAAGAAGACTCATGTTCAGGTTTGGGTAATGAAAGAAAAAAAGAGCAGATCACTGAAACCGGTGGTATAAATGAGTCTGAAATGTGTTCAGCCCACTGAGGATGTTCAGGCATCTCTTAGGAATGTCTTCATCTGGAGATGTTGCAAGGATATCCAACTGGGAGATGACCAGAGAGGAAACACTGAAAGGACGATATACTACACCTCAGAATGCCCCACACAGAACTGGAAGAAATGGTTAGGAGGAATCGTGTATGTACTACATTTCAGAGGATGGGTAAAAACTGTATATTTTCATGATCAAAGTAAATGATTTCTAGTAGTCTAAAGGTTCTTCTTACCATATTTTGGCGGTTTCACACCTCCTGGGTATCCTGCATGAAAAAAACCTTTATTATCATCGTATATAAACATCTATCATATATTATTTAATAAATATTAATAATGATGACAGTGGTAAAAAAAAATAATTCTGTATTTGCAAATGCAGTACCTTGAGCCCCAGTTCCTCCACCTATTACTCCTGTCCCTCCCAGTCCTCCTGTTCCCAAACCTGCTCCAGCTCCTCCAGCTAAACCTAATTTACAGATGTAAAGCAAGCTTGATAAATTGAGCAATATCCTAAAATGCGCTTGAGTATCATAGCAAGTCTATAAAACAAAAAGCATAAATGTATACTTTATATGCACTTACTGCATAATATGTAATAAAAAATGGAAAAGATGAAGCCTGTCAGAAAAACACTATTGAATGTTCCTGAACATGTAGTTTGTCTGTACATTTTGTGCTTATTTACCGTATTTAGCAGCTTTTGCAGCCGCAGAGTATTGTCCACCTCCAAGACCTGGAACTGTTGCTCCTCCTGTCCCTCCCAGTCCTCCTGCTCCAAATCCCGCTCCAGTTCCTCCTGCAACTCCTGCAAGTCCCAAATGAATTTTTAATAAAATGCAAAAAATAAAAAGACGAGCTAACTTAAAAAATTCAAGTAATTGAAAGCTGTACAGTGGCTATCAGAATTGGTTTGTTATTAAACCATGTATAACAGCTTTTGAAGAGTGTTATCCACCTCCAGGTCCTACACCACCTCCTGCTCCTATTGTTCCCCCCAGCACTCTAAATTCCTAGCCCTCCTCCAGGACCTCCTGAAATGCCTATTTCAATGAAATGGAGCAGGTTGTATTGTTAAATGATTTTTTAAAGTTAACCAAACAAGAATGACAACAACAAGAAAATGATGATGATCATGATGATTATTATTATTGTTATTATTATTATTTGTCCTGCTTACAAATGACTAGATTATCCCATGCATGCTATTCAGTGCTGCTAAACCATTTTTCTTAAAGCTACGGTTGGTAATTCACTTCTGATAATTTAAAAAAAAATCGGATTTGTTTAATTATGCCTGATGTAACAATAGTGTAGCGTACCTGTCTGACCCTAAGTAGCCTGCCTGACTATGTGCACTGTGTGCACCATGTTTTCACTCCACACCACTGGAGTTTCCACCATGTCAGCTTTTTACCAGGGCTACGTGTAATAATTTTTCGTGTGTCTGCTTGTCCCACCCTCCTTGACTGCCATAGGTGCATGACCTATGCCCACACAAGTGTTGCGCATGACCGTGACCTTTCACTGAGCAAAGGTGGATTTACAGTTTATGCTAAAAACGATATGGAATTGCTGCTCGTCCTACAAGAATGCCAGAGAAAGCGCAGGCTTAATTTCAGTTTGCAGCTGTTCCTAAAACAGGTAGCAGAAAAAGAAAGGCTGTAAAGAAGAATGGCTATGGCAAAAAGAAAGGGGACAGGGCAAGAAGCTGTATGAGATTCAACATAGCTCTGGAGTACAATCTGCGCTGCTAGGTCTGTGTAGCTGGACGTAGTCAACATGAAGGCAATGCAATGTGCTCTACTGGTGCCTTACTGGTGCCTTCCAACAGCAGTCAGGCAATTCATGAGCTCTAGAGAAGTGGCTTTGGAAGATGGCAATGGGGGGAGAGGATGAGCTTCTTTTGGTTTGATATGTTCAAAATTTAGCTTGCTCTAGCTAGCTTGTCAACATTACCAATCCTAGCTATAACAGTCTCTACCATATTAGTATCTTCATCTCATTAAAATATGAAATGAAAACCTCCTTAATCAAAAACTTCTCACCATACTTTGGAGGTTTGACTCCAGCACCAACTCCATAACCTGTAGGGAGGCAAACAAGAGTGACCTTCATGCTGAATTCCCAAAACGGGGGGAAGCAGCAGCACCTTAATTGCACAAACTCTTTTAAAAACATCTACACAAATAAATTTATTTAACAACTTACCACCATAACTGCCACCACCAGGAAGTAGCTGTCCTACCCCACCTGGAACTCCACCTCCTCCTAGACCTGCTCCTGGCATGGAGCAAAGACAGGGCTAATTTCTCTGACACTGTAAACTAGATTACAATTGCCAAAACTCCCCCAAATTATGACTGTATTTAAGTAATAAAATGTACATAACATTCAGTGTGTAAATAAGAAAAAAATATCTGGCCACACTTAATTACAAGGTAAACATTACTATGTCAATTGGTAAGGATTGCAGTCTCACCATATATAGGAGGCTTAGCACCAGCTGCCAAAGCTGCAACACAACAAGCCGAACAGAAATTACAAAGAAATTTTTTTGATAAAATTCAACATTTCTTGCATTTTTCTTAGATCAAAAGCCTGTGGGTCATGCTTACATCCATAACCTGGTATAAATGGTACTCTTCCAGGAATCACTCCTCCTGTCCCACCCCCTGGAATGAACCCAGCACCACCTGGACCTTTATGCAAAAATGCAATCACACACATTCACTTATATACTGCGTAAAATGGAATGATTGTTGTGTTAAAATTGTAATTACCATATTTTGCAGCTTTAGCAGTGGAGTATCCACCATCTCCAAATCCTCCTGCTCCTCCAATTCCTCCTCTTCCTCCCAGTCCCGTGCCTCCCAATCCTCCTACTCCTCCAAGAGTTCCTGTTCCACCCAGTGCCCGGGCTCATGTGGAACACACATTTATTTTCAAATTAAACTGGTGGTATGGTTTAATATACATCACTTTCAGATTATTTTGAACACTTCCAACAAGAATTTTATGTATTTCATGGTGTTAAGAATACAGCTTCATCTGCAGGAAAAAGTTCTGAAATTTGATCAGAGAGCTCTTTAATTACCATATTTTTCAGCTTTGGAAGGGGAAGCGTACCCTCCTGTTCCTCCTAGTCCTGCTCCTCCGAGTCCCCCTGTTCCCTCTAGTCCTGTTCCACCAAATCTTCCGGTACCTCCAAATCCTGGTCCTCCAAATGCCCCTGTTCCCCCTAGTCCTCCTGTTCCACCCAGTCCCATAGTTCCTCCCAGTCCTCCAACTCCTGTGGAAAACAAGTTTAAATAAACAATTTAAATCACATCACTTTATTCTGCTGTGAAAATAATGTTCACATGTTTTTTACAATGCACTGAAAAGACTGAGAGTACTGAGAGAGAGTGTTTTTGATTGAGCAATATATATAAGCTCAGTATTACAGGGAACTGTGACACTGAGCGTTCATACGGTTCTCACTGTGGCTTAAAGTCATAAACATAGATTGCGGTTTTAGCTATGATATTTATGAGTAAGGATTATGCCATCATCTTATCAGACCTAATTGTTTTTTTTGACATTTAGGCCTAAATGCTGTTTAACGTCCTGCAGCATATCAGGTAATTAACTCAAGAAAGCAGTGCACTTGTCAGCCTTAAATGTGTGGTTTGTTGGTCGCTCAGGATGCTACAGAGCTGGATATGCAAAACAAGTTAGATAAGAAGTTCCAACGTGCAATGCTGCTGTCACTATTGGAATATTTGGCATGATAGCTGTATTTGAGGAGCCTCTCCAGCTTTCTAACTTTGTGTTTCCTATTAGATGTTTTCGCACATGAAGTTTCTAAACATGGTTACAGTTGACCATGTGCTCAGGACTCATGCATCTGCCCCTAATGAAAGTACACATAGACATTATGAACAGTTTGGATGTAAATACTTTTGTAGTTTTGTGTTTGGCTTATTATGAGCTGTTGCTAAGCACTTTAATAATTTAACAATGTGCTGCAAAAATGTACTCGGCTAAGTTGTTGTGTACTGCAGTGAGAGTTGGAACTTTAGACGGGTTAAAAAAAAACTGTGTCGTTAAATTATGCATTTTGATTATGTCCTTGTGTCTCGTCCCGTCTTCATCTACTCATCTGGGTTTGGATCTTGGGGGCAGCGCCCTCAGCAAGAAAACCAAGACACTTGTCTCCCCAACCACTTCCAGTCACTCCTCCAGGAGGGTACCAAAGCGTTCCCAAGCCAGACGCCAGATATAATCTCTCTAGCATGTTGTGGGTCTATCGTGGGTCTCTTCCCAGATGGGCATTCATGAAATAACTTCTCCCTCCATGCCAGATGCCCAAACACCTCAACTGGTTTCTCTCCACGCAGTGGCTCTACTTTGAGCTCCTCCAAGATGTTAAAGCTCCTCACCGTATATCTAAGGCTGAGCCCAGCCACCCTGCATTGGAAGCCCACTTCAGCTGCTTTTATTTATGATCTTGTTCTTTTGGTCACAACCCAGAGCTTGTCACAATAGGTGACGGATGACGTGGTGCTGATCCTAATCACCGCTGCAAGCTGTCACTGCACAAGCTGGATGTCAATGTTGACAAAGTTTGTGGCCTCGACCCTCTGCCTGGGTCAATGCCGCCTCCGGGATGTCTGTAATCCCGCTCAGTTCTGGAATGCCAAGCCATACAGTCAACGATACTCCCTGGAACCTGTGGGGTTGGTCTAGTGTCCTGGGAGATTGAGGATCAGGTTATCCAGGCTAACCAGGGGGTAGAAGTTCTGGCTCAGGTACCCGTCAACACCACTGTAGACAGTGTGGGTGAAGGGCTGTTTTCTCCTCGACTGCTGTCGTACGGTTTGCCAGAATTTCTTAGGGGCCAACTGAACGTCTTGCTCCATGGTCTTACCAGACTCCTCCCACACCATGTTTTGCCCTTGCAACTGCCTGGCCATGCATTGTTTGGGCTGTCTGTAACTGTAAGATGCCTCCCTGAGACCCTCAAGCCAACCATGCTTTCAGCTTGATGTCCACCTTCACTTCTGGTGTCCACCAATAGGTTTGGGGGTTACCATCTACTAACACCAACAACCTTGCGACTGCAGCCTCGGCAATGGTGGCATGGAACATTCCCCATTCAGACTCTTCGCTTCATTCAAGGGTCCAGAACGTAAGGCCCACTGTTGGGTGCAAATAATTAAATTAAATGTAATCTGCCCAAAGGAGAAAGATCTCTGTGTGCCCATTACAGGTTGGGTATTCTCCTTACACATTGAGACAACTCACTGGATGACCACTAGAGAGAAAGACAGTCTTTGCCTTGTATGTGATCTCAAAGAAATTGAAAACAAAGTTAATTTTTTCTTTGTATTGCCTGTTTTATCATGATTTAGGAGTGGGGTTATTGCCCACATGAGCGTTAAAGTCCCTCATTAGAACGTAGGGGCTTCTTCCAGTACCTGTTTAAATGACCCCAAAAAGTGTGGGTACTCTGAATTGCTGTTTGGCGCATGAGCGCAAACAACAGTCAGGAGCTGTTCCTCAACCTGAAGGCACGGGGAACTAACCCTCTCGTCCACTGGAGTAAACTCAAACATGCAGGGAAAGAACCAGGGAGCTATGAGTAAGCCCACAACCACCCTCCACCTCTCACCTGGAACAACCCCAGCAAAGAAAAGAATCCAACCCCTCTCAAGAGGGTTTGCTGTGCATTGAAGTGAGCCCAACTACATCTAATAGGTAGTTCTCAATGTCCCACACATGCTCAGGTTCCTCCCCTACAAGAGAGG
Organism: Mola mola; assembly: GCA_001698575.1. Taxonomy (NCBI): domain Eukaryota; kingdom Metazoa; phylum Chordata; class Actinopteri; order Tetraodontiformes; family Molidae; genus Mola; species Mola mola. The sequence continues at coordinate 4,366,601 of KV751316.1, forward strand.
TGACATTCCATGTCCCAACAGCCAGCTTCAGCAAACGGAGATTGGACTGCCAAAGCCCGCGCCTTTGACTGCCTCCCGATCCACCTTACAATTTTAGCTCCTCCTGCAGGTGGCAGGCCTGTTCTTGTGTACTCTGGGTAATGTTCTCTGGGAACTATTGAACTTTGCCTTGTCAACAACATCTACATGTTGTTGTAAAATCAGGATTTATTTAGCAAGACACATTTGAGTAAAGTGGAAATAAGGGTAAAAAAATGGAGAAAAAAATGAATACCATATTTGACAGCTTTAGCAACAGCAAAGTACCCTCCACTTGCCCCTAATCCTCCATATCCTCCTACCCCTCCTTGTCCTTCAGTATATATTGCCAAAGAAGGAGCAAAACACAATATAGTTAAATATTCAGCATATTTCTGAAAACAGACATACAATCAGCAGTATCATAGTGCAACATAATGTTAAATCAGTGCCTTTACACCATACCATATTTAGCAGCTTTAGCTGATGGGGTGTGTCCACCAGGTAATCCTGAAAATCCCCCTGGTACTCCTCCTGGTACTCCTCCTGGTACTCCTCCTGGTACTCCAAGTGGTGCCCCTCCTGGTACTACTCCTGGTACTCCTCCTGGGACGCCTCCTGGTACTCCTCCTGGGACGCCTCCTGGGACGCCTCCTGGTACTCCACCTGGTACTCCTCCTGGGACGCCTCCTGGCACTCCTTGAGTTGACATAACACCATTAGAGATAAATATTATTGAAAGGTATTATTGAGTATATTAAGAATTACAGAATGAGTTATATCTTTTGTTTAAAAAAAAGGGGGCAATGTGATGCCGTATGTTTTAAAATCTGCCTCTTTGAATTTTCTCACCATTTTTAGCT
>KV751316.1:4367511-4426037 GCA_001698575.1 Mola mola
ACTAAATTTGGCAGAAAATAATGAGACAAAAGCAATCAGGATTATATTCAAATTTCTTTTGTTTCAGAGAAACATATGAGGACAATAGGGCTTTATTTATTGAAAAGAAATGTATATTTTTTTGTGCCATCCAACAATTCTGTTTTCTCGAGCGGAATGTAACTTTCCATGGACTTTTGTGTTTTTTTATGTATGTTGCTAGACTATACTATATTGTATATACCTCCTGGATATAGTCCACCGGTGCCTCCCACACCACCAACACCGCCAACGCCTCCAAGACCACCATAACCTGGATTAGACAATAAAGTCATTATATGTTCTCTACCTATGCTACACAACTTGTTGCCATGTTTATCTTGATGTATAAATGTGACAGGCTACCATATTTGGCAGCTTTAGCTTGAGCAGGTGAGATGCCCCCTGGTCCTACCCCTGCAGAAAAAACAAGAAGTTTAAAAAAAAAAAAAAAAAAAAAAAAAATCTTCAATCTTCATACAACATATCAATTAAATTACATTAATAAAAACACACACCAGTTCCAATGGGATAACCAGTCTCTGACCCAGGGCCACCTTGTCCTCTTGGGAGTCCAGCACCACCACCAAAACCGCCATAACCTGAAACATTGTGATGCAACACATCATTAACTCCTGAGCTTCCACAGTCACACCAAATATTTGCAAGGATCATAGAAAAAAGTTATTTTTACCAAAAGGTAGTTTGCCACCTGCAGCCTTTGCTCCATACCCACCTATTTAGAAAAAGCAAATGCAACAAAGCATGAAAATAATGTATTAAAATATATAATTGGTGACAAACACAATCAGCCACAACACTGATCCCGGTAATAGTGTGGATACACACCAAGCACACTCACTCGTGGCACCAGCACACCACAATGACATTGGTGGCCTCAGCAGTGATAGAATCTGCTCAGGAGGTGAACGAGGAGCATGACAAAGAACTTAAGGGTTGACCTGGCCTCAAAAATCCCCAGATCCAGATCTGATTGAGCAAATGCCTGAAAAATTGTCACCCACGGAGGCCCGATCACACATCGCTCTTATATGTCAAGAAACAAACACATGAACTCCAGTAGTTGTATCTGTGGTGTACAGCATCAGAGTACTGTTGGCCAATCCTTTCAAATCCCTGGGTTGAAAGATAGGGCCTCCATGGATTGGATTTGCTTGTCAGATGTGACAAATTTTGAGGCCTGGTCAACTCCTTGAGTTCTTTTTCAGTGCTGATGTCACAGTCTTCTAAATAGAATCTGTTTTTGGTTAGTCAGAAAGGTTATGCAACAGAATGTAGAGTGTTTCTTACGCAACCGAGAGTTTGCTCATTAGAATTAACCAGTGATAAATCCACATAAGAAAAACTATAGAACTGCCCACTATTTAAGGCAAATAAGACTGGTTGTAAGCTGCAGAAAAAGAACTGTTCACACAATAATTTTCAATTATAATAGAAGAATGCAACTTCAGAAGAACATGGATGCCAAACAGGTGCAGGTCACACCTTGAACTTTGGGTGATTTAAGGGGGTACCCATGGAACACTCCTGGATGCATCGGTCCACCATACCCACGACCTCCTGAGAAAAAATAAATAAATATAATTTCTTATCAGGTTTTTCTGTCTCTGTTTCCAAAAATAGAAATAAATGTGTACTACAGCATTAATGATAAAATTACCTGGTCCTTGATTTACTTGTCCTCCACTTCCAACTACACAGGGAAAAAAAAATACAAAATCAGACAAAGATCATTTTTCAAATGTAAAAAGTCTACTTCAGGAAGCTTCAGCAATAAAACAAATAAACACTGACCTAAACAATAAATAGACCCCATACTAACGGCTGTGGTCCTGCCACATTACTATTTGGATAAGATGAAGTTAAAGTATTGTGTCCATGGTATATTATATTTTTCTTTTGTTTCACCTTTTCTGGTGAGTCATGTGTTGTTTTCCCCATGGTTTTTTATTGCCAAAATAAAGGCTATAAAAATTGGGTTTAAAATAGAGGCGATAATGCCAACAAAAAAAATTCAGCCAACATTTAAACTTACTTGATTTGGGATCTAGTCTAGAACCAGTGGCCACCCCAGGCAGAACTCCACGTCCTCCAAACCCTGAAGATGCCATAATAAACCAAACACAAGCCAGTTAAAACTTTGTATGGACTTGTTTGCACATTTGCACATGAAACTCTTGAAAAATAGTGTTAGAGTGACTGAGTGAAAGAAACAAACCTTGTCCTGGCACAAGTCCTTGATAAAGACCAGGCACACCCACACCTGCCAAAGACAGGATGTTATTCCACCCTGTGTCCACAGTCATAAACGTGGGAAGCATGAGGCGCGCATGAGGAATTACAATCATTATGACAGACCACTACCATGAAACAAAGCCAAGGCAAACAGAATACTTCTTGCAAAACTGGTTACGACATAACTCACCTCCAACTGTGTTGTTGGTTGGTTGGTTTGTTTGTTAGCTGGATTACACAAAAACTACTAAATGGATTTCAGCAATACTTGGTAGGAGGACGGGGAATGAGCCAAAGAAGAATCCATTAAATTTTGATGCAGATCTGGGGTCGATCCAGGAAATTTAATTGGATTCATAAAATTAGCAATTTTTTTCATATTGTCATTCTGGCATAGAAGAGATCATTTTCTAACACTATGAAAAAAACATAAAAACAAGACAATAGAGGATAGTATGTCGTTTGGGAGTATCAGTTGCGTGGGTATAAGTAGCCTTGTGAGTTTATTGTTGAGTCTACAAGACCTGGCACTTTGGCAGCTTTCTTTCCAGCCCCGCCAATACCTGCTCCTGGAAGGCCAGTCTGAGGAATAACAGGTGCTGGAAATAAAAGATGAAATGTTACTTGGCACATTGAACAGTGCATGACAGATATACTGTGTGAAAAATTAAGCACAATTTCTTGTACAAGTGTTAAGTCGAAACAACTGTGATTCCCAAGAGCTCTTTTAACACTTTTACCCTCTTTTTTTTTTAAATGAGCATTAATAAACCTTAAAAGTGAATTGTTAACAGTGATGGGGGTGTTTAGGAGGTAGAAATCCCAAACATAAAATTAATGGAAAGTAAACGTGAAAAAAGGGAATGATGTGATGTGATGTCCTGGTGTCTTGCCTCCAGCAGGCACTGCAGCTCCATTTCTTGCTCCTCCAGTACCTAGTCCTGTCCCAAGCACACTTCCTCCAGTCCCTGTTTCAGCATCAAGGACACAGACATGTCAGGAGTCATTCACACATGAACATGAGAGCGATTAAATATTGTGACTGTCCAGAGTATTCTTTAGTTGTACACCCCATGACCACTAGAGGGCCCCATAACACTGAACAGGAGTTACTGAGCAGCTGTGAGGCTTGAGTCAGACGTGACCTCCTTCACAGGGAGCCAGATCCTCAGAATGTCCATCGGTAATGAGAGCAGTTAATTTGGCCCTGCCAGCCTGTCATCACCTCCTGATCAAAAGCAACGTGGCTGATGTTTAATCTAATCAGGAGAGCAAGCCAGCATACATGGCATTTGCCTTGCTTCATCAAATACCTCACTTTTTTGGCTATCCTTCTTTGCAGGAAATGAGATGTCAGTTTCACTTGTTACAGATCTTGGCTTCGGAATGAAACATTTTGGCTTATTATTCTTTTAAATCGTAAATGGGCTATACTGGACAGACATTGCGCACTGCTTTAAAATATGCAAGAAAGGTTTGGAATGGGAATGTTTTTTTTATTTGTTTTCTGTGTATTATGAATACCATAAAAAAATGTTTAAACTGATTCTAGGGATTGACATTCTGTAATGGTCAGCCAATACTTAAGAGTAGGCTTTTTGCCATAGTATAGCTCTGTTTATGATTGCCCCCTCGATTTAATCCTTAATCAACATGCCTATGCCCATGTGCACATACAACACACAGTACAGGCTTTACGGTTGGTCTGCGCTCTGCTGAAGTATCTGTGAACTATCCAAGGTTTTCAGGTTCGTGACAAAAATGTACACGTGTTTGCCAAACAGTGTTTTTCATAGTCATTTGCCAATAATGCTAAACATTCATTTTGGCTTTCTCATAACATGCGAGCATGCAGATCCATCAGAGTTCTTAAAAGCTTTCTTTGTAAGCATTCAGTTCATCTACAGTTCACATTTGTACAATATTCCATCCTGAGGCCCAAAATCACCTCATGTGGTAAAAGAGGCTCTCTTTTTTAAGCAAATTATCTCTCAAAACAGGTAGGAAGGTAGATGGCCATCTTAGCCATGGTGAAATCATCACAAAACCAGCATTACTACAATTAAAATGGATGATATATTTATAGCTGACGCTTATTGCAAATTTGAATTTTCCAGAGTTAGAGTTAGAGTTGGGGTTAGAAATCGATGTCTTGTTCCAAAACCAGTGTTCCATCATCTTGTTTGATGACCCCAGTTTCCATCTCTGTCATGCTTTTGACACAGAATTTGAAAGAGGGCTTCTTAAATTGAGGAAACAAATGCTCTGCGGCCTGCTCTTGTCTTACTACAGGGATCCTACAGCGAACATCTGATAAACATGTCCCTCTTGAAAGAAATAAAATAACATACATTTTTTTCTAAATAGTATTACAGACCAAAGTCTGTTCGTCCAGGAGATACATCAGGCGACGCCTGCAGACATGCTAAATACGTTATCCTATTATAAAGATCACTGTGCTTTTCAGGTGACGGGAGACAGACACAAAACTCATTGGGACCCTTAATAATGTATGGCAACAATTCACATCCTGGACATCCAGAAATGTTCCACCATCTGCTGCTGTACCTGTTTTGGCAGCCTTCTGTCCACCTCCGAGATAAAAGCCCCCACCATAGCCACCTAAATGGAACAAAAGAGCAAGCATGAGTGAATGTGCAGGGTCACAATGAATAATAAGCTGTCAGACCACCTTGTAATTGATATTTTAGACTTTTGGTGCGGAACCAAATAAGTTGAACTGAATTTTACACTTTTTACATGGTTCACACACACACAAGCAATTATCATGCCACTTCCAGGCTGCTGACCTCCAGCTCCTAGACCACCAAGACCACCACCTCCTTGGCCACCAAGACCTTGACTGGCTACTCCTAGATTGCCATAACCTGGATGGGGGAAAAAACGATTGACAGATCCTAGAGATAACATAATAAAGTGAGACATACTGTACTATAAATTCTCTACCAGAACTATAACAAGTTATTCAGATGCAATAATCCCTCAGTAAAATAACCTTCTGCTCAGTTTTCATCAATTTCAAGGACCTGCATGTCCTCCATATTGCATTTTTCTTTTGGAAAATAGTTGATGAAATATGACATCATATGCCCTTAATTAAATTTGATTGAAAACGCTCATATTTTTCATTCTAGAGCCAAGGACTGCACCTTCGGGTGAGATGACCTAGCTAAGAAACATGACAGACACAACATCAAAGTGGCTGAGGATGTGGCCATGCTGTATTTGAAAGGCTGCTGGAAGCAGCCTTTCTTTGTCCATGGATGAGAGAAAGGGTTTGGCTGTGTGTTTTGACTTGCTGTCAAAAGAAAGAAGTGAGAAGAAGATAGAGGAATGTAACATGTGTAAAAGATGGGAAAATCCATGAATTAGAAGATAAGTGATAGTGAATTGGTATGAATTTGAAAAGCAAATAAACCTGAAAACCAACTGTCACCTCCCTACAGGAGGGTCAGTGTCAAAAATATTAAAGTTGATTCAACAAAGGGACTTTATAACATCAGGAAATTTTTATTTGTCAAGCCTTCTAGAACACTATCCACACTATTTAAGTGTGTTACTTAAATGCACAAGAAAAAAGGAAGCAGTATACAAATATTGTTTCATTAAGCTGAACTCAAGAATGAATCATGACACTCTGGGGAAATATAAAATTCACAGCATGCTCAACGCTTGTTTGGTCCTCAGCTGTCAGGGAGGGGTTGTGTTGTGCTAATATCTTTAAAAGCCACTCTCATTGGTAAATATGTGCTGTGTAAGTCTTTAGTGTCCAGCGACTGATGTGCTGTGCTTCAATTGCTGTGGATGGGAGTCAAAGCTGTGGAAAAACAGTCACTTGATACTGATGTCACTGCAAAAAGCCTCAGAGCAGGATGTTTTAAATAAAAACAGATTTACATGTGGTTTTTAATGATTGATTTGTGCCGTATTCTTATGTTTGCATCATTCCTGAGTGGAAAAAAAGATGCATGTAGGCTATGCTTTGCTTGCCAGTCTTGTTTGTGTTTGTTTTTGGACATCACTGCATGCTCTTATTGTGGCCATTTAAACTTGAACTTGGCAAAGTGCTTGCTTTTATGTTTTTGTCTGTGTATGCATATTATGTGTATGAAAAAAGAAAAAAGGTCCCTTAAAATTGAAATGCAGTCTTGAATGATTGTTGATGCTTTATTGTATGCAACAAAAACAATGGCTAATGTTTTTGCATGTAGGTTTGGGCAAATGAGCTGACGGTGTTTAGGGTAATTAGGGCCTTGGTACTTTAATACAGCCTTGGTAACATACCAGACTCTAGATTTTATTATATCTTCCTCAGAGTTATTGCCTATTAAAAGAGGCTTTGAACTAAACAACTTGTCAACTTGTCTTGATATTAAAGTAACGCCTCTTTGAAATCCGCTAATGAGCTGTATCACCAAGGATCTTGTTTTCATCAATACTAGAAAGCCAAAAAGTGTGATGTGAACAGCTAAGGGGGGAGATCGAGCTGAAAAAGGCAGAGAGAGCTTGTAGTGCAGCAGGGTGTACGTAATGATACTGACGAGGAGGAGGAACGTGCTGGGAGAGACAGACAGATAGATGATGATAGCTTCATGACCTAGTCAAAACAAATGGGCACTGGGATGGCCAAGGATTTGGCGAAAAGACTGAGCATGCGATGCGAGCCCAGACGCTAAGCTAATCACCCCTTTGCAATAATTCATCTCCTTCAAAGTTTTCGGCTCGGTTCTCCTCGATTGCTCAACCAAGACACACTTCAAAGTAATAACAGTAATCAATTCTTGAATAAATTAGCCTGATTTAGGGCTTTCCCTTCTCCAGCATTGCGTTGACATGAGGAATCCGTCTCATTTGTTTCATTTTAATCAGCCCACATACCATTAAAATGAACCTGATGGAACAGTGCTGATGGCTGCAATCCATAAAATTAGTGAGGTTTGCAATGTTCCTTTAACACTGTACTGTCTAGCCTCCAGTACAGGTGGGATTTTCAATGTGAGTGTTGGAAATACACAGTGCAGTGTTTGCACCAGGGGGATTTTGCATGTCACAGGAGGGCAAACGCAAAGAGAGAGTGAAGACAGGCAGTACTGTGAAGACTTAGTCACGCATCATCTGGTCCGCCTTGCGCTCACATGTGCATGACCCAGCCTGGCTCTGGCAGTCGCGCTCAGGGTCGAGCAACACCTGCCATGTGGACCTGTCTGATTTGAGATCAAGAGACATGATGCAGACACGCAGAAGTTAGCCTGAGAGGCTTTGTGTCTGTGGGCAAGTGCAGGCTTTGGTCAGGCGGATGGTTTAGATGGGGATAAACAGACAAAGTAGTTCTGACATCACTAGACACTGGAAAAAAAAAATGCTGAAAAAAAAGAAAAGTTAAAAAAGTACTGCCCAGGAGGTATTTTCAGGGTCAAAGTGAGAGAACGTGCTAAGAAAAAACTGGGCCTTCATCTCTGTGGCATCCAGCCACTGATCGTGCATTTGGGAGGTGGAAGCTAGATTTTGGGTACAAAAACCTCTTTGTTTAGTTGTATTTACGCCATCTTGTCAGCTCAAACAAGCATGCTTTTGTTGGACTACTACTATTACAGCACGTCAGCTCACACAAATAGACCCGTTTTAGCTCACACGTTACTGGAAGTCCACACAAATGTTGTTTGTTGTCATGAACCGCACACATGGAAAGCCTGCACTATGACCATCATATCAGAATCAGAATCATCGCTTATATTTGTTAGTGCTCAGTTGATTCTGGACCAGCTGAAGAATTTCTGCACATTAATGCAGCCGCTAATTTTCTCTAAAACTAACTGCCTTTGGACCTTTGAAAACATACACCTTTTCAAAGGTTCAATAACCTGAGTACAAGATGGAAGGAACGGTAACCCAATACTACACAGGAGGGAGAACTGGAAGGCTAAGAAATTGGAAGGTACGTGATGCAGAACCACAGTGTATCATAATTTCCTCCAATTTGATCTGTTGAAAAAAGTGTGACAGAAACATGTTTCACCTGCCAGTTTCCATTCAGAGGAGATGACTGGGTTTCCCACTTGTACAGTGACAAGTGCACCAGCAAGTTGCACAGCTGACATCTGGCTGGTGTGGCGGTGAATAATTGACCATCATCCAATAGCAGTGATTCATTTGTAGTGGCAGACTCAAAAATTATCTCATGAAAGGTGACAAATAAATGCATGTCTGGACTCTCTCTGATGAGAAATGGGACGAGTGACAGGCTGCCTCCTGCACTCCCACGTCATTTGTGTTGCTACTCAAACTGCACTAAAAGGGGCCAGGCAGCATGGCTTGCCTTTTCAGTCACTAGTCATGTTCTCAAACTTGTGTTCACTCCAATTTTTGGATACATAAGCCAGCGGGAACAGATACCTGCTTTTAATCTCAAAGCTTAAATATCTTGCTCGTACTCCTCTGGAGTAAGGCAAGGTAAATCCCGTCTCAGAACAAGAGGACTATGAGAGACATTATTCAGCACATTATCTACAGCTCTCAGTGTTTCGCTCGTGTTGTCACTGTTTTTTCATCCTTATCTCCTTTCCCTTGTTTTGTTTTTTCCTTTACAAAAAGGTGTCCATGTGGTCAGGCCTACAAGACGTGAGGTGTTAATAGCAGTAATCAGAGGAAGCCAACGTAGGAAAATAAAAGATTGACTTGCTTGATCCTTTCCATCTTCTCCTTTCTCTGCTCTGTGAACCAGCTGGGCCTAGCGAAGGCTTTAATTTAAGAGCGCAAAGAATTCCATGGCAAAGGTCCACCGTAACTGACGGCAGACACACAGAAAGCAGACATCAGAGCTGAAGCTCTGGAATTTCCAGGAAATTTTTGGGACTTGTTTCTCATTGTATTCTTTGTTTGAGATCATATTTAATCAGGGAAGCGGTCTAAGAACAAACATTTGTTAACTGAAAAGCCAGGGGACAAGATTACGGCTCACGTCTCCTCTTTTGTCTGAGTTGGAACCGTTGTCAGTGTGCAAAAATAAATGGAGTGTTCAAGATTGATAATGATAAATTATGAGCCTAAGCTCAGCTAAACACCAGATTTGCTGAACAAACCATAACAAATTCGAACCGCAAACCTACAAAGAGTAAAGAGGAGTGCTATGGCAGTACAGATGCTACATTTTTCTGCCCTGTGGTGGAAAGTATTAATGACAAATTCATCTTAAAAGCTCGCTGGACGTTTCCAGAGAATCAAAGCTTTTGCTACGATTGACATGCAAGTCGTGTTCTAAGGCTGTGGTCCCACATAAATTTTCACTTTGAAAGCTAAGCCCATGATTATGTCTTTCATTGTCATGACACCAGATTTCTATCAGTATCAAATTATCACACTGTTCCACTTCCAAGTTGGTGGATGGATTGCATTCTTACAAGGTGATGCAGGACAGGCTGCATGAAAGCAGAATGATGTGAGCAGCTGTAGTGGTTCCAGATCGCGTGAAACAAGCGGACACACTGAAGCTCCCCTCGCTTCCTCTTCCCCCGCCACTCCTGTAACCTCCTATGCTCCTTGCCACTGCCAGGTCCTTTGAGTTGTCAGTCACCGGCACGAGCTACGAGAAGCAGCACCTGTCACATGTTGGATTAATCAAGTATTCACGCAGTCGCGCCACAAAACATTGACCCTTTCCCTCTCCAGCTGCATGTAAATTGGCCAACTTTTGGCGGCAAGCCTTTTATTGTTTTCACTTTCCTTTTTCCATGTAGTCATTGACACTATCAATGAGAAGTCCCAGTGCCTCACCCTTTGTCCCTGCCAAATGACCCCAAAGGCACAACAAGAGCAAAACAAGGAACGGGTCAAAGGATGCCTCGTCCTTTAGCATCTCTGCCTGTGGCCGTGAGGTCAGGTCAACACCAGAGGAATTAAAAAAAACTAGGCCTCAAAACTACGATGTTTAAATCATCATTGGTATGGGTACTCTTTGTTTATTTTATGGCATTTGCATCAGACTGAGAAGAAAATGTACTGTAAGCACTGATGAAGCAAATTTACGTCCACCGCACCAGATCACACAGGTCTTCCAAATAAACTGCAATTTTAGTCACAATAACACGCACGGCCACAACAACTGCCTTCTCAGTGACGTCTGTGGCTGTTTGACCTCACCAGCCTGAGCCCTTCTGAGTCTCTCAGCTCTGCAAACACAAGACCTGTTTAGAACAGATCTGCAAAAATACCATTACTGATGGGCCTTCATTTAAACTGTGATTGTTTGCAAACCGTTCCTTACACCATATCCACTGAACTTGTGATGTCATTGTTTATGCTGTGAGACATACTGAGCAAAACACCTTATGCTGAGAGCTTTCATGTCCACAAAACAGACCTCCATTCACTTTGAGGGGAGCGACTCTGCTATTTGACATTTTTTTAAAATTTACTTCCAAAGGAATTTCACAGCTGCTCTGCCAACACTGAGCCTCAAATTCGTATTCCAGTGTATACTTACCAAAGTGCTCATACCATCCTCCATTTGAACTTGGAACACATGCTCACAGCATCTACTATAGGGGCTTATAGACTAGGCAAAAACTCATAGCAGGTTTCTAAGTTTACAGTAGTAGAGAGAGTACATGTGCACATTTGATTGTCATTTCTTGTAAGTATGTTAAATGTCTAGAGTTCAAGTTTGCACGTTATCCATAGGGTGAAAACACCAGTTAACAAACACAACCTGTAGCCATGGTATGTCCCAGATGGTCCACATATGCATCTACCTGCTGTTTGTCTGAATACTTTTCTGACAACTCAGGGCTGAGGAAAGAGACCAGTGTTCTACATATGCACTTTGCAACACTGAAATTCACTGAGGTGAACTCAAGAGCATTTTGCTTGATCACCGTGCAGCTATGCGAGGCATTTAAACATGGGATGTTCTAAGGGAGAAAAAAATAAGTGAAAGAGATAAATTATATCATTGATGGTGGGCAAATTGGTTACTGGACTGTATGTCACATGTGCGGGATGCAGAGGTATTGCGACATAATCTGGAAACCATTGGGATACGCGTAAGGCCTAAAGGGCCAAAGCTGAAGTAGTTTAAAAGCGATTCATCTCCACAAGTCATTTAGTCCAGCACTGGCTCTAGACAATGTAATGACTAATCCACCAGATATCCAAAACACTCCAGTGAGGTCAGTGAATGACTAAAAAATTTATTGAAAACACAAAGTCCAAAAAACAATACAAGACTGAATGGCTTAAAAAGGACACCTGCCTTGACGGTTAATAACAGCATTTCTTGAGGCAGTTACATTTGTCACATTCTGTCTCTCTTCATCCCACTTACTCAAAACCACATATTGCTTTTCCTGTCCATCTGGTCCAACAGACGCCTTCAGACCTTCTCACTTCCTCAATCGCTTGCTCACCTGTTCTCACTTCCCTCATCAGTCATTCACCAGTCCAGACGTGTTTGTCCCTTTGCCAGTTCACCCTAGATTATCCATTTCTCTTCACTTTAGTTTCTGACTGACGTTTTCTTTGCTCTAGGAACTGGATCAGAATCTGCTCGGCTGTCAGCTTGTCAACCTCTGCCTGTACATGCTTATGCTCATCAGCCTGTAAGTTCGTTTTAATACAATTAATCACTGATTCACCAGACTGCCTGTTTTGGTTGTGTTTGGATCCTTTCTCTGCTGCCATGACTCCCAAATGCAGGAACGTTTCACTGCATTTTACTGCTTTATTTTATTACTGTACTGCAAGCTCTGCATTAATCCTTATCAATGGGGTAAAGTTACAAGTGCTTCATTACAGTACTTTAGTCTATATTTCATTTAAGTTTTTAAAATGCAACTTCTCTTTCATTACATTTTGCTTGAAAATGTGATACCTTTACTCCACTACATTGATATTACTACCACTACACTATACCTTGTTCAGTCAATTCTGTCAATTCAATACGATCAGAGGACAGGGGCAGCCGTGGCTGCCTTGTTCGGTACCATTGCAGGAAATACAACAAAAGGTTAACAGCCACCCTCGCCAACACTCGAAGAACAATTCCTTTGGCCTTAACGTTTGATAAGGGCATAACATTTTTGTTTTAGAAAGAAGTTACTTTGCCCAAACAAATTTGAACATACACATTTAAGACTTTTCCCTTTCAAGGGAGATACCTTTACTGAAGTATGGTCTTTAAGTCAAAATTGATCCACCTACAACATGTGCAGCTATTCTCTAGCAGAAATTTGCATAACAAATACGATTTTTACATGGGGCTGTCGACTACTGTAGTAACTCAGAAGACATGATGTTGCTTACTCAGCCATGAATCCACAAAACAGGCCCTCAGGTCCATCAGACCTAAGTCCATGCCTGTGACTTCAGCAAAGTCCTTCAACTGGAAATCTCCCTTGATGGACTCTTTGGGAAATAAGAGCAAGAGAATTCTCCATCATGATATAAACAAGACTTATCCCGTGCTGCCAGTTGGATGGGGATAGTGATCCATATTCCAGAACTGCTGGCAGACTGAGCAGGGGAGAGGTTGGGAGAAAATACCAAAGGATGGCTCATAAACGAGCACAGTTAACATGGGAAAAATATTATATGTGGTAACATGCTTACTAGAGAACAGTCATGTGAACATGACAAAGAAAAGCCTGGTGAAAGGCTGTTAACAGGTTGGGGAAAAAAAACAGAGACTCTAATGTGTGGAATGCATGACTGATTAGACGCCGATAAAAACTAATAAAGCCCTTATCTCACTTTGCTCCAGTGTTATCTTAATTCATGAGATGAATTTGTAAGATTATTGAAAATGTTAGAAAGTTTTGCTGATATCATCCAGGATGGATAGCTTGGGAAGCTATAAGCGTTTCCAATGTGAAAAAACAAGACATACTGACTGTGTGTATATTGGCCAGTCTGAGTTGAGAGTGGGCGTGTTGTGGCTCTGATATAACAAAGTCTCTTTCACAGGGAGTTCAAGTTCAGAGACGATGACAGCTGGACTCGGCGTAGAACGAATCAAGGAGAGGGGGTGGAAAGATAAGTGTGTAAGAACAAAGTGAAATGCCATCTTTCACATAGTTTTTTTGTGTCTGAATGAGAAGCACATAATTTATGGTGTGTGTGTATGTGTGAGTGTTTGTGCACGCGCAAAAGCAACAATCATTACTTATATGTCTAAGTGCGTACATCCACTCACACTTTACAGGCATAAAGACCATGTTGCATTTGCGTAGACTTGTGCCCATTCACAGGCAGAAGCTTCCAGCTTATGACAGATCAGAGGAAAGGTCGGGGCTCCATTAATGAGAAGCATATGTGCGCCAGGAGACTAAACCTCCTCCGAGCTCATCTTCTTTTGGCTAAAAACTTTCATCCTCGACTAAATATATCAGTCTCCTTTCTCCAGCCTGCTCTCGAAGCATGTGTGTTGCCTGAATGTTCTGTATGTGCATAATGTGTGTGTTTGTGAGTGCTGGCATGCATGATATGTTGCAAGAGTTATTGGTCCTCTTCTTTACTCATTGCTTCACCCTGTTTTTTCCCTGTCCTCCCCATATTCATACTATCTTTGCATTTCTCTGGCTGTGTTTACTCTTCCTGTGGTGAGGCAAACAAGAACACTTTGTGCTTCTTTAAACGATGACCCTAATGTGAACCTGAAGGTTTGGAACTAAATAATCAGGTACTCTGACGGCTTGTGCTTTTTTAAATTACAGAAACAAACAAGACATGCTCAAAAGGATCTAAGATTAACATAAGCCGCTTGTTGGTGAAATGGGAAATTTTTTAGCAACTACTTTAAAGCGAGCTCAAAAGTTGAAGTATTTTTTGCTGTCAGAAGCTATAACGCTCTGTTCTACTATAGGCTGGCGGACCTTCACTGAACTCGTAAGGTCTATGATCTCGGAATTGAAAACAACTTGGAGAGACGTGTTGCCGCATTGACCAATGCAATCCATCATCTTAAATTATACGTGTGTTGCAGTTTTCCAAGCATGATTTTATCTTGTACTAAACTGTTTTCATATTTTTTTTCAATCACTTCCCATTGTTATGTTTACTCTGCAGCCAAAATAAAGGGAGGAGATAAAACACGAGGAGTATGGTCGTGATTAATGCACAGCGGCATTGAGAGGTCGCCCTTGTTGAATTACTGTGACTGAGAGCACAAACCATTTATTTATTTGCCTTTTAGTGTGAATTGTTATGAACCAGACCAGATCAAACCAGTCACAAACAATCTGGACTGGCCTCTGCTTGAGTTTTATCTGTTGATGCCAACAGCTCCAACAGGATAATGTGCTAAACTAAAGTGCCTCAAGCTTAATAGAGAGATGACAGCCAGTCATTCTCATAGGGATGGACAAAGTGTTAGAAATACAACAGTTGTTTGGCTTTCTATCATTTTCAATTCAGAGAGACGACAGGCAAGGTAAGCATGGATACACGCTACAGATATCCCACCCAGACACATCCTCTCTAAAATTGACTACTGTAATGGTAGAATAAAACAGCAAAAACAGTGGTCTCTGTGTTTCTTGTTAACTGTATTTCCACTGCCTGAAAATGACAAGAGGCTAGCCTGCAAAAGCCAAGTTATGGCAATTGGACAAGGAGGATTGAATCCACCTTTGCTTTAGGGAAAACAGGCAAGGAGCCGGTGTCCAACAGCTGGTAATGAGGAAAAAGTTCCTCTTTTCGGCTTTCAGTGCATTGTCAAAGCTGGACGTGGACACAATTCACAATTAGCGTAATATTTACAAAGTCTTGCATGAGCTGTGCTTCAATTCACTGCAGTCACGCTACTCACACAGTCATCTGCTGTTCCCCATTACTCTCCAGGCAAAGTGTGCGTCCGTGAACTGCAACGTCACTGCCTGGCCTCTACACAAGAGTAAAATGACAGCTCCCTCGACGTGTGTGAGGGAACATCAAAGAGCTTTCCGTTGCATGCGTTTGTGTGTGTTTAGTAACGTACTCCTGCATTACATATTGAAGGTTAATCAGGAGGTCAGTGTTTCTTTGGTCTTTACATACAGCACATTATGTTTTCTGTGGTACGAGCCAAACGCTGACAGAGATGCAAAAGGATTACACTTTCTGTTGTGAGAGGTCTACCTGGTGGTGAACCTTAGATGTGTATAATAATGTGTCATTGTAAAGTAAAACTATGACACAGAATAGATAACAGTTTGGGGTTTTTTTCAGCAAAATTCAATTATTTTAAAAAAGGGGAAAACCTTAGCTGACCCACAGCAGTTCCCCCATGTTATTTTTTCATTATTTTTACAAGAGAGCGATCAGTATTGAGTGTGGGAGTGAGCACCCGGATCCAAATTGCTCAAGTAGCTGTTTTTAACATAATTTGCCTTCCGTTTTCTCACTAATGTAGTTTTTGCCTGTACGCCTGAGTAGGGAGGGTAAGACCTAATGCAGACAAAAGCCAGGGCAAACTCACTCACTCACTCACCCAAGCAAGGCTCTCCTGATCCCAGCCAAAATCAACTTCCACTAAATACTTGATATTAGGTCATTTTAGCTCCTTTTGGAGGGCAGGGGTTCTGGCAGTCCCGTGGGACCCTTCTGCCCCATGCCTTATCACAACTATAAGATGATTGCTGAGTTCCTTACCTTTCTAAACACGAAGCGGTGGGATGAGATTTTATCAGGAGTGCTTACAGTATTAAATGAGGGCTAAGCACTGGTGGATCACTGATACAGCTCAGACTGCTGTATAGCAAAGAAAATATTTACCTTACTCTATCAGAGAGAGAGGGGCCGTGGTAAATCGTAACACAGAGGTTTCCAGATATTGTGAGGGTTGAACATTACAATAACATTCATCAGTGCTCTGGCACTATTGTTTGGCAGGTGCTGATGGCTGCTCTGCACCGTGCTAATCACCACTCCAGCAGTGCAGCAGGGGTGTACAAGTGGAGGAATCATTACAATGTTCCACCCAGGGAAGACGCCCTGAACGGCTGCCAAACCAGTATAAACTAGCCCTGGCAAAAACCCTGGGTGATAAGAAAAACCCTGTGACAGTCAAAAAAAGACTGTTTCTCTTGAGTCTCTGCTCTGCGTCAGTGCAGGTTTCCCTCCACTGCTGGTGTGTGAGCATAAAGCAAACATAAAGCTAGAATAATCTATAACGATGCACCTACTTCAAAGCATGTTAAAGGTGTGGGCACATACAGCAATGGAATTATCCAGGTTGTAAGGAAATAAACTCTGTAGTGCTTCATGGCTATTACACAAGCTTGTGACAACATCTTAAAAACAGTTTATTGTACATTTTCCTGCATAAGAATATTTTGATGCACAATATATTATTTTATGATATAGTTACACATCAAACCCCTCTCTATTTTGGGCATGCGTTCCACAAAATACGACATCTGTCCAAAAACTTACCTGGTTTAGGTCCCTTCCCTCCGTGTCCAGCTGGGTAAAGACAAGGAAATAAAAAAAAAAAATGTGTAAGGCTGTTTCCCTTGCACAAACATTTTAATTTAAATTCAAGAGTCAAAAGTCATTTCAAATGATATATCCATATGTTAGAGACCCTTTAGGAAGTGTTCAACTTTTCAAACATTGCAAAATAGGACAAGTAAAATTAAAACGTTTGTGTTTTCGTATAGGAAGGATTTGGGCATATTTTTGCTAACTGATTTTGAAATTTTTGAACAAATTAGAAAAAAACAAAACAATCTCTACCTGTTCCCAGTCCTCTGACGCCCATGCCACCCTGCCCAAAACCTCCTGGCACCTGACCACCTGGGCCCACGCCTTGTCCTCCACCACCATATCCTCCTGTTGTCAGGGTCAAACGAAGTCCATGGTGATTGCAATTAGTGCTATAAACAAACATCAGTACCATCTGCTAACAATAATCACCCCATTTTGTCATGCCATTATCATTGTTTGGGGTTGCCAGTGTTAAGATAATCATTATTAATGAACAATGAGCGTGTTTGAGAGAAATAAGTAACAGGTCCTGATTTCGAAAACTTCATAATGACTTCCAAAAAATGATTTAACAACAGCAGTTGGCCTCAAACACATTGTTTATTGCCATAGTAATATCCCAAGAATTGTTTTATTTTTATTGTGGCAGTGTGACGAGGAAATCTCACAACGTGTTTCCTCCAGATCTCACCAAACCAAAGCCATCTTGACAGGGAATTTGACTTTTGAACAGCCCTCTGTTTCTTTTCTTACACATGGATATTTGAAAACCGCTGGGCACTCCAAATTAAGCTGGTCTAAAACAGTATAAGAATATCATAATTCAAAAGTCCCATCTCATCAGTTCCTCCTTCACTCACAGCTGTAGTACTCGCTGGCTAATAAATAGCGCACAGGATCAAAGACGTTTAGCAAAAGGGAGCTGCAGTCATGCCAGGATGCTGCCTGTGCTGGGTAGACTGGTGCTAAAGTGGACCGCGTATGCAGAGCTGAGTGTATCTGCTGCGGAGGTGTGAAATTACACCAGATAGAAGATCTGTGGTTGTTCATTTAGATATCTGTAACCTGGGAAAACAATACTGTTTTCAAAAGATTCCTTATGGGGAAAGTTCTGATCTGTAAGCTTAAAATATTCCTCATGTCAGATCCGGTGATGAAGGAGCTCTGTTTGTTTTCTACCAAACACCTAAATATCTGAAACCATTCTTAAAAAACACAATATGCACAATTCAAAAACTTGTTTTATATATATAGAGAGGAAAAAACTCATAAATCAAATTTCTCTCATGCTCACCCGCAGCTTTAGCTGGTTTATAGCCAGCAGGGACTCCTCCAGCAGAACCTTGCAAAACAACAATCATACAGAGTATCATTCCTACATCTAGTGATGTATGATCAGACAGATTTTTGGCACATCAATTTATCGCTACTTGAGCTGACTTTGTTTTATTTTTTCCAGGAGAGCATCGTGGACTCTAGTACCAATGTGATGGAGCAGGGGTCCATGCAGAAGTCTGCAGAAACGATGTACTACTTGTTGTATTAAATAGATAGAATTGCACATATCTATGCATGTATTTACACTTGTTCATTTTATCCAGTGCTGGTGACTGACAAATCTCAACACAAACTAAGACAGACAATGAACATGTACAATAGTTTGTTTTTAGCTCATCCTCTGTTCTTCAGTGGTATTATTTAACTGTAATAACTCTGCTAAAGGTAAATACACTTTGTTGTGGCTGTGTTGTTTAAACTCCAGATAATTGTCGGAGGCTCTGTTACCTGGAAAGAATCCAGTTCCTGGTCCGGTGCCTCCTGCGCCGATCCCAGCCCCAGGTGGTACAAACACACCTGGAATACATAACAGAGAAGGCAAGAGGTCATCCTCTGCCAAAAGCACATGTGACAGAGACACGAAGTTCTAGCCATAAATGTTTTCTTGTTCTTTACAGCAAAGCTACAGCATTTCTAAACAATGACCTCATTTATAAGATAAACATTCTCAAACAATTTCCTCATCTGTGACCCAGACAGCGAAACCGAAGTCTGTCCTTGACACACACATCTGCCCTGGTTCATTGTGGTGATGGGGCAATGAAACATGAATGCAGCATCTCCAGCCAGAGCCACAGTGAAATCCCCCAAAAAAGGTTTATAGGTTTGATTAGGAGAAAATTGCAGTTTTTTTTTTTGTTCTGGTGAGGTAGTGCAGTTGGAGACAGTCTTTCAGGGAATGGCCACAGCACTGCGGACTGCCTTAACCCCAACCACATCCCCTAGCTTTATTTTATTTCTGGCTGCAGCCCAGAGTGACTCCTAAGATGGTTGTTCTGGATCCTAGACAAGGCACAGAAATAAAAAGCAAGAGTGGATATATACATATATATAAAACAAAAACTTGTGCAGTTGATCTTGGACAACTAACGACTAAATCCAATGGGACGTGTGAGCTGGGGCCAAAATGACAAGGTTATATTTTTTGTGAGGAAAACTGGTTTACATTAGTACAGACAAGATGCAATGGAGATAATGGGGCTACAGGACCACAATAATTTTGTTTAATGGCTCTTACATGTGTTTGGAGGCCAATTAATTCAAACCACATGTCAAAGGCGTTCATGTGTTTATTAGTGAGTACTGTGTGAACACCAGGCTTTGGGCTCTGTCGACTGAGTTTGGTCATTAGGAGAAGAACATTACAAGGAATTACTGTCTGATCCAGTTCTTTGAAAATACATGACACATTCCACTGAAAATGCCAAAATGGAAACATATATGTTGTTCATTTTAGAGCAGCATATTGCTTCACTGGACCAAAAATGGCTTTAATCTTTCTGCACCACCAAGCTGTGACATATTTAATGGATTCATGCCACAGCAACATTAACATTCTTTCTAGTGCACTGCTGAGGTATAAAACATGAACAGCCAACCTTTTGGATGGGTTGTAAGGGTGCTCCAGCATATAAAGGATATTGAGAGTAAAGAAGTGAGGGAAATTAGTGGGGGAAGCATATTGCAAAAGTCTATATGTCACAATCGAAAGGTTTTCATATGTATCCAAAACTGTAAACTCAATACACCAAACCTGAAGGAGTAAACACATTTTTCTATTTTTGTTTGATAGGAAAAAAGCATGCTCTTGAACATAAGTAGGCAGATTTGCCATAATTTGTTTTATTTAATCGACATTGCAACATTTATAGTGGCAAATTAGGTTTCGGACTCCATTAATGAACTCAGGATGGGATCATTTTGGGGAATCTCTTGGGTAAAAGGGAATGGATAGATTGAAGTTTGGCCTTGAAATATTGATAGAAAAGAACTTGAAAGGGAAGCTGAAACCTTGCAGTCTTAAACAAAAACAAGGATTCAAGACTACTGTCTATAGTTTTCCAAAGGGCCAAGTCAAGGGAAATAATCCAACAGTTTCCCTGTGCTGCTGGCTCCACGGCAGTGATCTCAGGTGGAGGCTCCACATTTCGAAGTGTGGGGATTTTTCTCAACCCCGCTGCTTCTTTTCATAATCAAAGGGAGGATTTCCTGTCTCGACACTGCAAGCGAGGCATAACGGAGAGGGTGTCTGCTCCAGTTTTCCTCTCCTTAGAATCCCATCGTGCTACTGTACCACTTTTACAGAGTGCATTAGGTTCATTAAAACCGTACATCCAAATATGGCAGATGCTGACCTCTGCAAAGTGACCTGCCAACTATACCTCTGTAAGGCTGCGGATTTATTGTTTCCTAATTATTGTCACTAAATGCTTGCTTTATTAGAGGAAATTTACTTCACTGACTCCAGTGAAAAGTTTTCCCCATAGTGCTTGTGATTAGAGGATGAAAAGGAGAAGACCCCACTCTAATCTTTATAATTGAGCTTGGGGTGGGCACCATTGGATGACCAAAAGAACTACCAAAGGAGATAAACTGTGTAAAAGAAAAGACAGGGAACCATGAATAAATTCCTGCCTGTGTTAACCAGTTTTACCATTAGTTAAATGATGGTTGTGAACCTTACTAGCATTGAATGGACTGTTGTGGTCTGAGCCCAGATTTGCTCTGAGGGAGATGTGAACACACTCAGAGGAATCCAGGCAGTGATTTGAATTTATCATCA
Organism: Mola mola; assembly: GCA_001698575.1. Lineage (NCBI taxonomy): Eukaryota > Metazoa > Chordata > Actinopteri > Tetraodontiformes > Molidae > Mola > Mola mola. The sequence continues at coordinate 4,388,384 of KV751316.1, forward strand.
TCCCACTTTCGACCTGAATGTTGTCCAACTGCAAGGTTCATAGCTGACTGGGTGTCAGTGAGCTGGGAATGCAGCCAGTCATTAATGAAAGGATCTAAAAGATATATATGATCCAGGAATAAGAGGCTGACACTTCCTGCAGAGTGTTTTTCTAAATGTTGGACATATTGTATCAATTATTTCCTTGTCAAAGTGTCCATATGTGTCTCAAATGAATTATTGATGGGATGGAATTTGTGTTCATTTTTGGCATTAGCATGTGGGCTATACAGTAAGTGTACGGCCAATTTTTGCAAGCCTGAGTCCCAAGTGTGGTATCTTTCTGTTACCATGTGGGATAAATATGTGTAACAACAGGCTACAGTATATCTTTAAACAATTTATGTTTTAATATGTTTTTCCAAAGCCGTCCCCCCACAAACAATGCTTCAGCCAGTGGGACAAAGTACTGGACAAGTGAGTGGTAACTCCTTACATTCACCTAAGCTGTGGTCCATGGCGCTGGAGGATGGGCCCACCACTTTTAGCCTGCCTGTTAGTGCGATTGCACACAAAGTTGAAGCGAGATGTGCAGGTTTTAAATCCAGACTTCAAAAACCTCCAGAAGTAATGTGTTTGCTCAATAAGTCAATATTAAAGTGAACTGATGCAAGACAAAAATTGGATTTGGAAGCCAAAAAATAAAAGGAAAACATGAACGACAGGTAAGCATTTCTAAAAGGTCTACAAGCAATTTATACAGCTAGTAAAAAAAATGTTGGACATGCTGCATGACAGGCAGATTGGAAAATATGACCATAAGATGACCTGCCAACTGCTGTCGTTTGTACTATTTTCTGGCGACTGTAAGCTCTATAGCTGACTGGATCATGTTTGCATGAATGACACATGCTTTATGATGAGATACCAGGGACATTAAGCTCATCTGCGTTTCGTAAAAGAGAGGAATGAGTACAGTATTTTCCTTCCTTTATATTTTGTGGGTTTGTCTGTTATTTTACTGGAATAAATGCGAAGATAGCTTGTGAAACTAAGCAGTTACTATATGTTATTGCTAAAACTATAGTCTGTTATCAGGTTTTTGGTGCAAAACATACAGTTATGTCACAGGATGTACAGGAGGTAGCTGTTTAGTCCGCTATAAAATGTCATTAAGGTAACACATTAGGCACACAGTGTTTCTTTACATTGTATTACAAAATTGCACCTTTATGCATGCATTCCATACTAAATCTTTGCAACTGAATAACTAATTTTAAAGTTTTCTTTATTTGCCAAAGCTGTGTTCAAAGTTTCTCTTTGCCATTCTCAGAAAATAGTGATGAACTGTGGTTAATCAGGGGTTTTAAACAGAGACTATTAGACAACTTTACAACAGTATTTCACTCATAATGTACACGTTGGACAAGCTATAGAGGGATAAGGAAAATTAAAAGAAAAACTATATGACTCCTGAATGTAAATAAATTAGTGATAAGTCGTTTTAATTACACAGTTTTAGGTTGAATGTTTCCAGTCGCCACTAAGATACATTCACACCCTTAGTAAAGCCCAAATCTAACAACAAACAATTGCTGAGAAATGTAATCAGCAGTTTCCAGATTTCAGATTTAGGCCGTATATGTATGTACAGCACAAGTATGTGGAAATCTAAAAGTTTAAAAAAATAATAATAATGAAATAAACATTTTACACTATATATAAATATATATATGTCCATGTGAGTGCTTTGTTTCCTCAAATTTTTATTTTTGAATTTTGTAAAAGGATGTGGTCCAACAGGCGCAAAAAACCAGGTGCAAAGGAACATATTCAGTGCCTGTGTGTTTACTTTTGCATCATGTCATGCTTTGATTGTGGGCCTGGAAAGTAGGAAGTGACATGTTTATCAACTGTGCAGCTGGCAAGATAATTTCTATGGTATGTTCCCTCAGTCTCAAAACTACAGAAAAAAGCAGTGAAATTCATGAAATTATCTCACAAAATTAAGATCAACTTATATTTTCTCAATAGGGGATTATGGGTCACTCAGCTCAATGAGGCTTGAATAGAAGTTAGGAAATTGTAAGTCACAGCTTATTTTGTATCGAATAAAAGCAAGCCTATGATTGATTTTTCCAAAGTACCTTTTAATGACAGATTTTACAATTGGTCCTTATTACTTAAAAGAGTTAGTATTGCCTCATTTACAACAAGTTGGTGAGTAATATGACATTTCCACGAACTTGTACTGTGGTTGTTCAATAGGTGGCCTTTTATTAGCTAATTAAATTCCCAAGAGTAAACAGTTTGCATGGTGATTACTGCCATGCAGAACAAACTCATGTAATTTCCAGCACACAGCACTCATAAAAGTTAATGACGGCATTCACCCTCCTTCAGAATGCACCATTGCTATTCATGAGTACAGTGTTGCACTCCACAAAGTGTTGGGAATCCCGAATGTGCTTGCACCACTTTAACCAACTGACATTTCTGCACTACAATTTTCATCATTTTCTATAAAATAAAAAAAATAAAAATGTTTTGGCAAACCATCCATAGTTTGCTGTGTTCAAAACCACTGTCCAGGAAGAGGAGCGTCACTTCTCTCTTTAGGGAAAGCTTTCATACTTCAACCCAGAGCAACATTGCATTAAAGCAAACACTGAGGTTCCTGGCACCCTTACATCTCTCATTATCAGATATTTGACCGCTGGACTACTATCAGTCACTGCTTGCACTTTCCATAATGTGTTGGAGGAGGAATGCGAGGAGCATCAAAGACAGTAAATGTCTTATTAATGTGAAAATTATTATTATGCCTGCACAGCATCGCTTCAGTTAAACCTCTCTGAGGTAGAGGTGCCACAAATGCAGATATTTTAACTGTTAAGAAGACCTTATTATATAATATTATCTTGAGCAATTGCAAACCAACAGGAAATCGTTACAGCATTAGCAAAGGCATGCCTTTAACATTAAACAATTGTTTATGACAGCTGCAAACTCTTCTGTGAAAGCTCTTCACAGTTGAAGATGAGAAAAGAATAAATCATGGCTGAAGAAATTACAAAAGTACAAAACTAAAAACAATAGCTAATCCCCTCAATTTCATTTCAGATTCTTCAAAATTTTCAAAAATTCAAAAAAAAAAAAAAGCAGCTAAGAGACTTTTCATGACGGAGCCCATTAAGTTCTGGACATAAAGGAAGTTTTCGAAACCGTGCTGTAAAATGAAAGCATCTGATAGATTCATTGTAAGAATAAAAATGTGTAATTCTGGATTTATAAGTCAAATTTATGAACCAGATATTATTATTCTACTTCACACGATTGAATGAGATCTATGATTTGAGTGAAAGGGAATAAGATCTTCATGAATCAATCCAATCTGCAGACATTTGTGTATGTGGAAATTCAACATATTGTCTTCTGATGTTTCGTCTGCTTAAGACCAAGTTATTGATACAATATGCCTAAAAAATCTAGCATACAATGTTTGTATGCCAGAGAATTATATTGACATAATGTGTTTAATCAGAATTTCATTTTTATTGCCATCTTCCCATCAGTGAAAGATTTTTATTGTTTAAACAATATTTTTCTACTCATGCCAATGGTGACATGTTTGCGAAGCTGAAAGAGCTTGATTGGACATCAGGAGGCAATGGTGGGTCAAGATGAAAACGAACAGACTGCTGAGGGCCACTGACATAGTGGCTAGAGTGAATTAATGTGCGTCTTTGTTGAAGAATTGGCACTGTTTGACTGCAGACCAAACATCTGTCTGGGCCTCCTCGGACTCAACAAACAATGAGTAAGAGGTGCACAAATAATTAACTGATATGAGTTTCATTGGTGAAGACTCATTTTTCAATGATACCCTCACCAACATATATACTTATGGTATATAGATGCTGTATGTAAATGTTATGCTTTTAACCCAGTAGGCCTTTGAGTCATGTGAATCACAGGGGAATTCAGCTGCAACAGTCCATCAAGTTTACAAAAGAAGACTACCGATAGTAAAACATTATGTGTGGGTAAGAAGTTCAATTGTAGACATTTGCAATGCAGTCTTTTTGAATTATGGATCCTTTTACACAACCCATCTATCACAAACCTCAACTCCAATGATTCTTCGCAGAGGGCCTTACTGACTTAGAGGGCCAAAAACTTTGGTTCTTTATTCAATCAAATTGTGAACTGACATCTTTAAATTGACCTTGGTTTTCTGGGCCCAGTGGGATATTCTTGCCAACTCTACCATAGAGTCTTACCCACAATCAAAGAAAGGCTTGCTCCATTACTGTGAATATGTATGACAGCATTGTGCTGACTTTGGCTGCAGATTTTTGGACGATTGCTTGCTTTGTAAAAATATTCAGCCTGGCATTTACGTGAGAACCAGTTGCAGGGCCTTTTTGTTTCTTTCCCACTGTAACAATTTTGCAACATAATTAACCCACTTAGTCAAAAAAAAATCCTTGAACAGTGCTATACTATAATGTCCAAGAAATTCCCATTGTACCAATATTTGTTACATATTATTCAATTGTGATTTGGTTAAAACATGACATGCACAGTTAATTTTTCTGTTGTTTGAAGCATTCATCCTTACTCATATCTGCCTACACTAACACCAATGCCAAGTTCACACTACATGACTTGCTGTCTTGTGGAGTCCTGCATTTGCTACACAAAAACATGCCATGTTTGTCTTTGTTGTTTTCCTCTTCCAGGTTTCCACCTCAGATACTGTCTACGTTGTTCCCTCCTGTGTTCTGATTGGCTGTAGTTATTGTGGATTCATCTAGATGTTTAGCTTGCTAGATATCAGTGGTCTGGGAACTTCCCGAGTTGTAAAACTTTCACTCATACGCTTCTTGTCAGCAAGCTCCAAAATTTGTCAGTGAATGGAACATCGAGCCACATGTGGTGTAGTGGAAACTAGGTTTAAGGCAACCCTTCACCTGAAGTGAGTAACCTTAAGACTTTTAGATCAACACAGTAATACCTGTTGAAATCAAGTTAAATACAAATACCTACTCATTGCATTCCTTCATTAACATATTGTTGCCCATGTTTGCTCTTGGCTGATCCTTACAAGACTCTAATGAGTAGTTACAGTAAAATGGTGAAGATGCAATGGGTGACTTTCAAGCTAGGCAGCATGCTTTAATGTAAACCCCAAAACTTTGAATGGAATTGGCTAATTTCTTAATGCTTTCCTTGAACGTGTGCCAGGGTGAGACAAATACATAGAATAATCTATGTTCTGTCCCTATAGTGGACCCTGGTCAGTCAGTGTTAACCAAAGGGCCCCTACCTGAGTAAGTTCTGAATGAGCTTACCTCGATGATGCTAATCTAACCCCACTTAATGCCAACAAATCAAAATGTCTTAGTTGGTCTGGCATTTTAGAAGAAAGACTACCTAAACCAAAACTGCCCTGAGAAAATACTGTGTATGTTGTATGTTGTCAGGCGCTGCTTCAAATGGTCCTTTCAATTGCAGTAGGGACTTATTGAGCACTGGGATGGCCGTGTCATATTAAGGCGTTAGCAGTCAGTGTTGCCGGAGGAAGGACTAAAGCCAGAGGTGTCTACAACACAAACTCCCAGTCAAGCCTGAAGCACTTCTTTGGGGAATAAAAACAGTTGGTTTGAGTCTCTACCGGCAAAGTTGGTATAGTTCTGCAATTACACACTTTTTTTTATCATGACCAGCCAAGGCATGCCATCCGATGATGCAGTGATTTCATTAAACTTCACCTACTGCCAGACGAGTGTCACTGATTGATATATTAAATACCTCTGAAGTCTCAGGGCTGGACTTGGCCATTGCCAAATGAGGCAAACTGGCATCCAGCCATACTAAAGAAAACATCACACAACGTCTTTAATCCTTCAGACACTGCAAATGAGCAGAGCAGCTATTTTCTCCCTTTTCATCTCCCACTGGCCTCTACAGATCAGAATTGGGGTTTTAACTATGTCAGTCATAAAAGCCAAACTAATGGCTTTGGCAAGAGTCTACCAGTGAGCATATTTTAAAGTCAGAAACAGGGATGCATTTGCAGAGTAAAAATAAATAATGAAAAGCAAATTTGACGCTTAAGAGCTAAAGATAAGCATGATTAAATTACTCAGTTGAGCACTCTATTTGAAGGATTTAACATCTAAGCCTGGGTTTAATCGAGTCACCCAACAGGGCCATAAAAAAGAGAGGCCACAGAGCCCAGGCTGCATCTACACCAATTTATATCAATGAGAATAGCATTCAACTCACTCTATCCATATGACGTGTTGTGTGTGAAGGGATTTTTTAAAATTGGAGTGGAAAACAAACACACACACCACAGTACCTGAGAAAGGTCAAAGGGTAAAAAAAACAGGGGGGCCTGTTTGTTTAGAAACCCCTGCCGCAATGGTTTTAATATGAGTAGTACTGATTTACAGCTGTCAAATGGAAAACATTACCTTAATGGCTATTAGAATTCAAAGGGTGAGTTTCGTAAACATAAGAGGTGTGTCCTATGCCAAGGCTTCTAATGAGTGGATTGGTTGTTAATGAGGTTCATATTATTCATAGATAATTGACCGTTGGACCATGATGAGAATTTTTTCCAAGTGAGAGTGCACACAGATGGACATAGTTTAAATGCCACAGAAAATTTTGATACAGACACTCACTTGAGATCAAAGTTGCGCTGCTAATATTGATATTTGTTGGCTCCTTCACCCACTATATATTTTGACCTGAATGCAACTCATATCTTACTGAAATGTGAGTGACAGAACAGGGGAAACTATATATTTTACATGATACAATCTATGACCTGGTGGAAACAGACTTGATAGTCAATTTCATCAACCTGAAGGAAGAAAACATCTAAGAAAAGGAAACTTTATGTGGACAAAATAGACAGCTCAGGCTTAAACTAAATCTTTAACTGATATGAGCAAACACACACACAAAAAAAATGAGTCTAATATACCCTGCCATCAGACGCTAAACATGTTTTGCAGTTTGGGGCTGACTTACTCTGAGATTCTCAGCCAAAAGAAAGACCAAGAACCAAATCAAAGCAATGCAGAGAGAGGAGCAAAGAAATCTCACAGGTTGCAGGAGGGTGGGAGGGAAGTCATGTTCACAACATCCTCCCATTCTTTCTCCCTCTCTTTCACTTTTTCAGCCTAAATCATAAAAGCCATAGCTTTGGACTGCAGCTGAAGTGAAGCCCTCAAGTCTGCCTGTTGCTGCGCCACGCTGCTTCTGGGCAGAGCAGTCATCTAACCTCAAGAGAAGACCTGGCCAAAGCTGCAAAGGTGACAGTGATGGTGCCCTCTCTTCCTGACATATCTTTGACTTAATTAATAAACTTATAAGTGAATTGAATGGGCAGCATTATTATAGAGCTACGATGCAGAATTACAAACCATGGGACACAAACCTCTTCCCCAACCTGCAACATATATGAAAATATAGAATATCTTCCCTTAAAGTCTTCACCTACATCAGTGTGATAGAAAAAGTAAGTCTAAGTAAGTGGAATCAGTCTAATCTTTAGTATTTATAAACTATAAAGCTATTTAAATCAAATAACCAGAGAAATATAACAATGCAATTGCCAAAATGAAAAAAAATATAGTTAGCACTAAACATAACATTTATAAAATGTAAATGTACTCTGCAGCAGATATATTTAGGGTTTATATTAAGTTCAATAAAACGAAAGTACTCTTTTATACTTCAGAGCTGATTAGCGTCAGCAAAGCAAACTTTTACTTGCATATTCAGTTTTAGGGAAAAAAACAAAGAAAACGCACCTGCTCTAATGCTGTCATTGATGCAGCAATGCTCACTACATAACTCACCTGTAGCACAAACTTACCTCCTTGAAGAGCAGGCTGAATCAGTGCTAAGAGGGAGAGTCCACAGAAGAGCAACAGAACGTGTCTGTTAGCCATCGTGCTCCAAAATGTAACACCCCTCTCCTGATCAGCTGGTTTTATTCTCTTCTCACAAATTGCCGCAAGCCCAGAGACTTAAAGACCTGGGGGGGGGGAAGGGGGAGAGACAAAGAGGATTTAAAAAAAAAAGATAAGATAGGACTCGAGCTAATCAAGAATGGGCAAAGGCTCCAGTTCAATGGATCACGTTGCTGTTTTCCTTCTCTATGTCTGGTGTTGGTGTTTTTATTCTAGTCACTCCTGCCAACAGTGCAGATGCTCTTGCCAGTGAGGAGAGAGAGAGAGAGAGAGAGAGAGAGAGGGAGAGCGGGAGAGAGGGAGCGAGAGAGAGAGAGACACCCCCCACCTCATCTAGAGGGAATTGAATTGTCAGCCAGGCATTTGCATGAATCCTGAGCAAATTTATCTCTAAGAGTCATGAGACAGACCAAGGAAGAGCAAACTGCATACCCATGTAATTATTCTCACTCTCACTGTCTGTGGGCTTCATTTCCAACACAAGCTGTGACCTATTTTTTTTTTTTTTACACGTCCTTTGAGCATGCGATCCAGCAAACTTTTAAGGCAGGGGGAAAAGAACACAGCAACTATCAGCATGTATCCACAAAATACCAGAAACAAGACATTACGAAGTTACTGGCTGCAGGAGGGAGCTGGAAATGCCTGAGGGCCTGTATGAGGAAGCCAGTAGGATCTCAGAAGTACAGGAACATGATTGCTTTGTCCTCCTCAGAGACCCTTAAAGGCTGCTTGAAATGCTCCTCAACAACAGTTGATTCAGAGGACCCCCTTCACATGACCTGCGCTTCAGTAATGTCAGAGTAGAGAATATTCCAGATAACGATATTATATCGACAGTGGGTTTACAATGACATAGCTCTTTCCTGGGTGATTAGACATTTATGGGCAAACCATTGTGGTGTGAAATGAGGCCATTTTAGCTAAATCCTCTCAAATCAAAAGATTGACGATGAAAACAACTTTGACAGAAAGCCCCGCTTCGTTCCCGTATGTGTTTAAGATATTTACCAAATATATCAAAGAATCATATTGAAACAGCTTTGTGAATGGTTCGCTGATGCTTTACAGATCTCGTGTTGATAGGAGTCGTCACTAACATGACACATCCTCTCCAGACACCTGCGTGCAGATTGATCTTGGCTCAACTTGTCACACCATTACATCTAAAACACCTGTCCGCTGACAAGGCTCTCATTGTCCATCTTTTTGTTCAGACCCGGGACACATTTTTGGGTTTTCAAGTGTAGGAGGTTGAACAGAGGTACTTTTATTGGCAAGAGCTGCGGCCAAAGTCATTACTCTCTCAGACACAAACCTGACGGACTAGGCTGTTGTACGCATGCTAATGGGTTCTGCTCTCCAAGACACACAATATCCTTCATAGTAGTGACGTCTTCTATTAGCGTTCATGCTCCATCGTTCTGATTTCCTTCAAGTTAGGTCAGACAACATCAGCTGTTCAAAGTCTGTTCAGAAAAGCATAGTTTCATAAAGACAAAGTTGCGATGCAAATATTTAAGTCAAGGCATTGTCTCCACAACTCATGTAGCATAAGGGAAATCTGCTCCTGCTGTAACTTATATTTTTCAGGCACCTTCTCATCTCTGTATGTTAGTTTTTACATACTTTTAGAAGTTTACGGTAAAAAACTACCATCTTACAGGTATTATTTCATGGCAATGGGACATCACTTTGTTTCCATAAAAAATAACATAAGCTGGAGTGACTTTAAAGGCAAAATGTGGCATAGTTGTCTGGTAAGTGGCGAGACACTGAATACCTTGGGTCAGTGGAGGGCCCAAGCTAAAGACCCAAAGTAACAATATTTACCTATTTGCCTCAACACCTTACAAACTGCTCCGTTAAATGATGGAAAAAGGGTCTAATTGACTAGACTGTGTGATCTAATAGTCAGACAGGAAGGTAAATTCTGGTTACTCTCATGAAGTTCTTGCAGTCATGCACACATATGAGGCAGCTATCATCACGTAAGTAAAAGTAGACGAATGAAGTGGGACGGGAAGTAAAGACAATGACATTACGTTAATGTGGCCCACCACACCATAGGACTGTTGATTTCAACAAGAAAAACATCTGTTTTTCCCAGTGAACTCATCAATACATGACAAAACCAGAGTAACTAAGTCCAAAACATCTAGCCAATAACTAGGAACTATATGGAGAGCTCCCATCTCTTATGATTAGAGTAAATCGTTAGTCACAATCCAAACATCAGGGGGACGCTGATTTAATGTTGTATCCTGCATGGCACTGTTCTTTCTATGTTTGATTTGAAACCAAAATCCTTGGCTGACCGTCCGACTGTCTGTTTGGGAAACAAACATGTATTCTGGATGAGAGTTAGTGATTTTTTTTCCATTTACTTGCAAGTCTAAATGTCTATTTTAGCTCATGTCTGGTTCTTCTCCTTTGGGCTGTGCTGATTGGGGTTTTTGCCAAAAGGGCTGGGATTAAGCTGACTTTAGTGAAGGATAATGAGAGGTCACACAGGGTTTTCATTAATTACACACTAAAGCTTGGTTACTGTGATGAATTAGTTCTATGTAGTTAGTTTAACATTGGGAAACACTATAACTATTGTTCAAAATTAAGATTAGTGATATTTCATTAATTTAACAGTGGCAGTTGTTACCATTTTTTAGATTTACACAAAGTTGATCAGTTCAGCAGATGTGCAGATGTAAGATTTGATGCTTCTAGATCGCCAGTAGTCAAAGTTGCTCTTGCACCTGTTCCAAGTCCCCTGCCTATCACAGACACTGATTATGAGCATGATTACATTAATATCAAGATGGTGGTTTTCTTCATGCACCTAAATCTCTATAACAGTTTGGACCTTCTTTGTTCTCCACATTGTGCGTAGCAAGTCTTAAAACGGAAAAAGTTTTCAGAGCAGTCCACCATTTTTGTGTAGCTTCTCCAACTGCTGGTGTCAACACAGAAGCTTCCTTTAAGGAAACAGGTTTCTATATTAGATGATGTGTAACTCATCACCTGTCCCAAGTGACTGAGAAAACTGACCAGATGCTCATTCTGGCTAATTTGTGGGAGCAGATCTGCAAACTGAGTGTTGCTGGTGAATGTTGGGGTTTTATCCCCCTATGTGTTGGATGCTTGTTGTCCCATGGAATCAATCCTCTGTTAACATATTGTTGTCTACCAAGCTAATGTTAATCAAAACCAACGTATAGTGTGTTTTTTATTTTACCACACAAGCACTCCATCATCTCCCTAGTGCCCTGCCAACACTTTTCTGTAAGAACACCATGTGGACTTGAGCCCTTACATTTCCTAACATGTAGAGCCTTATTTCTGTCTTGGATACGACCAAGGATTACACAAAAACCTTGCTTTAATGGCTCTGTATCTTCAGGCACAATTGGCAAAGCATCACAATATAATCCACTTTATCCTTCCAAGTACGTTTGGCTTTGGTAAAAGGGAAATTAAGTCTGTAAGGAAGCCAGAATCCATATCAACTCACTGAGGCAGAAGTGTTTTAAATTCCAAGGCAATAGAGGCTTTGATTACTAACAGACACGCTAATTATTTTTCCGGTCGAAAATGTTCCCCCATTTCAGCAACTAATTAAACACTCTTGAAATTCAAGTCAGGTGCACTATTTTGATATACCAGTAATATCAAAATTACCTTTGGATTCATTTATAAAGCTTGCCCCAAAGGTGTATACAAAAAAATGGCATGCAGGGAAAAATTTCACTTTTCTAAGCATCCTCATAGATTTCACAACCCTTTTAGATGCAGTGATGAAATTCAGAAGGTCATGATTCTTAGCTATAACCCTATCTCATGTGGGCCTTTGGGACTTCATGAGCTACAGGTCTGTTTGTCTGAACATCACTGGGGACTTGGACGAAGAGTCAGTTACGTACAGCAGACGGGGTAAAAACTTGAGCGTCGGCTAAATTCATTTAAAATTCTTCAATAATATCTTCACCTTCCTGACATGAAACAATGTGAAAAAAATGTTTTATTTCTTTGATTCATTGCTTTGGTCATGCTAACATTGCTCCATCTCTCCAGTCACTCCATTCCAAGGGTAGAAGCTTCAATTTTCACATGATTTTCACTCAAAAACTTAACCTTTCATCTTATTTAAAACCAGGCATGACCAGTCATTTCCAAAACCAATAAACTTTGCTTTTGAACCTAAATTTAGGAGTAATATTGCATAGTCCTTAGAAGGGATATGCAAACGTTTGTGTGTCAGCCTGTTATGCTTCTAAAAGGACATCATCAGTGCGTCGGTGCATCAGTCACAGATGCCCAAGGGCCTGCTGTGGGTGGTATCCATCTGATTCAGTTGCCTGTAATAGTACAGGTCAGACTGGTTTGCTGATACAGATGGTGTTACTTTCTTGTGTGTTTCTTGCAGGACAAATAATGTTTAACACTTTACACATGCAGTGCTAGTGGTACAATGAACCTTTGTGTACTGGGTGAGTGTTTACATCTTGCTGTGGGGTATTGTGGATCAGCTCTGTGATGGTTATCATGCAATTATCACAGAGTGAGGTCGGCTAGCCATGTTGAGTAATTCATGTTGACCACAGATGAAGAATTCATTCAGACCACATCTACTGTTTTCTGGTGGAAGTAAGTGAAGAGTGCCCCGGTTCAGTAAAACTTTCATTTTATGGTCTGTGGTGTCACCAGCACACACAGACAAGGGGTCTGGCCTACCTCCAAAGTGTGAAACACACATTCAGACCACACTCCAGATGTGGTTTCTTTGCAGTTAACACAGCTCCATACATAAAGAAGGTTCCAGTGCAGATCAAAACCAAACCCAGGATTCCAGGGAACACTGATGATTTCTGGTGAAGGCCAGACCAGGCAGCATGGTGACTAATGTTTGGCATTAAAATCATCAAGGCTCATGCACTATGTAAACCATCCAAGTCTCTTTGTGTCCACTGAGCTGTGCACATCAGCCCAAATGTTTCCTTTAATGTTCAAACCCAGAAAGAATTTGTATTTGTTTTATCAAGGCTTCATCTGGTCGCCCGTCACCATAATCTACTGGAGTGTAAAAGAATGAGTGTGCAAATGTAACTAACACAAAAAAAACAAAAACCTCATCATCATATGTTAGATAAAGTTTCATGAGTAATCGTGGATTTTTAAGAATGAAAACAACTCCCGTAAACCCACACTACTCACCTGTCTTGTCACCTGACTCACATCTCTTTCCTTTAAATTGTATTCACTTTGTGATCCATGGTGGTGTCACCATATAGTCATACTGATGATAATCATAGTATGTAGAAAAAAATGCTTAAATTCAGTGATATGTGATCATTAGCATTATTATTATTTTTTTGTTGTCTGTCAAAATGGTGATTATTTTATGATTTTTAGCCATGATGATCATTAAAGTTGCACTGTGCAGAGAAATAAACTCCAATAAAACAGGATTTGGAATATATGCACCAGCCACTTTCAAGTCTGACAGTGTCTTAAAACTATTTTTGGGACGAACAAACTTGTTAAAGACTGTATGCATGTAAGAACTGTCTTTTGAAAGTAAAGTACACAGGCAACACCACGGGCTGGACCGCCCTGATCAGAAAGTAGATAACATTGTGAGTCAACCTGCACTGATGACTGTAATGCTTGAAGCAAAGCTTGCTTTCTTTACCCGGAGAGCTCCCAGTATTTCAAAAAAAATAGCTGGATATATTAGCAAGGACCTCCACCTGTGCAGTGTGGCTGAAACCAAGGTATGAAATATTTGTCCTGCTGCAGACCTGTTCTGTTTCTGTCAGTTTATTGCTGATTTACACTGGAATGATGGCACATTTGTACCATTACATGATTGTCGTGCAATTTATCGATTATCGCAGTATCGCTGTTTTTGCAACATTATTGTAAGTGTGGGCGACATATCACATATTGCATCATATCATGAGTTACCCTGTGACTCCAGCCCCTAATTAGGTTTGAATTTGAGTAAGACAGTCATTTCTATTATGATTTTTTTGTTTGGAGTACCACTGTGAAAGATCTTTGTTGGCTCACGTGCAAATGTTTTGGCTTTACACATGGATTAATGTCACATGCATAAGACTTTAAAGCAGCATTCATTCAAGGATCAACCAACTTTAAGGTGATACATTCACATTACATAACCGAACCACATGAAGATATGAAAATCACGTTTTCGACCTTGATAACATGTCCATATCAAGGTTTTTATGTATTACGACACATAGCATTACTAAAATAAGCGTTCGTTGCTATGGCTCTGGATTTCTAAGTTCTCCAAAAAACAAATCTGTCAGCCTGGTTAGGGAAACCAAAGGAACCAAACCCCAAAACTTGCAAAGGTGGGGCTTAACATTGTAGTTACAAAACGTGCCATTCCGCTGCCTCAACTTATATGTGACCTGTACATTCAATCATATATCGCAAATTACTCTGATGTTAAAGTCTTTCATTGTGAGGCATATAGTAGACTACTTTAAAAGTCGGTAGATGACAGAGCAGGTAAGCTTTGGCTTTTTCAGCCTGCAGACAAGGGGCAGAGTGGTGAGCAGAGACAGGTCACAACTAATTTACAAATTCATAGATCCTTAATATTTATATGACGCAAAAGTTTGGAGTTACATCCAAGACATTTTAGGACCACGTAGGGATTTTCCAAGAAAATCTATAAAGCGATTTCAGGGTTTAGTCTTGATGGAGGGGGACTATAAGAAATAAAACTACATAGTCATTAAAAAGAATACTTAACAACGGAGCAAAAACCACCAAAGAAGCTTGGAAAATATCCCATCTCTGAACAATGACTGAAAAATAATTAAAGTGTCATTATTATTAATTATCTGGATCATTTTTTTCACTGTTTATCAAGTACAATTTACGGATATGCAAAACTGTTTCCCCCATCCCAGTCATTTACACTTAAGAGTGAGACATGTACCTCCCAAACATTCTCAAATTTAACTCTGTTCTGTTCAAAGAAAAATCAGCACTGGCAGGGTAAAGCAATGACACAAGTCACCAAAAAATGTGGCTTAAATATTTGTTTAATGTTTCATTTGTGGCTTATCAGGGTGTTTCTCAGGCTTCAGGCTTTCTTTGGGACTCGGGGGCAGGAAAGTCCAGCTACAAGCCCTGAAAAGTGATAGTGTAACCAAAAAGGTTCACTGGCAATAAAAAATGCAGATGAAACAGCTTTTCAACATTGTGTCCAGTGACAAACATGCTTTGGATACCACATCCATTTAAAAAGATTTGAACAACATACTGTTTTTTAGCTATGACATGGGATGATTAAGTGAGGCCAAAATTATTGCAATTCTCATACATTGAACCAACCTCTCATAACCTCTAAAGCAAACACTGAGCTTATGAAGGGATAAGATGAAATTTCCTGCTTCTATAGATTAAAACTAGGTATGTGTGAAATTCACTTGTGTCTACTTTAACTCCATTTCCCAGGGAACAATTAAATGCTGTGACAGTCATTTCCGACAGCCATACTAACACACTTCCTCCGCATTGTTATAACTTCCTAATGTCTCCCATAACACAAGACTTGGGGCCAGCTCTGTGCCAACAAAAGGGAGTTCACCACATGTGATAAGTGCGAACTTCGGTACTTAGTGTGTGCTCGCAGTGTGTGAGGAGAGGCTGCAACGTATTAACGCAAGCAATAGAGAAGCCAGCAGGTTCTCACCCAAGTGGGTTAGTGTGAAAGGAGACAATTTCCAAGAATGTGCCAGTAAAAACAACCAAGCCATTTGTTTACTAAGATGTTGATCACTGATGTGATGTATTTTTTAAGACAATGCCCTCACTGTATGTGTGTGTGTGTATAGGCCTGTACCTGAAAAAGCTGCTGTGATCGGCATGCCAAGTAGTTTAAGTTACAGGAATGACAACAGCATTAAAAATTTTACTTTGGGGGCACATCTTACAAAAGTTCCTAAGCATATATCATTATAACAAATTTAAAACTAGACTATTTGATCACTGGGGGGAGAAATAATCCAATAATTTCACAGCAGCAATGTGACATTTATCCTTTATTTGTACATCAAACACAAACAAACATGGACATTCCAATCAATACAATGACTGATGATATGGATGATGTAGAAAAGTATCTTTGAATTTTAAATCATGAAGGCATCACACACTTGTTCAAACTGACAGCAGAGGAAATCTATACAATCTAATCTCTCCTCCTGTACCTAAATTATGGCACTTAATAATGATCAGAACATTGATTTTTCAGAGGTTTTTAATGTCACAATTGACCTTTTGGATATAAGATGTCCTGACTTCATCCCTTAGAATTAGAATGGAATAAATATTTATTCATAATGACCTTGACCTGACCACTGAAATCTCATCAGTTCATCATTGTGTCTATGAGCATTTTCTCCAAATATGAGGACACTCCCTCAAGGTGTTTCCTGAAATATCATGTTCATAAGACAGGAACATGCAGATGGATGAACAAATGCAAAACAAAATGTGCCAGGCTTTGGCTGTCACCTGCATGAAGGCATAACAATTAGGTAACTGCGGTAGACATCAGGTTTGTGTCTGTTAATATAAATTAATAAAAAAAGATCACAGAAAAAGTAACAGGTCAAACCAGAATCATTGTAAGTTCTAAAACATATAGTACTTGATTAAGCTTGAAATAGCTTGTAGATGAATTGAACTTGTGTTCAAGCTAGTTGCTACCATTATTACTCAAATCTGTGCAACAAGTTTGAAAAAAAAGAAGAAACTGTGCTAAAATCTGCAAAACTGCAAACTGGTCCTATCCTATCACATTACATAATATTGATTTAATCAGTATTTAAGATAATGAATAAATAAGCTTCCTTCAAATCCATGGCATTAAATGTTTCACCATAAATCATCAAAACAAAAGGCACAGTTGACCCAAGCAAAAATAACTCAAACTTAATGACATTTAATGAGAGTAAACGGCATACTGAATCATGGCAGCTCTATTCCAGTATCAACACAGCAAATGATAGTCATCAACCTTGATCAAGAAATGGAGAAATGAAAAATAATATTTATTTATGTAAGTGAACGACTGTCTCCTTGTTTGGTATATGAAAGATGGGAAAATGCAAAGGTATGTCATCGACATGAAAGAAATGATTAATACATTTTACTGTGAAAACATTTGTTTCGATACCATCGTGAATTCAACAATTATTGAGGCCTCAGTGGCTTTTATGCGATCCCAAAAAAACCCTGACAAATTAGATGATTGCTTAATGGATGGAGTTTGCTTGGTCAGAATTCACTTCTTTTGTTTACACAATGTCTGTTTAATAGGTTGATTTGAAAATTGGAGTAAACGGGGGAATTATAGTCTCTTCTGAATTATATTAAAAAAGGAGCATTCTTTTCGCTTTTTTGGATTTGCCATAGGCGGTCACCATGAAAATATTTTACGTGTTGTAATAAAAAACAAAAAAACATTTGGTGTTTAATTTTTTAGGTGTGTACGCAATAAGAAATTGATAACTGCAATAAAACAAACCCCTGAAAAATATACAGGCCAACAGTGAAAGGCAGTGATGAGAGAACGTCTCTGACTTTATTCAAAATATGCATCCCATAAAACAACTCTGCCTTTAAAGGGTTTATTAAACTGTCAGAAAGCCCCATGGGACATGAAATAACTGCTGCAATAACTACAAGTATTAAATAATTTAACTGATACATCTCCATCTGGCATGTTTTGTGCCAGCAATTGTACATTTAAAGGAATGCGTGATGACTAATCCGTGAATGTGGAGACTTTGAAGGTCACCAAACTTATGAATGGCTGCATTTACAGTTCATGTACATGAATATTATTTGTTATCATGTAGTGGTTAGCGCTGTAGCCTCACAGCAAGAAGGTCCTGGGTTCGATTCCCGGTCAGGGCATTTCTGTGCGGTGTTTGCATGTTCTCCCTGTGTCTGCGTGGGTTCTCTCCGGGTACTCCAGCTTCCTCCCACAGTCCAAAAACATGTAAACTGGGGGTTAGGTTAATTAGTCACTCTAAAGTGTCCATAGGTGTGATTGTGGATGGTTGTTTGTCTCTATATGTCAGCCCTGCGATGAACTGGCGACTTGTCCAGGGTGTACCCTGCCTTCACCCGATGATGCTGAGATATGCTCCAGCCCCCCCGCCCCCCCGACCCCTAATGGGATAAGTGGTAGAAAATGGATGGATGGACGGAAGTTTTGTTTCCCTTAAAACCTCCATATGTTTAACTATTACTAGATGATATTAAACCCTTTTCTCTGCAGGCTAAATACTTCGACAAATTTGGCAAAGTTAGATTAGAGACAAACTTGCTGCATACTGGAATTATTTGGGAAAATTAATTGCAGGAGTGATTACTAACGTGACCACCGGGAGTATTTAAGCAAAGTATAATGTGGGGACTATACAATAAAGACAAAATGATGGAAACAAAATTAACAATTTCAAATGGCTCCAACAAGCAATTTACTTAAATTCACAATTCACATACCTGCTTTATGTCTCTTTTTTTTAGATGAGCAAAGACACTGGCATGTTGTTGTTTGAGTTCACACAGGCTCCACCTACTGTGGACTCTATGGGTTTACGCTCTGACAATCACAAACACATAGTCGCCCACAGAAATTTGCATATTTGGATATATTTGAGCATACTCAAATACAGACAACCGAAAAGGCCACACTTTCATGTTGTTCCTCGGCGGATGGTGTGTTTGCGTAAATTCATGGATTGGAATCACCCTCTCGAGAATCTTGAGTGTGCCTGGCCTGCCCTGGTCTCATCAATGGCACTTTTCAGCAGCTACATTTCTGCATTGAATGCTGGGCACTTCTCCTGGTGAGATGGTAGCGCAGCATAACGTAGCTGATTGTCAAGTCACACGCCAAGGTCATCAGATACTGATGATCTGGGTTGGTGGACAGACCAAGTAGCCAACCTAGGGGACCAAACCAAGGTCAAAATCATGAATTGTACAGCAACAGGCTAAAGGAGCTTTGCCTCGTTATCACTTCAACAGTAAATGTGAGGGATCTGTCTATTGCCCAACCCGACACCAGTAATGTTGAATTGGCTGACGAGAAAAAGCAATGCCAGCCGTGCAGGACACAGGGCGGCAGATACTCACAGACAGTGAGTATGACAGATAGTTTGAAAAATATTGTGGTCATTCTTGCAGACCTTCGCCCTCTAGTGGACTCAAGAGATACTACTTGTGTAAATATCAATCACATTTTGGCCCCATTGAAATTTGCATAAACGTAGCTGTCAATTCCAAAGTAGCCTACCTCTCTCCATGTGGCCCTTGCTGGCCTCTTGTAACCTCCTCCCTCTTTATCAAACATATCAAACATATTGACATATGACTTAATTTGTAGTTAAAATCAATTACACAGCATTTAGAGCAACAAAACAAACAGACTGAGTCATATGAAAGAGCACACATGAAGTTTGAAGCAGATTGCTCAAAAACACTCAGCATAGAAAAATGAATATCAGGAACAGCTGCTCTGCTTAGAATATTTTGCCCACACAGGAAGACAAACAAAGCAAAACAACACTCTGAGAAGAGAAAAATGCATAAATGAAGAAATTAATCTTATACCTTAATCTTTTAGTCCTGTTATACTGAATGCTAAACAGGACCCTTGTTCATACAACAAAGTGGTTACATTGCCAAGATCATTTTGATTGCAAAATAAACAAATGGACCACTTCATAATACTCAAGATTTTTGGTCTGTGAGATTATCTTGATGGAACAGATGAAAAATGCATGAAATAGGGGAGAGGGAGAGAATGGACAACAAGGGATAAGGAGCCCTAGTTTTGAGTCTAATATGAACCACTGAAGGGAGGAGTTAACCTTATAAGCATGTGCTACCATGTGAATAACCGTCACGCTGAACATGCTCCAGATTTTTCTTTTTTAGATCTTCAGTTGGGCAACAGCTGCTCAACACTGCATGCCAAGTTGGATTTTTATCCAGAGTTCACATCTGATAGAACCCCATGGAGTATCACCGCAATAGGCATTGACACACATGTAAAGTCCACCTTAAATGCAGATCTTGACATTGACATAAGTGTCAGTTCCAACAGTCAAAAACCGATGACCCTCCAGACTCTCTTATAAGCCTGTTCTCTCCCTGACAGGTAGCACCTTTTGGTTGGAAACGGTCTGACAGTTTAGGTCTGCACAGGCCAAAAATTACAGACATCGCCAAGCCATAACCACAGCTCATGTACTTTGTCGCCAAAACTGGATATAAAAACAATGAAAAATGATTTTACTACGCAGCAAATCAGTTAAAAATAAGAACTGAATAAGCTATCTTACTTCATCATTAAAGTAAAAGGGTACAATCAGGGTACATTAATTAACAGGAATTTTTGCAAAAAAAAGCAATTTCTAACAGTCAGTCATTTGTCATATAATCACTTGCTAACACTGCTTGTTTTAACAGTTTCTAACTATAACAAAATAGAATTTAGGATTATCTATTTGCAAACAATCATAATAATTGTAATATAATTTTCATAACTATGTTAAAGTTAGTGTATCTGTTGGAAATTTTTCTCATCTAAATGTATCTATCCAAAGAAAACTCAACAACAAAACACTGATCAATGTGATCATAGATGTTTTGACACAGATGGCCACCTAAGCCTAATGAAGTTTTTATTAACCTGGATTAATCATATATTAATGCTTTTTGTGACCCTTATTGTAAAATTGAAAGCATGTATCCCTGAGGGTATGGTTTTATTATTAAATAATTTATGAATTAGTATTTTAGTTTACATGAAATATATCAATAAATGATTAGTTGGCACATTTAAAAACTCTTAGTAACTGCATTAACTTATCTTAGTTGATATACCCTTATTGTACCAGCACTACCATTAATGCAAGTGCCATTTTCAATATACAGACATTTTTATCCATATGGCACTTTTATCTCAAAGGAAATATTTTGGATCTGCTCAAGTCTACGCCACTATTGCAGTATATACACTGCAAAAGACTGCAAGAGAATTCTTGGTCATTTACAAAGTTAAGAACAAAATTCACAGTCCTTGTACTGTGGAAAATGTTTTTTTAATTGAAAGTAAGTCTAATTTGAAGCTTAGCTAGTCCTCGTTAACTCAATGTCTAAAGAAACTGCTTTAAGAGTTAAATTCTGTTAATTGAAAACCCCAATAGAGAAGAGGAAATATCTATATCTGCTCTTTAATGTTGGAAATTCATGGATTAGGAACAAAGTAATGCCTGATCACTGTGATCCTTGAAAAAGCCACAAGTTTCCTTACAGCCTTCCAGTTCTACATAAATTCCGCTTCACTAAGTGTGGTATTGCAAAATATGTAACCTAAAACTCTTGAGCCCTGCTGTTAATTATCAACCCCATCCCCAAATTTCCCCCCGAGATGCTCTGCATAGTTTACACCATGTTCAGGACGAGTCTGCTGTGCATCGTCTAGCGTGCTGAGAATCTGAAATCTTCCAGAAACTGAAGATAGACAGTTAGCTGCTCGCAGTGAGGTCTCCAATAGCCTGTTAGACATATAATGCAGTGCTTTTATGCAGACTTATTTTCATAAAGGATTTGTTTCACTTTCACTCCAGGCGTTTTTCATAAAAGAGACGAGCTAAATAGAGAGCAGATTCAACAGAAGTTAAATACTGCCAGAGTCACATTCAGAGTGCGGAGGCCCTGCATCTCCCTGAAATCTATCATGTTCTCTTATTAAAGAAAGAAATGTGTCAAAGTCAACCAAAATGAAAATCAACAACATAATTACACAACTCAAATAATCCCTTTAGTTGCTTTTATGGACAAATGAATCATATTTCTTTTTCTCTATTTACTAGCAACTAATTTAGGGGATGAGTATATACTTTTGGTCTTTAACACAGCAGCCAAGTAGTGCAACATAATCTACACTTAAAATAAATTCCTATATCATCTAGACCAAGTTGATTTTTCTATGACGAATTCCCCAACATGTAACAGAAACTCTATTTTAGCTTGTCCAAAATCCATAAACAAGTATTATCCAGCCCTTAAGCTGTTGTTCTCTAAAGAATCAGCCCAGACTTTCTTGAGGGAGCATATTCATTGTGAACTGGCAGGTCTAGCAAGGTTAAAAGGAAGCTGTAACACTAGTCAAGTCGAGCAGAGAACCTGGCAGCTGGACGGGCCAGCCCAAAATGGATAAGCTGATGAGTTACAGCACGATGGAGCCAGGGGCTGTCTTTAACAAAATACATACTCTGCTTAAGGTTAGGTTTCGTTTGGGGAGCTAAATCTATGTAAAGCTAACTAAAGACATCTATTTAAAACTAGAAAAATACTTTGTCATGGTCACATTAAGAAAATTGGCTTCAAATACAAATATCTGATAGAGGTTTAATCATAGAAATCCCCTTGATGTGAGATGGAAGCAGAGCCCAGGTTATGATACACGGAAACCTTTGGAACACCACTCCATCACAACACTCTCACAAGGCCAGCTCTGTAATTTACTGCTACATTTAATTTACTTCTATTATTGCAAGTAATGGTTTTCTTCACCTTTTGTGCTTGTCTCATTTTTCATTGATTTTACAAACTTTCAGGAGACCAAGCTCTCTAATTTTTGTTTTAACTCAGAGGAAAGCTTGTCAGATAAACCCTGACCTAGCTTTTAATGGTAGTGCAATGCAGCATAATGCTGTTCAACAGGATTTAATTTCTCTGCGTCTCTGTGCACACAGTTCAGCCACTGCTTACTGCTGCTTTCTTGCACACATATTAATTTTGTTCAGAAGGGGTGGCAGTGAGATAAGGAAGAGGGAACACTTCCTCACAAAACAGATGCACTATTGAACAGCAGAGACCTTTTCCTGACAACCCCTCTGGCATATTTTCGCAGTTGTCACAAAGTTGGCCTGGTAATTTCTGAATGTGGTTCTTGGCATGAAAATATGAATGCTTTATGGAGTAAAAACCACTGCGTAATGTCTATGATATGTCCAGTGAACACGCTCAGGAAGGGTTTGGCATTATTGTTCTGTACATGAGCTAATTAATGAAGCACTGCCAGTTTGGTCGGAATGTAGGCACTGCAGCAAACCCCCAACTCTCTAACTTACTCCAGTTCTCCTCAAGTGCCTCTTGTTCTCTTTTTTGCTGTGCTTGCCTGGGAGGGAATGACGAAAGGAAAATGTAACTAAGATGTACCCAGGATGTGCCAGTTTTTCATTTTTGTTAGCTGAAGTAACTGATGACTGTTGTCGTGACTTTTAAGGTTACTGTGTTGTCTTATGAGCAACACCATATAACAGGTGGCACACATTAAATTAACCTATTGATTTAACTGTTCTATAGTTAGGTTGAAGTATGGCCATGTGATAAAAACTGAACTAGTCCACTTAAGTGACAGTGCCGTAAGTACACAGTTGATCTTTAAGACCACATAATTAAAACGTACGACTATAAAGAAACGAGTAACGAAAAGCAAAATGTAATGTGCGTTTGAGTTTAAGATTTTAAATTCTTATAAATTGTGGCAGCACTTAATACATGAGACCGGCATATCCATTTCCAACATTCTTTCTGGGGAAAAACAAATCCCATTCGCACACAAACTTTTCACAAACTTTTGCAGCACAATACTCAAACCAAGATGAACAGAAAAACAACCAGAATTAAAATATTTTTCAGATGACTCAAAGCCACTATGTGAAGTAAATAAAGACGCAGTTAAGTTAATCTTGACCTATCACTCTTCAGTGCCCTTATTATACTGTACATAACAATTTAGCCAGCCGAGTTTAGCCAATGACCTATAAACCTAAGAACATTAAAAAAAAATATATACACAAATGCACTGACTTTATTCTGTACCTGAGGCCTGCCCAGTTGCACCTTTTCTTCAGGGTCAGCTGGTATCCTGCTCCAGCCAACCTACCCAGTGAATACCTGCAGTGGGCCTGTGGTCATTTTGCAGATCTCCAATGGTATTTACCACACCAGTGTTTGAAACTGGCTCAGCATATTTCACAGCAACAATAAAGATTTAAGCGAGAGATGAGTCACATTATTAACGCTGCTGTACTTCCAGCTACACATCAGCACCAGAAAGTCATGTATTGACTCACAAAATTATAACAAGGAATGCAGATAGACAGACTATGTAGATATGCAGACTTTCAGTGGAGATGTTCCTGTCATAATCTTATCATCGCTGTCGGTCCAAAAGGAGAGATTTTTTAAAAATGCTTGCACACAGTCACTGCATTGTAAAGCTTCAGGAAGGCCAGCCTGGCCTCTGCAGTGTTGTTGCTCCTGTTCCTATCATCTTATCTAATGAGTGCCGGTGGTCTGGAGCACTACTGGGCCTTAGCTTGTGTCTGGCTATTCTCATCAGCTGTGAGCATGTTAAGGATCAGTGTTCATATCCATTACAGAATAATAAGGACTTCCTCTTGCTTCAATGCATTAAGAGACTCAGTGTACAAGTAAGTGACTGAACACTTGAGATTTAGAAATGTAGAAAATCATCCCAAGTAATAAATTTCTGAAATCTAAAATTATCATATAAATACACAAAATATCAAACGCAACTCTTTCTTTTTCTCTTTCCACACTTTTGCAGTGGTTAACTTAGTAAGAAATAAACACTGAGGGTCTCATTTGGCCTGGCAATAAGACAACTCTCATGCACAGTTATACTCTCTTCTCTCTAATTTTTGTCTCGGCTTCCTCTGATGTATTATTCTTTTTTTTTTTTTCAAATTTAAATGGGCAAGTACACAAAACAAGTACCATTTTTAACAGACTGTCAGTGAATGCGCAATTTGATCAGAAAGCTTTCAACAACTCTGGCTCGGGCTGTGGCTGGATAACAAGCTGGACTGGACCAGCAACATGAACCACCTTTACAGGAAGGGCCAGAGCAGACTGTACTTCCTGAGGAGGCTGCGTTCATCTGTCCTTGGAAAACTCCTGTTGATGTTCTATCAGTAATTGGTTGCTCGCGTCCTCATTTATGCTGTAGTGTGCTGGGGGACCAGTACATCTAAGGAAGGACTCCTCCAGGCTGGACAAGCTGATCAGGTGGGCCGCATCTGTGGTTGGCATGAAGCTGGACTCTCTGGTGACAGTTGTGGAGAAGAGAACACTGGACAAACTGCTGGCCATTATGGATGATGCCAGTCATACTCTGCACACTATCATCTGCGCTCATAAAAGTCTGTTCAGCAACAGGTTGCTACTCCCCAAGAGTAGGATCAATAGACTGAAAAACTCCTTTGTCCTCGGAGCGATCAAACTGTACAACTCCACCCTTGGGGGGAGTTGGAGGGGTAGCAGAAGGAAGAAGGATGGGGAGGAGCATTAAGCCTGAGCAGAAACATATACACTACCTCAAACACATACTGTTACATTCATTCATTTACAACTGTTTGAACTTTGTGCAATATCCCAAATATTTATTTATCCATTCTGCAATTTATATGTTTCCATGTGTATACCTGGAAGCTGTAGTCTTTTTTATATACGTTTATACTTTTTGTAACGTATACAGATGGTGCTGTGCTGCTGCAGGACTTTTAATTTCCCTGAGGGAACTTGGCCAAGGGATCAATAAAGTTCTATGTATCTATCAATCAATCAATCAATCTATCTATCTATCTACCTATCTATCTATCTAAATTCCCACCCTACTGGATGAACTAACTTTCAACAGCTAATATTTACAGACCTCTGTGCAGCAGGCTCTGTTTGTGCAGAACATCAGACAACCAAGCTGACACCCAACCAACACAAAGCAGTAAGTCAGAGATATTCATAAAAAAATTGACATAATTTCAAGATGGCTTCTACTGACTGCTGTAACTTATTTGTGGAGAGTTTGGCTTAGTTTGTGGTGGAGCTAGTGGAGTAACTGCAACATAGCCCTGCTCAAAAAAGCACAAGCTGAAAACGTGGCTGGACCACACTGGGATTCAGATACTGCGCGCCAGAGGAGGCCAGTTTGAGGAGAGAAGATAAAGTACAGAGGTAATTCAGAGCGAGGATGAGGATGATGGGACACTGTAGGCATGGGCAGGGAAGAGTAAAGCAGAACAAAAGCAGAACAGATTTGAATTGTGTAGACAGGATTTATTTCTGTCTAAAAAACAGACACAGTTTTGGTAAGTTTTACAATGAGTTACAGTGAGGCATTTTTATGTATTTTATATATTTTGTTATATTTTACTTACTTTGGTAAAAAAGTGAGAAACTTAAGACCAGCAGGTGTAGAGTTAACTTCAGTTGACATCACAATGCTTTTGTTGTCTTATTTAACAGTGAGCACTTAACTTGTCCCCTCTACTAGCATGATGAAGTCAGACAAACAGCAGTTAAAATAAAAAGAACACACCTGTTTTTAATAGACTAAATATGCCATTTGGTATGAAACATATCAGACAGAAACATAAGTAACTGATTTGGACCCTTCTGTAATCTTTTAGTACTAGTACAAGTCTGGATATGGAGATCTGTGACTCTCTCTGATGAGAAATGCTGAGACAACGTATTGATTCCCTTTACATCAATTTTTGCCCACATTGTGTGTATGATTTACTGATTGGTTTGCCAATTTCAAAATAACATAGGAGAAAAATGTAAATAAATCTAATGTAAATAATGTAAATAAATACTAGCTAATATAATAAATATTAAAAGTAAAATAAAGCAATATTTTAAACACACACGAGAAAAGCATACTGGCCATATTGTTCTCGTGTGGCAGGTTATTCAAGGCTATTCCAGTCGTCATCAAAAAAAAGACTTGGTGGTTTTGCAGAATGAAAGGATTTTTGCTGTAGTAAAGTTTATGACTTTTACTCTGTCTGCGTTGTGGATGTAGGCCTCTTAATGAAAGGCTCTTTTCTTTGCATAACAGACTTCACATGCACGCCTGTCTGAGCAGAGCCTATACTGTAGCAGCCGCACACAGTGCATTTCAGTATTTATTATCAAAAAATCTGGGATACGAAATAATTTCAGCATGTTTTCTTAAAAGTTCACCAACTGCAGATTATGTAGGAATTTAACAAACAAAAATATTTATTTGCTGAATTGTTAAAGTAGCTAAAACGCTGCTGTATTATCACATATAAGAGATCTAGTCGTGCATGCATCTGTGCATTTGAGCACGTCACATAATGTACCTGTGGCTTTTTCTCTTTCGGCTTTTGCTAGCTTTTTCTAGGAGTTGCCACAGTGAATCAGCCTCCTCCATTGTTCCCTGTCCTCTGCATGTTGTTCTTTCATACCAACTACCTGCATGTCCTCTCTCACCACATCCATGAATCTCCTCTTTGGTCTTCCTCTTTGCTTCCTACCTGGTAGCTCCATCTTGAGCATCCTTCTACCAATATATTCACTGTCCCTCCTCTGTACATGGCCAGACCATATCAATTCGGCCTCTCTAACTTTGTCTCCAAAATGTCTGACCTGTGCTGTCCCTCTGATGTGCTTGTTCCTAATCCTGTCCATCCTCGTCACTCCCAGAGAGAACCTCAACACCTTTAACTCTGCTACCCCCATCTCTGCCACCTGTTTTTTGGTCAGTGCCACCGTCTCCAAACTAAAAAACATTGCTGGTCTCACTGCCCTCTTGTAAACCTTTCCTTTCACTTTGGCTGCTACTTTTTTTTGTCCCAGATCACTCTGACACTATTCTCCACCAACCCTATTCTAACCCTGCCTGCACTCGCTTCTTCACCTCTTTACCACACTCCCTGCTGCTCTGAACAGTTGACCTCAAGCACTTAAACTTGTGGACCTTTTCCACCTCTACTCCCCGTAACCTCACTGTTCCGCTTGCTGGTCTTTCATTTACAAACATGTATTCTGTCTTGCTGTGACTGACTTCCATTCCTCTTCTTTCCAGCGCATACCTCCACCTTTCCAGGTTTTCTTCCACCTGCTCCCTGCTCTCACTACAGATCACAACGTCATCTGCAAACATCATCATCCACAGAAATTCCTGCAGGGCCTCATCTGTCAGTCTGTCTATCACCATAGCAAAAAAGAAGGGGCTAAGGGCTGATACTTGATGCAGGCCCATCTTGAAGCCATCCGTCATTCCTACAGGTCGCCTCACTACTGTAATACTGCTCTCATACATATCCTGCACCAATCGAACATGCTTCTCTGCCACTCCAGACCCCTTATACAGAACCACAGTTCCTCCCTCGTAGCCCTGTAATAAGCTTTGTCTAGAGCCACAAAGAAATAATACAACTCTTTCTAACCTTCTCTATATTTCTCCATCTGCACTGTCAAAGCAAACATGGCGTCTCCTGGCATGAAACCATACTACTGCTCACAAATCATTCCTTGTTCCTTTTCCAGTCCTTGTTCTTAAAGATCAACACCAATTCTCTTTTCCTCCATTCCTCAGGCATCTTCTCACTGTCCAAGATCAAGTTAAACAATTTCATCAAAAACTCCACTGCCCTCTCTCCTAGACACTTCCATACCTCTACCAGTATGTCATCAGGACCAACTGTATCTTGATTCTTCATTCTCATCAAAGCTCCTCACTTCATCTTTACTAATCTTTCTAGCTCCCTGTTCCACAGATTCCTCCCCCCTTCTTTCCCTTTCATTTCCCTTATTCATCAGCTCCTCAAAGTACTCCTTCCTTCTTCTCAGCTCACTCTCCTCACTTGTTAGTACATTTCCATCCTTGTCCTTCATCACCTTAACCTGCTGCCCATCCTTCCCAGCTCGATCCCTCTGCATCACCAGATGATACAGATCCTTTTCTCCTTCCTTAATGTCCAGCCTCTCATACAGCTCATCATATGCCTTCTGTTTAGCCTTTCCCACCTCCCTCTTTGCCTTACCTAGCATCTCCTTGTACTCCTGTCTAATCTCTTCTGTTCTCTCACTATCCTATTTTTTCCTCACCAAACTCTTCCTATGAATACTCTCCTGTACTTCCTCACTCCATCAACAAGTCTCCTTATCATCCGTCCCCTGTCCAGATGACACACCAAACACCTCCTTACCTGTCTGCCTGATCACTGTTACCATAGTCATCTGGCAGTTTTTCCTTACCACCAAGACCCTGTGTCAACCTCACAGCAGTCTTCCTTTTTCAGCTTTCACCATTTTATCCTCTGCTCCAGCTTTGCTCTCTTCCTCACCACCATAGTCTTCCTACACAGGACCATCTGATGCTGTCTGGCTACACTCTCTCCTGTCACCACCTTGCAGCCTCCAATCTCTTTCAGATTGCATCGCCTACACAAATATTATCCACCTGTGAGCTCCTGCCTCCACTCTTATATGTCACCCTGTGTTCTCCCACTTTTGGAAGTAGGTATCCACCACTGCCATTTCCATTCTTCTTCTTTTAACAGCCTACTGTGAACTTCTGGGAAGTAAGGAGAATATTTGCTGGAGTTCCAGGGGAGAAATGTTATTCCATTCTTGTCAGATGGAGGATTCTAGCTGTTCAACAGTCCTGGATCTTCTTTGCCAATTGTTTTCTATTGGTGAAAGGTCAGGACTGCTGGCAGGTCAGTTCAGCACCCAGAATCTTCTGCTGTGAAGCCATGCTGTTGTGATGGATGCAGTGTGTGGTTTAGCATTGTCTTGTTGAAATATCCAGGCATTCCCTGAAAAAGACGTTGTCTGGATGGGAGCATATGTTGTTCTTAAACCTCTATATACTTTTCAGCAGCTTTCCAGATGTGTAAGCTGCCTACATCATAGGCACTAACGCAACCCCAAACCATCAGAGATGCAGACTTTTGAACTGAACGCTGATAACAAGCCGGATGGCCTCTTTAGTACACAGGACACAGTGTCCGTGTTCACGTATGACTTCTTCGTTGCATGATACAGCTCTAATCTGTGATTGTGGATTGCACAACGAACTGTGTTCACAGACAGTGATTCCTGTAAGTGTTCCTGAGCCCATGCAGTGATTTCCAGTACAGAATCATATCTGTTTTTGATGCAGTGCCGCCTGATGACTTGAAGATCACATCCAATATTGACCTTCGGCCTTGTCCCTTGCGCGCAGAGATTTTCCTGATTCTCTGCATCTTTCGTTGATATTATGTACTGCAGATGGTGGGATGTTCAAAGTCTTCAATATTTTACGTTGAGAAATATTTTACTGAAATACTTTTTGCCCATCTATACTTTTGAGAGACTCTGCCTCTCTTAAATGCTATTTTTATACCCAGTCATGGTACTGATCTGCTGCCAATTAACCTAACTAGTTGCAAAATGCTCCTCCAGCTGTTTTTATCAGTACCACTTACTTTTTCAGCCTTTAGTTGCCCTGGTTCCAACGTTTTTGAAATGTGTTGCTGCCATCAACTTAAGAAAACAGCTAATATTTTTCATGAAAGGGTAGAATCTCTCACTTTCAACATCTGATGTGTTGTCCATGTTCTATTGTGAATATAAAATTGTCAGGGTCTGGTAGTACAAAATGTCTGTCTGTCTGTTAGGGTCATTCAGTGTTTCCTGTTTTACTTTGAAATTCTGTCTGTGTCTTACTTCCCATGTCCTGTTAAGTGTTGTCCCTCAGTTGTGTGTGATTATTCCCTCTCCCTAATGTGTCCCACCTGTGGCCAATTGTCTACCTCTCCCTCGTGTATTTAACCCCTGTGTTCCCTTCCTCCTGTGCCAGATTGTCTTATTTCCCCGTGAGCAGTCCAGCGTTTTCCCTTGTGCGTTCTTTGTGTTTCGATCCCGTTTGTTTCTTGATTACCGAGTTTGCCTGATCCTTACCTATACCTTTGCATTTTTTGAATTCCCAGTTTCGACTATTATAAATAAAACGACTATTGAATTAGAACGCTCCCTGTGGACTCTGCATTTTGGATCCTGCTGACCTGGTTCGTGACAAAAATGGGTTTGTGAGATTTGCAAATCATTGCAGTCTGTATTTACATTTTACACAGCATTCCAACTTTGTTTGGAATTGGAGTTTCTCTCCATATGAGTCTTTGTTGCATGACAATGAGACCAACCTGGTTAAATGAAAGATAGGAAAAATAAATAAATAAAACAATAACAAATTTATCATGCGGAAACATTTTCATAAATCATCCTTAAAACTGAATTAAAGCCCAGGTGACTGATAAAAAGTTTTTCATATGTGAATCAACACTTTTCATTGCTTGTTGTCTCTGGTGGCCTCCAGATTCCGTCTCTGCTATTTGCAGATGACATGGT
The DNA here is from genome assembly GCA_001698575.1 of Mola mola. Lineage (NCBI taxonomy): Eukaryota > Metazoa > Chordata > Actinopteri > Tetraodontiformes > Molidae > Mola > Mola mola. The sequence goes on from KV751316.1 coordinate 4,419,667, forward strand.
CCTGTTGGCCTCATCGAACAGTGACCTCCAGCTCGCACTGGGACGGTTCGCAGCCGAGTGTGAAGCGGCGGGGATGAGGATCAACACCTCTAAATCTGAGGCTATGGTTCTCAGCTGGAAAAGGCTGGATTGCCCACTCCAGGTCAGGGGAGAGTCGCTTCCCCAAGTGGAGGAGTTCAAGTATCTCGGGGTCTTGTTCACGAGTGAGGGCAAAATGGAGCGGGAGATTGACAGACGAATGGGGTTAGCGTTGGCAGTGATGCGAATGCTAAAGCGATCTGTTGTGGTGAAGATAGAGCTGAGCCAGAAGGCAAAGCTTTCAATTTACAGGTCAATCCATGTTTCAACACTCACCTATAGTCATGAGCTCTGGGTAGTGACCGAAAGAATGAGATTGCGAATACAAGCGGCGGGTGGCTGGGCTCAGACTTAGAGATAGGGTGAGGAGCTCTGACATCCAGGAGAAGCTCACAGTAGAGAAGCTGCTCCTCCACGTTGAGAGGAGCCAGTTGAGGTGGTTATGGCATCTGGTCGGGATGCCTCCTGGACCTCTCCAGGGGGAAGTGTTTTGGGTATGCCCATCCTGGAGGAGACCCTGGGGCAGACCAAGGACACGCTGGAGAGATTATATCTCATCTCGTCTTGGTGTCCCCCCAGAGGAGTTGATGGAAGTGGCCGGGGAGAGGAACGTCTGGACCTCCCTGCTCAAACTGTTGCCCCCGCGACCCAGACTCGGATAAGCGGCAGAAAACGAAATGATACGAAACTTTTACATGCGTTAGAAATACATATAATAACATGTTTGAGGCAAGAGTACGAAGTTAAACAGCTTCCAGTGAGCAGGTTCACACAGGACTCTAAACATGGCCAATTTTCATCTATTAAGGCCTGCTTTGTCAGGCTCATTGACATCATTATTTTTTATCTTTTGCTGCTGCTTGTGCGGCCCTTTCTCACATCATCACAATGTTATCCCTGGTGCAGTTCCACTGCTTTTCATCTGTTATATCTGTTGGCACTCTTAGCCTTTGCAGACTGATTTATCAAGACTGCTCTGCTGAGGCAGACTGACGGATCATTGGCTGACAGAAAACTACACATGGTGCACGATCGGCACACCACAGTCCGCTGAGAATATTTATCGCAAATCAAAAATACAGGCTGTCCAACATTACCTATTTTCCTCTTTGGCATATTGAATCGTAGGAAATCAATTAAAATGCCACAGGGATGAACAAAATTAAAAGAACAACTTTGAGTGTCATCATATAAAATGTGCATATGTTGTAAAACATACTGTATTACTTATGTGGGATCAATACTGAAGTATCTGCCACAGGGAGTCCACTTCTTAAACTGATTAATTATGTAACCTTAGAGATGTGCTATCTAAAAGTAAAAGATTAAAAAAAAGCAAAATATCACATTGTATCTATATGATGACAACATCAAAAACTAAATAAGATGGGACCTAATTTGACAAGATTTTTCTGCATAAAGAGTAGAAATGTCTTTTCAAGAGTTTTTGCAAGCGGGATAAAGTGTGTTCCACAGAATAAAGAGAGAGGCCAGCACATAGTCAACATACCTTCCCAGGAAAATATCACTAAAGTGCTATGGGTGCAACATGGCACATAATAAAATAGCCTCTTAGATCAAACTGCTGACATGGCAGTAAAAATTGTCTGATGAGTCTTGACAGCACTGCTCTTTGTGTGTCTATTTTAGAGAGCCATGTGTTTAAAGTACACAGCAGTAACAATAAAACTGGGATTTGTGCATGTCTAACAGAAATAAAACTAAATATGCATAATGTAAATAAAGCCAGCATCCCAACATTTGGTTTAGTGTAAAAAGTTAACAGATGATAAACAATCAAATCACAACAGCAAAATATGATCTTCAATCATAATTAAAGAGATCTGTGTAACAGTGTAAAAAAAAATATTCAGTATGTGTTAAAGGTTAGATATATGACATTTTCCTCATTAGATTTCATACTTAGAACAGCTATTCTCATCCAGCGGGCTGTGATAGTAAAGGTCAAATTAAGATGCTGAATTTTCGTTTAGCGTATGCCACAGCTACATGTAGCTCATTTTGGTGTTGAATAAGGTGAAATACTTAACTTTTAAGTAACATATTTCAATATATTGTATTATAACACATTTCTTACCATGCTGCCACACTGTAAATCGATTCAGAGACACTGAATCGCACACTAGGGTAGACTCAGGTAGTTTTCTTATTACAATAGTGTTTTGGACAGGTGTTCATTTTTGATAAGTTTGGTTTTAAAAAAAGATTTGATGCCATAAAAATAGAATAGGTTGAAGCGTTATGAACTGTGGCTTAACCCTGCTCACTTTTGGAGCAAGACCTTTCATATTAACACGTACATTTACACCTACAGACAATTTAATTTAAGTACGCTAATAATGCACTCTTGATATTTTCTTAGCTTAGTTTTCAGTGATGAAACTGGGCAGCATATACAAGTATGTGAAAATTTCTGTAATTTTACCTGGCAAACGTTATTGTAAGTAAAATAGAACCATATGAAGAGTTTTCAGGGTGTTGTTTTCAAGGAGAAATCCTGGCTGATACAGGCAACATCTTGAGGAAAACATACCCTCAGAATACTTCTCCTTGGCCAGTATAGCTGTGATATTTACAGTGTCTCCATAAAACAGGCAAGCATGCAGTCTCAAACCAGTTTTAAAAATTCCTGTCGGAGAGAAAAAGCCCCTTAATAAACTAAAACATTTTACAACTTTTGTCTGGTTTCGGTCTGAACACCCTGCAGAAAGTGACAGAGGATTAATGTGATTATATTTACATAAAAGCAATCAAGGTGCAGCAAAAAGTGCTGTAGGTTACCTACAGGCTGCCCTCCAGCCATACAGTGTTTCATGACACACGATGGCCCTGATCTGCATCTGCCAAATAGGAAGGTGACGAGACCGTGTATCTGTACTTCAACACGAGTGCTCCGCTAGTATTTTTATGTGCAACACAAAGACGCTGTAGCTGTGCCTTAATTCTTTATTTCGTTCTTGGTTTTGAAATCACATCATCAGCAATGATAAAAGCTGCAGCTGCTTTGCCTGCTGTCCATCTGCAGCATTGAACTTGGTCAACGTTGGGTTTTATGGCACCCAGTTGTAACCGCCGTGCTAACATTTAAGCGGCGGCAGCATTTATCTACCTGCAGTGAATTTGGGGTTGATTCTGAAACCATCATACTAGCCGTCCACAAGTAGATGAGGACCACCGATAACAGTCACCAAACCAATTTTGCAGAGAAAGACTGCATTACAATTAAGAATACACAAATTCAGTGAGTGAATGTTTTCAAATAATTATTTCAAGAAAAAAAATGTAAATATTATTGAAACTTTTCTATGCATGTTTTTCTTGTTACACCCTCTCCTGGTAATACCAAAAAAAAAGTTCAAAACTGAACAAGCAGAACTCACAGTTCCACATTTACTTAAATTTAAAATTACAATGTCACAGTAATAATTGTATCAGCTTTTCACGTGAACCACTGAGAGGAAATAAGTATAAATGTTGTTAAAAAATACAGCTAGAAAAATGCAACAAAACAATTGAACATAATGCTGCCAGAAAGCATCAAGACCAGTTACAGTGGATGAGACAGTTTAGTTAAAAACTTGTCAAGGGACAAATATACAGCTAGTTTGAAGACGTGATATGTTTTGTTTTTACTCTTATTCTTTCATAACAACGACTAGACTTCTGATTTCAAAGTAAATCTTGCCTGAAGATAAAAGCATCCCATAAACCACAGTCATACTGTCTAAATAGGACCGATAGCCATAAAAGCAAAATTGGTCAAAGGTATGAACTTAAGTTTTAATATATGTTATTCAACATTTCTTTAGTGTGCATGCTATTATGTGTTTCTATTACGCAAGCAAATTATCATTGATTTTGGCTTCATCACTATGTGACGAAGCCACAAACTAAACAAATTATCATTCAAATTTATTTCACGTCTTCCAACCTGTTGGCACTATTGAGAACTACTGAATCATTTGAAAGAGAAAGACAATACCAAAGATGTTCTATAAGGAAATATGACATAAGGTCAATGGTATGGAATGATTTACAATTCCTGTCTCAATGGCGCAGTCATATTCATTTACTAACTTATTACTATATTTTCAAAACTAGTGTGACTTCTTGATATAGTAATGCTCAAACCTACATCTACAGTATCTATGTTGGCAGTGGATATTCCATCTCTTACAACACACATTAGGAGCACTTTGGAAATGTTTTCCATCAGCTACTAGGGTGTTTTTATACATGAGATGAAAGATGCAACTGCTTTTCTGCTAAATGAACTAATGAGCCTCCCACATTCTACTGAGCTGTCCAGTTGATGGTTCAGCTGTATTAGTGTTGTGGGAAGACTTAAAGAAGCTCCTTTGGTCAAAAGGTGCAATTTAATTACATAAATCACGAAGCAGCATGCCATTCATTTAAACTCCAAAGTAGTTCGCAAGAGGAACTTGGACAAAATTAGAACAAGGTGAGGTGACGGTAGATTGATGTCTTCTGAGTCGGCAGCAGTTATATTACTGCATGCAATTTACAAAATATCAAACAGTAATTATCTACGGTACAAACGGACATTCCATTCAATGACTAAATTTTTGATCCTGTTTTGACTACAAATCAACCATGAAGCATGGAGCGAATACTGATTAAGTGCAAGCAAAACAATATACAAAAACAAATGACACAACAGTCTAAACACAACAAGTACAACCTATAGTCATGGATGTAATTGTAAAAAACAGATAAACACACTCCTGTCAAACTGGTTTTTCTATTCAATACTAAAAGTAATAAACAATAAAATGAGTCACATCTGTGCAGGATCAAAATCCAAATGACTGAATCAATCCTTCATAATTTCAGCGTCATGCTGGCACAAAGTGTACCACATGACTACATCTGTTTGGATGTTTGGTGTTTCAGATGTTGCACTGGGGACTGTGAGTCCATTGGTCAGTACACAGTCAAACAGCATCGGGCAACAGAATTGCTAAAGAACATAATTTTGTTGACAAACCAGACTGCAATTCTGTGTGGTTGCTGGGAGGAGTATGAGGGCAGTCATGGCCCCCTAGTGCCCTGAGTTTTTCAAAAACACAATTAAAGTTCCCTCAATAAAACATGAAGTATGCTCTGGATGCCCTTTCAGCGGATAAAATGCTCTCCTCTCAAGGGAACCTTAAGAAATAAAATAAAATCTCCCCTATGACAGTGAATTCATCTCTATTTTCTTACCACAATTTTCTTTTTACCAAACTACACTCTTCAGGCTGTCACATGGTCAGGGTTTTACGACATGATCACAGTGGCCAAAACAGTCATCACATTAATGATAACGATGTAATATGTATCAAAATAAAATCAATTGGTGTCACATTTTTCTCCAGTTAGATATTTTTTTCCTTTGAGTAATAGCACTAAGAAAAATAGAATTCCACACCAAGTGTACTGGGTCATGCAGTCCATAAGCTACTAGTGTGCTGTGTAAATGAGAATTGACGATCTTCCCAACGGTGTATTTAGCTCTCCCCTTGTTAGCTCAGCTGTGTTCGTATTGTGGGAAAACTTACAGGAGTTTTTCAGTCAATGTCAAAAAGTGCATTTTATTCACACAAATCATCAGGAGGTTGCCATCAATTTAAACTCCAAAATACAAGATGCCAGTGAGCCAGACAAACTGGTTGGAGCACCTCAAAGCTTGGTTTGACCGGAGCAGACTATATGAATTTTATCTATTGTTGCACACAAGAGTGGATTCAAGAACGTGGATAGATCTTTCCAATAGCGCCAACCAACAATTTAGAGATGTCTGATCGATAAGTATGTTTGCAAACTAGTGGTGTAGAATTCCTCTTACAAGTGTTTGTTAAACAAACCAACAACAAAATGATAACGAGATGCCAGGTGGATTGACTGTTAATGTTTCCTCATGCAGCAGGAAAATTATATTATTGCATGCAATCTAGAAAATATTAAAAAAGTAATCCAATAAGGTAAAAATGGACATATGAAAAGGAGCAAATATAGATGAAATTCATGTAAACGATAACTAAAAACAGATCACAAAGAAAAAAGCATCTGTGCCCTAATGCAACTTGGTATGTTTGTTAGACGGAACTAAATGTGATGAAAGAAAACCCCCGATCCCACCAACACAGACACATGCACATGCACAACACAGATAAACACACACCTGTCAAGATGGGTTTACTACTCAGTACTAAAGGTAATAAACAATAAAATGATTCACATCTGTGCAGCATCAAAATCCAAATAACTGA
>KV751316.1:4426058-4448766 GCA_001698575.1 Mola mola
TGTACCGCATGATTACATCTGTCTGGTGGTTCAGCGTTTCAGATGTTGCAGTAAAGAAAATTATGTGTTGACAAACCGGAGTGCAACACTGTGTTCATGGTTGGTGTTATGGAAACAAAAATATCACTCCAATGTGGTGTTCGTAATAATTTCAGTAAATTAAAACGCACACACACACACACACGCACACACACACACACACAGACAGAATCTGACAAAACTAAAAAGCAATGTCTCTGCAGTAATCATTTCTATTTTTGTATTTGCTTTTTATAAAACTACATTGTTAGGGCTGTCACGTTTTTGCAATACCTTCATTGTGGACAAAATCAGATTAACGACATTGTCATTTTAATTACATTTTAGATTATTTTTGACTTTGTTGTGAACTGCCTGTTCAATTAAAACTAATAATAAACTACTAATAAATAAATATTCAGTTTCCCTCTTCTGGCAGTGAGATTAATTACATAAACACTGTTATTGTGCTTATGTTATCCAACATTCTTCTATTTTCTATTGCCTGTAGGTCAAAACTCTAGCTTGCTCTGTTGCTGTGGTTGCCCCCCTCTTCTCCTCTGAAAGAAACAGTTTTTGTTGAAATATGTCGCTGCTGAAGAGCCAGTGCAGGAATGTTGCCTCAGACAGTGCCTTATCATCTCAGTCAGCCTCGTTTGAACCTCGTTTAAACCATAAAGCCTCTCTACAATGTTTCAGTTGAACTCAGAAAAAACATGTCTGCGACATAAAACAAAAAATGACCGAATTTAGTCACATTTTCACTATTTAAAAAAAAGGATATGAAAGACTATAAAAGTCTTCAGCTGGACCACTTTTAGGTTCTAAAAGACCTTTTAGCCTCTCATCTGAAAATTTCTTAAAACTTAAAGATTCTTTAGTTCTAAAAAGTGAGGTGTGGGTGACTATGATGCAACACCTGTCATACTCTGATTGTGTCACCGCTCTGTCTTGTAGTTTGAACTAAAAATGACTGCAAGAGTTCTGATCACGAGACAATGAGTCATGTAGTGTGAACCACGCAGAGATCTGACGACTCTGAAGTCCCGCCGTCTGAACTTGGCATAAGACTACTAAGGGCGTGGGGGTAAATAGATATAGCTTAATATGCAATATTTTGCATGCCAATATTATAGACACAAAGTATTCTTATTTCATTATAGAAATTCTTCATATATATTCTGAATACCAAGTCAACGTTTTTGGTACTATAATAATACATTTATTTTTTTTATTAAAAATATACATATTTTCTATTGTCTAGATGGTGTTAAGCACCTTCCTGTTGTGATGTCACCACCAAAAAAGGTCTGTGATTTGCATGAGGTGTAGAAAGAAGTTGGTCAAAACAAACGTGGAGGATGGAAATGTACCACCAGAGAAAGCAACCAACTTTAAATTAAACATCGGCACCTATTTAGGATTTCTGTTAACAAGGAGGAGAAGAAGGACATGGGCAAATGACAAATTTGCATGTCCATGTCCATGTTTTTCATGGGGTGTCCTATGAAAATAAAATAATCTGGGAATACCACAAAAGTAGGGACATGATCTGCAATTGGGAGAAGAATTTTCCAAAAAAAATCAAAATGCATGATATCACAATACTCAGCTTATCACAAAATCACAAAAATATCAAATTGTGCCTGAAGTGTTGCAATAATATCATATTGTGGGGCCTACTATGATTTTGATGGCTGACAACCCACAAAACAAGTAACCTGAAAAGTAACAGGAGTATCTACAGCTGTGGAGGAATGAAGTACGTTTGCATCTGAGTGCAAAGCCCATTTAGAATCTGATTCAAAGAGGTTTTTAAACATTGAAGTCCTCAGTAGATAAATGAAATCTTGACTTGATAACGGCTACATGGGAGTAAACACAATTCATGAGGACAAAACAGTGCTGCTAAACTGTTGATGCAACCTTTTTTTCAACAACAGCATTAATATAACATGTTAAATGGAGTTTACAAGACTAAGGTCCAAACTTTTTCTTTCACTACAATCGTTAAGAGCATAGTACCATCCCACAATTTCCAAGTTGATTAATGGTGCAAAGGCTGGACTAATTTCACACTTACCTTCAATATTTTGCCTAATATTTCCTTTAATGCAGTAAAACATACTTCAAAATTGATACAAATTGAATAGAAAAATACTGCCACGGGTATAACTCTCAATTATTTAATTGAGGATATAATGAAAATGTGGCAAAGTCAGCTACAGCAAACAACATAACAAACAGCAACACTGTTGATACATGCCAACTAGGTTTACTGTCTATTTAGGGCATAGACTCTTGGACATGTCATACGCATCATATTCTATTGATTATTCTTTGGTAACAATGAGGTAAAATGTAAGCACAGCAGTTCCAAACAATGTCATCATCTGAAGCTGTGTTCTGTTTCTCACAAGTTTGATTTCAACCAAATCGGTATAACATGGGAAAGGTAATGAAGTTTGTCTTCACTGCTTAAAATCAGAGGCCTTAATTTAACATAACCATCAATCTAGATTCCATTAAAAGAAAAGGAAAACATGCTTCATTTACTTTGTTGAGCATTTTTACTTCATGGCGTTGTCACATTTAAAAAAAAAAAAAAAAAAAAAATCACTCTCATGTGGAGTTAATGTTTGCCACATACTCTCAGAATGTCTCTCCATGATATGACGGCATCATCTCTTTAGGGGGAAATGCTCTTACTGGAACACCGTGCTGGTATGGTGATGCGTGTATTTGCATAATAAACACTAACTACCATGAGAGGAACAAGCAAAAGCCAGAGAAAAATAAGCCTTACAGGATTGCCCCCTGAAGTAAAACCATCTGTTCCTATGTGCTACAATGAATGGAGCCTCTGACAACATCATTATATCAAGTGCATTAGCGACATGCTTTGCACTCTTGCAACTTTTCCAAATACACTTGTTTGAATCTTGGATGTCTTTTATAAACACTGTGTCTGGTTTCAGTGCGACCTAAAGTTGAAATAACAATTACACTTGTAATTTTGCTGTTATTTGTAATGTCTGAATTAGATTTTGCTCCACCTATGCCTTGTTATTCTTAAAAATTAAGATACCACCTGATTCTTATACATCTCAATTTCATTCATAGAACCTATGTTTCATGTTAATAAAATTCAGATGTGCAATTTGGCCCCATTGTTTTTGAGCAGCCTACTGCATGTGACCTAATACTGCAAACATTTGGCCGAGTGAAAGTCATGACATCTTATAAAAGGTTGATAAATGTGAAAAACATGGCGTCTTATAAAATGTTGATAAATGCTGATGGTACTAAGGACCTAAAAGCTTGGCAAGGTGCATCTAGACATCTGTCCTGGCCCCCAACAATAGTTTACCTAAAAATACTGGACCTAGTACCATTGAATTTAAACCTCACAGAAACAGTTTATATAACATGCAGTTCATCTCATACATACATCCCAGGTGTCAGTATAGTTTTATTAAAATTAAAACTATACTTTTAAAGTTCATCACTCTGTCAGATTCCAGCTTTTTTTCATTGATATTGTATAAAGTTAAACGCCGTGAGAGCTCCCCAAAAGTAAAGCCAAAGCACCTTCATAAAGTTTATTTGTCAGAACTTGGGCCAAACTAAAAACTCATTGTACATCTCAAAAACATTATTTTCTGTCATTTTATATCATTCTTATCAAGTTGCTTTATGCTCAAGTTTTTATTTTAATCTAATTAGTTATTCGGTGCCACAACAGCAAGGTGAAATTTCATGATTGACAGCTGACTTCTGCTCATGGTTGGGTGGTTGGTAATCCCTGACTGGTCTGATTACTTCACAGACTGTGGCTCCAAATGATGTATATGTGTAAAGGCAGGCTTAAAAACAGCAATAATTAAATAATTTGCTAATAATTTTACGAATAGGCCATTTAAAAGAGTAAACAAATGATACATTTTTTGCTTACCCAATCAATCTTTTGTACATTTCGTAAACATATACTTATCCTGAATGTGACTCCACAAAATATGCTAAATTTGATGTTTCTACCACCTGTTCTTAGTACAAACTCGTGGTTGAAACATCAAATTTAGCATATGTACATACTTTGTACATACCAGAGGTAAACAGGTTCAACAGGAGATGGAAATACTGTGAGCCAAAGCAACAAGGTCTCAGGAGATTGAAGATGTCTTAAGCAGAAGTATTTATTGCAGCCTGATGCTTCATGGAGAATCAAAGATGACAACAGTTCAACAAGTGAAATGTCATCCTGAAGTCTGACTGTCTTCCTGAGACAGGGCACGTATGAGTTCCAGCTTATGCTTTGAAACATGCCAACTCTGACCAGAATCCCTCAACTCTGTCTCCAGACACAAAGGGCCTCGGCAACCTTGAGCACACCTGGCAGTAGACACACCATGATAAGGAGTTCCCCCGGAACTGTAAGCAAATTCTGACCAAGGCTTCAATATAATCAATCATAATTAAACCAGGGAAAGAATGAAAATTCCTTCACAGCTCCCTGCTTTTTGATCATAAGTTCACGAAGTCACAATTCCAACACTAAACTGAATGGAAACCAAGTGGAAAATAGTCACTTTACTGATAATATCAGATAATTTGCAAACAAATTAAATGCACACATATAGTGAAAAAGGCATCCGGACCAAAATGTGAACCCCGCAAAGACATCCTTCAAGCCATCTTCACAACCAGGCCATGCAAGCCAGGCGGATGAAGAGGGCCATGCTGGAAAAAACTCTCCGTGGCCATGTTGCAATAAAATACTCCAAATTAGCCAGGACTTCAGCTTTTTAATTATCATGGAGTCACAACATATTATACAACAACACAGGGTAACAATTAGCAATTCAGAACATATGTTTACACAATCAGAGGACTTAAGTAGAATCAAATAACACCAGTCGGTGGATGATGCGTAAGACGCGTTTGGTGTGATTAGTATGTCTAAAAATGTGTTTTTTTTAAAGACGGTACTATAACTGAATTGGCTTATTTAATCTAATCAAGGTGCTAATCAATGATAAGCTATCAATAATAGATCCCCAAAAAAAGCTACGTACAATCACAAAATGAATCATTAGTCTTTCACTGTATTAAAATGAAACAATGGTGCTTAAAGGTTCCCCAGTTTTCATCATTATCAGGCACTAAACTGATAATGGCTCCAGAAGCAGAGCCAGACACGGGAAAAAGTCATAAAAAAGCGTTTGATACAGGTGTGGTAATCACAAAGGCAGGAAAACAAGGAACAACACAAAAAAATATCAAAATAAAACAAGAAACACAACACCAAACACCAAAGTAAATAGACAGAGAGACAACTGACACTAGATGATCCTGCCAATAATCACTTGGAGAGAAGCTTTTGACAAGAAAAAATTAAATATATCAAACAAGCTGTGTTACATTTCTCCAGGGCTAAAGATTACCTGATCCAGCACTACAGGAAATAAATTGAGTCAAATGTTTGGTTTGATTCTGGTGTGGGAGATGTATGTGTCCACTAGTTTTTCAGCATCATACTGCATTTGTACATGTTTATCATCAAATACAATAAATGAGATCAATACTGGGTCCAAGGGCGTGGTGTTGTCTCTCCAACCTGTGAACCGAAATGTTGGAGCAGCTGTCATATTCTAAGAGTTCAGAATGGATGATGCAGATTTTACAGCAAAGAAAGTGACGTAATTACAAAAAAACAATATAACAAATATTAAACAATAAGTTTAATATTTCAGATCAAATAGCTATAGTTTTTACAGTTCACAGGTCTATTTAACAGGAGGAAGCAAAGAAAATCAAAATAGGTTGCTATCAGGTAGCAATGAAAGCCATGTCTCTGAGACAAGAAGACCATAATGAAGCTGTTGGTCTCTGGCCTGTACAAATGAAAAGGTAAGAGAGTGACTGGGAACGTGAGCGAGAATTCTCAGTTCATTGCTCAGTCAGAGGAAAGTCCAGAAGAGCATAAAAATACAATGATCTGGCAACCCCCAAACCGATGCTGATGCGAGACCATGATTCAAACCTCTGACTGCAGTAGTCATGATTTCAGTTCATTGTGAAATTCAGATGCAGACTTCTGTAGCAACATCAGCATTCAAATGCAGGATTGACAAAGTTCACGTCTGACAACACCTCTGCTTTGGGGTGGGGAGGTGACACTACTAAATATAATCAATCAATGAATAACAGACACTGTAGATGTAGAGAAGGAACATTCCTTTGTGTATGTAACACGTACTAAGGTATCATGATTGAATGAAAGGGAAATGCTTGAAAGGTTAAGTCATTCACTCAAAAACTCAAGTTTTACTAAGTAGTTAATACATTGTGAAGGAAAAGAAAAATAGGACCACATGATTTCGTCAAAACCACAATAAGGAAATGAGACTGACCAAACAAAATAATGAGGTCTGTCTTTTGTCTATCCATCCATCTTCTAAAGAAGGCGTCAGAATTAGGGTGAAGTGTTTCTACATGTACGGTATTAGACACATAATGTTTTTTATTCAACATTAAAGCATGTGAACATTTTCTTGTAGATCCCCAAAATAAAAATATGCTGAATATTCCAATGCAGATACTTAGATTTAATCTTTATAAACTGGAGATTCAGTCACAATGTAGATTGGGTTTCTCCATTTCATTCCAATCTTTTATGAATTACCTGTTATAGTCATTCATGGCCACAAATGGTGCAAAACCCAGGTCGTCTTTGGAACTGCTGAAGTAGTTTTATTTCACGTGGATTTCATTCAACTATTTTGCAGCTGGAATATTCGTCGATCATTCATCTCATTTTCCTCAATTTCATTTTCCTTCTCGTTTTTTGTCTTGGATTTAAAGAATCAGATCAGGATCATAAGAAAAACAATCAGCGCTTTAACAGAGGTTACATTTACAAGAACATAGTTGTACTTTCTCATCTCATTAAGCTGTTTCATCTAAAAACTGCTATAGATACATTCAAATCAGGTATTATAGGGCATTACAGCTCCTTTGCCATATTGGCCTGCAGGCTAGTAACATGAATATAATTCATGGTCATGCATCTCACTGGAAGATTGATGGTATGTACAAAACCTATAATAACTGAAAAAAAAGACTCATAAAAAGTCATTACATCAGAAATATAGTACAATGTATATGAAAAATAGTCTAACGTGAACTGTTGTAACTCCACATATAGTGTGACATTATATTAAAAAAGTGTTTAGATCAGAAGCTTGGGTTATTGAAAGCTACCACTCTGTGCCAAATGAACTATTATCATGTACAAAGTTAAACATGAAACACTGGCATTGTGAACATCACAGACCGAGATACTAAACCGAGTTATATCAGTCTCAAAATTATCAAATGCACACAGAAGGATTCACAAATGCATTTTAGGATTTATGTGTGAAGCACACTCTCCACAAAATTATTTTTCAATGCACACAAAATATTTTTTGATCCATATAAATGTCAACTTCTTCTTTCGGCTTTACGTAGGTTTTTCTAGGAGTCGCCACAGTGAATCATCCTCCTCCATCTCTCCCTGTCCTCTGCATCTTCTTCCCTCACACCAACTATGTGCACATCCTCTCTCACAACATCCATGAATCTCCTCTGTGTTCTTCCTCTTTGCGTCCTGCCTGGTAGCTCCATCTTGAGCATCCGTCTACCAATATATTCACTGTCCTTCCTCTGCACATTTCCAAATCATCTCAATCTGGCCTCTCTAACTTTGTCTCCAAAACTTCTGACCTGTGCTGGTCCTCTGATGTGCTTCTTCCTAATCCTGTCCATCCTCGTCACTCCCAAAGAGAACCGTAACATCTTTAACTCTGCCACCTCCAGCTCTGCCTCCTGTCTTTTGGTCAGTGTCACCGTCTCCAAACCAAACAATATTGCTGGTCTCACTGCCCTCTTGTAAAACTTTCCTTTCATTTTGGCTGCTACTCTTTCGTCTCAGATCACTCCTGACACTATTCTCCACCCACTCCACCCTGCCTGCACTCCCCTCTTCACCTCAACACACTCCCTTTTGCTCTGAAAAGTTGACCTCAAGCACTTAAATTCATGGATCTTTTCCACCTTTATTCCCTCTAACCTCACTGTTCCACTTGCCACCCTTTCATTCACACACTTGTATTCTGTTTTGCTACGACTGACTTCCATTCCTCTTCTTTCCAGTGCATACCTCCACCTCTCCAGGTGTTCTTCCACCTGTTCCCTGGTCTCACTACAGATCACAACATCATCTGCAAACATCATTGTCCACAGAGATTCTTGCCTGACCTCATCTGTCAGTCTGTCCATCACCATAGCAAAAAAGAAGGGGCTAAGGACTTATACTTGATGCAGGCCCATCTTGAAGCCATCCGTCATTCCTACAGGTTGCCTCACCACTCTCATACTGCTCTCATACAAATCCTGCACCAGTCTAACTCCAGACCCCCTCATACAAAACCACAGTTCCTCCCTCTTCATCCTGTCATAGGCTTCCTCTAGATTCACAAACACATTTGCAATGCAACTCTTCCTGACCTTTTCTATATTTCATCGTCTGCATTCTCAAAGCAAACATGGCGTCTGTAATGCTCTTTCTTGGCATGAAATTATACTGCTGCTCACAAATCATTCCTTTTTCTAATCCCCTTTCTTAAAGATCGGCACCGGTACAGTTTTCCTCCATTCCTCAGGCATCTTCTCACTGTCCAAGATCGTATTGAACAGTTTTGTCAAGAACTCCACTGCCCTCTGTCCTAGACACATCCATACCTCTACCGGTATGTCATCAGGACCAACTGCCTTTCCATTCTTCATCCTCATCAAAGCTTCTCTCACTTCATCTTTACTAATCTTTCTAACTTCCTGTTCCACAGATTCCACCTCCTCCCCCCTTCTTTCCCTCTCATTTTCCTCATTCATCAGCTCCTCAAAGTACTCCTTCCATCTTCTCAGCACGCTCTCCTCACTTGTTAGTACATTTCCATCCTTGTCCTTCATCACCTTAACCTGCTGCCCATCCTTTCCAGCTCGATCCCTCTGCATCACCAGACGATACAGATCCTTTTCTCCTTCCTTAATGTCAAAACTTTCACACAGCTCATCATACGCCTTCTTTTTAGCCTTTCCCACCTCTCTCTTTGCCTTACCATGCATTTCTTTGAATTCCTGCCTAATATCTTCCTTTCGCTCAGTATCCCATTTCTTTGTCACCAAACTCTTCCTCTGAATACTCTTCTGTACTTCCTCATTCCATCAACAAGTCTCCTTATCATCCGTCCTCTGTCCAAATGACACAACAAACACCTCCTTACCTGTCTCCCTGATAACTGTTACCATAGTCATCTGGCAGTTCTTCCTGACCGCCAAGAACCTGTGTCAGCAGTCTTCCTTTTTCAGCTGTCACCATTTGATGCTCTTCTCTGCCTTTGCTCTCTTCTTCCTCACCACCATAGTCATCCTACATGCGACTATCCGATGCTGTCTGGATACACTCTCTCCTGTCACCACCTTGCAGTCTCCAATCTCTTTCAGATTGCATCATCAAAATGGAGTCCATCTGTGTGGTCCTGCCTCCGCTCTTATACATGTATGTCCTCCTGTGTTCTTCCCTCTTTTACAAGTAGGTATTCACCACAGGCGTTTTCATTTTTGTTGCAAAATCTACTACCATCTGTCCTTCCAGGTACCTTTCCTTGAAACCAAACCTTCCCATCACCTCTGTTCCCTTCACCAACATGCCCATTGAAGTCTACTCCAATCACCCCTGTCTCCTCCCTGGGAATACTCTCTACCACTTCATCTAACTCGCACCAGAATTTCTCTTTCTGTTCCATCTCACAGCCAACTTGTGGGGCATAACCACTGAAAACATTCATCATCGTGCCTTCAATTTCCAGCTTCACACTCATTACTCTGTTCGACTGTCATCTCTACAACATTCTTTGCATCCTCCTCCTTCAGGATCATGCCTACACCATTTCTCTTCTTATCCACACCATGATAGTACAGCTTGAACCCTGGTCCAATACTTCTAGCTTTGCTGCCCTTCCACCTGGTCTCTTGCACACACAAAACATCTACCTTTCTTCTCTGCATCATGTCAGACAGGTCTCAACATTTAGAGTGTCTACTCTCAACTCTACATTCTTGACCTTCCTCCTCTCCTCTGTTTCCCTCCACTTGTTTTTTGAGGGTAGTCAAGTTTGTCAACTGCACCGGTGGCGGTCGTTGTTAACCCAGAACCCAAGCGATCTTGTATGAATTTCATTTTCTTGATTCACAAGTTTGATATGGTTCAATTTTTACGCCAGATGCCCTTCCTGACGCAAACCTTACCATTTATCCGGGCTTGGGACCGGCACTAGAAATACACTGGTTTGTGACTCCTAGTGGTTTGTTTCTTGATCTATATAAATATAAATATTCATATTTACCATTTTTGTTTTTTTTTAACATTTACTTTTTTAACCCAAGAATGTATGTCTTTAAATAATTTGGCATTTTCATCAATAACATACTGTATATGTATGTTGTCACTTTTATGCACAAATGTTGAATATGTACTTACAAATTGTTTGGGGTTTGTGAACTTCACTGCATTTGTGTGTGGATTTTTTAAGACTGTCAGGACGTGAATTGATGCACAAATGCATTTCTTTCAACAGAGATATTCTGTAGACAATCATATGTCCCCTCCTTTCAACTGTGCAGATCATTGGCTAAAAAGTTACACATCCCCATTGTTGGGGTATTTTACTTTCAGCCAATTACCTGAATGCATCCACGCAGGCATTTCTGAATAATTATGTTACTAAACTGGGATCGGTATTTATTTACTGGAGAGCGAACTTCTGAGGGGTGTACATTGAAGCAATATTAATGCCTTAGCAAGGTAAGTTGAGCAGAAAGCCAGCGATGTCAGTTTCAGGAAGGTGACTCTCATTAAACCTGGCTACATCATTATGGTTACTCAACCTGTAAGCATAACCTGGTCGGGACCAGGTTTTATGTGTCTGATGGGCTGCAAGTCCGTTATAAGCTGCTGCTGCAGTTGAAAGAACTCTGCTTATAAAAATCCATTATTTCACTGACATTTATCACAGATAATATTCAGTTATTGAAAACATTTTCACTTGGAGTTGTAATTTCAAATGTTCCGTATTGGACAGAACCGCAATGTAATATTTGAATCTCCTGCATCAGTTTAAAGTTTGTTACAGCATGCAGTCGACACATTAAAAATAACATCACAGATATGAGAGTGAATTTACTCATAAAATACATACAGACATGATGAAATTTTTAAGATCTGCAACTTTACTCATAGGTCTTGTTACCTGTTCATGGTGAATTAAGAAAGTGATCGGTGATCAGTTTATTTTAAGTTTAAGAGGAGTGAAATAACACACATTTTAACGACCCTCTTTATGTGAACCTGCACAGAATCTGAAATAGAAAGCCTGCGTTAACAGATAGTTGATAACCATGTTGGTGAAACCTACAATCTCTAACTAGAACGTCAGGGATTGTCGAGCAGCTCTTACAAAGAAAGCCTGGTTCTGTTGAGCCTACTCCGTCGTACACCTCTAAATAGCTAAATCCATTTTCCATCATCAGTACATCAGTGTGGTATTTCAGTAGTGCAGCTAAAAGGTGGCTGATGTCCGTTAACATTCATACGTTATATGATGTTACAGAACAAAAACTGTCAGGTGGTCAGTGTGTAAAGTCTGATCATTACAGCTAGTTACATATTTATTTTTTATAGTTTGCCGCGAACTCTGATATGTCAGTACTGTTCTGCATTGTCAGTAATCAAATGACAAATGATATCATAATGATGACAATAATTATGATGGAAAATGAATTTCTGGTAACATAATCATTCAGAAACTGCCGTGTGGACGCTTTGATGTGATTGGCTGAAAAGTAAAATACCTCCATACCTCACATGGGAGTGTTTTACTTTTACGGCCAAAAGGAGTTGTCATCTGATTGCCTCCAGATTTTGCCTGTATAAAAAAAAAATGCATTTAATTTCACATGGATTGTCTCAAAAAATCCAACCACAAATGCAATGAAGTTTACAAACCACAAGCAGTTTGTAAATGCAGATTCAACAGTTTGTATGTAAAAGTGACAACATACATGCATGTTTTGAAAAAAATTACAAATTATTTCAAATACATAAATTTGTGGATTTCCATATATATATTTAAAACAATAAATATTTGTATGTCCATCAGAAATATATTTGTGAACCTTATTAAATTGTATGTGGATTTTTTTTTGGATTTATATGGATCGAGAAATATTTTGTGAACACTGAAAAATATTTTTCGGGAGAAAGGGATTCAAACATAAATCACAAAATGCCTTTGTGGATCCTTCTGTGTACATTTGTGAATTTTGAGAATGATATTGTAACGGGTTATGAGAGCGGACCCAAGAACAGCACAAACCTAGACCGGAACTGTTCAGAACTTTATTGCCAATGTTCAAGAGTCCAAACAGACAACAATCAGGAAGCCTGGTCGCACAGTCCAAGTTCTGAATGGGACAGGAGTCTCCGGAGAGGGAGTCCAGGCAGGCTGCAGGCAAACAGGGAGCGGGCAGATGCAAAGTCCAAAGACAGAAAGCAGGTCAGGTTGCCGGGGCAGAGACAAGGAGACGTGGTCAGGGGCAGAAGGAAGGTCAGGTACCAGGAGATCCGTCCAGAAAAGAGTGCTGGAGGGTTGTGAATGACGTGACGACAATCTGGCAGAGAGTGAGTGTGGAGGAGCTGGTTAAGTGGAGGCTGGGTCATAGAGCCAACTGGGGGGAACAGGTGAGTCTAATGATCTTGATTAGGAGAGGTAGGCAGGCAGGTAGAGTGGATTGGTAGCGGGGAAAACCAGGAGTGGACTGTGACAGATATAACTCCATACAAAGTCTATTTGCCTGTAATGGTCACAATGCCAAAGTTCCATGTGTTTAAGACATTAATAAACCATACTCAAAAGATTTATTACCAATATATTCATCACGACCCATGATTAAGGATTGTCTAAGGTTTACCCTTTGATGATTGACGATTGAGTCTTGCTGGATATGCTAAATGATCCCCTGGTCAGCCGCTGAGAATGGAATGAATGGCGCTGAGAAATAAAGGAATCCTTTGTGCTTACTGTGATATTTCATGACGTTGGACCCTGTCTATCCTTTCTTTTTCAGCTGCCACGGTGTTGCTGAGCTCAGTGCAGTAATACCTAGACATGAGGTCAAGGGCGTGAATGAAAAATTAAGTGGCCGGTGCTGAAGGCCAACAATAAGACTTTAGAGAGGGTGGGAATAGTCATTTCAATCCAGATCTTTGTTCACCTATGAGATGTTTGTCTGGAAGCAATTTAGTCTTTACGTCATATCTTAAAGATAGGCAGAGACGACTGCAGAAAGCGATGTGTTTCTCACACATCATAGGCACCAAGGTTGCTCCACTAATTTTATTTTTCAATAAAAGCCTGAAAAAGAGAATGGGACATCTTGCTATGACTCAACCTCGGGCATGTGTGAGAGAACATGCTTTTAAGATTTTGTGGGCCTAAATAAGGCTTGTCTCCTTTGTCCTGCTCAAACATTTGCTTGTATTTCAGACCACATTATCTCATGATTTTCCTGGTAGAGGTAGTTTGCCATAATCAAATCAATCTTTATATAATCTTTTCTTTTGCAATAGGAACAACTTAACTAGTGTCTGCTCAGTCGTGTTTAAATGTTTCTAATCAATACAAAGCCATGCAAAAGTGGACAATTATTCATTCATTTTATACCGCTTATCCCGTTAGGGGTCATGGATGGGGGGGCTGGAGCCTATCTCAGCATCTTGGGGTGAAGGCGGGGTCACCCTGGACAAGTCGTCAGTTCATCGCAGGGCTGACATATAGAGACAAACAACCATCCCCACCTATGGGCAATTTAGAGTGACCAATTAACCTACCCCCAGTTTTGCATGCCTTTGGACTGTAGGAGGAAGCCGGGGTACCCGGAAAGAACCCACGCAGACACAGGGAGAACATGCAAACTCCGCACCGAAACATTCTGACCCGGAATCGAACCCAGGACCTGCTTGCTGTAAGGCGACAGTGCTAACCACTGCACCGCTGTGCCGCCCATTATATAAAATGTAAAATAGTCCTCGGAGGTGAGTATCCTGGATTCTGCCTTCTGATGTGCTATCATATCTGTAGAATCATTTATTCATTTTCCCTCTTCAGGGTCACAGGGGGCAGAAGTCCATTACTTTTATTACTACAATGACCTAATATCTCCATGTGAATGAGAAAAGTTTTATCTGAACATATAATCTGGAAAAAGGTTGGTTATGCATATGGCTGGCTCATCATGATATTGATGCTGTTTCAGATATTCCACTTCTTAATACTCCATGATATTAACATTTCATGTGATGCACAAAGAGATTTTACAGTGATCTTTTTCTTTAGCAAAGGGATGATAATTCACCGACGTTAGGTCAGATTCCTAATATTTATTTGTATAGCACTCCTCTAAACAAGGGTGAGCAGTGCTATACATAAATAAATAACAGGCCCTCATATTACCTTTATTCTAACATTAAAACAATTCAACAATCTAATTGTTTCCAGAGTTAAGCATCTATTTCTTTAGAAAGTTAAATATTACAAGTCAAACAAATCTTTGTCCACAATCAAAGACATGCCAGGACTCCTCAAAGACTATTTAATTTTGCTTGGATGAAAATTATTGTTTATACTGGGAAAGAAATGTAATAAGTACCTTTACGCAGCTCCCAAGTTAATTAAACCAAACAGTGAGGAGCTGGAAATGACACATCTTTGTGATTGTTTAGTATAGTAGGGGAAAAATACACAATTATCACATATATGAAAATCTATCATATTTGAAAAATACACCACTTAGTAAGTCCACATTTGAGCTTGCAGTCGATTAAAATGGAAACAACACTGTAAACAGATACTGTTTCATAAATAATAATCAAAAAATGTTGATACCATGTTATATGTGTGGAAACTTTTCTCTGAGAATTCAGAATGTTGTCTCGTTAAACTGTATTAAACCTTCACAATAGCATTCATTTGAAATTAGAGAATCTTTAAATATCAATTCTTCATTTATGGAGTGCTCAATTTTTGTTATAGTCCAGACTTTATATGGGCTGTTCTGCTGACAGGCCATCATGTATTTTTCATAATTATGTGTAATTATGCCACCTCATAATTCAGTCATAATAATTCATGTGCCAGACGTTGTGAATTCTAAACCCAGGCAGTTCACAATGTAAATCAGGGATTGTGTTCTCTGACTTCAGGGTTTATTCTTACTTTTGGTCCCAATGGTTTTACTGATGGATCCTCCTGTTCTCATTTGTTTTTATGTTCTTCCTTTTATCATTCTCCTCCTCTATCTCCTATAAATACCTGGCCCGAACTCACTGCTGTGGACCAAAACAGATCGTGTTTGATTAGAGATCAAACATATGATTTTAAAGGTAGAATAATTGTCAGCTGCCTGAAAACTTATAATAGAACAGTATAACAGTATAATGAACAGTATAATTAGACCTGCAACAGCGGACAAGAGCATCCTGTATGCCGTATTACTTCTTTTTCCTCCGGTTGAAAGTTCGAGCGTCAGTGTGATGCATGTGCATAGTCTAACTAGATGAAGATATTTTCACTCATCTATTTAAAAAGACATAGAAAGCTGCTCTATGCTTATTGAAAATCTAATTTTAAGGTTGGCCTACAGGCATGAGTTTTTACATTACAAATAGTTTTTAAACCAGCCTTCATCCACTATTCCACTTTGTGGGAATTTGAATCTTCCAGTGTATACTATAAGAATCTTAAGATGTAAATGTATTTTTAAAGAAATTAAATTATAATTTATTTTGGTAGGGAAAAAAGCGACAAAAAAAAAAAAACAATATCAGGTGCCCATTATTGTTCAAAATGGACCCTTATACATCTTCAAAATTAAAATTAATTTTATTTTGATCAACTTCTTGCAAAATCTGCTCATATAGCATCTCGTGCTACTTAAATGCACAACTTAGCTATGATGGTACATTGGTTTATAAATCAGCAGTTGGTAGTGAGCAACCTTTTATTTTTGACCACTGACCACTGACTAAAAGGCACCAGAAGCCCCAGCAGATCCTATTTGGCCCATAAAAGAGTAAATGTTATATTTAATATATCTAAAAAATGTTGTTTACTTACAACAACTCTATAGGGATATATGTAATAAAACAGTTCACATAGAAAATTGTGAACAGCTTATAAATCCTGGAAAATCTTTTTTAATAGAACCCAGGTGCCTGAGATTGTGACTTTAGGAAAATATTCTCAGGTCATGACGTTGTTGGTAATTAAATTGCTGTAATTTGTTTTTCCTAAGAAAATGAGAGTGACATCATGCCAGCAATAAGCACAGTGATAGTCACAGGTGGGAACGCTCCAAAATACAAATGTTTGATGTTAGTAATGTGTCTGTTCAGATGGCTTGGATGGTGGTTGTGTTGGTAGCTGTCATGTTTGTTGCTGGTTTAACATTTGTAAAGTGAAATTTAATCGGTATTGGAGGATGACGCTCTCTGGTGGCTGCAGTATGATGAGGATTAATTCCAAAAAAAAACAAACAATAAATGGCTACTGTAGATCACTACATGACATAGTAAATAGAAAGCTAATGCTGAAATTGTTGTTTCTGCTTAAAGCCCCTTTTGTTACCCACAACACTACACAAACTCCATCATTGTGCTCTACTGTAGGAAACCTACTGTATGTAAAAATATTGACATTCCTTCTTGAGTGGTCTGGGGGCAATCACATATATATAGTTAGAAGGAACTATTAGCTATTGTAACAAAATGACTGATAATGGTAAGTTGTTATTACCTTCCCCCACCCCCTATTTTGTCCATATTTCCTTGAAGAAGCTATTTTAAGTCATCCATTTGTAAACTGACCAGTAGTGATGAATTTTCCAAGGGTACTAACTACCCAAGCAATGAAGTATGGCTTTAATATGGGATACAGACTACAGCAACTAGAAGGATGTCAGGCCTATGGTGTCATAAGCATGTTGACAGTGTTAGTGTAATTACTCTCTTTGGGAGACAGACGTTCTAGGCTGCAAGTTGAAGTAATATATCTGAATAGTCTTAAGTGGTTCAGTTTAAGACATCTGGACTTGTTTTTATGGTTTTGCAAGACGTTTCACCTCTCAACCAAAAGCCATCTTCAGTTCTAAACATTGATGGGGAATCCCCAGTATATAACCTCTGTTAGGGTCGTTCGTTACACCTTGGAGGTGGTCACCTGAGTTGTTGACCCTCTCTGTGTATCAGGGTCACAAGTAAGGTGTAGTTCATAAATTTGTCATTTTAATGTGTGACTCACTGATGACCCTCCTCATATTTATGTCCATGGTTATGGTCAGGAGATTCAAGGTGTTACACGTTGATGAGTCATTGCCCTGCTCTGCCATTATGTGAGTCATTAGAGTCACATGAGGCAAGTTTTGAAGGAGGTTTAAACCGCCTGGGGAGGGATGTCAGGACTGCATCCTTGGGTTTTGTTTCCCTGTAAAGTGCTGGCATAAAAATCAGTTTAAAGTATGGATGTAATGGGATGAAGTAGTTGGGCTTCAATGTGTTGATCAATAGCAGAAATCCCTCATTTTCACCAAAACAAAAAAATGAGTCATATTTTATTCCATGAACACAGCAATGCACCTTGTGATCTCCATTGTTGTCACACTCATTTCCCAGAGTGGGGCTGCAAACCTGCTTGTAAATTTGCTTTTAGCATTTTTTTTGTGGCTCACACAGAGCTGATTGGAGCTTCTTGCTGTGGTGTCGGCTCACATGCAGCATCATGTTTGTTGTACTATTCATGTAGGTCAACCTTTTTGACATATTTTCATGCAGTTTTTGTCTTGTTTTTATCATCACTAGCTGCCGCCATGTTTGCTACTGTTGTATACACCTTACTCGCTGCTACTTGCACGTAAGGCAAGGTCACAGTGTGTTACCTGTGTGTATCCTAGGTGAGAGGGTGCAGGGTTCTCAGCCTCAGATAGCAAACAGCCAGTGCAATGTTGGCAAGGGTTCTAGCCTGTCCTTCCACTGGAGACAAACCCCAAAGGAAGCTACCCTTCACAGATTCTTGCCCTCATGGGGTACTGCTTGGTAGAGGGGGAATGTAAGAAGGACTGAAGCTTGCAACCATGCAGGCCTCCCACAGTTTCATCATCAGATGTCCCATTGGTACTGAGGTCCTTTACGCCATGTCCCCTCTGAACCCATAAAGGAGTCCAAACTTAAGTTAGTGTTTCACAAAACTGCTTTCCTTTTGGCTATTTGCTCTGCCAAGAGAATAAGTGAGTTACTTGCTTCATCTGTAAGTGAGGAATGTTTGCGTTGGAGGACTGACAAAACAATAGTGTTTCTCTGGCCAAATTCTGCATTTTTACAGACGGTAAACCAGGTGGTTAACATCAGTGCATTTTACATTTATCCAGTCAACCCACTTGGGAAGTTGGCCTGCTTATGTTGTGTCCAGTAAAGGTTAATACTACATGCATGCTGAGGCGAAGTGCTCACAATCTCAGTTATTTGTTTTTTTACAATGTTAGAAAATCCAGTATTTAAACAGTGTTTATCCCTCTCAATTGTTGACACCATCCCGAGGCACATTTTTGGAAGGACCTTGAAGCCTGGTGACCCGGGAGCTCATTAAACCAAGAGTGTGTCTACTTCCTGGTCATGGTGAAAGGGATACCTCATTCAGAAATCTGTTCAGCAGCAACATGCAACAAGTGCCCCCCATACATTTACCAGATTTTACAGTGAATAATTTGATATCTAATGCTCCATTGTCTTAAGTTCTCCTGTTTTCAGCTGCTGACCCATGATGTGATGGTGTGTCCTCTCGTCAACGTGTGCAAGTGACACATGTAGAGCGGTCTCATCTTCATCACCCACATTATCATTAGTGCTGTCACCGCAGCATTGCACCACAGCCTTACCTTGCATTACCTTGAGATTGCATGACTTCAGCACAACCACCAATTAACCAATTAACTCAATGAAAAGAATGGTGGCTGCTTTTCTTCCAGCTGCAGCATCAGATGGAATATAGCACACTTCTTCATCCTGGCAATAAGAATATCTATATAAAAGAAGAACCACATGTCTGGGTCCTATGATGAACTGGTGAACTCTATCTTATTTGGGAATGGAAATTAGACATTTCACACCCTGACATTCAAAAACTCTCACTAAGTGGGGTCAGGGGGCATGTGGCTAAGGTAATACCGTCAAAATACCCAACATTTAAGGATTTGTGCTGTGAGCTGTGCACTCAACTGAAATATTTTGGAAGAATATCCTAACATTTATCTGTCATGTCCAACAACCATCCAGAAAGCTTTGGTAACAGGAAGGTATGTTGAGACATGATGTCTCTGTGTGGCCTTGCACTACAATAACTTTTCTCTTTAGGGGTATTTGTCACAATGCCTCAACACATCCTCAAATGCCTGCTGGAAGGCCGGACACACAAAGGCCCCATTTACACGTGGCAATAAAGCGCATTTTTCTGTAATTATATGACAATCGGATGGTGTTTGACAACATACATTTACACCTAGTATTAACATGGGTCTCTGATAGCAGAAACCCACATGGAGATCTGATTGCTAACCAATCACACTCCTTCGCTGACCAAACAATGCAGCCAGCTATACATTTCTTCCTTTTCTCATCTGTGTGCCATTTTTAACAAAAACAACAACACAACAGCCAATCCTGCCGAGAACTGTATGGCCATTCTTCTCAAGCATTAACATTAGTCATTACGCTTGTGCTGTGTCCATTTACAAAATGATCATGTTCTCTGCAGGCAGGCTGAACTCAGTGGAGCTCCTGTGAAGTCATGCTGTATTATGGACTCCTGCCTGCTTCTCAAAGCAGAGGAGAGAGTGGCACTATGCTGCTGTCACGTTGCATGTGGACTGGAAATGCATTTGCATTTCTCCTGTGTTGAATGTGGTCACGATGGGTCCGCAACCAGGAGCCCAACAGGCCCCACCACTTTGGTCATCACCTGCAGGAGACAAAAGCAAACTGAGATTGGGAACATGATGTTGAGATGGCAGAAACAAACATAATGTTGCCATTGTCTTCAGATAGTTAAACCGCTTTCTAAGCTGTGATGAAAAGCCATGGCATGGGATGATTAAGAATGGCAGACTTGATAGCATTGATAACAATCTCTGTTACACACTGCTGCTGCCATCTCACCAGGGTAAGCAAGCAGCACTCATTGGGGAAAAGTGGCCTCTGAATACTAACTGCATGATGCCAGTCATAGCATTTGAAGCAGCAGATGATGCTCAAGGTTCTTGAAGAAAAGACTGCATCCGTATAGACAACAACTGTGTAAATCTTGCTGATCATGATGGGGAAAGTAGTACCCATAGAATCCAATAGAGGCAAAGAATGAGTGAGGGAGTCAGTTAGATTATACTTGGCCTGGAGATAAGAGAGGTCCAGAGTAGCGGATTTAGTCATGTGGATTTGAGATATTTAAAGCCATAAAAAATACACCGATGGTTAGTATCTGTTGTGTTCTGGTGCATTAGTGTAGAATTTATATCAGCTGTTTTCACAGCTGTTCTTTTTAAAGCCTTGGTTTAAAGAAACACGTTGTATCCAACAGCAAAATCTTAGTATTGTTTGATATTTTACAGCTTCAGGAAAGTACCAAAACAGTACCAGCATTGCCTTTTACTAGAGAAATGAATAATAATAATTGGAATATACAGCAGCTTTTCAATGGAAAGCCTTTAATTTAATGTTTATAAAGCACAAACCACTGTCAAGAAAAATGATTACAAAATAGCACATAAATACAAATAGCATTTAATGAAATAAATTAGAAATTGGTTATAAAAGCTCAAATCTATGAAACTCCAAATATACCCATTTTCACTCCCTAAATATTGGTATTTCACACTGAGTCACACCTTATGTGTCACACAAAATGATGTTTAATGTGCATTCTCATTACCTTGCATGGGGTCCTCAAATCCCTTGTAATGGAGATTTTTTTATTTATTTACCTGAGATCTTGTCTCCTTCATTAAACCAAAAGTTAATACTGACTTTTTCGTTACCCACTGACTGTGCATAACAACATGAGAGCTCCCAAAAAGTGAAGCTAAAACATCTTTAGGTCCCCATTTCCTGCCTGGAGTATATGTTATGAACACCCCCCCCCTCTACATTAACAGAGAGATACGTGCCAAACTAAAAATTCAAAGTACACATCAAATAAGTTTTCCCAAAGATGGTTTCTGTCGTTTTTGGTAGCTATCATCACACTGACGTATATTCAAGTGCTTATTTATCTGATCAATTTTGTTTTAGTTCAGAAATGCTATTGATTGGGAAAGAAAAATCATGACTGATAGCTGAGATCTTCTCAAAAATGAGTCAGGTGCTGTATGGGCAGGAAGTTAAACTGCAGTTACAGGTCAGGTTACTCAGATGAAAAACTGATATTAAAGGAACTGTACTGCAATGACTTCTTTCCAATCAATGGTAGTTCCACTTATGTTGATACCCTGGTGCTGATGAGGTTTCATGTATTCCATCTACAATCAAATTGAATTTAAAACAATATATGAGACATCAAAATGAGGGATGCTGATTTAGTGAATAACAACTGTACTTTAATGTACTAGATTTGAATTGAGCGAATGTTTCCTCCTGAAACTTTACCATTTTTTTTTTAAATATTTCCTAACCTAAAGAGCAAAGTTCCAGTGCATTCAAATATTACATTCCCAGACATTTCCACAATTTGCCCTTTGTTATTCAAAAATGCTTCACAGAGAAAACACTCCCTTATGATTCATGTCTTTGAACTTTAAACAAATCTCTCCACCATTTTTCTGAATTCCACTGGTGGTAAGCATTCTTTTTCCCAAAGCCAAGAAGGCTTTAGCAGTCCAGATCCCCCAGCTCCACAGTAAGTCAGTCAGATAATAAATCAATCTCAGCTGGTACTGAATCCCTTCATGATTTCATTTCATCACCCTCTCCATCATCCATCAGCAACTGGATTCTACAGTTCTGACAGACTCTTCCTAAGGGCCTAATAACAACAACAACAACAACAAAAAAAACAACTTCATCCAGTACTAACACTTGATCAGTATTTAAGAATATAGGGACAGACTCACCACAGGAGTCTGCACATGTTTTTGTTTGAGCTATGTGATTATATTATAAAAGTCACAGCCGTGACAACCCCAATATTGTAGACTTAAATGTTTAGGAAGCAAGTTTGTAAACTGACCTAAGTTTGTCTGAGATCTAACTTTGCATATTGACTGTGAGAGATTATCAATGGAGTTGTAGTGCCCCCATCTGTTTAAGTGTTGTAAAGTGTCTCAACACTATAGTCATACGTTATCCATGTATTTTAACTTATTTTTTATTATAGAATATTATACTCATTTGTGTTATATATTTTTTATGACATTTCTAGAAACTTCCTTTAAGTTTGCAATTCAGCATTGTTTGATTTTATGTAATGTCTTGTTATATTTTTGATGTTGTTAA
>KV751316.1:4448794-4463914 GCA_001698575.1 Mola mola
CTCCCCATTTCCCAGTCACCCTGAGTTTTGCAAGGTGAGGATGATTTTACTGTTGAATATAACACTTCAGACATGCACTGAAAGGCACCAGCGGTTCCAGTCCACCACAAGAAACAGCCACGTATGACTACAAGCATGTGTCATGGCAGTAAAAGCACATTTGTAACTGATATAATTAATAAAAGCTGCATTCAGTTTTCAGCTCCAGCTCCATGGCCCTGCTACTGCAGTGGTTCATCAGGAGTCTAAGCCCAACCTTGAAAAAAAAAGAAGCTTTTATGACAAAAGAAAATATCTCCTGTAAAACAAAGCCAGTGCTAAGGCCTTTCATTGTTTTTTTCCCAACCGCCACGTAAGATATTTGTTTTACGAATTATTAAAGATTCACCCATGTTAGAAAAGACAAAAAAAAAGAAAAAAGTGAACTCCATTTTCAGTTGGGCTGTAAGAAAACGATGTACCAACTGTAAAGTAAATACATGGAGCATGTACAGCACATGTATGTCATGACCCCGCTCAGGGGGTCACAACAAGGAGGGAAACCACAGCACAGCAAACACTGGAAGAATACATTTTATCAAGCCAAACTGAAGCTAATTGCGACATCAAAATTACGTATTTACAACATGTGACACGGTCATCAATAAAGCCAGTAATGTGGAACATGCATGACTAAAAGATATGTTGTAAGTTCCAAACAAACAACAAAGAAGACAAATGTAATGCAATGTAATGTAACATAACCAAACCAATACAGTGCTGTGCTGTGGACACAGGAACAGAAAGGCAAACAGGGAGTGGGTGATGGCAGGTGTGGCTTAAATAAGGTCATACCCATATTTGCCTGGAACATGAAAAAACGGGTTATTCATATATCTAGTATCCAGGGTTCTGAACTCATATTGGTTGTCTGACTGCTTCAGCCACTATGTGTTCCAATGCTTCTCAAAAAAGAAATAGATACAATTAGAATATTATGATTTTTCAACAATTATTTAAAAAAGTTATCATTTAATGTAATATAATAATTTAATGAATCCACTCCTCCCAGTCACATTAACACACACATTCCCAGAGACACTGGCAGAGGTGGTGGAGTTGCAGCCATTTTCAATTCTGCCCTATTAATAAACCCTAAGCCCAAACAAAAATTTAGCTCATTTGAAAATCTCATTCTTAGCATTTCCGATCCAACCATGAAAACTCCAATTATGTTTGTTATAGTGTATCGAGCACCTGGACCCTACACTGAATTTTTATCTGAATTTTCAGAGTTTCTCTCAGCTTTGGTCCTCAAAACAGATAAAGCCATTATTGTAGGTGACTTTAATATCCATGTAGACATTGAAAACGACAGCCTTGGTACGGCATTTCTCTCACTATTAGATTCATTCGGCTTCTGTCAGTGTGTACAAGAATCAACACACACTTTTAATCACACCCTTGATCTTGTTCTGACATATGGCATTGAAATTGAGCATTTAAATGTCTCTGCGCAAAATCTGCTTTTATCAGATCATTATCTTCTAACATTTGAATTTCTGCTCATCAACTATAAACCAAGAGTCACTAGTTATTATAGCAGATGCATATCTGAGGACACTGTTGAAAATTTTAAAGAAATGATTCCCTCTGCATTAATTTCAGTGCCATATCCCAAAATAACAGAGGAGTCATATCTTAAATTTAGCCCCTCCCAGCTTGATCACCTTGCCGATTTCACTGCCGGCTCTCTACGTGCTTCACTCGATTCCATTGCCCCAGTTAAAAAGAAAACAAAACCAGTAAAGAGACTAGCTCCGTGGTATAATCTTAACACTCGCAAGTTAAAACAGAAAACTCATAAACTTGAAAAGAAATGGCGTTCCACTAAACTGGAAGAGCCACACATGGCCTGGCAGGATAGCCTTAAAGTATACAGGAAGGCCCTTCGCCGAGCAAGAAAAGACTACTATTCAGCGTTGATAGAAGAAAACAAGAATAAGCCCAGGATCCTTTTCAGCACTGTAGCCAGGCTGACTGAGAGCCATCATTCTATTGAACCATGCATTCCTAGAGCCCTCACCTGTAATGATTTTATGAACTTCTTCAATAATAAAATTAGACTTATCAGAGAAAATATCCTACACTCCACAGATTCCAGTTCAGCAACAGGAATTATAGAGGCTGTTATTAGTCCTGATGTGTGTTTGGAAAGCTTCCATCCAATTGACCTTAAGGAACTAACGACAACATTATCTTCATCTAAATCATCAACCTGTATACTAGACCCCATACCTACTAGGTTGCTCAAAGAGGTTTTACCCCTAATTAGAAATCCACTACTAAACATTATCAATCTATCCCTTGTAACAGGTTATGTGCCC
Source organism: Mola mola (assembly GCA_001698575.1). NCBI lineage: Eukaryota > Metazoa > Chordata > Actinopteri > Tetraodontiformes > Molidae > Mola > Mola mola. The sequence continues at coordinate 4,451,161 of KV751316.1, forward strand.
CAGTCATTTAAAGTAGCTGTAATTAAACCGCTCCTAAAAAAACCTACCCTAGACCCAGAAGTTTTAGCCAACTATAGACCAATATCCAACCTCCCCTTTCTTTCAAAGATTCTAGAGAAAGCAGTAGCGAAACAACTATGTGGCTTTCTTCAGTATAATAGTCTATTTGAAGAGTTTCAGTCAGGTTTTAGAAAGCATCACAGCACAGAAACGGCATTGGTAAAAGTTACAAATGACCTCCTCACTGCATCTGATGCAGGACTTATCTCTATACTAGTCTTATTAGATCTTAGTGCAGCTTTTGACACTATCGATCATCACATCTTACTACAGAGGATGGAACACCAAATTGGCATTAAAGGATCTGCTCTAAGATGGTTTAAGTCCTACCTATCTGATAGATATAATTTTGTTCATGTTAATGATGAATCATCAAGATATGACAAGGTTAGTCATGGAGTCCCACAAGGTTCTGTGCTTGGACCATTACTATTTACTCTATATATGCTTCCTGTAGGTAAAATTATTAGAAAGCACTCCATACATTTTCACTGTTATGCAGATGACACACAACTATACTTATCAATGAAGCCAGATGAAACCCATCAGTTAGCTAATCTACAGTCATGTCTTAAGGACATTAAAAACTGGATGTTTCATAACTTTTTAATGTTAAACTCTGACAAAACTGAAGTCATTGTGCTGGGCCCCAAACACATTAGAGACTCATTATCCAGCAACATAGTTAATCTGGATGGCATTGCCTTGGCCTCCAGCACCACTGTCAGAAACCTGGGTGTTATCTTTGACCAGGAGCTGTCTTTTAAATCACATGTTAAACAGATTTCAAGGACCGCCTTCTTTCACCTCCGTAACATTGCTAAAATCCGGCACATCCTGTCTCAACAAGATGCAGAAAAACTAGTTCATGCGTTTGTTACTTCCAGGCTGGACTACTGTAATTCTTTATTTTCAGGTTGCCCTAACAAAATTTTAAAAACTCTTCAGTTAATCCAAAATGCAGCAGCGCGTGTACTGACTAGAACTAATATCAGAGACCATATTTCCCCCATACTGGCTTCTCTGCACTGGCTCCCAGTTAAATTCAGAATAGAATTTAAAATCCTTGTTCTCACCTACAAAGCTATTCATGGTCAGTCACCATCTTATCTTGAACAGCTCATAGTACCCTATCGCCCATCCAGAACCTTACGCTCCCAGGATGCAGGGTTATTGGTGATCCCAAGAATTTCCAAAAGTAGAATGGGAGGCAGAGCTTTCAGCTATCAAGCTCCTCTCCTGTGGAACTATCTTCCAGTCTTGGTACGGGAGGCAGACACACTCTCTGATTTTAAGAGTAGGCTTAAAACCTTCCTTTTTGATAAAGCTTATAGTTAAGGCTGGCCTATCTAGCCCTTAGTTATGCTGCTATAGGCTTAGGTTGCTGGGGGAACACTCCATGATTCACTGAGCTTTCTTCTCTCCCCCCTCTGACTCCGACTCCTTCTCTGCTCCTGTAAATGTCCATATCCTTACACTAACTTTACTTCTTCCCCGGAGTCGTTGTGCTTTACCATCCTGCAGGTTTTTCTAGGTCGCGGTGGGAGGTGCTGCTGTGGTCCTGCCTGATGCCCCCTGGCCACATTAGTAAAGGAGATCCTGTGACTTGGATCCTGTGACTTGGATCCTAGGCTGGATTTCCAAGTGCAAATCGGGACCCACAGATCACAATGGCTTCTGGATCAATAGACTACACCTGCTTCTGGACCACTACACTTCACATATCCCTGGATTTACAGATTCTACATACTCTTGGACTCAGAAACACCCAGATCTTCCTACATGGAGTACAATGACTCCTGGACCAACAGAGTCCACCTGCGTCTGGATCACTAGACTTTCCATACATCCGGACAAGTAGAATCCACAGACTCTGGGACTCATGGATGTTTTATGCATTCTAAATGAACTGTTGTTATCATGTTTTTGTGTTCTGTACAAGTGACATTTATTGCACGTCTGTCCGTCCTAGGAAGAAGGATCCCTCCTCTGTGGCTCTTCCTGAGGTTTCTTATTTTCCCTGTTTAGGGTTTTTTAAGTTTTTCCTCACCCGGTTTGAGGGTCTAAGGGCAGAGGATGTCACATCTGTACAGTTTGTCAAAGCCCAGTGAGATGATATGTAAATTGAGATTTCGGGCTATACAAATAAAATTTGATTTGATTTGATTTGATTTAATGTATCCTAGATTCATTGAGCTATTGTTTTAATGTTGGTATTTATGGCCTACTCAAAATGTTTAAATATTTCAGTGTGACTGAAAAAGTCATAATCCTCCAAACTGACACAATAAATGCTTGAAATGTTTCAATTTGAATGTAATTAATATATATGAATAAGAGTTTTCCACAATTTTTGACTTTATTGAGATGCACTACCAACAAATGTAGATTCAGCAACCTGGATAAGATGTTTACATATCAGTGTCCTCATTTCTGAGTACCTCCTCTCCTGTCTTATCCACCTTTCTGAAACCCGGGTGTTTATATGTAGAAAACACGGTGTAGTGTTGTTATTATTATTATTATTATTATTCATTTTCGCTTTTTCTTAATGATTTTCCCTTACACGTTAGCCACAGAGTCACACGGTAGCACGCTACCATGATACACGTCCCGTCATGTTGCTCATCGGTCTTTATCGAGCACTGCCACCTGGTGGCCACATGTGGTAACAGCGGTCGCCCTGTGTGCAGTAGCACAGTCGAAGATGGCGACTGGAGTCCTTCACAGAGTCAGCAGTGGCTTGGCTCGGGCGAAAAGCAGGGCCCAGTCCGCCGGACGGCTCGTCCTGTGGAGCAGGTTGGGCCGTTATCAGGTTGCGCGTCTAGCGGTCGTGTGTGTCGTGTTTGTAGTTCGCTGCTGTGTAGTTTTTATTTCAGTATATGTCTCTGACCGCGAGTGGCTTCGGTGATCAATGGGCAAGCTAGCCCGATCAGTGCTAACCAGCCAGCGGCTCTCCGCTGCTGTTAAAAAGCCACACTTCTTAAACCAGTCATGCTGCGGCAGGTGTAAGATCGAAGCTGTGTGTACTTGCTGTTGAAGGTGAAAGAATAAAACTTTCTCTCATCTTTTATGTGTGAGCATTTGAATGTTCAAGGTCAATTTGGTACTTTAATGTATTAGAAATGTATTGTTTTTCTCTTAACTGAGCCATTAAAAAGTGTTAGATCCCATAGATCCCACGAACTGCTGTATTGTGATGTACTACTGCTGTGTTTACACTATGAGAAGCTCACACAGTGTTTTGACTAGCAAATAGATACCGTTTTCCCCAGCTTTTCATCCTAAATTATGATTATATTTTCTATAAATGAAGCACTTACGTCTCAATTAGTGCAAATCTGACCAGGAAATGAGGAAGCCAGCGTTGCCATAGGTTTATACCATTAAAAGGTCATTTCTCATGTGTTTTTAGGGGGCTTGCAACATCATGCAACAGAAAGAGAGAGGACAGCTGGTTTAAGTCTCTGTTTGTGAGGAAAGTCGATCCCAGGAAAGATGCACACTCCAACCTACTGACCAAAAACGAGGAGAGCAACTTGTACAAAATCCAGTGTGAGTTGACCATGATCACATCCCGTATTGAGCCATTTATTCCAAAGGAAAGTTTGGATTGTTTTTGAGCGCAGATCTCTTTTCAGTTCACAATGTCAAGCCAGAGTGCCTGGATGCGTACAACAAACTCTGGTGAGTGTTATTTCATGTTACTGACCTCACTGCCTGCTATTACCAATTTCTCCGATAGTAAAAGCAGTGGCAACTGTTACTGTAGTAGTAACAGGGAGGAGTCTATTCCTGTCCGATGATTGATGGCCAAGTGTGACAATCCTCCACAGACCAACTTTGCTCATACCTAAGATGACTGGAGGCCAACTACTCGTGTGTAGGGACTAATTCGAGAGGTGCAGCATTATAGAGAAGACACGTGACCAAAAATCATGTGTTTGTGATTGTTATCTTGTATTAAAGGGATTTAGTAGACTTTAATTTGTCAAATGCACCAATGGCTGTACTGTATTTCAATCACAGTGAGGAAGTTTTGCCCTCCATCCATGCTGATAAGTACTACCCCTGTGAGCTGGTGGGCACCTGGAATACCTGGTATGGAGAACAAGACCAGGCCGGTAGGACTATATAACATCTATCTGCAGTGTAACACATCTGTCCTGCATGGTCTGCACAAATCAGCAGGATTGTTATACTGCATTTCCACACACATGTCACTTTATACATTCATACCTCAAAAATATGGTCAGTAGTGCATGTACACAAGTTCAGGTCTGACCGTCACACAGATGAGTCAGTATTTTCAGCATGTTTTTTTCTCATATTATTTAATCCTGCTTTGAATCATTTTACTTTTGTGTATTTTGTGTGAATTTGTGTCTTCTACACATTCGCCCCTGTCCCTCAGTTCACCTGTGGCGTTACAGAGGTGGATACCCCGCTCTAACAGAGGTGACGAACAAGCTCAAGCAGAACCAGGTAGATGCTCATGCGCTGATACCGATTACAGCTAAGAGCAGCCAGTTGACTTGTAGCTCAGTCGATCGCTGTCTGTCCGTTGGCAGGACTTCACGGTGTACAGGAAAGAGCGGGGTAAGATGCTGATGTCTCGCAGGAACCAGCTTTTGCTGGAGTTCAGCTTCTGGAACGAGCCCGTACCACGAGAGGGACCCAACATCTACGAGCTCAGATCCTACCAGCTCAGGGTGAGAGTTCATTTCATCATTAGCAGTGGTTTAATGGGTTTGAAAGTGTGAATGCGGCCCATAATGCCTGATGCCACCCAACAAAATCAGCAGGGGGGAGCTGAGCTACACACCCCAAAATGTAGAGCAGAAAGGCAAACAGCAAGCAGGCCGTGTAAAGATGTGAATTTATTTGGAAGGGAAAGTCAACTGAGCTGTACCTGCAGGAGCCAGAAGCTGAACACGACACACTTCCCTCAGCTGTGGCTGCAGCAAGTGACAGCGTCACCATTTCACTTTTCTTCGCTCGTGTTTTGAAGATCTCCTAGTCACATACTCGTCCTCCGTGGACATACAGTGACCCATCATTTTTCCTCTTTTTTCCACATTTCTACCGATGGACTCGTATATCAAATTGGCAAACCAGTGGCACATGACTGTAGCCTGGCTGTGGTCAGAACGCTCAAAGCATTTCAGTCACGTCAGATCCTGCAGATTAAGCCTTTCTTCCTAATCTGACTGGAGCAACTGTCATTAAATCTGCGCATCCTCTAGCATGATGAATGTAAGCTCAACACAGACAGATAACGCTGTATAAACAGCGGGACATGTCTTCTCTTAAGCATCTGAGGATGATTGAAGCAGCCTGTGTGTTATTATTTTTAGAGCTTATCTTCTTAATGATAAAACACCTGGGTCATGCCTTTACCATTTATTTGTGTTGCAGTGTTTAGCTTGGACAGAAGAGGAACACGGGATATTAATCTGAAGTCTGTGCTGGGTTGTATATGTTTTACTGTAACACCACACATTGTGTTTTCTTTCTTCCAGCCAGGAACCATGATCGAGTGGGGTAATTACTGGTAAGGCAGCCTGACTTCATTTGATTCACTGAACTGTAGTTACAGACGGCTCTACACCAAACGTCCCTCCTTACGCTGTCATTAACAAGAGCGATTCCACAGAGAGAGGGGCTATTTTAAAGCAGAACTGTCAAGCTCTTAAACCAAGATTCAGTTCATTGTTGGAGTAATCCAATACTGGAAATGTTTGTATATTGAGTTTGGAAAGAGTTCTTACCGAATCTGACAGACCCGGCAGGTCAACATTTATCAGGTCGTGGAAGTTCAGTTGATTGAATTGATTTTAATGACTTGACATTTGTCTGCACACCCAACTTTTTTTTGTCTGTGTGGTGCATTTCTGTGTTGATCTTTGCACGACTCCTTCGTTCCAAATCAGTTTACATATCAGACTTTGTTTTGCAACTTTGTCAATAATGTTAAATGTGGTCATTGTTACACTGTCAGCTTTTCTGTATCTTTTCCAAATGAACTCATTCCTGGTCATGGTTTCCAACTTTCCTATATGCATCATTTTTCAATGTGTAACTTAAAACGCTTGAAAGTTGTCCTGGCTGAAATCAGACATAATTTAAATAATCATAGGGAAAAGGCCTCTAAAGTCATGCAGATCATGAAAGCAAAGCAATTTCAAGCAATTTCAGTAAAACTGGTATAGTTGAGGCTTATGGCTTAAACATCCTTTTCAAATTACAACAAAAACAAATGTGAAGAATTGGAACTTCATGGTTTAGTAGCCACACTGACGCTGATTCTGATTTGAAGAGTTTTTTTGGAGGAAAGCATGACAGATTTTTAATATCATGCAGCAGTCCAGGCTCTTACAGGAGTTGGCTAGTGATAAGATAGATAAACATACATTTTCACGATTAGACGATTTAAATTGTAAAACAATAGTCAAAAATGGTCGTCACAATTTTCATTCTTAATTTGCATCTTCTGATGGCCTCTTTACACCAAGCAGTAGTTAAAAAATCCAAAGACTCTTGATTTACTGTTAGAAATGACACAGAAAAGCAGCAAATCATCAAATTTAAGAAGCTGGAACCAACAAATGTTCAATAATTTTGCTGGAAGCAGGACTGAATCGGTTATTTGATTATCCATATAGTTGACCATTCATTCTTTTTCCATTGACCAATCGATTAATTGTTGCAGATCTAGTTACACGAGGTGTTACAATGGATAATCACGGCTTCAAAAATAAAGTTAATAAGGTTAATGTCTTTGTTACTTGACTGGTCAACCGTTATGTGTGTGCGAAAGCTCGGCGCTGTTACACTGAGGGTGGCACTGCGAGTGGCGTTCATCTTACCCAGGTCATGTTTCGTTTCTCTGGATTCACTAACGCTAAGAATCGCTGTGGTGCTGAGGTGTCGTAAAGGTGGTTATCAACCACAAAGTATCCATGAGCGGGGTCATGTGACAGAGTTGGAGTTTGCAGCTTGTTCCGTCAGCAGACCATGAACAATATATTAATCTATAATGTTAGATAAATACAAAGAGGTCAAACACAGGCTGAAAATAACACAGTTGCAGTTGCCAAATTGAGGTAGTACAGTTGGTGGAAAAAAGAATCACCAGCCGTGTAAGTCAGTAGCCTTGTATTATCACTGCCCCATCATTAGGGCACATGTAGATCTGGGCTTAATTAATATTTGTAGGCCTATTCTGTTAAATCAGTGACTTCCATAGATATACTCTTATGTTGTATTTTTTACAGTTGTAATTTCAGTTGTAACGCAGCAGTGCCAAATGAATTCAGGATCAAATAAAAACAACTTATATTAACAATAAAAACAAAACAGAGCGTCAGGGTCAAGACGCACACGTGAGCTCAGCGCTCTATTATGACTAATAATGTCATTTTCCTGAGAATTGATTGGTCAGCAAGCGGTCGCTTTCTACAAGTTCATCTCTTGCCTGGAAGGTAAACCTGCTGCGGAGAAGGTTAGCTGTGCCGTGTAAGTTACCATGGAGACGTACCTCCTTAAAAAGCCAACCAGCCTCGTAACTCTGAAAACCCAGATATCCCTTGCTAACCACAAACCCTGCTTCGTAGTACAGGCCTCGGGTGCAGCCCTCGCTGTGTTCTGACCTGCGCTGTGGCTGACGCTGTTCTTGTGTGCAGGGCCAGGGCCATCGGATACCGCCAGCACAACAGAGAAGCTGTGGGAGGGTTTTTCTCACAGATCGGAAACCTCTACATGGTCCATCACCTCTGGGGTACGGTCAGATTACAACTTTAGGCAAAATCCCCATGTTGATTTTCATGCTCAGTGGTTTAAAGCTGTGTCATTTAAACTGGGTCACTTGTTGTAATGAATCCACACATAATTATCACAAAACTTTGTTCTAGCTCTTTCAGCTAATTGATTTGTTTGGTGCTTGCAGCTTTGTTTTGGGTCTGTCCCAGAGCTCTGAATAGCTGAATAAACAAAATTAGAAACTATTTGATGAACATGGAGCAATTAGGAAGCAAATTCATCCATCAGGAGTTTATGGATGACTTCAATATTGGATCTAAATCCATCCGTGGACACAAACACGACTCCACATGTTGCTGTGTGATATAAGGTTCACCATACCAACTTTATTTTTGGAGGTGATCAAAAACATCTAACTTTACATCCCACACGACCGTGCAGGGTCTCCATTTTATAAAAAGCAGAGTGCTACAACATGTTTGGTTTGCTGATTGCAGCCTACAAAGACCTTCAGTCCAGAGAAGACACGAGGAATGGCGCCTGGCAGCAGGAGGGCTGGGATGAAGTGGTGTACTACACAGGTGAGGGCAGATAATTGAGAGCTTCCCTTTGTCTGGACCAAGAACATATTGAGCCTGATCAATGTCAGGGCTTTATACTATCAGGACACACTAACTGAACTGGAAATCTCTTCTCCAGTTCCTCTCATTCAGCACATGGATTCCAGGATTATGATCCCGACAAAGGCCTCCCCGCTGCAGTGAGACCAGACGCAACCCTGGAAGATCGCATCGAGCGGTGCCATTTTGAATGTTACGTCACCCCAGAGCATCATTATCAGGTCTTCAGCTGTCGTTTCAGTGCGGCCGGTCACCGTCCCCTCTCTGTTCTTGTCTTTAGTTTAGGACAGAGGACAGAGGATGTACCACTGTCTGCCATGTATCTAAATTTAAAGTGTTAGGCCAGGCTTCCCTGCACACTTTGAGTTCTGGAGCAGGAACAAGTGGCCAATTTAAACTTCCTGTTCCAGTTACATGAAAAGACGAGCAGCTCGATGTACAGTGCAGTAGCTATTAATTTACTGACTGAAAGAACTAACATTTGGAAGGTTTGTGTTTGAGGTGTGCTGAGAAGTGCCACTTTAATTTAAGCCATGCTATTGCTGAGTGAGAAGAAGCCTGTATATACATGGAAAGTAGTGCAAAATGTAAATCATTTTATCTCAAATCTTTGTTTTTCTCCAACCACTCCTGTTACTTTGTCCTGGATGTTCCTGAGTTCTCTGTCATGGCCATGTTGATGTTCCACGGTGTTGTGTTTGTAACTACGCCCTCTATTTTTCTTTATTTCTTGTAAAGACAGCATGCTTGTTTTTAAACTTATTTCTTACCCAGTGTGTTTTAAAGGGGCAAAACTATCATGTATGATAAACTTATGGCGAAACAAGTGTTACTTGCCAGTGGCTGATTCAGTCTGTCCCTAAACGTGCAGTTGTGCTGCTGCATATTGTGATATCAGATTTTACTGTTAAGGAAAGCATGTTTATCTTGTCTTTTTGCTCCTCGGTTACCAGAGGACAACATGGAAGGAAGGAGGAGACGCAGATTAAAGCAGTACAAACAACACTGTTGACAGCATGTTCTCATGTTTAATACTGAGGTTCTCTACAGGACCGGCAGGTCTGGTTACATGTCATAGTGTCAGTACAGAATTAAAACATTTGTATTGCTCATTGCACATCTTGTAACATGCGGGAGTTGTTATAAACCACCTACAGATTATGATGCGAAAAGTGCCTAAAATCACCACATTGACCTCCACATAGACAGTGTTTGGTTAGTCATTTACTATCTTTTAGTATTAAAAAAACCAACCGGGCAATATCCCCATGAAGCAACGTTTACGCTTTAGTAATGTAAACATTTTCATTATAAAAATCTATTGAAAGTTGACCAGTGCGCATCAGATAAAAACATCAAAAGGCACACTTCAGGTGCAAATATAAAATGTACTCTTAGTATCTTTAAATCTTTTCCAGTTCCTTTAGCAGCTCGCTGAAGCTTGTCACGTACCATGAGGACTTTTCCTTAACCTGCGACCTGATGACATTTCCCCCGAATCCGATGAAGGCGCTCTGAGGGGGGGAGAGAAATGATGCCGTCATTGGCACTGTAGCTGCAACAAGCATTATTTGCCTATCAAACAAGCAAATGTGCACCCACCAACCTGGAAACTGGGAGTTTGAACAGCTATGACGTTTACATGCACATAGTATTCCAACTATTAACAATGACAAATGGAAATGAATATTCCACCAATATCCCCATTTCCATGCAGCTGTGCATGTTCTGATGAGAAATGCTTAGGAGAGGCACAGTATCCAGAAAAACCCACCTACAACAGGAATGACACCAGCACATCCCACCTCTTACTCGGAAAATACTACGTTCCAAATAAGGTTTAATTAGGAAACTCCAAGTGGAACATGCTGTTTATATGACCTGGGTCATACTCTGAGTTACAGTGGAGGATGAGTGTGCACACTAAAGGAGAACACTCACAGCAGGAGGGCACGCCTCCAGGTCAGTAGCTCCATCTCCGATCATCACCACGGTCTTAAAGCCATACTGCTTCTTCAGAGTGCTGATCACCTTTCCTTTCCCGCCGCTCTCGGCTGTGGGCTGACTTTCATCGAAACCAGCGTACTCCCCTGGAAGACACGCACAGTTCTGTTCAGACATGTAGACACTTCTGCAAGAGTGACACACGGAGCCTCGCTCTTACCATTGAAGTAGAACTTGAGGCGGTTGGCGTAGACGTGGTCCCGCGGAATGTTGAGCTGAGCGGCCACGTGTTCGACGATGCAGCGGAAGCCACCTGAGATGAGGAACACCTTTATGTTGTGTTGGTGCAGACAGTCCACAAGTTCCCTGCATACAGACAGACGACCGTGAATCCACCCTCAACTGACAAAGACAGAGTTTTTACTTGACTCTTCATGTAGTAGAGGCAACAAAATCTCGTGGAACCAGTGGGCTTCCGTCTCATTCGAGTGTGGATGCGTCATTTTGTAAACAAACCATTAAACGCACATCAGAGTTAATGTGAATGAATATACACAAAGAAACTGGAAACGCTTGAAATGAAGAAATATTAGACCTTTGCATACCTTAGAAGTTGTATGAACTTCCACTAAACTGGTCTTCTACACACGTTTAACTGCTGATATGCAGGACAAAAAACAAAATGACCTGTTTACATCCTAATATTGGCAAATGTTCTTTCTTCCTAATTGAAAGATTACAAATTACTTCATTTCACAAGTTCAACTTTGACTGGAGGGGGACATGAAATTCACACAGATGGCCTCTTTATGTTAACAGTAAACTTGTGTTGTACACTTCCAATTATGCTGTGCCGGAAGGTTTGGATCCTAAATCCACTCTTTGTCTTGTAATGACTTCCAGACCTATGCTGCATTATTTAGGGGTTCTCATCATTCTTCTTTTCCTTTTAATTACACTGGCACAGCAGAAAACAAGCATGGCCTTTTTGGCAGGATTAATCACCATGATGGGACATGTTTAGCTTGTTAATTTGTTAACTCTCCTGCGAGCAAAGACGTGTAGCTTCGCACGCTCACCTGATGCCCGGAGTGAGCTGAGGTGGGTGGTCTGTGATCAGTTTGTTCACTTGCTCCCTGGAACAGCGGATGATGGAGAGCCGCTCGGTCAGGGCTGCTTTAAATGTCATCGAGCCTCCCATAGCCCTGCGAGTCCTGAAGGACGGAAAAGAGCAAGAAATCCAGTGTAAGTGTAAAAGAACCAAAAAAAAAAAAAAACCGCTGTTTTGTCGGCGCGATGTTGCCAGCACACACACATTTCAGTGACTGCATCGCCCACACCGCAGAACTTGGCCAGTTCATCTATGCCTTCCTCTCTGATGACCGTGCTGTCCACATCGAAGCAGACAGCCTCAGCTCTGCGGAACAGCTCCTTGGCCTGCGATTGCGTTGCCATTGTGCTGGAAAAGTGAAGAGCGCACAGTGTGAAAGAGCGAAAGAGAGCAACAACTGTAGCGGCGTGTCACTCGGGATGAGTTAAGCCCTGAATGCAGCGGATGCCTCCGGTCCAGTGAAGCAGCGAACGGGGCCGAGGTGCCCACAGTGTGTGTGTGTGGGCCTCGGCCCGGCGGAGCTGAGCTGAGCTGCATGCATTCAGCCCATATGATGCACGCGATGAGCCGTGGACATCCTCTCCCCGTATTGCGTCACCCCAAGCAACATGCAGACGGCGACAGAGCCCCACAAATCACGTGAGGTCTCAACTCGGTTAACGGGGCCCCTCTGCTCGCCTTCTGGAGCGACATCTCGCTGCTACACGACCGCACAATACGACCCAAGACTGCGCTGTCGCCATGGTTGGAGGATGTTACCTGTCCGGCGCAGTTCACGTCGCCCGGCTTGACCTTAAAGCCGGCTCGGCTCGGCTCGGCTGTCGGTGCTGAGGTGAACACAGAGGATAATGTCCGTGCAGGGACATCAAACATGCAAACGACGCGCTCGGCACTTACCGTAACTGCGGCGGTAGTAATGCAAGCGGCAGCTTTGGCATCTGCGAGGGCACCGTCGACGGGGAACGGATGCGCCGGTTGTCGCTTCGACCAATCAGCAGTAAGCCGCGGAGGGACCGCCCACTGGCGCCTGGCAACGTCCCGGTAGGACGGCGGCGGCTTGTTTATGTGGGGAGGGGCGGGGCCAAACTTTTCACCTCTTTCTGGCGATACTTCTTGTCCGAATTTAACTGGCAGGGGTAGGAGACTATTATTAAAAGATATAATAAATCCAAGCTGCATCAGACATGGCCATTTATAATGAACTGATCACAAAAGCACATATGAATGCAATTTAAATAAAATTGTTTCTACTAACATA
>KV751316.1:4465023-4487180 GCA_001698575.1 Mola mola
GCTAACAGGAAGATCAGCTTCTGCAACTGTCGACCTGGATATAGGGGTGAGGTTTGCACCTAAAAGCACCTCAATGTATTTACTGTAGAGCTCCATGCGTTTTTAGTGGCATTAGAATGGGTTGAGCGGGACAAATTGAGGAAAGCCTTTGTCTGTCGTGATTCAGTTTCAGCTCTATATTGTCTCAACTAGTTATCGGCAGGATTTTGTGTATGAAATATTATCTATGAAGAAGAAACGGACGTCGACAGATGGCAGTGGTGAGACGTTTAGGATTCAAGCTGCCGTTAAAACACAAAGAAGATGAAGATTTAGGCTCCACGTGTGTCTCAGCCAGGACACCCCACATTGCCTCTTGAAATGTCTCCTTCGTGCTATCTGGTTTGCTGTTTAAGCGAGACAAACTTCGAAAACACTCGGCTGAAGCGGATCGAAGGTAACATTAGCTCATCACGTCCCGGCTACGTTTGCTAGCATTAGGCTTGAGTACTGACGTGGAAAGCGTGGCGCATATGGCTCCCGCTCTCAGGACGTTGTTCTATTAAGTTGCAACAGTAGTAACTCAACTTTAACATCAAGCTACTCCATTGCATGTCCTCTGTAACGTATTTCACTTTGGTATATGACTTGCATGATGTAAAACCAGACTGAAGATAGTTCCATTAGTGTTTAAAGAGTTAATCCTACTAGGCTTGAATAAATGCCTGTGGGATTGTGCATATTTGAGTCTTAGCTTGTGATCATTGCTCAGGATACATTGATGGGGATGATGGTAAGACGTGACTCATCATCAAAGAGCTCAAATCTGTAGGAGATCTGGATCACATGGAGAGTCCCAGCCTGAAAGTGTGATCGATGATATAACAGGTAATTCAGATTTCATAATAATCTGTATTTGACTGCATGGCTGAATTCTGTATTACTCTTGAAATAGTAAATGCAGTCAGACACCATGCTAAAGTAACGTTTTCACACACTGACTTTGCAGGATAACGGTGCTAATTCAGTGCCTCATTCTTATGTCAGAGTGATAACAGAATATATGGTCACCATAAATATTTCTTTTGACACTTTGAAGTTGAAATTTCCCTTTTGAATTGAACCTGATCTGTGTTGCTAACCCATTTTTTAAGGAGAATAAATCAGCTCAGTAACACAAAACCTCTATTCTTTTTGTTCCAGCATTTGTTGAAATCCGTGTTCATGGAGAAGTGCAGTACTACAGGTCACACAATGAAGTAATGCTACGACCGACCTTCAGAGTGTGAAGACAAGAACAGTACGTTTGTATGGGCTGTTACGCAGTGACTTGCGTCATTATTTTTAATTGTATCTCAGTGAAACTTCCACTGAGGCATGGCCGAATTCTGTCCCAGCTGCTCTGTGTTGGATACAGTCAGACACCATGCCAAAGCCTCGTCTCATTTCTGCTTATTTACTGGATGAGAGCTCCTCTCGGCCTCATGCAGCTGTAAAGGAATGAGTACAATGACTCTCATGCCAGCATGAGAAAAATAAATTTATTCCTCGAGAATGCAAGAAATAAGAGCATAGATGACGATTATTATGGTCTGTGATCTGTTTTACTCTAAATGCCCTTTTTTTTTTTTTTTTTTCCTCCCCCCTCTACCCATAGCTCCACAAAGGGAACAGTGACAGCACCACCTGCCCACAGAGAAATGTTTATACTTGGAACATATTGTTAAATATATTGTTTAAACCTGTAACTGTGTTCATATGTGTCTTGTCTGTTTATAAATAGTAAATTTGAAGTTATTGGACAGAGAAAAATAAAGGCGATATCTAAAAATCAAAGTCTTCAATATCGTTTGGATTTTAATATACATTTTAACAGATTATTAACAGTCATGTCTGGGCTGTTACAATATGTCCTAGTGATGAAATACTGCACATGTAAGCCCATGCTGTTTCAAGTATGTACGTTTATATTTAAACTCAGATCACCTAACTTAACTTGATTAAAGTATGCTAAGACTCAATTTTAAAAATGTTTGCAGGGCATCCCTTGTATAGCCAGAATTTTCTTAACTGATCCTGAATATGACTTAAAAATTACAATTCTAATGTTGAACAAAACAAACATATTTTATGCAGCCAAAGAAACTAAAAACCTCGTATCCATGTTGGACAAATATTCAAATATTTTCTTTAAAATGCCATTTGTTTTTATAATCGTGTTCATCTACATGACAGTATTGCCACACTTGGTGTCCCTTGAGGTAAATGAATCCTAGTGTAGTAATCAACCTGTGAGCAAAGCATTCTGTTCACGTTAAAGAGACTTAAATCCAGTTCATTAAATACCAATTCACTGCTCATATAATGGACAATAGAAGGAAGTTGCAGCAGTTGAGTCCAGATGTGCTCATCGTCACCAGATGTGTTGCACTGGCTCATCAGCCCCGGCCATCAACGACAGCAGGATGGCTTTGGGAGTGTTCTCAAATAGCGCTGCCCTGTTCTGAGTTTGGCCCTTCTTGACCCAGTGGCCATACATCTTGAATGTGCACGCGTCGATGAGCTTGCGGATGGGCTTCACGGCGTACGGGTCACTCTTGATCACTTCCTTGGTGACAGGTTTGGCTCGGCGGTAGTTGCAGTAGATTCGCATTGTGGCGAGAACAGTCAGGCAGATGACCTGAGGGAGAAAGTCACAATATTAGAATTCACTGCTGGCGTGGATTAGTGTGAGAATATTAAATCACTCTAATAACTCTTTGATCATTAAAGACTCTCATGTTACACCTGCAGACTATGCTTTACATCTTCCCTGCTTTCTGTACTATGAGATTTCCTGCTCCTACTTTCCAGGAATCAATTCATTTCAGTGCACAATGAAATCAATTAGAAAGTGCACCAGTGAATACTTGTTTTATATGAAACTGTAAAATGGCCAAGATCAACCAAAACCATATTTAGAAAATATTTAAACTTAACTCAGAAAATATATTCTCAATTCCGAGATTATTGCCTGAGATAGAATTTATGAGCGTGGCAATAGGCCATTTGATTCATTTTGTTGCATCTAAGTAGTTGGTGATCTTGTGAGTCACAGTGATGTCTGCATTCATCTTGATAAAACTTTCATTCATTCGTTCAGGACACAAAGGTATCTGCCTTCAGTTTGTCTTACAGGCTTTGATCATATGACAAATTGAAGAATGTACAGTATGATGTGTGTTTTTGGGAACTGCAACTGGTTTTCTTTCAAACAAAGAAATCGCACCTTGAAGCGCCTGTACGGACTGAACTGCCGCACTTCATCCACCACATACTGCGAGAAGAAGGGGTGGTTTAGGGCATCAGTAGCTGTGAAACGCTGCTTTGGGTCTACAACCAGCATCCGAGAGATCTGAAGAAACCACGTGGAGAGTGTGATTCATTAAACCTTCCTACAGCATCGAAATCTGATGTCACTGTACGGGTACTACCAGATCTTTAACAGTGTCCGAGCGATCCTCCCATTCTGGAGACAAGAAGTTGTACTCCCCCGCTAAGATCATGCGCAGCATCAGCATCTGTTTCCTGTGCCAGAAGGGAGGAGATCCTGCAAGCAGCGTGTACATAATCACCCCTGCACTCCATCTGCAGGCACGAACCAGAGGAGCATCAGTGCTTCAGGAACGCCATGAGTTTTCATTTTGTACATACTGTAAAAGTTGGGGGCGCGATGTATGGCAGGTGATTGCATGATTGCATGCATCTTAGAGTGGTTTATATCAGACACTCGGGTGTGGTTCTGGTCTCTGCACACTCACATGTCCACGGCAGTCCCATATCCTGCGTGTCCAGCGTCCATGGAGCACTCAATGATCTCAGGGGCGAGGTAACCAGGTGTCCCACATATCTCTGTGTTTTATAGACATGCCAAACCTTCAGCACCCACATTTACAAGGCCTGAAAAATGTTTACCACTGATCACCTCCTACTGTGTATGCCACAACACAAATGAAAAAAAAACATTTTTGCTGCTGTGTTTTCTGCTGTGTTTGCTTAAGTTGCACATCAAACCTGGATGTTGGTAACTGTTTAGGATATTACTATTTTTCAGAGGAAATGTGTGATTTGGATCAGGATGGTAATTTGTAAGTTGGTAAGTTTTTTCTGAAACACTTTTGTCAATGACCCCTCCACTGCCTCCAGTTACACAACAGTTTGGTGAGACTCTGTCCCAGGGAACTTCATCTGATAATAATAACACAGCTTTTATGACAGAAAGTTTAGGTAATCCATGACAAAAGTAGTCACACATTCTGCATGCTGGGGACCACCAAAATGCCTTCAAGAACCCCTCTGCTTTCTCAGAAAAGAAACTTTTCCTCATAAAAGGAGCCAAAATACTGCTTTCACTGACCTTTGAGCCGCTCTCCGGCCTTGATTTGCACGGCAAAGCCAAAGTCTGTGAGTTTGATGTTCGCGTGGTCGTCTAAGAGGATGTTCTCGGGTTTCAGGTCCCGGTGGACGATGTTCTGGCTGTGGAGAAACTGGACCACCTCCAGCAGAACGCGCATTATATTCCTAAAACCAGCACACACACAGCATCAATCTACTTCACATCTTCAAACAATTGGGAACTTTAATTGATCGCTTCACTCTCCCTGACCTGGTTTCCTTCTCACTCAGAGTAACTTTTTCTGTGAGGTAGTCGAAAAGTTCTCCCCTCTTCATCCTGAGGGAAAGAAAGTACAACTTCTGAACAGCGGCTGCTCGCATGAGCTTCTAATATCTGTTTAAACTCTGATGGTAACACTCACAGGTCAAAAACCAGGAAGAAGAAGGCTTTGGACTCATAACAGTCTTTGAGTTGTACTGGAGAGTAGAAACAACTTTGAGGTATTTTTTTCAATACGTGACAAGTGGCTCTTTCAAGAGCAAAGGCTGAACAAGCAGGTCAGTGGGGCAAGGGACTGGCACTTTTATGAGATTATAATCCTGGCCTAGACCACAGTGTTAAATTTAAGGTGCAGTAAGGTCATCCCAGGACATCAAATACAGGCGCTTTGGACCAGCAGTCCAAAGTGTCTGTATTTGATGCTCACACAACAGAGAGGCTCAGACCGATCTGGGAGGGCATGACTCCATCATATCTGTACAGCGAGTGTTTGCTGCTGTGTCTGTCAGGGGACTGAGCGCGCTCACTGATTTTGTCCTGTCCGCACACTTTCTTGAGGATGTCGATCTCCTTCACTGTCGCCTCTCTGACCTCCTCGATCTCCTGCGGGGTCATCTTGTCCGAGGGAGTGATGTCGATGATCTTCACTGCGTAATCCCGAGACGTGCACTTGTCCACGCAGCGCCGTACCACGCTGCTCACTCCCCTGGGGAAGACAGAAGACAGCCATTTCCTCTTTTGTGTTTATGCAGCTGGGCCCAGGGGAAAACACATGTCTATCAGTGTGTGTTTTATCCATTTTGAAGGATCATTTAGAGCAGTGGCTCCCAGCCAAGAGGGCAAGTCTGCCTCAGTGGGACATTAAAGATCAGAGTGTTTACAAGGGGCTTTGGTGTCGTTAGATGTTTAAAAAAAAAAACCAAAGAGTTCATAAAAACTATTTTCAAAATAGATGCATTTCCTCGGTCAAAATTAGTGGACTGCAACCTTTCAACAGATTCAGAGAGTAGCTCATTCTTGTTATTTTCTGCAGTCAGAACGTCAGTAGACTAGTTTATGAATTCAACAAAAATGCTAGAAAAATGTAAATGTTTATGATTACTCATCAAAATCAAGAAAGAAAGTGTTTGGTTTGACTAGGACAAAAGGTGTCATTTTTATTTACAGCGTGAAGTCAAAGAATTACGAGACCATACCAAGAGAACTTGAGTATTTAAGTGTCTGGGGGCCACTGGTGGGCCTCGCAGCATCAGGCAGTAGGCCATGGAGGCAGTGAGTATTACTGCCAAAATTGGTATATTATTACAGTATTATTGTCGTTCACAAATGAAGTTATTTTTATATGTGTTCAAGACCTCACACAAGGAAAACATGTCAAATTGAAATGCTTATTTTCGAAGACCAGTCACAGATAAGCATATTTTACCAGTCCTGCCAAACATCTGCTGCAGCTGGCTAACAAATGCAGGGGCACAAAATGAAAAAAATTTGAACATAAAACTACAGGTGAAGCTGTGTGCGGTGAGAAAATATAAAGATGATGCTGAGCTGTTTGCCTGGTTTGCTGGATTAATTGCCCATTCCATGGGTCAAATAATGTTCTGCTTTGTAAAGGGGGTCGTCAGAAGTTGGCCTTACAGCTACAAAAGGTTGAGATGCCTGATTTAGCGGACACCAAACAGACACTCTGACTGGGCCCCCCCGAGTCAGAGAGTAATTTCGCTCACATTACTCACATGTAAGTCCGATCCTGATCAGCTCTCAACACTAAATCTTTGTCAACAACGTGCCAAAGTAATTGAATGTGGCCTCCTCGAAAGCCGCGCACTTATGTGACAGCACCACCATCTGACAGATGGGGGAGTGAAAATAGCCTTTCAGGAGATCCATTCAGCTCACTTTTGGCCTCTGCACCTGAGCATTAGTTTCACACTGAAGCGTCTGTCTTAAAATAAGCATTATTGATGTGTGAGCAGCTCCTATTGGACACAATGTTAGAAACTGGATGTTCAACCATGGTAACCAAATATAAGTCTCTGCCTATTATATCACATTTTAATGCCTCTCCATACTGACATGGTAAGAAGTCAGTTGGAGGTCCTGGTACATGTTTTTTGTGTGTGTGTGTGTGTGTGTGTGTGTGTGTGTCCTTTGCACAGGGCCAGGCGGTCTCCACTTATTTCCATCCTTGTGGTAAGATAAGATGAGCACTTTGTGGCTGTAGCTTCATAATAAAAGTGAATATATGAAAGTGGTCTGATCAAACGCTCAGCAACAAAGCAATGAGCCACAGTTTCACCAGCAACCAAGTTTCTTTTCAAAATGCATCAATATAACATTTTCTCATCAAAGACAAACATTCATTGGTTGTGACCAATTCAAAGTTTAAAGTTTGATCTTCCTGATATTATTTGAATATTTCTAATCCCAAAGAAATTCTAAAAATTCAATATATATACAGTATATTTATACTGTAATATGTCATTAGTGTTGTCTTTTCCTGGTTTTAAAGGCTGCATTACAGTAAATTGATACCATTTTCTGAACTTCTCAGTGTTCTACCTGTTCTAACGTTTGCCTTCGCCCACTTCAGTCATTAAACCAAAACGACTAATTATTATCAGAAATCTCATTGTTTTAATATTTTGCCCCCTATCAGTAGTCGTCCCTACAATATTGTTGCAGCATCAATATCAAAGTATAGAAAACAGAGCCCAGGAATTGTGCACTCACACACCCTGCTGACTGCGAAACAACCAGAGAGAGCAAAGCCTTGGCTTATCATCTCATCCTCAGTAAACACAGTGGTGGATTATATGCAACATTGTACTAGTTTTTATCAAACTCACTTTTTTTGAAAAGTGCTACCTATTTTGGTTCTATTTTTAGCTATATTACTTTAAGTTGTTTGTTTTTTTTAATTATTATTGTTATAGTGTGTATTTTACTTGTATTCTTTTTTAAAGAGAGAACCATACATAATTGTATTGTACCCAGTATAGAGACAATGCCCAGTTACACAGTCCTAGCATTTATGACGCTCAGGAAAAATATTGTGATATATACCACATCTTGTGTTTATGATGTGAAATTAAAAGAAATTCACCTGGTCAGTAACTGAACGAGGTTCTAACTTGTGACCAGACGCCCACAAGAATACCTCTGCTGGAGGCCGATGTAAGACTTCATGAACATACCTTCCCAGAATCTCTTTGGGATCATACTTGTCGTAGAACTCCTGGGCTCCCACCCAGTCAGGGATCTCCTCCTCTTTGGTCATGATGGCTGTGATGGCAGTTCACCGGCGAGGCTGTGCGACTGCTCCCCTCTTACAGCTCCCAGCAGGTTTCCTGCCTGGGTTTATGCCGTCAAAGGTTCTTTCTTAAATCATAACACGTAAATCAGCACAGTTTGCAGGAAGTCGTGGTGAGGATGCTTTAACTGATAGGCTGGTTAAACCATTAGTTAAGGCACACTATTAATCAGCAAACATAGACATATTTTACGCAGAAGTTGTTGCTGGATGAAATTTCCCAAATAACAGGATTTGCTTCTTCAAGCAATTTCAAGATAACCCCGAGGAACTTTGTCACCAGCACATTTAAAGTCATTTCTAGTCTTTTCATAGATGAACGTAACCAAGAAAAAAAAAAAAAAAAAGCAAAACACTTGCAGCATTTAAGTACTTCACGTATTGTTTGACTAATATGTAACAATAGATCAAGTTTTATAATACACTGGGGTAAAAAGCTGAATATTTTCATCTAATAAAGTATGAAATAAATATTAACTGGTCGTCAGAGTGTCTAACTGGAAAGTTTACCTGATGTAGATGCCTTTTTCTATAATGATGATTCTGAGACTTTCACACAAGTTTGCATGAAGTTTGTGACACCAGCTTTGCTGCCCTCGTGCTGCTTGTAACAGGATCTAACATACTTCAGTGATCCCATTACATTTACCACCACTGTTGTGACCCACATATCAAGGGGTGCACACCGATAAAGTTGTGTGCCAGTGTGAGAAGTAGATAATCTTGTCACAATCTGACCGTTTGTAAGCTTTAAGTAATACATTTAATAAAAAAAACACTCACCGTGTCCCGTGATCCTCAGTCACTGATATGAAGGGCGTCCTTAATTATTTTGTCAGCAGAGGACGAACAGAAAGGTCCGGTTTAACTGCTGCTGTGGCCGCTGCCATCGCAGAGGGTGAGCTTTTAATGTCAGATGCCAAAAATAAATTGTTGCTCCCACCGGCAGCAACACTCTGTGCACGCATCCGCACAAAAAGCAGATCCATGAAATAACACCCTGCAGCTCCTGCCCTCACTGGGAGGCGTTCAGACAGTCATGACTGCTCTACATTTGCAGCAATAATTCACATGCAGCATTCACCTCAAGGATCTGGAGTCTGGAGTGACACTGACAGGTGCTGGAGTCTCCTGCGATCCCAGTGTTATGAGTGTTAAACTAATTATAGAAATCAAGTGTAAAAATATAATTTTTTTCAGGAATACAGTGAAATAAATGAGCACTGGTTCACTGGTTATGATTTAATTGCTTTATTAGTTTTAAACGTTGATTCAAACAAACTGTGGATGTCCATAATCCAGCAGGTGGAGGCTGGCAGGGTCACAAGCTACCATGCAATTCACTGGCTTTTATACATGTGTATATTATTTAAGTAACTTTAAATTAAAAGCCCTGAAGCTATTGAAAAAAAAACCCAAAAAACACCTCAAGTCTACTCAAAGAATGCAACACCTAAATATATAAACATTATTTATAAGACTATTCTTATAAGCGCAGCAGCACTGTCCTGAGCAGGAATAGAATGATGCTGTCTGATTTTAATCAGCTGTAAAATTAAAAATATGTTCATTGTTGTTGAGAATCACACCCTCACAGTATCCTGTGGCTGCTCATTTCAGTGTGGGCACCCAGGTTTCAGACTCAGTCTCATGACAGACCTGGAGAGAAAATTACGAGTTTAATTAGAGTTGTTTTATACTTCCCACCAATTCATATTAATCATCAACTGATCTGGCGTATTTAAAAATCTACTGTACAAGGGGAAAAAGCTGTTTATATGATTTCAAACCTGCTCCTCCCTATGGATATTTTGGGTACTGCAACTCATTACATCACATACATGATGCAAAGTAGTGAATAGTCATTGGCCTGTGACGTCTACGTGACAGTCTCCTTATATGGGAGTGTTACATTAAACATAAAAAGGAGAGCAAACCAACAAACTGTTGGAATGCCATGCCAATGACACATACGCCAACAAGCTTTAAACCATTAGATATTCTAATTTGACATAAATGGCCAGACATATTTCCAGTGATACACTTTTCACTCACCGTTAGCAAACTTGCACTGTTTGAGCACCTCACTGAAGCCCTCGCAGAGTCTCAAGTCGCTCTGGTTTTGTGCACATTCGACGAACTGTTTAAGCTCATAGGAGCACGCCTGCTGCTGCTGAGGCTCCTGCTGGTACATGGGCTGAGCCTGGTACGGCTCCTGAAAAAACAAAAGGCAGGTGACGCGATCTTTCACATGTCTACTGTTCATGTACAAAATTTAAATTAGGTTCATGATACAGACACAACTGCGGGTTGTACCCATAATTGGTAACTGTCTGTGTATGACATTATATGTTATATATATATATATATGTCACAGCATTAATATGGTTTAGGTTGTTCACAGTAATCTCCCTTCATCCTTACTGATCTTCTCCACTAACTCCAAAAACATTCTCCCTTGCTATTTCTCTCACCTTCTATGTGACAGACACACTACTCTGCCCTGAAGCTATTCCAGTCCTATGACTGGTTAAACCGTAGTTTGTTTACCTGGTATGTGACATCAGGCCTGGCAGCCTCCGAGTGTCCTCCACCGAAACCTCCAGTCATGGCATGGCCAATGGTGTGTCCTACTGCAGAGCCCACTGCCACGCCGGCAGCGGTGCTCGCCATTTGGGCAAACAAGCCAGGCTGTCTGGGTGCTGCAGCCGGAGCGCCCACAGCTGACGGAGGAGCCTGCATTGGTGCCGGGGCATAGGAGGGAGGAGGTGCAGCCCTGGCCATAGGTGGTGGTGACGCTGGTGCCCTGTTGTAAAAAGAAAAGAAAAGGAAAATAAACTTTAGTACAGTTCAAAAAAAAAAATTTGGTAACTCAAGAGTGACTGACTCACTCCATTAACCACTAATACAACAAGGACAATAAATAATATGCATTAAATCAGGACAAATAGACAATCCCTAAACTTATACTTATATAAAGTTAACACGTCATTGGGGAAAATTAATTCTATTTAAAACTGCTCAAATTGTGGAAGTGTTAAAACAGTATTAATGACTGGTGCTATATAGCAAGTCAGGTGTGAGAACTGAATGCCGTAACAGCACACTCTAGTGTCATAGATGTGAGGATTCCTCTGGACAGTTTGGCATCAGAGTTGATTTGAACAAATTCAGAATACAACAACCTGGACTGAAAGTCCACAGCTTTCTCACAAGATGACAATACACGTAGATTATACGTGGGTCCATCATGACCAACCATGGAGGTATGTTGATAGATATTAGGTTAGAGGCATTCGTTGTACATGTAACATAACACTAATTTACAGTGCAGCTCTAGGGGAATTAGTTCTTAGCGCCTGTAGTTTTGTTTACTCGTAGAAAGTCTAATCATGTGTAATGATGTAGGGATGCCTAAAACAGGTACTGTTGGCTAACGTTAATGCTAAATAACCGCTAGGCAGATTACACACGGTGACCTTCAGTGACTTTTGACGAAATTAAAAACGAAAAAATTTAGAGGTACTACAGCCATTATAAATGAATGCATTAGGTGAGTATTTTTAATGTCCCGACAACCCAGAACTATGCACAATAACTGTTAGGTTAGCGCTAGCATCAGTGTTAGCCTCCACATCGTCTTGCGAACTGACACATGAGGACGTTACCTGGCTGGCGGAGCCATCCTGGACGTTCGGCTTCTGCTTCCTCTGGGCATTTTTTAAAATTATTGCTGTATCAGTGAGCTTCTCGGTTGATAACAAAAAAATGGAATACTGACTGAGAACCCTTCTACACGCACACACACGTCGACCTTCGGCTAATCCGGAACTTTCTGTGTTACATCATATGTATCTCGGGTAACTTCCGGTAGCACAGACAAACGCAACGCTCACGTCATTTACGTGTACATTTATGTAATGGCACTTTTTAATTTATGGACAAATCAATGCGGATTCACAAGATCAGAATTTCTTCCTGAATAATACAGATGTTAATAAAATAAGATTTCAATCGCTTTCCTAAAATAAACGCACGCGATAACATTTTAAACTGACGCAACCCTTCAAATTTTCCTATAATTTATGTCTTAAATTACAGTACATTAATTTACACTGGCCTATAAATCCCTTTTCTTTCTGCACAAGAAAAATTCACTGACATTAGGTTTTCAGTAAAAAGAATTATTAAAATCCTTAGAATAGCAAAGTTTTTTATGTCCCTCATTAAAATTATGACTGTATAAAGATTATATGAATATTAAGTATTTTTTATGTCATGAATTTAACCACTGGATACAAAATGCCTCCTGTATACCAGGAATAACTTCCTGCTCCACATAATGGTTGGAGGCTCACTCCTTAAAATAAGTAGCAATAAACCAGCAATAAATAGAAAAAGAAACATATAGTGTCAGACTATATACCATATATACACCATGTTACAAAGTGAAGCTCACACATATAAATGGAGGAACAAGAAGAAAAAAAACATAAATGATCATAACTTTTCTTAAATAAAAATATTCACAGTATATGCAGCTATTCAGAATTCATTTTAAATGTTACAAACAATAAAGATGTTACATCAGTTTTTATATATGTCCTTCCAACATGAAGTGCTTAAATACTTCATTACAAATTTATCTTAGGTGAATCAAACATTGGAGAGGCAAAAAATAATATTTTTTAATGTTAAAGCTGTTGAATGAAAATATCTTATACATGATTGTTATGTTTTCTTCGTGTAATCCTTGATTTAATAGTCATTGCTGGCCACGAAAGCATTGTCAACATTGCACATTACATTACACAAAATAAGAATTCATGTTTTTTTTTTTTTTCGTTTATTCATTTGGTTTGGTGTATTTACAGTATGTGCAAAATCAATCTTTTTTTTTCCTTTTCTGATCTCTTAACAAAAATATCTGGTCATGTACCAGTAGATTATAGCAATGACAAGCTTTTATTTTTGACATGTACATTCGGGTATCTTTGTACCACAACTGAGAATTTCAAATTTTTTAATAACCCTAAAATTATATGTAGCATTCTACAACCAATATCTATTTCAAGATTTTCCTTAAATAAGGAAAGCTCACGACTTTTTCTGCACTAAAGCCAAACAGTAAGACATGTTACTCTTTCTTCCCTCTCTTCTTTTTATCTGAAAATTTCCGTCGCTGATGGTGTCCGCCGCCTCGCCATGATCGGTTTCCTTGTGCTCTTCGACCTTCCCAGGCTGGCATTGGAGGCTCAATTTCCCCCGGCCGTCCTCCTCTGTCTGGTACGCTGCCCATCAGCGTCTAGTGAGAACAAAGACAGGTTAGCAACCATCCATAGAGACGTCTATATTCAGCACTGCAGATAGCGTGTGTAGTTGTGTACAGTCGTACCTTATAGATGGGGGTGCTTGTAGTTCCAGGCCTGACTGGCTCAACGAAGGAGTGATCCTCTCTGGCAGCGATCAGAAGAGACAAGGAGACTTGGGAGGAGCTGGTGAGGGATGAGAGGGGAGGGACTGAGGCCAACGCCTTACTGCGTTCCTGTAGGTAAAAAAGAACAATTGTTGACATCAGAACACAGAGTAACAAGCCTATTTTGTCCCCTGATGTGGTCGGGGATCCCCAATAGATCCCTATTGGCTGAGTAGCTTATCTTCCCAGGTTCCACATACAGTAAGATCACTAACTAGATAAGCATTTCAGTGAATGGAAAGCTGTAATTACAGATATGAATGGTCCCCAGAGCGCCTCCATGAGATCAAAATTTGTCCAACACTTTGATTTGTAACCAAATGCCTTTAAAACTAATGACAATCTCGTCAGTCTCAAATGAAAACACTGCAAAGATGTTTAAACTATGGTTCCAACACCTTCAGAGAAATCACAGTGGAGGATATAAGGCTGTCGTGATTTAGAATGCGTGAACATTAAGCCTGCTTAACTTATGCAAGTATTTCAATTGTGAGCATATTAGCACGCTGATGTTAGCATTTAGCTCAAAAGGGGGAATGGATTACTTTGTTGAACTGGATTAATTGAAAATGAAGCAGTTCTTTGATTAATTAAGCACTTCTTGTTTGATTAATTGAACTATAGACAGTTTAATAAGAAGGATGTGTCAGAAATTGCTTACTAATAACTTGCTACAGATGGGACTACATTTATTTAGTCACAATTTTTTGTAATTTATCACACTAAATGTAGAAGATGCCATCGGAAATTCCACAGTATCATGTAAATAGGCTAAAATAGGAACCCTTTAAATGAACAAGTTAGAGTATTAGAATGTGAGTGTCTAAGGCAAGTTCCAACACTGTGTATCGTTTGGTAAGCCTAACGAGGTAGCACGCACGCAGATCTTAAAAAGACATGGACAAATCTAAATTAAACCAATTGATTTCAGACATGTCCGTAAACATGCTAACGTTTCACTCTTGTCGACTCTTTAGTTTACTAAGCTGACTATTGTCTTGTACGTTATGTGAAGACTTGAATGTTGATCTGTCATTGAAGATTCTTTGAGCCACCTGGCAAGGTTCCATTTCTTCTAATAATAAATGATGTATCTTTACAGTATGTTTGGTCAAACAGGTGACACTTACACAAAATAACCATTAACACGGTGAACCTGGGTAGAACTGATGAGGTTATTTAACTTGCCTACCTTTTGTTTCTCTCCCCATGCAAAAGACTGGAGTGTAACCTGGAAGCGTTTGATCATCATCTGTCGCCGACACTCATAGTCCTCTGAAAGAACTTCACTGATCTTTTTAACTTGCATCTGAGGAACAGAAAAGACACTTGAAACACTCACGTTATGACGCACGCACGATGTGTGATGAAGAGGAAACAGGCCAGGCAACATACCCACTGCTCTCCAGTGAGGCTGATGTTGAGGAGCGGCGCTGTCATTTCTCCACAAGGCAGACGAGCGAGCCTCGCCTCCACCTGCATTAACATTGATTCATTTCATTTTAATAGTCCTGCCAGTGCTCCTCAGTTCGAAGTCATGACATACACATGGCTCAGTCTGTGTTATATCAGACTCACTTCACTCAAGACATCTGCAAACTGAGAAGAGGTGTCCATGTCGAGGGCGTGCAGCAGTAATATCCATTCTGCCTGCATCTCTGCCTTCCTTCTGTCTTCATGAGAAATACCGTTGTCGTGGTATTCCTCCTGCCTGTAATCTTTGATTCGTTGTTCTTTTTGAGACTCATCCCCTCCAGTTTTCTCCTCAGGATGCAGTTCTTTATGCCTGATTGTTTCAGCTGCTTGCAGCTCTGACACAAGAAACTCTAAAGAATAGAACAAGAGTTTTAAGAGGATACAATCTACATTAAATGTTGGACTGGAAGTGTGCATATCCATGGGCGCCACAACAATCTGTTATTACCTTAAACACAACTCTACAACAGAACCCAGTGGACTCCAAACATTTCTCACCAGTGACTTTGTTTAGGGTGGATGGCTCCAGCACCTCCGAGGTCAGCACAGTGAGGGGACAGAACATATCTGACAGTAAATGTCTCAGCTCTCCCACCAGCACAACGTTACTCGTCCTGACAGAGTCTAAAAGAAGTGGAAGCAACAAGAGAAATACCACAACTAAAATACAAGTTCTCTATACTGTTGTTTGAGTTATTATTGAGAATATAGCACATGGCATCCTGCACTTTTCGCTTACAGCAGATATGCTGGTAGAAATCAGGTTGGCCACCTCATTAATATTCTAGTCGTTCAGTGTCACAAAGGTGGCTCTGTTTTAACCTGCTAGATCGCCGTACTAACTCATGCTGCGAACATGACTTGGGCAGGAGGATTTGGACAAAGTGTTTATCATTTTACCTGTACACACCACCAAAATGTATCATCAAAGCGTTGACTTCTGGACCTAACTGGAAAATCACTAAAGGTTATAGCTACGCTAATGTAGATAAACATTTTCATCTTTACTTCAGATAATATTAAGACATACACAAATACATTTTGACTTTAAGTTTTTTGATTTATTGGACAGACCTAAATGTTGTGTAATGTTTGAATCCTCTGCATCAATTTGAAGATTGTTACAACGTGCACTCGTCACATTAGGAATCAAATCATCATGAGTGAACTTTAGTGGTGAAATGTGTACAGACATAATGAATTTTCGAGATGACGATAACCTTCTTATGCCGTTCCTTCGTGCTTCACGTGCAGCAACGTCGCTTTTTGCCGTCATGCATTTCATTTTAATCTGATCTCCACAGCTCTCCATTATAAAGAACGTGTTCAAGACTAATAAGGCCAGCGGCACATGATCGGTTCATTTTGTGTGCAAGAAGTATCACGTCTGTGTAACTGATCATCTCTGACTTGGACTTCAGGGTTTGTGGAGCAGCATGTAACGACTGGTTAACAAAATCACATATCACAATGTTTGTAAACCTTGATATCAATGGCGCAACAACACTGTAAAAATGATTTATTACGTACAAAAAAATTTGTACATAATGAGCAACAATGATATTTTTGATAGATAATCATCAGTGATGTGGATTTAATGACTATAACGGGTGATGACAACCATTAGAACAGGTAGAACACTCAGTTTATAGCAATGCAGCCTTTAAAACCAACCTTTAAAAAGCAACACATATGCCGTTACTGCAACATCCCAATATATTGAGATATCCACAACCTCAGTAGTTAGGAAGATTACATTTTCAATTTTAATTTTTATTTATCAAAACCAGTGAATCTTTAAGAAAATGTTGAACTGATTCATTTTAAATAGAAACTTTTCAAATCAGGAAAAGAAAACATTTATGCCATATCACGATAAATTGATATCTAAAACTTCAGAAGATATATGTTCACATATTGCGAAAGCAATGTATATCACATATACTGATTAGCCATAATAGCAGCTGAGATACCAGATTTTCTTCGATCCACAAATATCAGTATCAATCTTAATCCTGTGTCCTCACTCACTCAGGTTGATTTTTATGATGAATATACAGTTGCATTGTACGTGCAAAAACATACATCCTCACAAACGGCTGTACATTCTAAGGTTCGTGTGCCAGGTTCTTATTAAGTTTTACGGTGCAACAATACAAAGCACCTGATTGAGACTGAGCTTGTTCATGCACAGCTCAGGACAGGAAGGCTCAGCAGCAGGTAGTTAAATGAATAACACTTTTATGGCTAATTATTTCTTCTTCCACGTTAATCATATTTGATTGGTGAGCTTGCACGTAGACACTACAGGCAGCATTTTGTTATACAGCCCTGTATAATAAAATGATAGATGAAATTTGTACCTCGAAATTGCACACTGCATGTAATCAGAGGCCCAGAGAGACTGAATGGTTTTTGGTTTGCTTCAAAATGTAAATATAGTTACTGGGGTTAGTCATTTCTTTAAATGACAGGTGGTAAAACCATCCTAACCAGGTGTGTGTGTACACATGAATGTACTACATCACCAGTGCAGACACACAGGTAGGCGGACGGGTTTCTGGTAGTGACCTCGTGTCTCTGGGCAGATGGCCCTCAGCTCCGCAGTCAGCCAGGTGAGCAGAGGACACGGCAGCTCGTCACACTCACACCGCGGCAGGCAGGAAGTGCCCGGGTACCTGAAAAGGAATCACAACACAGCTGTCCAGCTAGTTTACACACGTTCACAGTTTGAGCTAGTTACTGTTTAGGAACTACAGCTTATCGCGTTTCATCGTGAATGCGACGTTACGGAGTGACACCTGACGTTGGCATTTAACCTGGCAAATAACCCAGCTGACAACCAATGGTCGTAACACAGAACCGGTGACTGCACGTAGCGTCACTTTAACGTCACTCACCCTAAAGCTTTAATCGCCGAAACAGTCCCCACGCTCCTCTCCATGGTCACCGCGATGGTAAACAACTAATACATTTACTGTCAGTCAGTCAGTCTGTCAGTCTGTTCAATTCATCTGGTTAAAGTTCAAGCGTGTTTTCAAATTGAGTTTCCTGTTGTTACAGCATTTCATGGGTGGTCATATACCGCCCCCTGCTGGCTGGCGTATATAGCACTGAGGTAGCGAGGTAAAACCGAACAATAACAAAGTGTAGAAACACTTTGTTTCGAGTAGGTGTGCATTCAAAGTCTGACTCAAGTAAAAGTAGGAATGTATTAGGGGGGAAAAATGCATGTGGATGCTGAATGTTGAAAGAAAACATCTGAAAGTTTGAAGAAAAGAAAATTGGACATGTAACGGTGAATATTAGCTGAACTCTAATACACTGAAGGAGCTAAAATCCATTTTCAAAAAGCTAGCAGCTAAACTATGTAAAAAATAAATAGATAATTAAAAGATCAAAGTAATTGACAGAAATCTGAAAGAGGTGTAGGCAGACAAGAGAGATAAACAAACAGAAGGGAAGGAAAGGGGGGGATTATGTCTTTAATGTCTTTTTAAATACATAATGTTACACAAAAAATTGGAGAGTAATGAATAATGTACACTTCCATCAGTTTAAAAAAAATATGTATTAAATAAAAAATGATTTTAACTAAATAATGAACCTTCATGCAAAACAACAAACAAATGCTACAGTAGTAAAACGTGAATTATGCAGTCTGTATTAAAAGAGGCATCTCAAAGCCATTTTACAAAGTTCTTCGAATGGTAGAAACTGGACTGAAATATTTGAAACTAAAAATGGGTTTTACATTTTTGTCCACGAGGAGCCGCTAGAGGTCTGGTTGATAGACTGATACAGTGCCATGCCCTTTTAAGGTACTAATAAGGCGTTTCAATTTCACGCACCTAATAATTCAAAGTTTCTACGTTTCAACATAGACTTTTGCACTTTCGGCTGCACTATATTACTGCTGTTCTTTTTAAGAGTTAAGTGCTCCCATTATTGTTAGGGGAGAAGAGGCAAAGTTCTCTGACTCTGGAGAAGAAAGGGCCTTTTTTTTTTTTGCAGATGATAGTTGACCTTTATCTTCTGCTTGAGTCTTACCTAATGTCTAAGAAACCTGTACCTTGCTCACTGCAACGCAGCCGCTTTATTAGCTTGGCATGAATGTGGCCGTCTCTGTTAGGCCTCGGTACAATAGACAGCATGTTCGTCATACTTGTGGCATAAACCTCCGTCAGCTGCCTGTAAACTGAGGAGGAACAATGAAGCAGAGAGGACTGTGGCAGTGTGCAATCAAGACTTTGATGTCTGCTCGCAGCCATATGTACAGAAGCTGTGCACCCAACGACCCACCCCAACAACAACAAATGGCTCACCATGCGTCAGGATGCTTTGTCTTTTATTCTCATGACACTGCCCCCTCTTCCATGGGACCTTTCAGGGGCTGAACTTTGACCTGTGGCAAGCGGCCATACGAAGGCAGACGCTCCCGATCCTGCATAGTGGACTTGTTGAACACTTGTTAGGTGGACTGATGACAAAATCACACATCAATCTATGAATATACACCGTGTAAATACCAGTATATTGAAGGACATGCAAGAAAATATTCTCGTTTGTGTGTACGAGTAGTCGTTATGTAAAAGTGATTGATAAAATGATCATGGTATGAGATTTTATTACAAGCTATCAGTGGGTCTGATTGCGTAATAGTGAACCATCTCTGGAAAACCCTCTGGGAAACCATTGACAGAATAGAACGACAAGTTAAATGCTGACAGATCAAGGTACTTTACAAATCCAGCCGACAATGATCCATGAAACCATTGCAGCAAAATGAATGCATGAATTTCATGACAAACAAATAGACAACAGTGATCACGAGAAGCAACAGTAAAAATTAGATATGGGCTGTTGAAATGAAGCCTAAATATTAGGATGTTTTGTGATGTGCTGAGGTGGAAGTGTGCATGTTATGAGGTCAGTGATACTGCAGAGACCAGAGGCTTTCTCTGTTTCCAGGGTTGTTGTCCACAAGGAGGGGCCCAGGGTGGCACCTGGCCCTTACATGAGTCATTTTGAATGTGATGAAATGACAGATCAGCATGGCTGCGTTAGACAACATACCCGAGATGGAAATTTTTGCACACAAATCACTAAATCTTGTGCATTGCACAAAGATCATGTCTATCTCAACAAGAACATAAAAAGACTGTCAACATGTCACATTTTCCTGAAGCTTTGATAATCCCAGTATGATTCCACTCCTCATCTCAGAAAAGCACAGACCAAACCGTAGAACACATGAAGGCCAAGACATTCTTCACTCTCATTTGAGAAGCAGTGGTGGCATTGTGGCAAACAATGGAAACAACCAGTTGTAGCAAGTTTGCTTTACAGACAATATTCATCTCACAGCAAGAAGGTCCTGGGGTTGATTCTCGAGTCAAAAGCGATGGCCCGCTCAACACTACCTGCAGTTTTAATTATATATATATATTTTTTTCAGCAAATAGGCTACTTTTTTCTTGTCTATACATTGGTGTGTAGCTTGGTGTTGTTTTTAGCTCTATGTCGTCTTCCTCTGACCTTGAAACCGTGTGTAACAATCGGATCAAACTAAAGTTTCATGCACGCGAGCACACAGTACAAAAACAACATCATTGTTTTCTCTTGAAAAGAGTGTCCGAGCTGCCTTTAAAATTTTAAATTCACCGGACCTGAGAAGTTGAGTTATATCTTTTGGTGATTCAGATTTACTTCAACTTGCCTTTCAAGTTCAGTGAATTAAATAAATAAATAAAAAATTTAGAGTGTTGTCAGGACAGCCTTAAAATTTGTCATCAAAACACTGCCTTTGTATAAAGAGTGCATACCTAGACAACATGACTGATTTTCTGGTGGCATGATAAATACAAAGGTTGATAGAGGTCTGGGGTCGGAATGCAAATGCTGCATTCTCACACTCATCATATGTTAAATAGAAGCTTCTAATTGTCCTTTTTTATTTGTAGCAGAGGGAGTCAGTGACAGTGGTTAAATGTGCACTAGATAAGCATCTGTTATCATGCAGGCCCCTCTCAGAGAAGTGGAAGAGGAAGAAGAAGATGATGATGATGGAGGACAGGTGTGTGCGTGTTGTTAGTGGGCGGGGTCAGTTGCTCAGGTGACTGGATGACACGCCCCCTGCTGCTGACTGACATCTGGTGCTGACAGCCCGTCAGCTCAGAGCCCCAGCCACGCTGAGTGTGGATGGTGCGCCCGGTTCAGCCTGATTTCTCCGCCACTTTGCCCTAAAACAGCATTTTTATTTTTTTATTTATTTTAAGTTAACCCTCAGTTATTTGCTATCATCATCATCATCATCATCATCATCATGGATGAACTGGACGTGTGGAGCTTCAGGTCCAAGAGCATGGACCTGGACGAGGACTTGTACTTCGGCTGCCGGGCGCAGGAAATGACAGATTATCGGAACCCCGTTGAACTCCTGGCTGCTTTGAAACAAAAGGAGGAAGAGGTTATTTTGGCAGCCGAGCTGGGAAACGCGCTGCTGCTGGAAAACCATCAGCTGAAGGAGCAGAGCGACAAACTTCATGAACAATACGCGGACAAGCTGGAGGTAAGAGGCTCTCACCGCCGCGCACAGCAGAGAAAAATGAAGAGTTGGGCTGAAATGTGTGCTGATGAATGTTTGGAGTGGGAGGGTGGAAATGGAGTTTAGTTTCATTTTATAAAGAATCAATAACACACTAATTAAATTAGACTACAGAGCAACTCAATGAGCAAAAATCCATTAAGGACATTCATGCAAAATGTTGTCACTTTACCTACAATTGATATTCCCTCAGATAGCAAATGTATGAAAATACTCATTTTGTATGAACACAGTGTTATTGTTGTATGTCAAAACGAGGCTAGTGGGACAAATGATTGCGCTGATGTTTGACAGTGATGACGCCGCTCAGTTTATTCAAATGCACTGTAAATCTAATGTCAGATTATCAGATATTAAATGTACAACATGGTTCCACAGAGTGCCAAACTTTTCCACCGTGGGATCGATTTCAGCGCTCTCATTTGTTGTTGTCCCACTCAGTACACAACTCAAAACAAACACATCTGAAGCTATCGTCACTGGCTGCGAATCAAACCTGTATACCTCTTACTCCTTCTACATTCACCTCTTTTGTGAGTTTTTGTGGTGCTTGAAATATCTGCCAAATCTAAGTTTACAGCAGTGAACGGTGAGGCATCCGGTGGAATGAGCTTGTCTGCAAACGTGTGTGTTTGTCTTGTCCTTCTGCACG
>KV751316.1:4500360-4566715 GCA_001698575.1 Mola mola
TAAAGATATCTTTATTAAGTTATAATGAAATCAGTGCCTGTTCTGTAGTTGACTGAAGGAAGATAGATTCAGTGATGAGGTTGTGCTCACACCTCTCAGTGTGTAAATACTTGACATCACTTGACATCAAGAGGCCAGTCAGCCTGCAGCCCTACTTTTTGGCTTACTTTTCATCACAACATCTGAAACAGTAGTAGTTCTCGGAAAACAGCAAACCTTCAAGCTGTACCATTTGTGTTGTGGCTGTAACCCAACACTTTGTGCCTCCTGTCCTGTTCTGCTTAGATGAAGCAAGAAATGAGGTCCATCTTTCAGTTACTGCTCCCGCTGACCCGGGAGCAGGACAGCCTGGAGCAGGTTGTGGATCAGGAGGAGGACCTGCGGGCCATGGTGCAGCAGCTGAAGGGAGTGGCCCAAACCCTGGCGCAGGCGCCCAGGTCTCAGGTGAGCGGCACTCACGCAGAATGAACACGGCAGCAGAGGAGATGCAAATCAGAGGCTGACCTTGAAATGAGAGGAGGACAGGAATATTACACTGTAGCTTTTATAGGTTTTCAATTCTATGTGCTTATGGTACATGTTCTGTATGTAGAGTATATAAGTCCATTTGTTCTGAGGCAGATGAATATATCTTTGAGATATATAAAGCCTATACTAACAGAACAAAAATAGGGCCACTAGTGGAAAACAGATTTGAGTTTGAGGAATGTGAAAATTCATTTTAGTTATGAATTTGATCAGAATTCAAACGTTCCTGTCAGAATCCTGAGTTTTCACAAAAATCAGAGGAAAAAATGTTCAGAGAAAAGTCAAAATTCTACATTTTTGTCCCTGAGAATACAGAAAAAAAGTTGGTTCTCAAAATTCTGAGAAAAGTTGTACAACTGAAAAACAGACAGAACTTTAAGGGAAGAAAATCAGGGAAAAAAAAAAAAAATGTGCCCCAACTCAACTTTTTCACGTGGCTCTAGTACTCTTTTGTATGTAACACTGTAAGTGATGATTTCAGAGTTGTTAAAAATCCAAAAAACATTGTAAGAGCTGAATAGAAATCACTCAAAAAAACAAACAATACACAGTACTGTAGCTACCTTCCTCTACAGTTACATTGCATTACCAAAAAGTAAAACTAGGTCAAATTAAGCTAATGTCAAATAAACAAACAATTTAAAATAGAAACAAATTGGAGACATACAGCACATCTTAATATTACTGTATTATAACAAATGCTAACCTTGTGCCTTTTGGAAGTTTGGTAATATCAAACTTTCTGACTTTGCACTTAAACTTTGCTGTTTTACTATTTTTGGGCAATGTTGCCTCTTGCAAACACAGGAACTCTACATCTGGGCCAGG
Organism: Mola mola; assembly: GCA_001698575.1. Taxonomy (NCBI): domain Eukaryota; kingdom Metazoa; phylum Chordata; class Actinopteri; order Tetraodontiformes; family Molidae; genus Mola; species Mola mola. Next base: position 4,501,717 of record KV751316.1, read on the forward strand.
GAGTCTTTCAGAAATAAGACCTGAGTTTGGAACAAGTAAATTCAATAAACAAAACAACATTTTGTTACTAATATGAACAACATAAATTAGATAAGTTACTTAGTTTAAGGGCATGTGTCCTCCAAATGGCACATTTTTCAGTTTTATCTACCCTCTACTGGCTTTTTCAGGCTCCTTACTGATGACACACTGAACCACGCTGAGGAATTGTGTGTCCATGTTTGTGCAATGGATGCCAACGCATTGTTGCCACTGACAGCTCATGTGTACAAGCGAACATATACAGTTATGTCTTGTGGCCTTTGTATTCCCCTCAGATCAGTAATGGACATTTATCCCTGTAACTACATATTCCTTCCCGTCCCCTTCCTTTGCCAGCAGCACTATTGAAATGGGCTAGTGCCACAGAAACCCCTTTTGGTGTAAAATCTGTGTGAAATGCACGGCCGACACCTAATATTTATGTTGGTATCTCTGTCACTGGAGCTGAATCGAGCCTTTGTCGACGAAACCGTCGATCGCTGTGGGAATCTGAGCACAGTGCAGGAGATGAAAGATCAGGTAACCCAGTGACAAATGATCACGTCTGTCTGAGAGGGTCAGCGCCCACAGGGGCACGTTTCATCTAGGATGGGATTGAGTCAGTGTTGGTCTCTCCTCTGTTTCTGTAGCCAGTGACATTATCTGAGCATCTTTACTGTAGCTAATACAGCCTCAAAATTACTGCTTGTTACTGCCTGATTAATTTGGCATTAAATCGAGTTTTTACAAATATCATTTAATCACATCACATTTTTTACACATTCAATATAAATCATGGTGACTTTAGGCGCAATAAAGCATACACAAAAAAAACAACATCTGATCTGAAGTTCATTTCTTCCTTCTCAAGCATGTCCAGCTGCATCAGGAAAACGCTGAGCTGAGGAACAAGCTGGTGAGCGTGCAGGAGCAGGCTGAGGTCATCAAACAGGCCATCAGAGACCGAGATGAAGCCATAGCCAAGTGAGAAGCTCTTTTCTTCCCCTGATATTCTCAATATAAATTCTAATGCTTGTTTCCGTGTTTGTTTGACCTTTTTGTTGTATAATAACTTTCCTCGGACTGAGATTTTCACCAGACTGATTAGCATTCATCTTTCATCGGTAGGAAAAACCTGATGGAGGCCGAGTTGGTGAGAAGCAAAAATGAAATGATGTCCCTCAACAACCAGTTATTAGAAGCCATCCAACGTAAACTGGAGCTGTCACAGGAGCTGGAGGCCTGGCAGGTGAGTGGGAGTTACTTTTCCTCCGTAAAGTTTTCAGTTTCTGATGTACGCACGCATAAATGTCCACAGACTTAATCCAAGAAGGGTAAAACACAGTTCACGTATTAATGCTCTCCTTTGTTGGGGCCACTGTGCACAGCAACTCTCCAGTCCTGAGCCACCTGCACATCAAATCCCTATTCAATGCACCTTTAAGATCTGACTGGTTACTGATGACAAAATACATTTTTGAGTTGTTTTCGTAACAAGTAGATATGTCAGAAGACGGATGTGTCCGGAAGAGACAATGCATTGTCTGCCTCAGTATGAAGACGTGAGCGGCAGGTGTGCGTCTGCTGCTGAGTCACTCTGCCCAGCCAAGCCATCTGCCACAGGCTCTGCTCTTGTGTTCAGATGATGCTAATGCAGATTAGATTTGGTTCAAAACACTGAACTGAACTTTTCTAATTTCAGTTCAGCCACATTTTCACAACATTGATGTTGAGAGTCTGATTTTGAAGCAGTGCAACAGAAATAAAGTTTACTTCAGAAGACTCTATAATAGAGATAAACACAACCCATATTGAAAACATGACATGTTCGCATAACATGTACATTTTTTTTTTGCCAACAATTCAGATAAACATACCAAAATGCTGCCTGTCTTGCTTTAGGACATTGTTTTCTACAGAAAATTTTGTGATTAAAAATATCACAAATCAGTACTTCTCTTTTTTTAACTAGAACAGGTCAGTCATCTCCAGCTGGACACTGTAGTCTGAAGCAATTGTGACTCAAAGCAGAGCAATTGTTGGTGCTATTTTTAGCAGAGGATTAATACATGCTTGGTACGCAGCAGTGTAGCAGTGTGTCCTTTGTGTTTTTTAATTGTTTTTGGACAATGTGCCAGTTTTTCAGTTTGGCTGCACAGGAAAGGATGAATTAATTGGGGGCTTTGGTCTTTTCATGGGGCTTGTTCACAGTCAATGTAATATACAGAATGTAGCCAGACTTATCATTTTGTAAATATGCATTGATTGATACGTTCCTGTCAAAAGACATGCATGTATAATCAATGAGCAGCAACAATGAACGTCCCGTCAGCATTAATGAGACATTGTCAGTGACTATTATATTATGGTATGAGGGCAGTGTAGACATGCTGTTGATCGTTTCGCTCTTCCTCCCCACCTTTCCTCAGGACGACATCCAGATCATCATCAACCAGCAGCTAAAGTCCCAGCAGCAGTCAGAGCTTCCTCAGAAGAAGTCCACGCCAAACGGCATGTCCTTCTTCCGCAGGCCCAGCAGGACAGCTTCCACATGGACACGACAGGCCTCCTCCTCCTCTTCCTCCTCCTGGAGTTCAGAGGCTCATCAGGACAAAAGCCAGTCCCCCTGGAGGGACTGGCTGAGACGAGGGAAAGGAGCACAGTATGGCAAATAATAGACAATGAGTGGAGCTTCCACAACATTGTGTGGTGAAAAGAAGCCATTAAGACACAACAGAGCTACTATGAACAAAGACTTGTCAATGTTAAACATTTCACGTAGAGACTGAGCCTTCCTAAGAGCTGTACTGTGACGACTTGGAAGTTTTGCAGAATGACATAAGAATGTTTTGGTGGAGATAGTGAGTATCGCGCCTTATTTTGTAATATTTGTAAAATTGTGAATATCTGCATGTGTGAGACTTTAAATAGTGTATGTGATGGATGTGTTCAGATTATTTAAACCTAACAGATCAAGGAGACACATTCAGGAACAAAAGTTTGGTTTGTTTGTTTGTTTGTCGTCACACTGAGTTTTGACATCAATGCCAAGTTGGATGTGAGAATCTGATGTTTTTACTGTCAGGACTGCTTAAAGCTAATTATGTTAAATGTCAATCGTAGAAGAAACACTACATTTTCATGTACTGAGAAAGATTTTAATTTGGTCAGTAAAAGGCTGATATGTTCTCTGGATGATGACTTGGTGTAGCTCATGTTACACATGTATGGCTTCTGTGACTCGATGTTTAATATTAAAGCTGCTTAGTACAACAGCTCTTGTAAATATTTGTTTTTTTTCCTCCCGTCCTATGTAAACAACTTGATCAGGAGAACACAACACAATAGTTTTATTCAGTCCAATACCAAATGCAGGACACGGAACTCATGAAAGTATTTTAAATAAATTAAATTTTATTTGCCATGCAGTGTGAAATGGCCATAACAGATCTGCGACAGGCTGGGGATCAGTTAAACATCAGTTGCAGTGATGGAATTTTTACTTCAGCAAGTGCTGAAATTTCTGCCTTGCAAAATTCACACTGATCTGGAAAAATTAACTTTCCCTGGGACAAATTTCAAGACACTTTTTGCAAGACACATGTATGCACTTTACATAAATCCCTAAAAATGACATCATCACTGGGTTTTCCTGCTTTGTGGAAATGGAAGTACTCTCTGAGTCACTGGCATTAAAGGATGGGAGCTTTGCATTATGATGTGGAAGATGAGTTTCGTAGCAGTAAGGGGAAAAAAAATGCAGGACAGCCCATCAGTGTTTAATAAATTATCACAGCTAAGCCAATGCTTAGCACATTAGTCAGTTTCAGGTATCTTCAATTCATTTCTGCCTATAGTTTGAGATATTAAAATAAATAATATTTATAAATAATTTGGCCTAATGACCGGTCAGAGATAAATTGAAGCCTCATATCATAATAAAGATATCCACTAGCACACTGCTGACTGAATTGTAGATATCTGTAATGGCTAATCCCACACACATGAATTGGAATATGACCTAATTTGTCCTGACAGTGTGGATAAGGTAAGAACTGGCATGTAGATACCTGTAATAAAACTCCAGTCTTACGTTCCACTGCTAAAATGACTTGCATAGTTACTTGAATTGCAAAAGAGAATTCTAGCTATACCTATAAGACACTGATGTCATAATGGGCTTTGAAGTGCATTTTAAACTGTTATTACAATATCATTATTACAACATTGAATTCAACCATTTGTTTTGTTTTTTTTATAAATGTATTCCCTATAGATACTCATAAACATTTACATAATTTAGTCTTTTTTGTAAACATAGCCTCCTTCTCAAAACGTTTAATTTAAATATCTAGCCAAAATGAGGGGCCACGCCTCAAAGCTGCTAACAGGTCTGCAGAACTCAGACAGATCTGGCCTCAATCGTCAGGGGTAGTCCGCTGTCTCCCTCTGCTGGCGGCCCGCAAGCATTAAACAATAACCGAAGTAAAAACAAAAAGACCTCACACACACACACACACACACACACACACACACACACACACACACACACACACACAGTATATAGTATGTATGTATATATTAAAGGACAGTCGGAAACAAATAAAGAAACAGAATATTGTTTTCAAAAAACAGTACTCAGCTGGAAAAAATATTCTCCATATTCTCAAGTCTCAACCACAATAGAATTTCTTTATTTACTCCATTAATGAAGTTGGAAATATAATTGTAGGCCTATCTATAGCTCCAGTTCCGTTAACTGTAGGTAGTTCAGTTTAGTAAGGAAAAAATAAACAAAAAAATAAAAACAAAATCATTCCCTAGCAAATTGATTGCTGAAATATAATACTGCGGAAAACATTTGCAGTAATATGAAAAATGGCAGAAAACTTGGCTGAACTGCTATATACGCAAGAAGCTAAAAGATGAAAACTACTGTTCAAAATGTCTTAAATTAGTGTGGATGCCGCTTAATGTCTGTTATTATTATGGCATAGTCCTGTATCTTTTATTAAAAGGGAATTATGCCATTGTATTTTTCCTGATTTCTACCATTTCTACTTTTATACTTCATCCTTTTTTCTGGACGTTAACCCCCCCCCCCAAAAAAAATTATGTCTTCTGTGATGCTACTGTGACCTGTGAATTCCTTTGATGACGGTTTGCGTTTTATGTGCCATAAAAGACATTAAAAACCAAATTTCTGTCTCACTTTCCGCCGGTTTGTCTCTCGACTGTCTGCATTAAAGTTCAGCTTCTAGCTTTTTGAACAACTGATTTCATCTTTTGGTGCCTTAAGTGTTACACCGTTGAGCTGAAACAGCGTCGAGTTCGCAGTGTTGTCGGTAAGCAAAAGGAATAATACATTTCAAAAGAAATCAATGACAACCAACGCAGAAGACAAGCCGACGGGCTCTCCTTTCTACGTTCTCATATTGTTGTTATCGTTTACATAATTGTCAATAATTAGTCTAACAATTTACTACAAGGTTCTGCCTCATTTCGGGGCTCTATTAGTAAGTTAACTTCTTCTAAAAGGTTATTTTGTCAAAACGGCGTCACTAAACGTCTCCGTATTTTGGGGGAAAAGTTAACTCACCGAAGCAGACCCGCTTGTCTCATGTTGATGACGTGTACAATTTCAGTTTACCAAGGAATTGCCACTGGCCACTGGTGTGAGCATATTTACTCTAAAAACGCGCACTTCTTTCCGTCAAACAGGTACGACAGCCGTCTCCATCGTTTCTGTACATTAATTAGACTGATAATGCACGAAACTCATAAAATCAAATGTTGAAATGGAGTCGCGACGACCCTTGCCAGCTTAGCTCGCCACTCTACAAGCTAGCTAGCTAGCTAGCAGTGAAGTAGCTAACTAGCCCTGATGCTGGATGGTCTGTCACTGATGCTAGCAAGCACCAATAGCATGTTAGCTAACTAGTGTTGAGTAACTAACGCTGGTATTAAATTGCTTAAAGGACGGCGCAACACTTGTGAAAGATGTAATAGTGGGTACCTGGGGTGTTAGTTAATAAAGTAGCATACGTGATGGCTGTTCGGTGCTGAGTTAAATTGATGGGAAACGTTAACGGTGACATCACGCAGCGGACGTTAAGACTGCCGAGGAGGTAACGTTGACAGGCGGACTCCGTTGACGTTCAGTCCATAATATTATGGTCATCGCTCCACATCATTGTTTGATTTACTCTTTTTCTGAATGTCATACAACGAAGCATCCAAAATTGGGTTGCTATGATAACAAGAACAGCAAGAATCTGTGAGAGGATTGGAAAACATTTAATATTTTGTCATTATCAGTGCAGAAAATACGTGATTCAGAAAGAGAACTATTTGTAGCGTTGCACAGATGATGGCAATTTAAGGTTGGTGCAAACACCTTAAAAGATGTCCTGCTGACCTTAAGCATATTTTATCTTAATGCTGTCTTTACAACCACCATACGAAAAAGACATATTATTTTGTGTGGTATTGTGTATTTTGATATGAAGCATAACCTAATCTAATTCAATGAAGATAAAAGATCCAGAATTTGATTAAAGGTGCCGGGCTGTGAGTGATTGGCTGAGGTGGTCATGATGTGACAGTGCTGGAAAATTATTTTTAAAAAAAATCATGGTGTGTACGCAGGAATATATTCTGTATGTGTCTGTTATCAGTATTTGCTTACTTGGACGAAGCAAGTCTCATTCCATTTTCACTTAGTTGTGGTGTCTGCATTGCTCCTGAGGGCTGGGATCTTGGATGGAATAGGTGTTGAGCCCCAGTGAGATGACTGACCAGGGCAACAACAACCAGAACATCTCCTGCAACCCCTTTGCTGCCCTCTTTAGCTCACTGGCAGACGCCAAGCAGTTTGCATCAGGCCAGAAACCACAACAGCTGTCTTCTGAACTGCCATGTGAGTAGACGTACCAGAGTTAGATCACTCCTTCCAGAAGAGAGTCTAGCCAGTGCGCATAGGATTGTTACACTGATCTCAATAACATATCCAGTATAACATGTATACAACATAATTTTAGTGTTAGAGAAGCATTAGTGTTTGTTCTTGCATGTATAGGTCACACTGTATCTTGTATCACAGTGGAAGACTCGGGAGAGAGCCAGTCAGAGTCGGAGAACTCTGTGTCAGACAGCGTAGATGACAATGATGACTCTGTGGCAGAGATCAGTCGCTCCTTCCGCTCCCGACAGGAACTGTGTGAACAGCTTAATGTCAATCACATGATCCAGCGAATATTTCTAATCACTCTGGACAACAGTAAGTAAAAGAACAAAGAAAGCATGTATTGATATGTCAGTGATACCCTTTTATACTGTCTTTGTGCATGGGACTCTACTCAATACCCCTTGGACCTATTAGTGGGAGATATCCTAATCTCTAGTTGTCGATCCTGTAACAATGTTGAAGGGATGAATATATTAGAATAGAAAATAGAAAATTACTGCTTACCCAGACGGGCAGGTACAGTGGGGTAAAAAAGTATTTAGTCAGCCACTGATTGCGCAAGTTCTTCTACTTAGAAAGATGAGAGAGGTCTGTAATTTTCATCATAGGTACACTTCAACTATGAGAGACAAAATGAGAAAAAAAAATCCAGGAAATCACATTGTGGGATTTTTAAAGAATTTATTTGTAAATTATGGTGGAAAATAAGTATTTGGTCACCCACAAACAAGCAAGATTTCTGGCTCTCACAGACCTGTAACTTCTTCTTTAAGAAGCTCTTCTGTCCTCCACTTGTTACCTGTATTAATGGCACCTGTTTGAACTCAATTTATCTGTATAAAAGACACCTGTCCACAGCCTCAAACAGTCAGACTCCAAACTCAACCATGGCCAGGACCAAAGAGCTGTCGAAGGACACCAGGAAGAAAATTGTAGACCTGCACCAGGCTGGGAAGAGTGAATCTACAATAGGCAAGCAGGTTGGTGTGAATAAATCAACTGTGGGAGCAGTTGTAAGAAAATGGAAGACATACAAGACCATTGATAATCTCCCTCGATCTGGGGCTCCACGCAAGATCTCATCCCGTGGGGTCAAAATGATCATGAGAATGGTGAGCAAAAATCCCAGAACTACACGGAGGGACCTGATGAATGACCTGCAGAGAGCTGGGACCAAAGTAACAAAGGCTACCATCAGTAACACACTACGCCGACAGGGACTCAAATCCTGCAGTGCCAGGCGTGTCCCCCTGCTTAAGCCAGTACATGTCCAGGCCCGTCTGAAGTTTGCCAGAGAGCATATGGATGATCCAGAAGAGGATTGGGAGAATATCATGTGGTCAGATGAAACCAAAATAGAACTTTTTGGTAAAAACTCAACTCGTCGTGTTTGGAGGAAGAAGAATGCTGAGTTGCATCCCAAGAACACCATACCTACTGTGAAGCATGGGGGTGGAAACATCATGCTTTGGGGCTGTTTTTCTGCAAAGGGGACAGGACGACTGATCCGTGTTAAGGGAAGAATGAACGGGGCCATGTATCGTGAAATTTTAAGCCAAAACCTCCTTCCATCAGTGAAAGCATTGAAGATGCAACGTGGCTGGGTCTTCCAGCATGACAATGATCCCAAACACACCGCTCGGGCAACGAAGGAGTGGCTCCGTAAAAAGCATTTCAAGGTCTTGGAGTTTTGAGTTGAACTTTTGTTATTGACCAAATACTTATTTTCCACCATAATTTACAAATAAATTCTTTAAAAATCCCACAATGTGATTTCCTGGATTTTTTTTTTCATTTTGTCTCTCATAGTTGAAGTGTACCTATGATGAAAATTACAGACCTCTCTCATCTTTCTAAGTAGGAGAACTTGCACAATCAGTGGCTGACTAAATACTTTTTTGCCCCACTGTATCTGATCATGTATCTGTTGTTGTATCTTAGTCAGTACTTTGTTGTTCAGTTTGGTATTGTCGAACTGGCTGTAGCCATCTTGATTTAAATTTTAGGTTTGCAAGTAAATACTGCAACAAGTAAATCACCAGCCTTTCAAGACAATTTAAGGACCTTCCACACATGAAGTCTTACTGTGAGATGGCTTTGTCTCTACACAACTGAGGCAGCTTCAGGCTGAGTCATGGTGTTCAGAAAAAGCAGGCCGAATGACCCCCTGTTTGCACAGTTTAATGTACGCCTCTCCTAATTCATTTACAAATAAGCCAGAGTAAACACGTGCTGTGCATTCAGCCCCCCAGTGTCCTGTTTTTTTTGAGTGTCTTTTTTAATGCTTATAATTTATTTCTCAACTAAACATTATCTAATGTTCATTTATAGTTCCAATGTATGGGATTGTGTGGGATTAAGGGATAGAATAGAGTGCAATCTCATTGGCAGAAATAGAATTTAATATTTCAATTTGTGTTTGCATGAATGCATAATCATGAGGCATCGTTTTATATTTGGTACCTTTTTATGTCTTCAGTTGGGTCGTATCCTTTATCATGGAGGCTGCCACCATGTTTCTTTATTGGCATGGAGAGGGCCTTTAGTGTTTTGTATGTTTAGTGCTCACTTTAGGAGACAGTGATACTAGGGGCTATAACCACACCATTAGATTCTACTAAATCCTTCACACCACAGCCTTTCATGAAGTTCATGAGGTAATGTGTGTTATATAATTTTAGCTGGCATAAATTGATGGACCCTGGTTTTATTTTCACTCTAGGTGACCCCAGTCTGAGAGGAGGTAATGGGATCCCTCCTCGCTGTGTTTACTTGGAGGAGATGGCTGCAGATCTTGATGGACAGGACTGGCTGGACATGGACAACATCGAACAGGTCAGATATCAACAACATGTTTACTCTATTCTTCCCACATGTTTATTTCCTCACAATAAGGGAGACAATGTTTGCTACAAGAAATTAACTTCCAGCATTGCTCAGTGTACCGTTCATCATGTGAGAAGGGAAAGTGTGGAATTGTACAGATGCATTATGTCAGAGCTAGAGAAATTTAAGGATCTGAATGACACAGATTTTGTTTTCTCTACTAAAAATATCTGGATGAGTAATAGATTGAAATCATTTCTACACAGACTGATTTGTGCCTTTGATATTTCCTTCCTGCCTTCTAGGCTCTGTTTAGCCGCCTGCTGTTGCTAGAGCCAGGAAACCATCTCATCTACATGACATCGTGCAGCACTGTGAACCTGTCTGCTGACCGTGACGCTGGAGAGAAGAGTGCCCTCCCCTACCTTTTTGCTTGTTACCAAAGGGCCAAGGAAGAGGTAAGAGGTTTTCCTAGAGGACTGCTATTGTACCATGTTAATGTATTATAGTAGGGAACGGGAATTATAAATTAACCCACGGTCTTCCATAATTCACTGCCTTGATTATCTATGCACCAGGTGACGAAGGTCCCAGAGAAGTTGCTGTCATTTGCTGTCCGCTGTAAAAACCTAACGGTTTCTAACACACGGACAGTCCTGCTCACCCCAGAGATTTACATCAGTCAGAATGTGTACGAACAGCTTCTAGACCTGTTTCTGGAGGGTTTCAATGGAACACGTAGGTTTAGTTTTAGGATCATGTGTAATTTTCCACTTTTTTTTTTTTGTTTTGTTTTTTTTTTCTGCCTCTCATTTTTTGTCTATTGTCTTTGAAGGCTTTCACTTCTCAATTTCTTACAAATTCCCTGTGTTTCAGAGCGAGAGGAGATTGTGGAGTTTGTGGAGGAGGTCATTGCTGGCATACTCTTGGACCAGGAGGTGCGTACCTTTGAGGAAGTAATAGTGCCAGTCCTCGATATCTTCCAGGGACGCGTTAAAGATCTGGACCTGTGCCAGCCTCTCCTCTACACTTACCTAGATATTCTCATCTATTTCAGCCACAACAAAGATATTGCCAAGGTCAGGATGCACATAGATGTTTGAACATGTTCATTCTTACTGATCACTTGATATACAGAACTGTAATGGCATAACATTTCTCAGTGCTACTGAATTGTTAATCTGCTGACTTTCAAATCCCTCCAATTATTGTTCCCAGGTATTGGGGGAACATATTCAACCCAAAGATCCAGCTAATGCTTTACAGTACCAGAAAAGCCTGCTGGGAGCAGTGCTGAGTATCTCCTGCTTGTTAAAAACCCCAGGTGTGGTGGAGGGACATGGCTACTTTTTGAACCCTTCCCGCTCCAGTGCCCAGGAGACTAAGGTCCAAGAGGCCAACATTCACCATGTAAAGAGTTTTTCTTTAGTAGGATGTTACTGTTTTGTTGCTTCTTTTTAAAAAGAATATCAGATTGCAAAACGTACCCATATGTCAGAGCTTGTGACCTTCACTCCCCCTGTGTTGCAGTTTATGGGCCAGTTTCATGAAAAGCTGCACCAGATCTTGAAAAACTTGCTCCAGCGATCTGGTGAGACGCGCCACTTGCTGCTTTCGTGGTTGGGCAGCTGTCTTCAAGCTAATGCTGGTCGTGCCAAGATATGGACCAATCAGACGTTTGCTTCAGATGCATTCTTCTTAAACCTGGGTGCCGCACTGGTGAAGCTGTGCCAGCCCTTTTGCAAGCCACGTTCGCCCAAACTGCTCACCTTCAACCCTACCTACTGTGCACTCAAAGAGCTGAGCGAAGAAGAGAGGCGCAACCGCAATGTGCACGCAACAGGTGAATATGTGTGCGAATGAGAGTCAGTAACCCTTTTCTTTTTTAATGTCAAAGGAGAGCTCTGACATTTTTCAACCTAAGCCTCTTTTCTTGGTCTTTTATGGTCTAAACTTTCATAAAATACATCTGCTACTCCACTTGTAGTAGTGTTTCTATACGGTATACATTAAATTTGTGACACTCTCTCTCTACACTAGGCCTGGACAAGGAAACCTGTCTGATCCCTGTGCCTCCGCAGCAGCTGGTAGAGTCTGCACAGTCCTACAGCCTGCTAACTGAAAACCTCATCCTCACACAACTCACCCTGCACCTTGGCTTCCACAGGTAAGTAACTTCGAACATCTTCCATAAAGCAGTTAAGATTATATCTGTTCTACAGATCCCACAGGAATGTAGAATACTGTATGTTCCATGTGTTAATACAATATGTCAGCATTAACCCATGTTGTCTTGTTCTGTTTGTGTCCAAAAATCTGGACGCATGCATAATATGCATGTGTAGACTTCATGAGCAGATGGTGAAGATGAATCAGTCTCTCCACCAGCTCCAGGTGACATGGCAGGAGGCCCAGCGAACAGGCATCCCAATGTCGGAGCAGCTCCTTGAGCAGTTTGAGCATCTGATGATTGTTTATCTGTCAACCAAAGCTGCCACCACACAGCCTGCCATGCTGCAATGCTGCCTTAACCTCCAAACTTCCACCAGTGCACTGCTGGTACAGCTTGGTATGGGGAATCAGGGCCCTGAACATGTAGCACTCAGTTTTCCCCTGCCCCCCCTACAGAATACTATGCTGTGCTATGTACCAGGTAGGATAGCTCTTCTTTTGCACTAATAATACAGTGAACTATAAATCTGAATTAGATTTGATTGATATGATCTAAAATAATAGTTTATAGAAACAAAATACAATATCATTTTACAACAGATTTGGATATCTTGCCAAATTCTAATTGATGATATTTTTCAAATTTCACTTAAGATTTGAGGTAATAAATTACTTAATATAAGTAAACAATAAAATAAGTAAAGTTATAAATGTGATTTGAAATATTTAATAGTGGTTGGTCACTCATAATTCAACTATTCATTCATACTTAAAATGTCTTCATATGATGGGCATCACCTCCATGTGTTTTCTGTTTTTCTCAGAATTTTTTGTAGAAAACATGGGAGACTTTCTAATCTTCCTGCGTCGATTTGCTGACGATATTTTGGAAACCTGTGCAGAAAGTCTGGAGACTATTCTTGACTTCATCACTGTCTTCATGGGTAGCGTAGAGAGGTACACGACTTCCTCTTTCACATCAGCACAGTGTGGCTTGAACATTGCAGGGCATGTTTGAATTTTTCACTCACTGCTTTGATCTTAACCCCTCATTTCCCATTTGCACGCAAGGATGAAGAACCCTCATTTAAGAGCAAAACTTGCAGAAGTCTTAGAGGCAGTGATGCCTCACATGGAGCCTGTGGCTCCTGGTGCTGTTCAACCAATCATGTTCCAGCGAGAGAGGGTGTTCTGCTCCTATAAACATGCGCCTCAGCTGGCCGAGGCCCTCATCACTGTGTTTGTAGATATTGAATTCACAGGTAAAGCAAGTCCTATATTTTCATTTATTATTGCTAGGTGTGAACAACTGTAATTCCTTGTTTTTTTTGTTATTCTTTTATCAATACTACAAAGTTTGAATACAGCCATACCTGTTAGGCAATCAACACTGATACATATCAGTAATATGCATATGAGAAAATGGTGAAAAGAACCCAAAAATGTGATGTAACTAATACAATAAAAATACAATTTAAAAAAAGACTTTTGACATAATTTGATTGTTATATCCTAGTTGTAATAGCTTTGATTGTTTCTTTGAACATCTGTGTGTGTTCTGCAGATCAAAATAGGGACAGAAGTTAAAAATAGAAGGTGTGAATGAGGTCTGTTTGATTTTTATGTAGTTTTTCTCTCCTTTTTCAGGTGATCCTCATCAGTTTGAACAAAAGTTCAACTACAGAAGGCCCATGTATCCCATCCTCAAGTACATGTGGGGCAAAGAGAATTATAGAGAAAGTATTAAGGTAACATGAAACAACTCACGTACTTTATTCATAAAACTGCTTTTTAAAGTGATGATACTGGTATGATGGGTCATTAACTAACGTGAAATTAAGTTAAAAAATGTATGCTTTTTCTCCGTGAGCTGTTTGGTGTGTTCTGACATTGGACTGTACTGTTAGATTACATTTTCTAGTCCTGTCCCTTTCTTAAAAAATATTACCACTACTGAGTTAATCCATTATTATGCATTCAGACCACATATTGCTGATACTGTATAATACGGATGGCCAATATGAATTTTATTTTTTAATTTATTTATATATTTTTTTGGCATTACCAATTACATGGTCCTCATGACTAATACCAATAAGAATGCCAAAAAAAAAAAATCACATTTTAGTATTTAAAAGGTCATAATCTGTATTTACACCTTAGGATAAAAAATACTCTGATACAGCGAAGAGATGGATGGCTTTCCACAGCTCTTGTCGGCAATATCTCTGTTGTGGTCAGAATTTCTCCAAAAGCATAAAAATAAATGTCAGTATCGCAGACAAAATATTTGGCTGTCTTGTGTTGTTAAGTCAATGAACGCCATTTTAAAACGCATTATTGGCTTTCATTATTGACCCTTTCCAAATCTTTTCTGCCACCATCATTTATTGGATCGATAAGTATCATGGATCTCCACAGTGTTTATAAGGCTGTTATAAGATGAACATTGGCAGGATTACTTTATTGGAAAATACAAATGTGGTAGTAATAATTTGTGGTGGATATACATAAAAATTTAAACACAGAATTTAATTATTGGTCAACTTCATAAGTCAAAGCAGCAGATCAACTCCCACAGAAAGCCTTAATTTTTCCTCACTTTTTCACCATACACAAGCAGTAATGACAAGAAGAGACTAGAAAATGCCAATGGATGTACTTTTATAACCCAGTCAAGCTGTTTAAACTTCAGGATAATCCATTATATTTCAGTCTGGGAAGAATGATAAGAAAGACACTGACTTGGTGAGCCTCAATTTTGTCTTGTTCCAGCATTTGGCGCACTATGCATCGGAGAACCTGGAGGCCATGAATGCCCCTCTGTTCCTCAGGTTCCTCAACTTACTGATGAATGATGCCATCTTCCTGCTGGATGAGGCCATTCAGGTTAGTTTATCATCAATACATGTAAAAACTTCGACCCCAATTTGGTCAAATAAGCTTTTGCATCACATTTCTATGCTTTATATACTCTAGAATAAACTTCCACTGTGCGTTCACTTCATGTTCCATTGGTGGTAATGTTTAGCTTTGGAAAAAAGTCAAATCTCAATAATACTAGACACAGGGAGGAAATCAGAAATTCTTGTAGCTAATATCTATTATTTTAAGCTGTTTTTATGTAAATGAAGATGTCCATCTTTGATTAGCCCAATAAAAGACTCAAAAATATTACTTATGTTCCTGTCTGGTAGTACCTGAGTAAAATCAAAGTTCTGCAGCTGGAGCGAGATCGAGGCGAGTGGGAAGGCTTAGCCCCTGATGCCCGGAGAGAGAAGGAGTCAAACCTGCAGATGTTTGGACAGCTGGGACGCTTCCACAACATCATGTCTAATGAGACCATTGGCACGTTGGCCTTCCTCACCTTAGGTCAGACAGAAAAAAATTGACTCTTAGCATTAATTCATGCACTGATGGTTGTCCTCAAGTATCCAGTGACTTTTTTCCCCGATTTCCAGAGATTAAGGGGATCTTTGTACACCCATTCTTGGCTGAAAGGATCATCTCGATGCTAAACTACTTCCTGCAACACCTGGTGGGTCCTAAGATGGGCGCACTCAAAGTTAAGGATTTTAGTGAGTTTGACTTCAAGCCCCAGCAGCTTGTTTCTGACATCTGCACCATCTACCTGAATCTGGGGTATGTTGTGAACACGCCTCATTGTAGAATTATTGTAAATACACTCGACAACAAAAAAAAACTTTTGTCTTTGCTCCCATTTTCCATTAATTGAAGTAAAAGATGTAAGATGCCCTAAATGCTAACAATATATATCTCTTATATCTCTCACATTTGGTTCACAAATTTGTTAAATTCTGAGCACTTCACCTTTGCTAAAATAATCCATCCACCTAGTGGTGAGACATATCAAAATACTGATGAAATAATGACTCTTCGACAGATTTTCCTTAACTGGTCACAATAAAAGGCTACTGTGCAACGTACAGTTCTTTCATGCATCACAATACCACAGATGCTGTAAGTTTTGAGGAAGCATGCAATTGGCATGCTAACTGCAGGAAGGTACATTAGTTCATGTTCGTTTCGCCAATATAAGACATCTGCAACATTGCTTCAGAAACTTTGATAGTACATCCAACAGGCTTCACAACCGCAGACCTTGTGTAACCGCACCAGCCCTGGACCACCACATCTGGTGACTTCAGCTGAGAGGTCATCTGAGATCAGCCACCCAGACAGAAGATGAAAATGTTGATTTTTACGGATGCAGAATTTCTACGCAAATTTTCAGAAACCGTCTCAGGTTTCCGAAGGTTTGCTCACCTTCAATAACATGTTATACTTTGCAGAAGTGCTCTCTTCACTAACGAATTTACACTGTAATGGACAGATGGCAGGCAGCAGGTTGGCGAGCTGTTTGCTGATGTCATTGTTGTGAGAAGATTGGCATGGCGATGGGGTTATTGTGTGAGCAGTCATAACCCATGGACAACAAACACAGGTCCATTTTATTGAAGGAAGTTTGAATGCACAGAGATATTTTGATGAGATCCTCAGGCCCATTGTCCTGGTATTGATCTGGCAAACTTGCCCCATGTTACAGCGTTTCACAGCTCTGTGTTGCTAGGATCTGTACACAATTCCTGGAAGCTGAAACCATTCCAGTTTTCGTTTCGCCTGTCATCTATTCAGCTTGTTTGGGAGACTTCAGATTGAGGAGTATGACAGCAGGTTCCAATTCCTGGCAATGTCCAACAACTTCAAATAGCCACTGAGGCATAGATGACTGGTATTGCACAGGCCACAATCAATAACCTGATCAACTCTATGCTAAAATGTGTCACACTGCGTGAGGCAAATGGTCCATATCAGATACTGACAGGCTCTCTGTGAAACTTTAGTTCAGTGCCTAATAAAGGTGTTTCTGTTACGATAAACTGCGCATTTTAAAGTGACTTTTTATTGTGACCAGTCCAAGGAACGCCTGTGAAAAAATCATGTTCTTTAATAACCATCTAGATATTTCTTGATATGGATTATTTTAGCAAAGGTGAAGTACTAGACTTTTTCAAAACTGAACCAAATTTGAGAGAAATTAACGTTTTGCTGACATATCAAATATCTTATATCTTTTACTCTCAATTCATAGAAAATGGGAGCAAAGACAAAAGAATTGAATTTATATTTTGTTGAGTGTAGATAGATATCTCTTCAAAGATATTCTCTCAAGGAGTAATACAGTGGCATATTCCAATTATCCAAAAAATGATTATTCTTGTCTTGGGCAGTGATGAGGAGAATTTTTGTGCTACAGTCCCAAAGGATGGACGATCGTACTCTCCTACCCTCTTCTCCCAAACAGTCAGAGTACTGAAAAAGATAAACAAGCCTGGGGACATGATTCTCGCTTTTGGATTCCTTGCTGATAAAATTAAGGTATAATTTGACAGAAATAATACTAGAGTACATATTTGTTTTATGAATCTATACAATGTTCACTGAGGTGAATAAAAGTGTGCTCAAAATCTTTGTTGTTACTTGTGTATCTTTCAGTCCCATGCAGACAGACAGCAGCAGGAAGAGGAGACGTATTCAGATGCCCCTGATGAGTTCTTGGATCCAATCATGTCCACTCTGATGCTGGATCCTGTTCTTCTCCCTTCCTCCAACGTTACAGTCGACCGCTCAACTATAGCAAGGCACCTCCTCAGGTTGGTTACCTCCTACAAGGCATGGCAATTCTCTTGAGATGTCCAGCGGGCAACACAGATACCTGTTTGACCATTCTTCTTTCTTGTGCATCCTCCCTGAAGTGACCAGTCAGATCCTTTCAACCGCAGTCCTCTAACCATGGACCAGATCAGGCCGAACGAGGAACTCAAGAAGAAGATCTTACAGTGGCTGGATGAGCATAAGCAGAAGAGGCTGCAGCTGGGACCCAGTGGCTAGCCATGATTATTCGCCATGATAGACAGTGACTGCATCCTTCATTTTCTTTCTTAGCTCACATTTTGCGTGCTCCTCTGCCTCATGGCTAATCCAAGTTGCGCTTGCCTCTGTGGATTTTCTCTGGCTACTCGGGTCAGACTAACATTGCATTAGCCTGCTCACACTCAATGGACTCTTTCTGCGTCCAGGCAAATGCTAGCCTGCCGACTAACTTCAAGGTCCATGCACAGTATCTCTTCAACTCCACTGATGCCCGACGGAAACAATAGTATAATGATTAAACCTCTGGTTTCTCTCTCCCTGGATACTGTGTATTAATGAGTTATTCTTGCAATCAGAACTCTGGCTAAAGGTTCAAGTTTCAACAGGACTTTTTGAATGTACTGTATAATCCTCTGATTGACCAGCTAGCCCTAATCAGATTTTGTACTGCAAGGTATTTTTGGGAATTCTTAAGGCAGAAAATGGATGGGTTCATTGTAGATTTGATATTGATTTCACCTTCATGAAAATTACATTATACACTGCCTTTACAAGGTGTCAATCACCCTGTATTTTAGCCCTTTTGATCTCATGCAGGATTTGGAATGAAATTAGCAACAAAGTTATTTTAGTGGAATTAATAAGCTTTGCTTGGAGATGTTCACTTATACACAATACCTGTAGCACAAAATCATTGTTAATTTTTTCTTTATTTAGATCTTGAAATCTGCAAGTGCACCACATAATTTCAAAAATTGATTCAAGTACCAATTAAAAAGTCCCTTAAGATCTGAGATTTTGCACATTAGTATATTGTTAGCAAATTAAAATCTAATCTACAATTAGTTTGAACTATGTTTTAAGGTGTTGCGCATACACAAACACATGTAATGTCAAATGCTGGTAAGCATACTAAATCCTTTGATTGTTGAGTGCAGCTTTGGAACTGTAGAGCATAAAAATAGAGCCTGCTCACAGTTCTTGCAGATGATTAGTAGCTGACGATAATGTGATAGTTCTGGGGGCATCTAAGTTAGCAAACATAAAGAAATTAGTGTGGTTTTAAAGTGATGCGTACTTGGAGAAGCATTTGTGCTCACTACAGAATTACAGAAATCACATTTTTTTCCTAGCTGAGTAAAATCTGTGTTGTGCCAAGTTGTCACACCAGTGAGCACCAAATTATTAATCCTGGCACAAATAAGCAAGAGCATAATATTAAAAAGCTACTTACAGTATGCTTGAACAGGTGATCAACAGAACTGGTGCCTCAGTCCAAGAGCCTTGAGGATTGGACTTGTTTCATAGGAGACATAATTATGAGTTTGTTTCATTAGTTCATGCAGAGAGCTGTGGGGTAGAATATGAAAGACTAGAAAAGGAAGACCTGTTTTGTGTAGCTTTTTGAATTTTAAGTTGTAATAGAGAATTGTGTGGTTGTACAAAAATGACAAAATGTGAGAGAAAGATTATGTATTTGTTGGTATGCCCTCATACTGTATGTTGAATACGTACCACCTGAATGAAAAGTACAAGCGTGAAATTATAATGCAATATTTTGTTTTAAATGTGATTATAAAATGTTATTTTGGATGTACAGTATAATTAAGAAATAAAATCAATGTGTGTTCAGTATCAGGCCTGAATTTAATTAACAGGGATATCAAAGCCACAAATAGTTTTTAGAACCAGGCTGAGTGAATATTTTATTTCAAGGATACTCTTTAAATAGTGTCAGGTGTCTTTGTATCATTTCAATGTCAGATTGAGAGGTTCATACAAACCTGATTGCAATATTTTTTCCAGAATATTTGGCATATACAATGCTGTTCTTAACCATTGGGCCATTATTAGATTTGTTATTTTAGGAATGTTACAATGAATACGTCAATCTGTCAATTTTGTCATTGTAATACAATCAATTTCTGGAAATATATATGCAGGTTGAATAAAACATCTAATGACGCATCATCAGTGATGGTACCTGGGGTCATCAGGTGTTTCAGGTCTTTCAACTTCAGATCCCCTTCCTGACTGTGAATGATCAGTTCCCAGCCAGTGTCTAAGAAGCATTAGTCAGTGGTTTGTTTCTTATGAACCACAGATATCATGAAGCTTTCTCTACTGCTTCTGAAGCTTGGCCGATGGCTTTCCTTTTTCCGTGCACCAAGGATGCCTAGGGAAGTATAAGTTTTACAAAGGGATCTTCCTGCAAACTCCCTTGTCCCCACTTCAATGGGTAAACACCATGCCCACCATCCACTTTGGGGCACTACACCAGCACATCTGCATATTTTCCCCCTCTTCCTCTCACTGGCCTCCTCCAGCCGTTCCCCCAAAGGTAATATCAGCTCCAGCAAAATCACTTGCTTTGATATGTCTGAAGCCAGTACAGTGTCAGGCCTGAGTGTGGTTTCCATGATCTTCTCTGGGAATTTGAGTTGTTTTCCCAGGACCACCCTCAATTGCCAGTCATGTGTTCTTTTCAGGATGCCTTCTTGGGCTTTCAACTTGGGGTTCAACTGGATGTTTTCTTTTCTCATGAATGTGATATTACGGCATGGTAGTCTGTGGTGCTGCAGATGGTCTCAGCTATTACCTTCAGCACTTGGACATGTTGCCAGCAAAACCCTTCCAGCTTGTTTTGTGACACCAGCTCAAGATATGCTCTAGAGTTCCTTTTCCCTGGCATAAGGGACATGATGGTGCTTCAACCTTGCCCCAACATCAGAGGTTGGATGGGCTGGGCAGAACATTATAAACAGACTAAATGAGGACTTCGATGCAAAAGGGTTCAGCCTTCCACAGCTCTGACCATGAGATATTACAGTCTAGTGCTTTTTCTCAACTCGTCCATGCACCTTTCTGTCTCATCCCCACCAATTGACCTGAATGCAACACCTCAATTCCTGCCTTCACTTCCTGCTGGACCAGGTCCAGCCTTTCTTTGCCTTTGGGTTGTTGTAATCTGTTATTGGAAAACAGCCCAGCCCTGCTCGTCCCACCACCACTGGTCTGACCAGTGGACTGTGGCGCAACCAGGATTCTGCCTCGACTTCCTTCCATTCCTACCGTGAAAAGTGGAAATTCATGTACCAGCAATGGCCACAAAATCCTGGGCAAGATGCCATGCCTGTATAGCCAGGCTTTAAATTTGCCTGGTATTCCAGACTTGTAGCCATCCCTCTAGGTCTCACTTTGTTGCTCTGATGGAAGCAGCATCTTTCAGGGTGCAGTCAAAGGTTTTCCTGAGGCTCTTTATCAGTTTCTCTCTGATGGGTGGAATCTGTGTGCCTCCAAGCAAGAAGGGGAACCTGTCTGTCACCTTCTCTCTCTTCAGTACTAAGGACCTGGATTTCTCTGGCTTGAAGAACATTCTAGCCCAAGTCACGAGTCTCTACAAGCCCTGCAAAATCCATCTATATCCTGGAACTGTTGCTGTTGTTACTGTCCGATCGTCCATGAAGGCTCTTATTGGGGGCTGCCTGGCTCCACACTTGGTTAGTGGGCCTCTACATTCCACCATGGCCAACTGACCTGCATGTTCATGGCCAAGGAGAGGAGGTTTCACTGAGATGGTGCACCCAATGATAATTCCTTTCTCCAGTCGATGCCAGTCAAATATAACTTGGATATAACTCCCTTTAATCTTAACCTCAGATTAAATCTGTAATAATAATCCAGAAAGAGATCTTTGATATTGCTTAGGACATGGTAACTTTCCAATGCCCCCTCCACAAGTTTATGGGGTGTAGCTCCATATGCGGGGGTGAAGTCCAGCCAAAGAACTGCAAGGTCCCCTTTTCCTTCTTATGCCTCTCTGACCAGCTGTTAGACCACACCACTATGCTCCAGGCATCTTGGAATTCCAGGGATTCCTCCATTTGCACAGAGAGGTAGATGTACTGGTTCTTCAGGATGTAATCTGTCAGTTGTTTGGCAATGACACTAAAGAATATCTTAATCTCAGCACTGAGCAGCAGTTGAGTGCTATTCTTTGTGATCCCATACACCTTCTGCAAATCTCCATTGTTGGGCTACCTTCCCCCTCCTCCAGATAACCTAAAGGATCTTCCAGAGTTGATGTGTGAGTTTGGGGAACCTCTTGTACACCAGTTACAGGACTCCACTGGGTCCAGGGGCTGAGCCGGTTCTGGCAGACTTGATGAATGACCGGATCTCCTTCCAGCTGGACTCCTCGGTGTTGAATTCTGTGTGTTGGCTGTGGTGGGATGGTAAGGCTGGGTATTCTCCAAGTTCTGAATCTTTTGCTGCATCACTGTGGATACTCCAAAGATTGTTGTCTATCTCCTCCTTAGGGCATATGAGTTGGCCACTGCACTTCTGGTCTAGCAGTTATTTGGTAAATCCAAAGGGATTTGCTAGGAAGGCAGGGTGCTTCCTGTCCCTCTCCTTGGTCCACTTCCTGGAGATATTCTGCTACCTGTTACTCTGTTCTCCAGAGGGTTATGAGCTTCCTCAGGACAGCCCGTTCTACTTCTCTTCACTTGCCCCTTTAAACTGTATCTTCAAGAGGTGGAGGTTGTATCTCAGTTTTGTGATCTTTTCAGCACCGTGATTTTGGATATACTGGCCTTTGGTACTGGTCTCCTCCAATGTACCAAAATTCTTGGTGTCAAGGTTAATGATCATAGTTGTCATCATTTGGGGTCTCGTCCTCGTCAGGTGCCACTCACTCTTTTTGCTAGCTGGAGGCCACTTAACCCGCTGCTGTTGTGGTTTGTGTGGTTCTTGGGCCTCTAAACCTCCAAGGTTTAGAGGCAATTAGGCAATTAGAGGTTCTTCCTGGCCTAGCTCCTCCTGTGTCTCACCAAGCTTATGTTTGTTCGAATGCTTGGGTCGTTGCCTGTGGGTCTGTCCGTTTGGAGACCCGATTCTCCCCCTCTCTTGGGCTCCACTGGGGGAATGTTTCCTAGGGAGTATTCATATCTTTCACGGATTCGTCTTCACATTTAAGTTAGGTTGCTGGCCCTTCCTGGCCCGGATGCTGTCTTTTCCGAGCTGTCTCTCCAGCAGTCGCCAGTGTATTCATGGTAGTCGTCCAGTCTTTTCCTGGAAGTCACTGGCTCAGCCAGCTCAACATGGTTGAATATTACACCTAACAATGCACTTGAACACATCATCATTGATAGTACCTGGGGTCAAATGGTGTTTCCGGTCTTTCAACTTCAGACACCCTCGCTCAGGCGACCCGGATCAGGATCAGGATTAAAACAAAAAACAGAAAAATCTGACAAAACAGCTTCTATAGACTAAAGGGGCCAGTGTATAGTGTGGGACTTCCTAACACTCAGCATGGCTTGAACTCTTTTAGGCAGATGAGATAATGTATGATGTATGATGTTCATATTATCTGTCTGCCTTTCCTATTCCTGTCATATGAGTTTGGTAGTTAAAGGTCAATCTCCCAGTGACCTCAAATGTGATGATGGGCCGCAGTGGTCTTCCTGATTTCCTTTGTATGGACTGTCCTCTTCTAGGTTGCAATTTTTCATTTTAATTTCATTATCCAAATGTATTAGAAATGCTGCCATTGTAATTAAGATATTCTGTGATTTGATGGTCTGTTCTTTAGACATAGTGTCTATTGGATGTTAGTCTGTGGATCTTGCTGAGGTTCCTTCAGACCAGGTGATTATTCCTCTCTCAAATCAAGGGCCTAAGTACAGACGATTTCACACTGTACTTGGGACTTGGGAAGGTATATTCTGGGTGATTTAAAGAAAATTTATTTAATTGAAGGGGAGATTGTGACCAATTTCACATTTAGTTAAATAGTGAACACATTTTGATGATGTGTGGTTCAATCAGAATCAGATTTACAAGAAAATCATCAAAATACATAGAAAAAAATGTGACAGTTTTGTTTTAAAGTTAATGAATAGTAGTCTACTTTCCAAAGTGTCAAAGAACGTATCAGACAGTCCATGTTGTTTTCCAACTCAGCTCTTATGCCCCTGTGAAGTTTGTTCATCATGCTAACTAACTTGCATGGACACCTGTGCTTGGTCATGATCTTAGGAACTCCAAGCTGACTCTCCTAAATGCTTTTGTTAGTTCAATGAACAATATAGACATGACTTGGGATGTTGTCCTCTGCATTTATTCTGTAGCTGCTCGACATACAGGAAATACAATATGAGTGATTCTGCCACCTGCGCTGAAAGACTCCAGTCTAGATGAAAATAGTTAGAATGCACTCTTGCCAAGATTTTGCCAGCAAATGATAGTAATTGATAGACTGTGTGGGAGTCTCAGGCAGCTGATCTTGGCCAGCCTTTCTTCTTGTAGAGATAGATTGATTCGCTTTACAGTCAGGGTACATCCATCAACATTAGTTAATGCACTAATAAGCATTTATGACAATTAATGTGTCCTGTAATCACTTGCTAACAGTCCTCCATTAACTGAGCTACAGTCTTATTCAAACGTCTCTAAGCTTACTAGTAACCTTATTTACAATAACTAACAGTTAAATAATACAATGAAAAGCATTTGGATGCGGATGGCCACTCAACCTTAACCCTAATAAAGAATTTATTAACCTGAATTAACCATATATTAATGCTTTGTGGCCATTACTGTAAGTAGAAGTTGAAGTACTGTATGGTTTTAAATTGTTGCATATTGTATAAATTTTTATCTTAGTTAACAAGAAAACTGTAAATGATTAGGTGAAACATTAATTTACTTTTATTTTATACTTATTACTTCATTCACTAATATTAATTAATGTATGCTCATTGTAAAGTGTTACCAATGAATTATAGAGGCATCATTTAAAACCTGAGAAAGGGTTCTAATCTCCACAAAAGATGGAAGACTTTGAAGCAAGACCCTCCATTTTTCTAGATTTCTGTTCGGAGGGCATCAGACCTGGCTTTGTCTGCTGAGAGGATGTTTTACACATAGATTTAATTAAATGACTGTATATTGTATATTTTTTTTCCCTGGAGAATCTGTATTTTTACTTGCACTTGACATAAAAGTTTGACATTTTTTTCTCACAAAAGTAATATATGCATCTAATATTGTCACTGGTAAATGTATTTTCTGCATCGGTGTGACTAAAGAAAAATAATTTGAAGAATATACAGACTTTAACAGCATTCGTAACATTAAAGCCATATCCTCACTCATACATGGACACTAGAGTGAAGGCAAAATATTAAACTCAGTAAGGTGCTGATGTATAGTTAATGTTACAATAACTGTTGAAGATAAAACATTTACAAAAATCTGTCTTCACATTTGACACAATTTTACTTGGATGAAGTAGTTTTAAGATCGCTGTGACTCCATGCACCCCATCACATGCTTCTGGGTATCTGTGGCCCAAATCATGAGATCTCCATAGTAAATTGTCAGTATGTCCAACCACTAGTCTCCTACTGCAGGAGGACATTAATGGTTACACCATACACTTTCTGATCCGAACCATAACCTCTTTGTTATTAAAGAGAATTAGTGCATCTCAAAAAATAAATAAATGGTATTGGTAAAAATAAATGGTATATTGTGGCAGGATGAGGACAAACACCGGAGACGAAGGCGAGTTTAAACTTTATTCCTCAGCTCCAAAAACAAACTGAAAGAGGAAAAACCTTGCACCAGAAAGCCCGGGAACGCCCCCAGCTCACACCTCTGCTGGGTGAGAGGCATAGCCCCTAGTGTCCGCCACAATATCAGTTATTGAAGAAAATTAAGATTTAATACATTTTAGACTCATTACACATAACAATTTCAAGCATTTTACTATTTTTAAATTTGCAAATGATGGCTTACAGTAAAAAAAAATTAAAAAAGCCAAATCTCAAAAAAATTTAATTTTTCACTGTAACTGTAAGTATATATTTATTGAATGACATTATGAAAAGAATGAACTTGATAATTTGATTCCTTGATATTGTTTTTTTTTTTTTAGATGCACTAGTACACACGAACAAAAATATCACTCTGTGTAGATTCCAAATTCCATTGCCTCATAAATGTCTTTTTCTTCTAAATAAATTGTCCATTTTGTTTTTCATTTATATTTTGCCCAATCCAAAGCACACCATCAATGCCTCACCTGCTGTTTCTCACCTAGTCAACTGTGTTTTCATAAAGGTAAACTTTGCTCAAAATCTGAGAGAAATAAATCTAAAATGCATTTTCAAAATGAGATTTTGTGCAGCAAACTACATTCATCCCTTATTTGATAAAATTAAAAAAAAAAAGACAAATGGGTGCATTGGTGTTTGAACTTACTGTGTTAAGTATTGGGAGCTTGCTTGTGTTGGTGCAGCTGCAGCTTTGAAGAAAACTATTTGCTGAGGTGCGAATTCATTTCCACATCTCTCCGCAGCAACGTATGATTACAGGTAACTTAAGTGAGACAGTTTACTATTGGAAAGTATGAAAGTAACGGTCTTGCCCTTCCTTGAGATTCAAGCGCGAGGCTCATTTCCCGGGCAAAGCCCCTGAACCTGGTTTGGATTGAGCCATGCAGAGCTCGGATAGGGCCGCTGACAAAATGCATTGTCGGGGTTTTTTAGTTCCGCCCCGCAACATGCATACGGACATGTGGGCCAGTGAGAGCGCAGCTCTGTGCTCGAGCTTGTTTATGTGGAGTGCTGGGTTAGGGTTCCGCCCACTGAGGTTTGTCTGATCGCAGGGAAGTCACAGGAAGGCAGAGAGTGTAAAATGGCGCACAGCTGTCGGTGGCGGTTCCCCGCTCGGCCCGGAGGGAGCAGCAACTCCGGCACCGGGAGGAGAGCGGGCCGGATCAGGGTTACTGCCTCTCTGCGGAGCGTCTCGGGAGCCCACCCCAACGCAGCTGGGCTCGGACCCGGGTTTGATGCTGCACTACAGGTCTCTTCGGTCATCGGGAGCAACCTGCAGAAATTTCGGGATGTTTTGGGGGAGTCGAGCGACTCGAGCAGCGGGGAGGTAAGCACAGGACGGGACGAAAGCAGCCGGATGGTCACCCGGGACCTTCCGACAATCAGCCGCGGAGCACGTTTCTCTCGGAGAGCCGTCAGCGATGGGCAGCTCACGGTTACTGTCTGTTCAACCGCTGACCATCTTTTCCTCTTCCCAGCGCTAAGTGTGGCTGCGAGCAAACTTGACATATCTAGGATGCTCAGATAACTGAGTTGGCTGTGTGGCCTTAAAGTCCACAGTAACGTGTTATAACCTCGGCTGACTTCAGTTAGAGACGACACGAGCACCAAACGGCACATTTATGGTCTGTACTCAGTACTGCTGCAAACAAAGTTTTTCTCACCTCAGCAGAGTGCGAGGAGGACGGGCTAACTTACATCCACACAGTTAGGATGAACCAGGGCTAACGTCGGTCTGCTAACCTAATCGAAAGTCTGGAAAGCCCCAGGTGCTAACACGTAATTTACAACCAGCGGTACCGTTAACGCACAGCAGAGATGCACATTTGGAGACGGACGTGCGCCATGTAGCTAAGCAGTAACAAACGCTTTACTAGTTAGCCACTTTGACATTAGCTTGATGTGAAGGCTTGACATGATGCCTTCATGGTCTCGGAGCTACATCAACACAGTAAAAGTCGTCACCCCGTATTCACATTAGTGTTTTTTGGGGGTCATTTTATACAGTATTTGAGGTTATATGTTTAGCAGAACGACGTTTCCTTTCCGTGTGATAGCACGGGACCGCCGCGGTAGCGTGTAATTTGTTTGAAAACAAGACATGTCAACTTGAAGGGGGGCGAGAGTAACGTTACACAATTGTGGCTAACGTGAACTTAACGCCTGTCTGCAGTGTGTGTGAGAGGGGCTGTCCATTGCTCACTTTACTCTCCTCTGGACTCCTGCACGATAATCTTTGTGGGCTAATTAGCTTAGTATTTACAGCCTGTGCTCACGGGCTGGCTTTCGGCAGCAAGGTGTCAACCTTTCAGCGAGGCTTGGCTAGCGTAGCTGATTGGTTAGCTCCAAGGCTAGCCGTCTACATCTCCCAGCTAAAACTACACCATTATTCTCCACTCTCAGACGATTTAAAGTTGCTGCTTGGCCCCGGAGCCCGCGTTGTTTACCCTCGAACGGCATATGGCGACGTAGCGGGTTAAAGCCTTATAGCTGAAGTTGGCGTAACTCACACGCACAACTAAATCATTTCCAGTGCTTTTATGTAAAGCTATGGCTGCTACAATGCTACGCACTACGCCACGCTAGCCATCGGGCTATTGCTGATGCATAGGAAAATGGGAGGTGGACATGTTTTCCCCTTCTCTACACAGCCACTACACAGCTGTTACCAAAATAATGTCGGGTTTGTGGTGCTTGGAGAAGACACACAGCCGCGCGCTCGAAACGACCCTCCTCTCCGCCGAAGTGCTAACAAGATGCGTTTGGAGTCTGAATTCGCGCATCTTAATCGGAGGAGCGCTGGTGACAGTGCGCATGCAGGGCTGGCTACAATAACAACGAGCCCCTTCCAGACGGGCCGTGTGATGCGGGGGGTGTGTTCGCCTTAGCGAACTACCATCTTCCTCCTTCATGATGAACAGCATGCGCTCACTGCGGTGGGAGTGCACCGCGTTGGGATGTTTACCAGCAGCTCCAGTGCTCCCAGTCTCAGCACAGGCGGAAGGCTTATTTGGTTGAGGCGCAGCAGTATTCGAATGCGTGCTGGTTAGGCATTTAGCTGTGTGTGTTTTCTCAATCTGAAGTGGAAACGTGCTGATAGCTCCTGTTATGGTGCAGCCGTAAGACTGTAGTGCACAAAATATCCACTGTTATCAATCGCAGCTTCGGTCTCGGATCCTTGACTCTTAAAGACTCGTAATGATCGGGAGTGTATTAGTGTTTTGGATGTGTTTGGACAGAGAGACATAATTACATTCCACTTGTATTTAAATTAATATGGGAAGTCTAGATATAATATGGTTCTATTTTGATTTTGAATTAAACTTGTGCCTTCAGTCAATGTTTTATTAAGTTCTGGAGAAACAAACTTTTTCTTGAAATAGCATTTTTTTGTGGAAATTGATTTTTACAATTTGTTTAAGTCCAGTTCTATTTTGAAAATAAATTTGAGCTGGAACAATTTGCTTTTGACTGCTTTGGACTGTATCACAATACTTGGGTCCCGCTACCATTTGCATTTTGATTCTGATTTTTTTAATTAAGTAAGTATTGCAACTCAGTAGTATTAATTATTGTGATTTCCCTTTTCTTCATAAAGAAAAATAAAAAATGAGATATTTTGAATAATATTTCCAAAAACAAGGCAGATCACATGTCGTTCAGACAGTTTTTTGCATTTATTTCATCTATATAGAAAAGTGGTAAATAACATATAAAACAGTGTTTTTTAGACTTTTTTTCTTTATCGGATGTGACGTTGTGGCATTTTAATCTGTGCCGCAATAAAAAATGTATAGAAGTTTATTTGTTTTGGAGAAAAAAAATTGCGATGCTTACTGGAACTAGTTTTTTCCCCATTCTTAAAAGAAACTATAACAGTATTTGAGTTCTGTAGTGACAAACTGGACTGTTAGATCATATGATGATTGTATACTCTGTATCTTTTACATACATTTATGCTTCACACCGCTGCTTTGTAGAAATATTGACTGATATAAAATATCATCTCTTGAGCCTTTCTTGAACCCAGAGTCCCGCCTCTGCCTGCTCCGTTGAATGGGAGTATAGCAGTATTTTGGGCTGTTAAGAGAAGGATTGAATCATTAAATCCCCATGGAACCTGAAGCCTGTGGATGGTGCAGACACAGCTTGGTGATTTCATTGACAAGCAGCGTAGAGCCTGTCTGGCCAGGGGCGGGACAGGATTGTTCAGGCTCACCGCAACCTGCTGAGCTCATAGGGTGACCCTGAACAGAGCGGCAGCCGGACACTTCCATCACCCCTCCTTCTAGGCAGAAAGACCCAAATCCACTTCAGGCACACACAACCCCGCCTGAGAGGCAGAGCAACTTTTCTTCTGACAGCTGCCACTTTGGAATAGATTACTAAGCCTATTGGGGTGGCTCAAAAGGGTGCTTGTTGGCTGTGGCTGTCTAAATGAAGGCATTTTTTATTGTTTATGCTGTGGGGAGGGAATTCATTTTCTGTATCTGGCCAGATTGCTTTTGCTTGTTATGGTGCTGAGTGTGGTCCATGTTGATTTTTTTCATTATAAATGTGTGACCTTATGACCCCAACTGCTACCGCAGTTGTAACCTCCAAGCTCACTGTCCACCTAATCACGCTCATCATCATTTCCCTTTGTTCTTGGTCCATTATAGTTTGCCTTCTGCTGCATCCATTCTGCTCACATATTATTACCAATGTTTAATCAATTACACAAAAGTGCGGCTGAATTCATGTATCGAGCCAAATGTTTCCTTGCCTCACTGGTTTGAGAGAAATGGTGTGTTTGAGCTGCAGTTAGCTTTGTGTCTGCTTTTATTCCAGCGCTCACAAAGTGCGGGCGGCTGAAAGAGCACATGCAGGGATATCAAAGGGTGCAGGGCGACCCCCTTCTTCCCAATGGGACAACACTGGGAGGAGAATTAGTCACAGACCCTCCCATCCATGGCTTTATCCTGCTACAGCAGAATGCTTTCAGAGTTGCCTGAGTGGGAGTAAGGCAGCAATTGTGTCGTCTCTCTTACTCTGTGTGCGTGTGTGTGTGTGTGTGTGTGTATGTGGTGGTAGGGGTTGGGGTGTCCCTCAGACTTTATGTCCCCTATTGCACTCAGGAGTGGGCGTGTCTTCTTTGTCTTTATTTTGATTAGAACTTTAATTCCCGCTGCCTGCATGGGTGAGAAGGAGGGGGTGTGAGTCTGTAGGTTTCTTCCAGCCTGTCTAAGTCTGATTGTGTATGTGAGAGAGGGAGATAGCTAGAAACACAGCAGGTACACGTGCCAATCAGTCTGTTTGTCTTTGTCCACCATTGGGCTTTGTCTCCTTAGAGGAGAAATCTTGCTCTGCAGAGTGTTTGTTTTATTTTGTGGAGCAAATGTGAAGCAGTGGCGCTCTGTGTTGGGACATTAAACGCTAAACAAATGTCCACCTTTTTCTAGGGGCTTTACCACGCTGTCATTCACGCTGGTGTAAGAAACAAGATGTTCCATTGATGACTAACACTGAACCTTTCATGTAAATGTCTTATGACTCATATTTGCCGTTGAGTATCTACTAGTATTTGTTGGAGCAATTCTTGGAATTCCTTCGTGGTCTTTTTAAGGAGATGTGTCATCAGAGGGGCCATGAGAGCACATCATGAATTTACATTACAGGAAGGGATGAGGCATCACATCTGTACTAATCTTCCTGGAATGTGTCAAGAAAATTTTTCTCTCTTTTTCAGGCTAGCACGGATGAATAAGACTTCTTAAGAGGTGTTCTCTCGCATCAGACTGCCTGTCAGGGTCCTAATCTGAAAACTTACATTTCTATTTGAAATCGATCAGCTCAATCTCAGTCATATTCCTCTCCATCCTCGTTAGTTTTCCTGTGTAAGTTGTAACTTGCTGGCTTTAAAGTCATCTGATTTCTTATTTCAGTGTGTTGATTTCAGCTGTAATCACCTATGTTGCACCTATTGCCAGGTCATAGAGATTCTCTACTTGCATTTGATATGAAAAAGTGTTTGAGATTGTGATTACAAATATTTAAGCTTGTTTAAATTTGGCACTCATTTTATCTTAAATTTAAAGACTGTACATATGTGGGAGTGTGGGGTTGTTTGGGTCGGGATGAAGTACATGTTTCATAACTGTAAATTGACAGCACTAGTTTCTGCTTGAGACCAGAGGTGATCTTAGGTCCAACCCTCTCAATGTACAGACTGTTTGTTGCTATACTACGCGAACAGCCTGGTCTATGTTGCGGGGAAATAACTATTGCAATGCAATTGCTTATCAGAATGTCAGTGGGCAGTCAACTTCTTATGATAAGAATTTTTTTGTTTGTGAACTTTTATCTGCTTCAGTTATTATCATAACCAGGCAAAAGCCTGGATGGGATCATCACTGTGATGGTGCGCGTGTCTGTTGGCAGCTGATGTCATTTTACTCGACCCACTGGCCTAATATTTTTTGTGCACATTTATGCCTGTATTTCATCACTCTTGGTCTTTGTGATACACAATTTTTCTCAAGC
The DNA here is from genome assembly GCA_001698575.1 of Mola mola. Classification (NCBI taxonomy): domain Eukaryota; kingdom Metazoa; phylum Chordata; class Actinopteri; order Tetraodontiformes; family Molidae; genus Mola; species Mola mola. Next base: position 4,533,745 of record KV751316.1, read on the forward strand.
TGTTTTTTATTGACTGACTGCTCTATTTTGTACCAGATTTGACCACTGATTTCTCTGAAGCATCAGTGGGGATTGCAAATGATCAACAACAGGCACACAGCCTGCCCTGGACTTTCTGTTTCTCACCCAAATGTTGCCAGACACACTGTACTAAGGGCCCTTCCCTAGTTTAATCTGCACAGTACTCTGATTTTGCTAAGTTATGGGCCTTTTAGTAATGTATTAACACTTTTATGAGCACCTGCAGGCTAGAGCTCTGTGCTCAAATTCTCACTAATGAGGACTAACATAGGTGTTCTGAATTAATAATTAATCTTAGAATGGGATTCTATAATTGAAATTGAAAATGTGTTTTAGAAGGTAACAAACTCAGTGGGGAATAACTTTCCAAGCTTAAAGCCTTACTAGAAAACTAATCCTTCCGCTCTAACCAGTTCGATTTCTTTAAAATGTTGTCTGGAAAGGCAATTAAAGTCCCGATAGCTCTCTCAGTATGCAAAAGCACTCTCTGAATGATAAAGACCTGTATACCTCAAAACAAATTCACATCCGTCTCATGACTTTCAGGGACAGTCCCTTCAACTCTGTTAAATGAAAATGTCGCAGTTAGTCTGCTTGGTTTCTTTTTTCTGTCTTTGAAATGATTTTGTCCAAGCCAAAAGAAAGAAGATGCATGTCATGCTGCAGTTGAATTGTGGTCTGGTTCCTCTTATATAACCGACAAGACATTTAAATGCTTTCACACTTTTCATGAAGAAATAAATGATCATAAGCATTATTAGCATTAATAGATTGCGAATCGCCTCATGTTATGAATTATTTACTGCAGGAAGAAATTAGGCATCTTGTGTTTGGGGCTCATTTCTGTGGAGCCCCAGATGCTTGCATATGCATCACCATGTTTACCAGAAGATATGCATTAGTATACAGTGGCTGCCTCAATAATCAGCGGATGGATTTATTATTTAGATATTAAGATGATTTTTGGGAATAAAAAAGGGAGTAAAATAGTTCTGATATCAATAAATTATCCGTTATATGCAAACCTTTTGCAATGATCCCTCAAATGGGTCATCAAACGTTTGTAACTACCATGTAAAGGAGGCAGAATATTTAATTAACAGTGAATTTATATTGTCTTGAGTTACTCAAGTGCATTGAAACAGTAACATTTACTGGACATTTAATAATTTGCAGTGATTTGTCTGCCTTGTGTACTTTAGAACCCCTTTTTTTTATATTGGCGATATTAATAACATATATGCAGATGCTGATATCTGTGATTGGCCAACATTGGAAAATGATATGGATTACGGTTGGGCTCTAATTTTTAATAGCCTGCATGATGAAGTTGTGATAAAAATCACACAAGCTGTCACAAAATCAAGTGGTTCCACTGCTTTTACAGTACAAATTAAGTTCCCCTCATGGTAACTTTGTGTTTCATGCACAATAGTCTGGGCTCTGCAGCCATTAAAGAAAGAGTTACTGAATATGTATTTGGGAGCATAGCAGATAAGAGGCATAAAGGGGGGAAATGGGGTGCATTGTCGTGTGTGTAAGTCCTGTTTAGATTGTAATTTAGCAAGCATGCTGACACCCTAAAACCCGTTCATCCTCCGTGTGGTCAAGATGCTGCTTCCACGTCCCATTTTTCTCTCCTCTTTGCCTTCTTCCCACAGCCCTCCTCTTTTCCTCACTCTTGTTTTCTTGCTTTGCCTCGCCCGTGCTCCCCTCCCCCGCAAATTCACTGTGTTCTGCTTGTTTACATCGCGCTACATGCAGAGGATGAGTGCATTTTTTCCCCCTCCTCTAAATGTATGTGCATGTGTGTCCGAAGAGTCAGGCGGTACACGATGAGTGCATGCATGAGTGTGCGCATCCGTGAACCTGCGCTGGTAGCTGCACACACTTGCATCATAGAGAAGCTTGTTGTGATGTCATTGAACGCTACTCGCACTATCACAGCGAGTCAGTGGCGTCCGTTGGTACTCCGCCCCCCTCAGCTCTGCGACAACACCAATCAAAAGCAGCAGCTTTTTCAGAGAGGAGAGGATGCTGGCCTTACTATGAGGAGAGAGTCTGAATGTGGAGGCAGAAGTGTAAGGAGATGAGGGGGGAAGGTTGCTTAGTATTGGCTGCTAGAATAAACAGCACTATTGACCGTCTGTTATTGTTTGTGTGTATGTAGAACAAAAAGAGACATGTTTGCTGCACGCATTGGAGTTTTCATATAATTAGGTTCAGCGGTGTGTGCATTTTAGAGACATTTAGCTTACAGTTATTCACATCGTAATGTGTATAACTGGAGGCTGGTGCAAATCATCTTGCATCTGGTCTTGTACTCACACTTGTGTGGAGGACGACTACACTTGGATAGCAGCTGCTCTACAAACTGGGCCAACAAGACCTCGCCTGCATCTCCACACGCTTCTATAAATAAACATGATGAAATGACATACTCACCTCCACTCTTACTTAAACACATACTGATTGGAAGAAGTAGTGGCACACAGAGGATATGGAAGATGCTAACCATCCTCCCAGTGGTAATCTGATAAAAACAAAATTATGTCAATAATGTTATATTATTGACATGTACCTCATGTAATCTTTGGACATTTGGTTCTTGATTTCAATAGATATAGCAGCCTCTTGATTACGCTGTGGGGAGGCCACACTTTGCTCTTTGTCCAGTTAGCCATTATGCTCATAATCAATAAAGAAATAGCAATGTTTTTGGCCACTCTGCCCCTCAGTAACCTGCCACTCTTCTTAATACACGCCCAGCTTGTTTTACGCGGCCATATGGAGCTCGTTATGATAAAGTGTTGAACATATACCTGCATTATCCTTCACAGCTGTGGAAATTGTTGACAAAATAACACAACAGCAGTTATATGGAAGTGGCTTGGATAACAAATCTTTTCCATCACATGAAACATTTAGAAGGCAAGGCATTAAAGGCATTCCCAACTTGTAATAATCCTATATGAATAGTTGAGGAGCTACTTTTCCATGGAGAATCTGTAAAATCTAAATTTTTCATCATTAAAAACTTCTCAACTCACATATTGCCTTGGAGGGAAAATCATGGATTAACAAAAATCTTCCCAGTATATTTAGATGTGTATTACTTTGTGTTAGATGTTTTATGATTCAACTTAATTGATTTCTTTAGGTATTTATTATTGTGAATTAGACTTTCAATTGAACAATTCTCCAAATTCAATTAAAGTCAGTTTTTTTGTAATTTAATCACTTGTTGAATTACTAAAAACAGCAAATTGTGATATATTTGCTAACTTTTGTTGTTAATCTAAATGGAACATATAAGCTAGATTGTCAGAATTCAGTTAAAATTGCAGTAAGTGCTAGTAATTCTGAGGCTGACAAAGTAAAACTTAGACTGTCATATTAGGACTGAGTGTACATACACAAGAAAAACACTTCACATGGAGGTCAGGGCATGGCCTTTCTACTGGTGCCACCCTCGTCATACACATTTGTTTGCCTCACTAATGGAAAGGACATAAGCTGGTCAGGGTTGCTTATATGGTAGTAGAACATGGACCTCTTCTTCTTTTGTTTCGACTTGCCCTAGTTGTCTTTCAAGCTGTCAATGTATGACCAACTACCTTAGCATTTTATTGTTCTCTAAGGGACCAGGAAGACTCTGCGATGTGTTAGTCATCCAGCATGAGTTACTTGTTTGCAGTTCAAACTATCTGTTGTAGTTTGAGACATCTCCAACTGCAGCCATGTCATCTCACAAACCAGAGACACAGAGCACAAGAGTAAGCCAGCAGGCAAAAGGGAGATTGAAGCAATCGTTATAGCCTTAGAGCTTTGGTCTTCATCTGACTCTGACTTCAAAATGGCCTAGTGTTGCACATCTAGGCCAACTGACAATTATCTACCACAGTGCTTGGATGCTGTAAACTAGCCACTTCTTGACCCTTGTGTTGAGCATTACAATGTAGGGTACAATTATAGTGTAATATAAGACTTGTTATTTCTCTTTCTTGTAGGAAGAAGCATTTGGAGGATTTGGAACGGTTGCAGACGAGCAGAAACAAATACAGAGCCCTTCAACAGCTTTTCCATGTAAGTGACTTACAAACTCTCCTGCGATCCGTCAGTTTCACTGTTATCGTCAGATGCCTGTGTCTGCACCGTGCTTTTATGCTGTATAATGTTTAAATGCTAACTATGTGTCCTTACTTGGATCTGATTTTATCAACAGCCCCATCCATACAGGAGAAAAAACCTAGGGGCCGTCCCCCACGGGTCCTGACTGCACAGAAAGATGCTTCAAGTTTGCCTTCCCCATCCTCCCTTCATTCTCCAACACAGGCGAAACCTGAGGGCCCTGACAGGCCAGCAGAGAAGGTCAAAAGGCTGCCAGGGAGACCACCTGGCACCGGGGAAAAAAGAAGAGGTCGACCTCCATCTTCAGTTAGCAAGAAAGCTTGGAGCACAAGCAACCATGCAACAGGGGAGGACAGTAGGCAGGCTGGGTCTGATCTGGGATTTGACTCTGGGGAGGACAAGGACAGAAAGGGCATGAAGAGGATGCCTCTTGGCTCTGCTCAGCCACATGACGCTGAGGCAAAGCTTTCCAAAAGTGGAAGGGGTGAATCCAAAGTTGCCACCTTAAAGAGGCTAAGAGCGACTAACCTTGCCCCTCTCAAGTCACGCCTCAAGACTTTGCCTGGCATACCCCGACGCAGACGTGGACGGCCGCCCTCAGCAGAGCGCCTGAAAGCTGAGGCAGCAGCCGCTGCTGCTGCACAGCTTACTATTGCCATTGAATGTGGGGAGGGAAAACACAAGGCTTTTAGGGCCAGAGGGGGGGATAGAGGCACAGAACCACACACTCCTCAGCACTCTATACTGAGGAATGTGGACAGTGCTGAGGACCAAGACTCATCCAATCCACCTGCCTCGCCGACTCCCTCCAAACCAGGCAAAGCAGTGGGTCTCAGAAAAAGCCCTCGTCATAGAAAGCCTGTCAGAATTGTCCCCCCTTCTAAACGTACTGATGCAACTATTGCTAAACAGCTGCTTCAGCGTGCTAAGAAAGGAGCACAGAAACGATTGGAGAAAGAAGCTGTTGCCATTGGGGGTAGTGGAGCTGGGACCATTGAAGCTGGCATTAGGAAGACCCAACTGAAGAACATCAGGCAGTTCATCATGCCCGTGGTCAGCACTGTCTCCCTTCGCATCATCAAAACACCCAAGCGTTTCATTGAAGATGAGGGCAGCTTTGGAACCCCTATACCACATCTGAAGATGGCAAGGTTAGAAACAGTGCCCTCATCTGTCTCCACATCTGCCCAACCCACCTCCACCACCTCATCTTCCCCCACTCCTGCACTCGTGTCCTCCACACTTGCTGTCAGTAGCACCAGTACTCCGATTGATAGCCTCCCCCCTCCAGCCCCTCCTGCTCCTTCCCCCAGTGTCCAATCAACAACTACCAGTCTGCTCAACAGCAACACCAATAATGCCACCAATGGGCGATTTAGTAGTAGTGCAGCATCTTGCGGCTCAAGTGCTGTGTCACAGCATTCCTCCCAACTCTCCTCTGCAGAGTCTTCCAGGTCCAGCAGCCCCAGCTTGGATGACTCATCATGCGACTCCCAGGCTTCGGAGGCCACACAGGCTTTGTCAGAGCCAGAGGATCACTCTCCGTCCTCGCAGGGAGAGAGGGAGGCCAACCTATTACACAGTACACAGCCTCCCTCTCCTCCCTCAGAGCCAGAGCCAGAACACGTATTGACAGAGAGGAATAGGCGAGGGCGGAGAGGGCAGGGTGTCACACGAGAGAGTCAGAGCCAGAGGCCGAGAGAGACTCTAACCACTGCGACTAAAAAGCCTATCATCAGCCCACCAACAGGAGTGCTGATGTCCTCCTCTACACTGGGTAATTCTCAGCAAGCTTCATCCACAGCTTCCTCCTCTTCTTCACCTCCACCTCCCCCTCTTCTCACACCTCCTCAGCTCCCCCAGTCAGCTTCCTCCAATACAGCTGCTATTGGTGACCACCACACGCAATCGCCCTGGATGTCGCACCCCGTCCCTCCTTTCATGTCTGGACCATCAGTTCTGTCCAACTTGTCAGACAAACGAAGCCGCTCAATTCTGAAAGAACCCACCTTTCGCTGGACATCCCTGTCCCACCCTGAGCAGCAGTACTTTTCATCAGCTAAATATGCCAAGGAGGGCCTCATCCGTAAGCCAATATTTGACAACTTCCGTCCTCCTCCTCTCACTGCTGAGGATGTGGGTCTGTTGCCCCAAGGTGTTAGTGGAACAGGGGGAGCTGCTCCACTAACAGGGACTCGTCTTTTTGCTTCTCATCACTCACACACCCACCACCAACATTCCTCCTCATCCCGTTTTGATGCACCACTCCAGAAGCGCAGCCCATTGCTCCGTGCGCCGCGCTTTACTCCCAGTGAGGCCCACTATCGGATTTTTGAGTCTGTCAACCTGCAGTCATCTTCTGGAAGCAGCCCTGGCTCTCTTTCCCCGCATCAGACGATCTCTAACTCAAGCAGAATCTCAAGACGCTCGAGACGGCTGGGCTCAGGAACATCACGTGGCCATCCGCGGTCTCCTTCACACTCAATGACTAGACGCAGCAGCCAAATGGGAGGCCAGATGTCTGTGGAGAAAGGGTCTTCCGACATGTCTGTGCTGACAGGCTCTGTCTCCAGTAGTAACCCCAGCTCTTTGCCAGGGGTTTCTTCAAGTCCACTAGCCACTAGTGCCTTAACTCCTGCTCCTTTCAGCACCTCAAATGTATCCCTGGGTCTTGCATCACAAGGGACACCTGATAGTAGGAGAGGGGCTGCTGGAAACCCACCTCCTTTGTCGACTACATCAGCCTCTTCTTCCCCTCTTTTCCCTCTTTTTCCTTCCAGTGCCCATGAGTCAGTACGGGGGGCTGGAAAAGGAGGTAAAGAGAAAAGCTTGTCTGCTCCCCAGGAGCCTCCTCCAAAGGGAAAAGAAAGGGATTCCGAGAAAAACCGAGAAAAAGAGAAGGAGAATAAGAGGGAAGGAAGAAAGGATTTGGAAAAAAGAAATAAGGTTTCTTCACCAGATGGCTCTCCCACTGCACCCTCCAGCCTGTTTACTGTGGAAGGGAGGGACTCAGAAGATCCTATTTTATCTCTTGCTTCAAAAAAGGCTCCAGGGAGAAAAAAATCATCGTCAGTTGACGTGGTTTCTGACACTGTTTCCTCAGAGGCGCGTGGGCTCCATTCCACAGTACCCTTGTCCATTGCTAAAGGGCGTCTATCTAAGAAAGGCAGACCATCTGAGAAAGGAGCAGAAATCGAGGATGGGGAAAAGGACAAAGAGAAACAAAGTGCTCCTATCCAGCAGACAGCAAGCCTTCCAGGGCAGCCAAGCAGACAGCAACTCCCTGTCTCCTCTCTTGGATCAATGTTGGCACAAGCAGAGAAACAGCCAGTGACTGACAAGCGGGTAGTTGGACTTCTGAAGAGGGCCAAAGCCCAGCTCTTTGAGATTAAGAAGAGTAAGATGAAGCCTGCAGACCCGACTAAGGTCCAGGTCAGTTTTCACTTCCTTTATATTGTTTTCATAGCTATTGTGTCTCCTTCTGCTTCTCCCATTCTCATCATATAGCCACAAGCAAGTGAATGTGACATGATGTTATGAATATTTGCTATAAATAGAAATATGAGTTCTTACTCAAAGTGAAACTTGATCATTGGAAAGTCCCACAGAGAGTGTTGCTCAAGGGGAATTCAGTTATCCTCATGCATTATGCAGAAAGCTGCACAGGCTTTGCATTAAAAACATGGTAAAATAATATACTCCCATGTTCAGCTATTTTGAATTTAAAGATAGAATTATTGTATTTATTAAACATTTTTCAGAGAAATACAGTTGAGCTCTTCATAGCCTCAGCTCAATCTCTAATATTGACAGTAACTCTCCCTCCTCCTCTGCTACCTCATCACCCTCACCATCATTGAACATTGTCCAGGGATTAAAGTTTTATTTGGTTCAGTGAAACATTCCATCTAACAAAATTAACCCTGTAACTATATGTGACATCCTAAAATCTCAGCTCAATATGTGCCGGTGTATGATTGCCTAGTGTTAGTTAGTGTTAATATTCTCAACTAACATGCTCTTCAAATATCTATTTTGCTTTTTGTGATGATGTGTACATGTGAGCAGGGACAGGAGAGCGACTCGTCAGAGACCTCAGTTCGTGGTCCACGCATTAAGCATGTTTGCCGTCGTGCAGCGGTGGCTCTTGGCCGTAATCGAGCAGTGTTCCCTGATGACATGCCCACACTTAGTGCCTTGCCCTGGGAAGAGAGAGAGAAGATCCTATCTTCCATGGGGAATGATGGTAAGGAACACACAGTTTACATCTCTTGACCTGCACATAGATTACAATCTGCCCAATAAAATTTATCATCACAGCAACTTCACATTATCAACATTTTCATGCCACTTGACACTTGCCTGTTCTGAGTGGTGATCTTAGTTGACATCCTGTGGCTGGGCAATGTTTTTAAGGATTCATTGTAATGCACTCTAATTGCCTACAGATGTTTTTTCATGATACTACATCTTTTTAACTCTGACAATTTTTGCAGAATGAGGTGATGACATAATAATCACCAGAAAACAAGTACACAGTGAAGTGGTGATGAGGCCACAGAGTTTGGATGTCCTGATCCTGTTTTTTCAAACTTCTTTCATGTTGCAAGAAGCAAATTCTTGTGAGGCCAAAGGACCTGATGCCAATGACTGTTAGGAGTTTTTAAGGGGATGCGATAGCCTGGTTCAGTATAGTTCAGTAGCTCCTCGCTGTCCACCGCTTTTATCAATATGATATACTTGTTCATCATTGAGCAAATCCTCTGAGTTATGGTTTCTTCATGCACATCACTATAGCTTCTTTTAACTTACACAGCTGCAGTAGTTTGGGAAGAAGGTATTTGGCTTTAGTTTCCTTGAACTGTGACTTTTTTGTTCTGTTACAATTGCAGTTGAGAGCGCTAGAAGTGCAAGTCTGCCCTCTGCTGGCATAAAATTTAATGACACTGTACTTGCGCTCTCGAGAGATGACAATATATACTGTATATTGATTGGTTAAGTTCTTAATAGGAATTTTTTTAGACTGAACACTTAACATAAAATAACAGTTGATAATTGACATTGGAGTTGGTCAGGTTGTTTAATGTAAGCACATCTGATTATATTACATCATACATCACAAGACATCATGTATATTAAATGATATTATATGATTTTTTTTTTTTATTTTATCAGTACTCTCAAAGTTTGATGACTTGACGTACATGTTTTCTTTATTCTGCCTTAATTTCTGTTATGTTGGGACTAATGGCATCTATATCTGTCCTGTTACAGACAAGTCATCTGTAGCAGGCTCAGAGGAGGCAGAGCCTCAGTCCCCTCCCATAAAGCCACGGGAGACACGGCAAAAGGCCATCCAAGAAGCACCCCCCAAGAAGGGGCGTCGGTCACGACGGTGTGGTCAATGCTCTGGCTGCCAAGTTCCAGAAGATTGTGGTGTTTGTACCAACTGTCTTGACAAGCCTAAATTTGGCGGACGAAACATTAAAAAGCAATGCTGCAAGTGAGTTTTGTGCTAATGTGTTAATTTGGACAAAAATTTGTTGTAACTTCGAAGTAAATATGATAAAAAATAACAAATAACAAATTGTTTTTAAGTGAATTTTCCCCTAAATTGTTGAATTGTTTCACATGTGTGCAGGATGAGGAAGTGTCAGAATTTGCAGTGGATGCCTTCAAAGATGTTTCTTCAGAAGCAAGGCAAAGGAAAGAAAGAAAAGAAAAAGAACAAACTGTCTGAGAAGAAGGAGAGTCTCAATCTGCTAAAAGGACTGGAGTCGGGCCCTAAAAGTGCCCCTGCACCACAGAAGGAGGAAACGTTTCGCAAAAAGAGTGACACTCCCCCACTGAAGTCGGTAGAGGAGAAGTCAAGACAGCAGCTGCCGTCAAAGCAGCCATCTCCTGCCCTGGCATCCCCCCCAACCTCTGTTGAACCCCCTCAGGCCCCCGGCACGCTCACAGCCCAAACTCAGTCTCCAACCCAGACAGCAGACAAGAAGGGACACAAACCACAGCAGTCCGTACCAACATCCTCCTCCTCTTCCTCGTCATCCTCCTCATCTTCATTGTCATCGTCTTCTACTTCATCGTCTTCTTCATCCTCATCGTCATCCTCCCCATCATCTTCAGTCCAGAATTCCCCCTCCCAGTCAACGCAGTCTCATCAGTCATCACAACAGCAGCAACGGCCTCTTAATAGTCAGGCACCTTCAAATAAAGAGGCTTCACCCAAGATTCCTGTGAGTGAGGCGAAGAAGAAGCCCCAGCAGCACTCGCCACAACAACAGAGCTCAACAGCGACTTCAGATACAGGTGAGACACTTGTCACACCTTATTGTTTTAATAAACACTTTGTACATTAGTCCGTTCTTATTTGACTGTCTTTTTTCGCAGCTGAATTGAAACAGTTGAAAAAGCCACCGTCTCGCACTGTTCCTCCATCTCCCAAACAGACACCAAAAGACAAGGTAAAAAGTAGTGTCTGAAAGTTAGGATGCTCACAGTTTGGACCATTTATATTTTCTGATAGTCATCCTCCTCTGTCACCTTGTTTTTTGTCTAATGAACACGAGAAGCCGCTGACCGCTAAACCCCCAAGCAGCAGTACTTTAAACTGGCAGAGCACTCCCTCGACTAGGGGCCAGTTGATGTCCAGAGCTCCCTGCGACGGAGTGCATCGTATCAGAGTGGATTTGAAGAGGGACCATGATGTCGAGAAGGTGTGGGAGGCTGGAGGCCTCGGCCTGCTCACCTCTGTGCCTGTCACACCCAGGGCTCTGTGCTTTTTATGTGCAAGCAGTGGAAACGTTGAGGTGAAGATATTGGATTTGACTTTATTGAATGTTTTCTTTTAAATTTCTATCAAAGTCATGTTATCAAGTGCAGTTTATACCAAATATTCAAAACACAATTAAGATATTTAACAAATCCTTCTCACAAGGAATAACTCTGATAAGTACTGGGCTTTAACGTTACCTTTAAAAACAACTCATTAGGTTATGAGATTACAGCCATTTAAAATAACTATGATATAGTGTTACCCACTGAGAAAAGTCACTTGCTGGAGTACCTCGGTTTTTGGGTTTTCTATCTGTCTGGCCCATTCTTGAGAAGAACAATATCTCAAGAAATCTTTGGGGGATTTTCTTGAAACTTTTCATAAATGTCCAGTATGACTCAAGGATGAAATCATTAGATGTTGGAGGTCACTGTGGCCTCATGTGGTGAACGCAAAAAACTCAGATCAAAGCCACTGACAGTTGGCTTCGATCAGACGACCTTGACCTTTGGAGGTCAAAGTCAAGGTCACTTTGACCTGAAATGTCATTGGCATATCGCAAGGATGCATTGAGGGATTTTTGTCAAATTTGGCACGAACCCACATTTGGCCTTGAGGGTGAATTTTTTTTAATTTTGGAGGTCAAAGGTCACCGCTACCTTACATATTGTGAGGTCAAAGTACAGTGGGATTTTTGGACGGTGTGAAAGGAGTATTAAAAACAACAACCTGGTCTCCACCTTCCTAAACAGGCTCTTGTGTTATAAATTCAGCCAAACGTTTTGCTGATATTCCCCCTCAGGTCAGGGTGTTTCTGTATGGAGTTTGCATGTTCTCCCTGTGCCTGCTCGGTTTCTCTCCGGGTACTCCGGCTTCCTCCCACAGTCCAAAAACATGTAAACTGGGGGTTAGGTTAATTAGTCACTCTAAGATTGCCCATAGGTGTGAATGTGAGTGTGGATGGTAGTTTGTCTCTATATGTCAGCCCTGCAATGAACTGGCGACTTGTCCAGGGTGACCCCGCCTTCGCCCGAAGATTCTGACATAGGCTCCAGCCCCCCCTGCGACCCCTAACAGGATAAGCGGTAGAGGATGGATGGATGGATGACCATTGCCTGTTTTATTCATTTAATTTGATTTAATTTCTTTTTCACTGTTTCCTTTATTCCTTTTTACTTGTATTTATTTTATACAACACTTACAATTACAAGTACAAATAGGATTTCTACCAATCACACCACCACAAAAACCACCCCGGCTCCTCTTTTCGACCCTCCTCTGTAATTTTAATGTACACTTTGTATGCCTTGGGGCGGCAAATAGCTGCCAGGCTGTAATTCTTCTAGTTCTAACAGCCTCTGTCACTACGGCTCTCTTTCTTTCTGTATGTAGTTCGTCTTCTGCCAGGTATGCTGTGAACCATTCCACCTTTTTTGCCTGGGGGAGTCAGAGCGCCCTCTTCAGGAGCAGTTTGAGAACTGGTGTTGTCGAAGATGCAGATTTTGCCAGGCCTGTGGACGCCAGCACCAGAAAACTAAAGTGAGCCATTCAGTTCTGTTAGTTTCAAAGCTGTACAGAGAAAGAACTTAGTGACAGAGTATTGAGAGTGGCATTGTCTAGAGAGTGGAGATTCTTCCCTAGAAAGGCGCTTGCTAGCCTTGTGAGCTGACAGTGCTGAGTCAGCTTGTTGGCTTGCTGCTGATGATTTTATTATTTAAATCAAGTCTTGTGTGAGCTGTGTGTGGCAGGAGCTTTGTATGGTTTTCACTGTAGAATTATGTGTGACCAAAGGTCTCTCACACTCTCTGTTTCCCACAACAACAGTTTGAACCAGAGCCTTACTTCTTAGCTCCATGTGAGGCTACTGGAATTTCAACCCACTGATTTAGCAGCTAGATCATATCTCAAACAATATGAAATTCTTGCTGAATTATAAAACCCCAAAAGTCTTTCTGTTAGAAAATTGTTTATCAATATTTTAAACCTACATCGTTTACTATGTTTACTTGTTTAATGTGTCATTCTTTCCAGCCTTTGCTGGTCAATTTCTCACCAGCAAAATGGAGACATGTTTAAGAAAATACTGATCAATAGCGCCATTAGTGGTGAAAAAACACCACAAAATAACTTCTACCTAAAGCTGGGTATACACATGACTATTAGAATCCTAGCAGATTATGAAAAGACTGGGAGTATACAATAACTGACTTGCTTCAGAAGATTTTCTGAAGAACTGGGACTCTAACGACCAGATGAGGGATCACAGACGGCATGTCACTTCAATTGAAGCCAGCAGAATGCACCAAACTCTCATAAAACACTTGCGACTGCAAACACCGGAGTCTGTGCTCTTCACACATACACTTACAGTTTTCTGTGCCGACTCTGCCCATAACCAGTAATGACTGGTGCAGACTAGGACAAACTCTGCATGATTGTAAATCCTATACAAAATCCCGTCTGAGTTTGTGCAACGCATCCCCAGCTTTAAAGATATTTGCCAGACAAATCTGTGAGAATGTAGGATTCATGAAACAGTTATTGGTTTCTCAATGGTACTTTGCCTGCAGTGTTCAGACATGGTTTGGTTTGCATTTGGTAAAAATGTTATGCAGAATATCTGTGTGTGTTGTAAAACTAATCACGTTGACCCAAAGCCACAAGAAAGTCTTGACTGCAGTTTACAATTAAGAGGCTGTCTGCATTCTCTGCCGAGCACAGCTCTGTACAGCTCCCACTATCACTGAATCATAATTCTTTTGATAATGACGCTCATTCATCCATGAAACCCACTCTGAATATGTCCCTTAATAAACTGGGCAAAATACTGTTGTTAAAAAGAATCATATTGTTGATTCTTTTTAACTGATTCTTTTTTTAAATCTGTTCATTCATTCCTTTTAAAACAACACTGATTGGCTAAGTTGAACAATGTTGTTTGTTAGGCTTTCATAACCAAAAACAAGTGGGCTTGTTTGCTACTTAAATGATCTAACATTACTTTGTGGCCTTTGTCACTGTAGCAACAGCTGCTAGAGTGCAACAAGTGCCGTAACAGCTATCACCCGGAGTGCCTGGGGCCCAATCACCCTACCAGACCCACCAAGAAGAAGAGAGTCTGGGTAAATATACTTAGAGCACTCCTTCTTTAGACTCCTTTCCACCCTCTCACATTTATGTGACTGTGACCACGTGACCACTGCCTGACCAAACTTTGACTAATGCTCACACATTTTTTTCTTTTACCGCTCCTTTTGTCCACATTTGTCCTGAAGCTCTCCCTCTTGTACGCACGTCTATGAAAACATTTTATTCTCCTTCACACCATTCTCACTCTTTACACAGCTGCTTTCAAATCTCTGCTCTGTAGGCACCGCTTCAGTTTCATGTGTTCTTTCTTTTCAGGTTTGCACCAAATGCGTGCGCTGTAAGAGTTGTGGAGCCACGAAACCTGGGAAGTCCTGGGATGCCCAGTGGTCACATGACTTCTCCATGTGTCATGACTGTGCCAAACTTTTTGCTAAAGGTAAGTGACAAGCATAGGACCCCAAACTGCTGTTCACTGTTAAGGAGTACTGATTGTTGGGTGTTACATATTAAAGTGTTAGAGTACTTTTTGTTGGATAATGTAGGTCATTAACATAATGCATAAACAGTCTATTATTTTTAAAGTTTTTTTCCTGTGTCTTTTGTTGCCATTAATGGAATATTTGTTGATCCCTGGTGTACTGTAGCCTTTGTTTAACTGCTTTCACAAAAGCAAGCATAGACTCCACCTATATGCCTTTGCCCAGTTTGCTGTCTGAGCATTGGCAGCATGTGGAGCCAACATTTTTATGGATGTACGTTGCTAAATTAAGGATTTACTTGAAGAATGTTTAGACTTAGTGATTATTGGAAAAAAAATGAAAAAACAAATCAACCAACTGTTTTGTCAAATTGTTGTTTAATTATGTCTCTTTTAGATCAAGTGAACTTTATACAAGTTAACAAGACAACCTCATCTTAATTTTGTGAAAGGAATATAATTTGATTCAGGTTTATATCATCATGTTTTTCCGTAGGATTTTAAGATTATGTTTCCTTTCTTGACATTTTGTGAGCTTATGCTGTTTATGTTTTAGACAAAGTACCAGAGCACAAAACTAAATCACAAAGGATTTTTCACATTTGGTAACACAGAGGTACTCCGACAAGTTGCTTTTCTCAGTGGTTAACACTGTAGTTATTTTTAATGGCTGTAATCTTGTAATACAATGAGTTGTCTTTAAAGGTAAGATTAATGATCTCTACTTATCAGTGATATTCCTTTTGAGAAGGATTTCTATGAAATCCTAATTGAATTTTGAAGATTTGGTCTAAAATGTACCCGTTAACATCTTTCAGGAAACTTCTGCCCTCTCTGCGATAAGTGCTACGATGATGATGACTTTGACAGCAAGATGATGGAATGTGGCCGTTGCAACCACTGGGTTCACGCAAAGTGTGAGAATCTGACAGGTCAGTAGGCATCCAAAACAGACAGGTAGAAGATCATATTTAACACAGATTCTCTGTATGTTCTTGACAAGTTCTTGAACACCGTACAGTATCATTCGTTCGATCCAATAATCGGTATTAGCGAACCTGACTAATTGCTGCACCATTGCATGGACATACATTGCAAATTTATTTATTTTATTTATTATTACTTATTACATTGCCATTGAATGGAGACTCCATTAACAAATAATGTCACAGTCTGTCTGAGATATTTTGTCCGATTTAAAGTTAGCTATATACTGTGTCAGACGGCTGTATTCATAAATTATGAGCACAGTCAAAATACTACATTATTAATGCATTAGAGTGAAGTTAATTACTGCTCTGTTATCTCTGTTTTGCTCATGTAAGATGGTCACTCCTAGCATTAACTATGAACTATATCGCGACAACCTTTGAAACTGGCAGAGGCATGAGTATATTGAAAATTGTCAACCAGTTATCCAACTTAGCAAATCCACTTTAGATCATCAACTTTACCATGTAACAGTCCATCAGAGACAAATTTATAAGCGGCACTCCAAGAAAAAGCAGCGTGAAAATTCACTAAGAAAATAGAATAGAGTTAAGTCTCTTTTCTGTCTCGTCTATATGTCGTTGATTGTTGTTATCTTTGTGATTAAATATCCAATAGAGAATACAGTTCACAAACCCGCTGCAACCAGAGTAACTCTGGTTACTTTTAGCGGAACTACAAACTGGATTATTAGTTTATTAAAACTGTTCCCTGCCCACTGGTAAAGTGGTAAAGGGTTACAGCTTAATTTGTGTCACTACAAATATTTACAGTTTGACAACTGAGCGCTGACAAAAAATTGTGAATTGTTTCACAGCATTTGTTGTATTTGCCTTGTCAGTTTCTGACTTGCCTGAGTGCTGTTATGCAGATTATGGGCTGAAGCACAGTGAACCTAAGAAGGAAAGCTTTAATGACCTGTCATGTTTGGCCTGTCATTCAGATGAAATGTATGAGCTGCTATCAAAGCTGCCTGAGAGCGTTGCCTACACTTGCACCAAATGTACCGAACGCCATCCGGCTGAATGGAGGACGGCTCTGGAGAGGGAGCTTCAGGGTTGCGTTCGCCACGTCCTCACCACACTGCTCAACTCCCGCACATCTTCACACCTGTTACGCTACAGACAGGTCAGTTAAACATATTGCTGCATCATCCTCTGTGGGCTTTACGTATGAATTTCTGTGATTTTTGCAATAGTAGTTTCCTTTAGTAGTTTGTATGGTGCTAAACTCATGAGTAAAATCTACAGCTATAGTAAACTCTGGTTCTTTGGCAGGCGGTGAAGCCACCAGAGCTGAACCCAGAGACAGAGGAAAGTCTTCCATCCCGTCGTTCACCGGAGGGTCCAGATCCTCCAGTCTTGACAGAAGTCACCCCGACAACTCCCAGCGAATTTCCTCCAGACCTGGAGTCTGTTGAGAAAAAGATGGATCAAGGCCGCTACAATTCAGTGGTAAATATGTTATCTTTAAACCATTGTCTCAGCTGTTTTGACGTACTGGATCTGGGACACTTTAAAAACATCATGAGAAGTGTGTCATCCACTATAACAATGTGCAGCTACTGTAATGACCTTCCCTCAAACTGCACTGTTTTAACAATCTCTCTCTGTATGTGTGCATTTGTTCATTGTTTATCTTCCAGCTGGAATTCAGTGATGACATTGTGCGAATCATTCAGACAGCCATCAACAGTGATGGGGGCCATCCTGAGAGCAGGAAAGCCAACAGCATGGTCAAGTCTTTCTTTATTCGGGTAAGCACCTCAGAGCAGTTCCAGACCATATCACTTTCCTAGCAAAAGTCATAGTTATAAAAGTGCAACTGTACACATTTAGGTAGCCATTTTATATGTATCATATAATCTATTTTCCATGAACTGTGAAACATGCATTTTCTATAGCTATAGGTTAAATATCTTCCACCAAGTAAAAACAATCTTGGGAATTTTTTGCTAAGCTAAAGTATCTTTAACCATACTCTTACCTCAAAATGCAGTTCTGTACAAATGCTTTATATATTTGATTTCACTGAATGTTTTCTTTTTCAGCAAATGGACCGAATCTTCCCGTGGTTCAAAGTGAAAGAGTCCAGGGTCTGGGAAAGGCAAAACGTCTCTGCCAAGTGAGTCCATTGCACCTTTAACAGAGATTGTACCTATAAATAAAGTTAGGGCACAGTATCCAACTGGTCTGAGCAGCTCTGTACAGTTATGTAAGCTGCCATTTATCTTTACCAGCTGCTTCTTGATGTCATTTTAATAGTGTTATGACATAATTACATGAAAATTCTTTTGAAAAAAAAAAAGTGCTTTAATTCTAAAATGGATAAAGAGTGAAAGTGACATAAAGAAAGCCTGAACGCTGACAACTCTCTCTTGTTCCTCTCTTGTTACTGTTTTATATTTCTAAACTTGCTTTTTTTGGAGTAACTACACACAGATGAAAATTTGAAAGGTAATACTCCTGTAATGTGAACCTTTTTGAAGCGCTTGGAGAGGGAGTGAAGTTTTCAAAAATGTCAGGTCTAGAATTATTGAAATGACAAGTTAAGATGTGGTTTCTTGGGAAGAAGACGTACCAACAATTAAGGGATGCAGACAGCAGTGAACTAATTTTAAAAGCATTTTTGGGCTGACTGTACCAACAACCTCTGAGTCAAATCAATGTAAATAAAACTCAATGGACAAAACTTGATATTCATTTTATATATTTGAATAGTTAAGTTGTGTACTGTCATTTTTTGAAATCACAACTAAAATGCTTTCTCAGTTATGATCTCTTCAGAAATGAATGACCAAGTGGAATAGATCAGTGAAGTTTTCTTTCAATCATGGCTCCTCTCTGGTGAATTTTAAAGGTCTCTGTCAAGATTTAAAGATACAGTAATGAAATTTATTATTGTCTCATTTTAATTGCTGACTGGACGTTTTACTGCTGAATCTAAATGGATTAATGATGATTGGAGGGCCATGTGAAAACGTAGAATATTGTGGAGTTCTTTCTTTTCTTTTTTGTAGTTAAGTAATTAAACAACATTCATTTAGGGAGAAGGTGTGGGAGTAAATAAGTTTTTACTTCTTCCCACTCCTTTTTGAATGTGTAAAAAAGTTATAAACGTGTGACAGTCGTATGTTGATTTATGCATTCTTTGTCGTGTAATATTAGTGTTCAATGTATGTCCAGGTTTACCTTCTCTTCTACATGTTTGAGAAAAATTGATATCCTATCCTATCCCTACATTATTACAAGGAAGTGCTTCTGCTTCTTTCACTGTTGTGTGAATGGTTTGGATTATTTGCTCTGCAGATTGAAAAGCATGCTCATTTACTCTCTTGCACTCATTCAGTAATCATCTCACTTATTTTTAGCACTGAGCTTTTCTACCCCATTTATTCTGCCAATTATCCAGGTATTGTGGGAGGCAAACCATAATAGTGTCACATTTCAATCGAACGCTCTTTGATGCATACTTGTGGTGTAATTGTGGTTGACTTTATGTATGAGAATGTATCAGTGCTTCAGGCCAGGAAACCGCAGGTCCATTCAGGGGATCCTGTGGCCATCATCAGTTGGATGCTTGTTTAATCAAAGTGCTTGCATACTAAGTATGGCATTTGGCACCACACCAGTTACCCATCCTTGCTTGACTTAGCAAAACTTGTCTTGGCAAAAATCTGAATGTGATTATTTATCATTGCCAGGCTCAATGGACTAAACAAAAGGGGGAACACAAAAGTAACTTCAGTTTTTATTTTTAAACTACAGCAAAAATAATCAGTAATCAGTAAGTCAGCAATGGGAGAAGTGTGGCATGCATGTATGGTGCAAGGTGGGGAAAAGCCAAACCCAACAGGCAGATGCAGATCAGGAATGAGACAGAAAGCTAGAATGGAAGAGCCATCCTGAATTATTTGAACCTAGTCTGCCTTGGTAAAAAAGACTGGAATTATCAGCTCTACCCATCTCTACAGCCTGAACAAAAAACTACAAGCCAGATGGGAGGGGGTCATCACTGATAATGCTTTGCAGATATTTAGATTTTCTTCAGACACAGTCCTGAGACGCTCATTGCATTGAATATAATGTTTATGATTATGTGAAGTGATATATCAACCTTTGTCATTCTGCTTTTAAAAGCGACACATCACACAGTTTTTTAAAATACATCACACTAATTTACATTGATTTTAGAGATTTATATTTAATTATGTTTTGCTGTGTCAATCGTAGTCTGACAATTCAAATGCAACCGGTATCCTTAAATGGGCCTTTTAAATGTATTATAATTAGCAGGTGGCACAACAGCATGTAATTTCAACATTTAGCTAAAAAACTAACCTAAACCCCTGTTTTTAACTTGTCATAACTCCTTGTGCAATTATGCAACATTTGTTTCACTTTGAAGCCTGTATCCACTTCATCAAGATCTCCAATCACATTAATTTTGGAACAGAGTGGGAAAGTCCCACTTTCATATCCTTGGGCTTCACTGAAGATGGAAACAGTTTGTTCTGTTGTTAATGCCAGGCCTTAGGCAATTAAAGAATCGCAGCTTCCCATTTAATCTGATCATTATTGGCACCAGTGTGATGTCAATTTATAACACCCATCTCTGAATGCCTTTGTTCCAGCAGTGGGCTCCTCCCGAATGCTGTGCTGCCTCCATCCCTGGACCATAACTATGCCCAATGGCAGGAGAGACAGGAGCTTTCTCGCGCTGAGCACTCCCATCTCATGAAAAAGATCATCCCAGCTCCCCGGCCCAAGACCCCTGGTGAACCAGATTCTCCAGCCTCCCCTCCTCCCCTCCCTCCATCTCTGTCCCTACCACCACCACTCATACCTGGTAAGGCCATCTGAAAATATATGCACGAATACTTCTATGCATGCTGTTTTTGCAAACTTTGTCACTTTGTCCGATGATATCTTTTGTTCAGATCGAGAAGACAGTCCAGAGCTTCCTCCTCCCCCAGGTGTTAGTGATAATAGGCAATGTGTACTCTGTCTGAAGTATGGAGATGAGAACACCAATGTGAGTCATAAATCTGCCTTTAACGTCTGTAATACACATAAGAATGTCTTTGCTTCACCTATAACATACCTGCTTGTTTCAGGAGGGCGGCAGGCTGTTGTACATTGGGCAGAATGAGTGGACCCATGTTAACTGTGCCCTGTGGTCAGCTGAGGTGTTTGAGGATGATGATGGCTCTCTAAAGAATGTCCACATGGCTGTCCTCAGGGGAAAACAGCTGGTAAGCCACTTTTTTGCATCACAAGTTAACACTCTGTTTTCAGTTTGTATTTGTCAGACAGACGTTTACAACCTGTTGTGTTTTGTGTTCAGTACTGCGAGAAGTGTCAAAAGCCAGGGGCGACAGTTGGCTGCTGCCTCACGTCTTGCACCAGTAACTATCACTTCATGTGTGCTCGCCAGTGCCATTGCGCCTTCCTGGAAGACAAGAAAGTGTATTGTCCAAAGCACAGGGACCTCATCAAGGGAGAAGTAAACAAATCTCACTATTTACTGTCTAGTCAAAAAGCTGTTAATAAAGTTAAATATATTCAATGCAATTTAAGTCAAGAGAATTAAAAAACAAAAACAATCTCATATAGATGCATCATGCCAAAGTAGGACTTGATGTTTTTAATTTTCTCTATAGCTTTCTTATTTATTTATTTTTTTCCCTTCAGGTGGTGTCTGGGTTTGAGGTGACCCGCAGGATCCTTGTGGACCTGGAGGGAATTAGTCTCAGGAAGAAGTGGCTGGCAGGACTGGAGCCTGAAAATGTCCACATGATGATAGGTAAGTGGACCTCTGGCAAATTGAATTGAATTGAATAGAATTTCAGCTCCTTGATTTACTCGTAGTTTCTTGTGATTGCTGATATAACCACCATCATTGCAGGCTCCATGACCATTGATTGTTTGGGCATACTGACTGAAATGTCAGACTGTAAACATAAACTCTTCCCCATAGGATACCAGTAAGTTTTATTTCTTATTATTTGTAGTGCCACCATTATTAAAATTAGCAAACAACTAACTACTGGGTGTATCTGAACCACTAAAGTCCAATAAAGTCAAAATCCCTTCCATCCAGGTGTTCAAGGGTGTACTGGAGTACTTTAGATGCTCGAAAGCGCTGTGTGTATACCTGCAGGATCCTAGTTTGCCACCCTCCAGTAGTGGAGTCTGACCTAAAAAATGTAATGGCTCCTGAAGAGAATCACACGATAGCACACAGCCCACCTCCCATAACAGGTAACGTACAATTGTCTAGACTTTCTGTAGTTTAGGTTCCCATGTCCCCCATTTCAAATAAGCTATTATGTGTCAATTTCTATTTTGTTTATATTTTAGACTTTCCTGATCCATTTGAATCCCCAAGGCGCTCTGACACCCTTTCCCCCACCAACACCCCGAAGCTCAGGGTTTACACTAGGAACCGACATCCCAGCTACCCCCCCTATCAGCGCTCACTAGGCCAGAAGCCCATTCCCTCTCCAGGTACAAATGCATATGCATTTCAGCTTGGTTTAAGTATTGCAAGTAATTTAGTTTCTTTTCTATTGTAAATAAGTTTAACTGTTTGCATTCTTTACACGGGGAAGCGTCATTTTCAATTTTCAATATATATTTATTTTGTAGGAGGTAATTGTCAGCCCCAAAGCCATGAGACAGAGACAACAGGAGAACCCTCGGTGAACCCCATCATACAGAATATTGACTCACGTCGCCACAGCTCGCCCTCTCTTTCTCCCCTTCCCCACCAGCTGAACAGACAGAGAGGTGTTACTTCCCCACCTCAGTCACGACCACTTACCTCACCACCTCCCCTCATTCCCTCCCCTGCAAGGGACCCAGAAAAGTCCAAACACCTTAGCAAAGACATAGCAAAGAGTCCAGTCCTGAGAGATGAAGAAAGAGGGCGAATGTTCTCCACAGACAAAAACAGACAGCAATCATATAGAGACCTAGGGCTGAGAGATGCTGACAAGGGAAGAGTATCAGGTCAAGACCAAGCTGTTAAGGATTCTGAAAAGAATAGATCATCTAGAGAACAGCAAAAAGAGTTTGACAAGTGTGAAACACCAGGCAAGGAGCCAGAAAAGAGACGACCAATGAGTAAAGATTCAAATCTCAAAGAATCTGAGAGGGGAAAGACTCTCAGTCGTGATTCAGGTAGGGAATCAGAAAAGGGGAAACAGAACAGAGACTCTGAGAAGGGGAAACAGGTAAACAGAGACTCAATCCATAGAGAAATAAATAAGAGCAAATCATCCTCTAGCGATACCAGCTATAAGGATATGGAAAAAGCTAGGTCACTCAGTAGAGATGCAGTCCTGAGGGATTTTGACAAAAGTAGACCTCCCTCTAGAGATTCCAGTAATAGAAGCACAGAGAAAAACAAAGACTCTGGCTCAGTTAAAGATCGTAACCCTGGGAGCCAGTCCAAACAGACTGGAGATGAGGGTAAAAACCCCAGACTGGCACCTGCAGGTTCAGGCCAGTCCTCCCCACCTGTGGGCACTGCCGTTCTCACAGGTCAGCAGAGAGGTGTGACTGCTAGGCAGACGGACAAACAAGTAAAACATGGAGGCAAAGATCAGGATGTTTCTGCAAGCCAGATTTTGCTGCCTCGTCACCGGCCCACCCCCAACTCTAACAGCACCCAATCTACTGGAAATTTAATGCTAACTTCACTCCATAAGGACCCCCTTTGTGGGAAAACTGGCTCCCCAAAGGCTTCATTTCAGAAGTCCAATGCCCGGAAATCAAATGATTACCCATCAGCAACAGCAGCTGGTGTGAAGCCTCTGTGGCCTCCATGGACACCAGCAGAAGATGATATTGTCAGGCAAGGTTCCATCCACCTGCCCTCCTCAGCTGCACCCTCACTTGCCAAAGACAAACATCCCAAAGTTAAGACAGCAGGCAGCAGAGAGGTTTCCAAAGACCGTGAAAGAGAAAAGGGTCTTCAGAACAGCAGCAGCAAAATTCCCCTTCTCAATAATAATACAAAAGGCACCAGCAGCTCCAATACACATGCTACAAACACTAGCTCTCACAAAAGCAGCAACAGCAAAGCTCCTGTACTTGGAAATAATACCAAAGCTCATGGGAAGGCTCAGGGGGAGAAACTGGATAACCACGCAGGGGACAGGATATCCTCAAAGAGCAGAGAAAATTATTCTGTTTCTGAGCGTAAGAAAAGCTCCAATCTGGACAACTTACAACAGCTGCAGCAGGGAGGTTCAGCTCCAGAGAAGGAAGCAAAGATATCTTCCGAGTCTCACACCAAGCCAACAACTAACCAACTGGCATTGTCATCTAGGGAGAAAAGGAAATCAGTTAAACCCTCTACTGTAAATCCGGTAAAGAGTGATATGAAGACTGACCCTAATGGGACCAGCAATATTGGTGGTATTCCTTCCTCCTCTACCACGACAGCTACCTCTACCATCACTCCTGCCGGCCAGGGAACTCGTCACTCTGCCCTCTCCACTCCTTTTTCAGCCTCTGCCACCAGCAGTGAGAGTTCTGAATCAGACACCCAAACTCAGACAGAAGACGATGATTTACGCAAGAAGCACTTACGTATTGAACACCCCAGCCTTCACACTCAAGGCACTGAGGATGAGGGTGATGGCCCAGAGGATGATCACGACAGAGGCATGGATGATAAACATCATGAAGATGATAGTGATGGGTCAGGGTCTGCCAAGCGGCGTTACCCTCGACGCAGTGCCCGTGCACGTTCCAACATGTTTTTTGGGCTCACACCTTTCTATGGGGTTCGCTCATACGGTGAAGAGGACCTTCCGTTCTACGGCAGTGGGGATGGTGCCGGGGCTGTAGTTAGGAGGAGGACTGGAACCCGCAAGAAATCAGCTGAGGGGCAAGTAGATGGAGCAGATGATATAAGCACCACCTCTTCATCAGGGGAGAGTGGAGAGGATGAAGATGGTGGAATGAAACAGAGCAGTAAAGACCCTTACTACTATAACTTCACCCGAACAATAATTAATCCTGGTGATGGCTTGCCATCTATTGAGGGGCTAGACCAGTGTCTAGGTAGAGGTTCCCAGCTTCAACGCTTCCTAAAAGATGAGGCACAGCAACAACAGAGGGCTCAAGGAAAAACAGAAGAGGATATGCTGAGTGTTTTGTAAGTACACACAATAAAATCAATGTAAATAAAACTAAAATAAAACTTGATTGAAATGATTGTAATTGATAAATGATTGTGATTGTTATAAATGATTATTTAAAATACTGTTGAAATTTTTTGTTCAATTTTTAATAATTCAATATATTTGTTGTGTTTGTTAGGTCTTTAGGCAAGCAGCGAATTGGCCAACTCGATGGCGTTGATGATGGCTCAGAGAGCGATACCAGCATCTGCACCACGAGCACCAAGACCACTACAGCCACTTCCTCTTCCACCCCACATAAAAGCACTCCTAAAAGAAGGGGCAGGGACAGGCATATCGAGAAAACCGACTCCCACGACTCCAGCAAAGAAGCTGACAACAATGGTGGAGCAGTAAGCAGCAACACACGTGAAGGCCGAAAGAACCAGAAAGAAAACTGTCTTCCTTTAGGACCCGGGGTCAAGTCCCAGCCTCAGAGTCAGGGTCAGGACCCTCTCGAGGCCCAGCTGGCCCTCAGCACAGACTTGCTTAAATCAGACTCTGACAACAACAACAGTGATGACTGTGGTAACATTTTGCCATCAGATATCATGGAGTTTGTCCTCAACACACCTTCCATGTCAATGCAGACTCTGGGTCAGCAGCCTGAGTCGTCATCCTCAGAGCTGCTCCTGGACGAGGGCTATGTGGATGTCAACCGGCGCAAAGACATACTTTTTGATGATTTCTCCCAGCCACTGCCCAGTGCTGAGGGTGGAGGTGTAGTGGAAAGTAGTGTGAATAGCTCCATATCTGTAGAGGAGCCATATCTTCCTTTGGAGCTTCCTTCTGACCTCTCTGTCCTAACAACACGCAGTCCTACTGTCAACACTAGTCAGAACCACTCTGCTGGGAGTCTCA
Source organism: Mola mola (assembly GCA_001698575.1). NCBI lineage: Eukaryota > Metazoa > Chordata > Actinopteri > Tetraodontiformes > Molidae > Mola > Mola mola. The sequence continues at coordinate 4,559,290 of KV751316.1, forward strand.
TCACTGATTCCTCAGAACGCAATATGCTAGGATTGACCTCTGATCCAGAAACTATCAGTGGGGACAAGATTGGGGACAAGAAAAGAGCAGGGCCAGCAGTGTTACCACCAGAAAATCAGCACGATGCTACAACATTAGGAAACAGGGACACACAGGTCACCGAAGGTCACATGACTCCTGAACAGTTTATTCCCACCTCTGCCATTGGCCAGGTGGTTGAACCTTCAGGTAACCAGGATGCTACCAGGAGTTCTGGTACCCCTGGTTTGCCCAGTTCACCCTCTGTACCTCAAAAGTACCTCCCGGCAGCAGCTGCTGTGGCAGGAAGCCCCAGTCCAGTTCCTGGCCCAGGACCATCACAGACTCAGGTGTCGAACCCAGCAGTAATTAAACCAGGACCTGACAAGCTCATTGTGGTCAATCAGCAGTTCCAGCCCCTCTATGTTCTTCAAACCGTCCCTAATGGTGTTACCCAAAAAATTAGTGCCACAGGAATGATGGACAGCAGCTCTCAAGCAGTACTGAGCTCTATGACTCTTGCCACAGGGTTAAATACAGGTTTATCCACAGCCCAGCCAATATTTCCTGCTGGTGGCAAAGTTCTGGGCACCATGCCTCACCACTCCCAGATTCACACATTTACAGGAGCCCCTCAGACAGGCTTCCAGACAGGAATCCCCAGCACCACCTCAGGGCTTCTCATTGGGTTGCCCTCTCATCCCCATGACCAGGCTCAGATTCTGGTCTCAGAAGCTGGTCGACCTCAAGAACTGGGTCCCAGTGTTGCCATAGTGTCCAGTCCGTCCTCACTCACTTCTTCCCCAACTGTACTCGCCTCTGCTCACGGCAAGAAGAGGCCTATCTCTCGTCTTCAACCAAGAAAAAGCAAAAAGTTGGTTCGATCGCGCAGCCAACCCACTCTGGCCCCATCTGAAGTGGCCCCTCCTAACATGACCCTAATCAACCTGTCTTCCCCTCAGATTACTGCAAGCATTCCCAGCCAACCTGGTGGCCTGGTTGAGTTAGGCCCCCTCTCCACATCTCAGCGCAAGGTCCCAAATATTATCAAAAGACCAAAATCGGGTGGGGTTATGTACTTGGATCCCACTGCTATCCTTCAGCAGAGGATTCCTGGTCCCGTCCAGCCTGGTATCCTGAGTCACGATCCCTCTACTCACCTTTTACCTTGCACAGTCTCTGGTCTCAACCCTAGTCAGTCAGTTTTGAATGTTGTATCTGTGCCTCCTAGTGGTGCTGCTGGCCTTCTTGCACCAGGATCAGTCTCTCTGTCCACTCCTGTCCTTAGCTCTGCTGAGATCACAGGGCCAATTAGCAACCTCCTGTTTAAAGCAAGTCCACATGGTTTGGGGCTGTCAGATCAGCCAATGGTCCTTCAGTCAGCGGGAGGAGCACCTCTGATGTCACAACTCAGCTCCTCTGTGCAGACATCGTTAGGTAGTAGCATCTGTGTCCTGCCGTCACAACAGAGTCTCAGCATGGCTGTCAACCAGCAAGCAGAGACAGATGGCAACAGTGTCCACTTACAGCATAAGTCTCAGACTGTAAACATAGCCCAGACCATTGACTCTGGTTCAAACACCACAGTTACTTTAGCCCCTGGCACAACCAATCCTCTAAGCCCTCCAAAACGATGTGTTGTTGGAGTGTTCACCCAGTCTCCACACACCCAGAGCAATAGAACAACTCCCATATCCCGATCACCAGAACAGAGGCCACAAAACTCCACCACAGCAGTTACAGCTTCAGGAACACAAAAAGGCAAACAGAAAACAAAGAGGAGCAGGCAGAGTACAGACCTTACCAGCGGGAAGAAACTCAAGGTCTCTCAGGCAGAGGAGCATCACAGCAACCCTGCAGGACAGCTTCAGTCAAATCCAAGGTTAGCCACTGAGACACTAATCCTGGCTGTCTCTCCAGTTTAAGTATTCATTTTTACTTTAATACATGGGAATAATTAGAACTTCCTCAAATGTATTCTGCATGATAAATATGACATTGAGAATAATGAGGACAAGGTCTTTATATTTTATTTTGGTTAAAGTTAGTGTCGTGTATGCCTTCATAGCATTGTCCTCTGCTGTCATTTTAACTTCATTTCCAATGTGTACCAATCACTCGCAATTCCATGTTCTGATGGCGTTGTGAGTATATGATTTTTTTTTTTTTTTTTTTTTTTTTTTTTTTTTTTTTTAAATGTTTGTCTATAGTTAACAGATTCTTTTTCAATTGCTGTGCACTGTGATAAAGTTTTTTTAAGGTACAAAGAAGTGAAAAATCTAATTTTGGCTGAATTATTAAAATTACTTTGCATATTTATAAACATACTGACATTTTGATCTTCCCTCATCTTCTTTGCACGCAGTTCCAAAGAGCTTAGCTCCTCTGAACCTATGGACACAGGCAAGCCCACAGATAAAGCCACCGCCAAGAGGTATGGATTTTTTTCATGCCAGGCACCCATATTCATACTGACCATATTGAATTTTGCTAATGTTTGCTTCAAATCTTTACCAGTGTCCTTGGGAAAAAGAAGACATCTGAAGGTCCTGTTCTGCCAGAAAAAGTGGTGTGGAAAGACAAAGGAATTTCAGCTGGGGAAGCAAGGTCTGTCCCCGTGGCTTCACCACTTATTCAGGATGGAAACAGCAGCGAAGTGGGCTTGGATAGCAAACCAAAGAAGGGCATCATCTTTGAAATCTGCAGTGAAGATGGTTTTCACATCCGCTGTGAGAGCATTGAAGGTGAGAGAAAAATATCACATTCACTAAATTTATCTGTTTATGCCAATAAGCTTTTGGCTAAAGGTAATAATGTGATTAAAGATTGTGAAGCTGGAATGAGTGGCCTTTTGTGCACTATTTTACACATGTATTCTCTATATGCATTCATGTATAGGTGATAAAAGAATAACATGAACATGATCCACTAGATCCTATCCCTCCGTTTTGCTCATGGCATGGCTCATTTTCCATTATTCAATTCACATTTGTCAGCTACTGAAACTGTCAAGGCTTGTTCTATTTCATAAAGATTTGAAGCCACTACAAAAGTAGGGTAAGGCCTTTTAGGAGGAATTTGGATGAGGCAGAGGTGCTGTTGAACGATGTGAAACATGAAGACACGATATCTGTGAAATACTGAGCAGTCCTGTCCTAACTGTCCTTTTACAGAGGCTTGGAAATCACTGACTGATAAGGTGCAGGAAGCTCGCTCCAATGCACGACTCAAGGAGCTATCTTTTGAAGGTAAATTCACATTTTGACAATATCTTCAAAACAAAGAACTGATATATGTATTTTTAGAATGCTTTTCAAGGTGTCCGCTTTTAAGTAATGTTTATCTTGACCTGTGTTTCTTTGCATTTACACCTGGCAGGTGTAAATGGCTTAAAGATGCTTGGAATCGTCCATGAGGCAGTGGTCTTCTTGCTGGAGCAACTGTATGGCTCCAGACACTGTCGCAGCTACTGCTTCCGCTTCCACAAACCAGAGGAAACAGATGAACCTCCCATCAACCCCCATGGATCGGCCCGTGCAGAGATCCACCGCAGGTAAGGAATAGATTTATATGCATGTATATACAGTATACACATCTATAGAATGTTAGTTTGTGGAGTGTGTAACAAGACTCTTCTCCCGTCAAAGGGTCTGGACTGCCCTGTAGCAAACAGACATATAATGAATGTCTTTGAGTCTCTGTAGCCGTAACACTGTATAGCCAAATTACAGCTATTTAACTTTGACAGGTGATGATAAGAAATAATTGTACACAATTATTATTGTACTAGTTCTATCACTACAGTGTACTTGTAGTGGAACTTGCATCGCTACTTCATTAATGTCATGTGCTTGTTTTCCTGATTGCTGTCTTTTCCATTCGTTTGCCTTCCAGGAGGTCTGTGTTTGACATGTTCAACTTCCTGGCCTCAAAACACCGCCAGCCTCCTGAGTACAGGCCGCAAGAAGATGTTGATGACGAAGGGCAGCTCAGGACTCCCAGGTTAGTTAGAGTACACTAGAAATTGTTGTTATTATTCACAGTATCTGTGCCTTTGTGCTTCTGCCTCACCTGATTTCCTCCCCTGTTGATCAATAAAGAATACTGTCTTTTGTATTACGGAGAAGTCTTCACCATTTGTTTTTCATGCTGCTGTTGTAGACGGGCCTCAATGGAGCTACCACTGGCTGTGAGGTTCAAACAGCTCAAGGCCACCTCAAAAGATACTGTTGGAGTCTACAGGTTAGATCATTGGTGCTTTTGATGTTAATCACCATCAATCATTTAGGTCGATGTAAAGCTGTACCAGAATTAGATAATTTCCAGTATATTGTGACGTTTCCAATTGGACGTTAAGGATCAGGAAATTAAAGCACCATATAGTGTTGATAAAGTTAAATATATAAAGAATGAGGGCGACCGAATGACAACATTTTAAAAAAACATTCCCACTGCAGGTCTCCCATTCATGGCCGAGGTCTGTTCTGCAAGAAGACCATTGATGCCGGGGAGATGGTGATTGAATACTCTGGAAATGTCATTCGGTCTGTGCTCACTGACAAGCGGGAGAAATATTATGATGGCAAGGTAAGTTTAAATTTTCTTAAATCAACTGAACTAAAAAAAATATTTGGAGCCTCTATCAAACAGTGTTTTACTCTTCTTTCCTCAAAGGGGATGGGCTGTTACATGTTTCGAATTGATGACTACGAGGTAGTAGATGCCACGGTGCACGGCAACGCTGCCCGCTTCATCAACCATTCCTGTGAGCCCAACTGCTATTCTCGGGTCATCACGGTGGACAGCCAGAAACACATTGTCATCTTTGCCTCTCGTCGCATCTACTGCGGTGAGGAACTCACCTATGACTACAAGTTCCCCATTGAAGATGCCAGCAACAAGCTGCCCTGCAACTGCAGTGCGAAGAAATGTCGCAAGTTCCTTAACTGATACCACAACAGGATAGGACAGTTTGTTCAGCTGCAGCGTTCTGAAGAAGACCCTGCCAAGGGTTTGTCCTCGTCACGCCAGTTTTCTGTTAACTTTCTGTGTCCGGTCACACGGCATGAGAGCTGCCAACAGGACACAAGCTCTCACAGTGTTTCTGCTGCTGGTGCTGGCAGAACACTGTGGAGACAGTGGTCCATGGGTCTTACTGAATATGCAGGAAGATTTTGGAGGAGGGCCCATTTGTAGAAATTTCAGCATATTGTGCCTCCCTTTTGTCACTTTCACATTGGGCATGGGAAGTTTCACCTCAGAGGTGATTTACAAAATGGTTTGAGCCATTACGACATTACAATATTAACTTTAATTTACATTGAATAAATAAGGTTATCCCCCTTCATATATTTTTTTTTTACATTGGCCCATCCTCCATAATATTTGTAGAAAATATGTTAAGGTCCACAAATACTGAGATGTGAATATAGAAGAAAAAAAAAATCAAAGACCTTGGTTCCATTTTACACCAAAGTGCAATTTGTCGACGGGACTTGGAAGAGTAGTTTTACGCAAAAGAAAAAAATAGAACCTTCTCAGAATTTCTTTTTTTTTTTTCTCATTGTCAGCTGTTTTAGATGTACATCTCCATGTCTGAATGTGCCCTGATGCCTTCAGAGTCATTGTGATTTAGTTGAACCTTCCATCTAATCAGGCTTTTATTTTGAAAGCTTTCCACACTGTAAATAGAAGCTGCTCGTGTACATGAGAGCGTTTTAGGACGGGAACACTGGGGGGAGCAGTGGCCACAGAAAGGAAGAGAGAGAAATGAAGAAGGGGATTGGACTTGTTCAAATGAACCAAGAGGGTGTTTTCGAGAGTTCATGTAAAGGGTGATATCTGATACCATCCTTTGTATTTAAACTGACTTGTAGTTCGACAGATTGGTAGCTATGCTGTCACGTTATTGATGGGATTAAGCCTTTGGCCTGAGAGAGTGAGGCAGCTAGAGATTCTGGTGGACTGACAGCCAAGGGACCGGAGAACCCTACTGACGTGCTTTAGTAGACATATTTATGAGTCGCAGTTCTTACAGAAAATGACAGACTGGTGTTTTGCAAACTCATGCATGCTGTTTTTAATTAAGCTTTTGGTCATTATATAAGCTAAAGACTTTTGAATCTCTTTTCCAAATTGCAGCAGCCAGAAGAACCAAACTTCACATTCTTAAATTGAATTTTCACACAGCCTGTTGTGATAACCATTACAATGGATTTTTTTTTTTTTTATGTCTTTCGAAGTCTTGTCTGATATCTTGTCTTTTTATTATGGGCAGGGAAATATCATTCTTGCTTTTAAAAATAAATGAAATGTAAATGTATATTTTTCTACAAAAAAGACTTAAAAAGCACTCATAGTGAATAGCACTTAATGATGGTATTTATATTTTTAAAAAAAATCGTATTTATTTTATTGCCATTTTTGTAGGAAATAGAGGTTTACAAACACTAATGCTTGGTCTCTATGTTTTGTACTCTGCTGCCTTTTCAAAGTTGCTTTTTTGTTGTGATATTGTTTTTTTGTTTGTTTGTTTGTTAATTTTTAGCCTGAATGTTTTCTTTGATTCCAAAGACTGACACTGGTCTGTGGCTTGGTTCCCCTTTAGTTCAGTCCACCAGTAGCTCTTTTATCTATCCTGGGCCATTTGGTCAGAGCTGACAGCTTTTTAATTGTTCCATTTCTAGCTGGCAATATCGCACTCATGTGAGCTGTTCTTATGCACTTGAGAGAGTTTAGATTGTTCATCCATAGCAGATACATCTCCTCTCTCCAGCCTTATAGTCTCCACACCGCATCACACCGAGAATCAAGTCCATTAGCAGGTTGCATCGCAAGGATAAAGTTGTCCTCGTCACTAATCTGTCGCGAGTCGACAGGCTTTATCGGCCGATTGGCACAGGTGCAAAACCCGAAGAGGAGTCCCATCACTTGAAACTGTTTTGTCCCTCTGCAGACTTGGTCTACAATAAGAGGTACCTTTATTTTAATGCTCCCAACTTCATTGATTACACATCCAATCAGCCAATCTTTTTTTTTTGTCAAAAGAAATTCCTGGTCACTATCAGTATTTTGGAAATTTCTCTTCCTCCATTCAGTCTCCTGGTGGTTTGCCTTAGTTGTAAGTGAGCATGCCTCTTCTTCTCTCACAAGCCTTCATGTCCCAGACTGAATATTTAATTAGACTGTTTAGACTCACTTCCACTCATGATGAAAGTCAGTTCTGCTTTGTTTGGGTTCCTTTTTATTTATTGTTCGCCATTCATGTGGACTTCATTATCACCCGAAGGCCGTTAGCAGTTGCTCCCACGCTGCTCCTTCTTGTTGTGAGCTAAAATTTAAAAAAAAAACGAAACCATGACCTCACACATGGTTTGCACTTTAGCTGTGACACAGGCACTGAACAGAT
>KV751316.1:4567793-4584567 GCA_001698575.1 Mola mola
ACAGAAAATGTTTTTCTGTGATGACAAAATTTAACTGTATTAATGTGGTTATGAACTTGGTCAGCCATTACGTTTTATTTCCCTGGTTGTTGTAGTGAATGTTTCTCTTTTTTTTTTTTTTTTTTTTTTTTAAAAGGGGTTTTTTTGGGGGGGTAAAAATGATTTTTGGTTTGTGGAGACACACCAGGAGTTTTAAAAATCCCACCAAAATGGCACCTTTTCATTTTGGAATCCTCTCGTGTCTCCCTGACCGCTTCTCTCTCCTTCGAAGCTTTTGGTTGTACTTATCATGTACTGTTTTTATAGAAAAGTCCTAATGCTGATGTGGAAAACATTTAATTTATTTATTTTGTGCAAACAGTCACTCTGAATTGTTCTTTTACAAGTCAAGGTGTTGGAGAGGTCAGACTAGTACGTTAACATGTATTTGTAATTTTCTAATCGTTTCTTGTGTACAGAAGTTGTCAGCCTATGATGGGATGTGGTGTCAAAGAGGGAGCGGATGGTGGGATGTGCAAAATGAGATCATGAACAGGCTTGTCTCTTATGCCTTGAATATACCGTTGTCTTATCAATATTCCTCCTGCTCTCCGTAACAATGATATCCATGAGTTCAGTCACAGTTCCTCCTGTTTAAACTGTTCAATCAATTCACACAATGAAATGAAGGAAAACCACCACAGTGAAAATGAACCACAAACTACTTGGTTGAATGTATAATTAGGAAACAAAGTTGTACATAACTGTAAAAAGAAAAGTTTCTAATCATGTTTATTTTCTATGCACTTTTTTATTTAAGTGATAGTTTAAATAATAAACATGTCTCCTTTACTTTTTTTGGGTCTCTAGTTCACTGATTGGTCAGTTGGTGTGTTTTTAAACTCATGAACAGGGACATAGCTTTACAACACAAGGAAATCAAGGAAAGGTTTACAATTATTAACATCAAAATACACTTAAATCACCATAATGTAAAAGTAGTCATTTTGCAAAATATTGTGTTTTAGAATAATATAAGATACCATCTTAGCGTACTAACTAGAAGGTGCAAAACTCTGCCAACACAGCTAAATTCCCTGTTTTAGAGAACTCTTATGTGTGGTTTTTAGGTCAAGGTCATTTGGGGACTGTCGACACATGAACCGTGGAGCAAGCTGGTTCTGGCTATGTGATGGACTGTTGGATTAGTTACAAAATAACACCAGTTGGACCTCTCTCTGTCAATACCTTCTGGAGATTTGTCCAAAGAATATGTTCCATCTTTCAATGACCTTGAACTTTGACCTAGAAAGCTCAAAAGTTTATCATCTGTAGCCAGTGCCAAATGACACCAGTTGGTCTTCTGTCAATACATTCAGGAGAAATGGCCCCACAAAAGTGTTTTTTGGACCAGTCAGCCAGTTCTATCAGCTACAAACTGAGCAGCTGGCCCTCTCTATTTAAATTCTCTCTGGTGTTATGGCCAAAAAACATTGCTTAGTAACTCTGACCTGATCTTTGGCCACCAAAATCCAGCTGTAAATTGGGCCATGACACACATTTGATGAAAATTTTTATCAAACCAACCAACAAGTGAACACAGGCAAAAAAAAATAACCTCCTTCAATTTTGTTGGCGGAGGTAATAATTTGAATGTTGACACTGGTAAAGGTGGTTAAATACATACCATTTTAGTTGCTGGGCAACTTATGAGCTCCCTCCCTGGGATCAATTAACATTTGGGTTATCTTCATGGTTAAAAATGACCTGCCACTATGTTTAACAGCAGACTACCTCTCTATGATCTTTAATCTGCTTGAAATTGATGAATTTTCCTAAAATGACCCAAACATTAGAAAAAGTGAATTTGTATGTTTTTTGTTTGTATTTCCATGAGAGCTGTATACCCCCAGGAGTTGAGTTGTCTTTGAGGCATTTTTGACTCGGCAGTCACACACAAAGAGAAACTGGGAATACTTGTGGTACTGATTGAAATCAGATAAAATTAAAACATTCCTGTGCAGGTGCAGCATCTCTCCTCCATGACCCCACACCTGTTCGCAGTTCAAGAGTTTGCAGGTAAAATAAACAAAATTTCAGACAAAAACAAATATGTCTTTGAAGCATTGTTTGTGAAGAGAATGCAAAGACCGTCTAGTGAATGTCATCAGAGTACATCCACTTCACTCTCTCAAACAAAATGTCAGCAAGACACCATTGAGATGACTGGGTCACACCAGACGAGCAGCTGCCCGTTGCCTCAACATACTACATGTTCATCACTCCAGTCACCACAGTTGGTACTCATTTGGGGGTTGGAACATACATTGTTTAAAAAATGGAAGACAGTATTTTTTTTTTAAGTTTAATTTTGCATTTACAGTAATTGTGAAAAAGACATTCCAATAGTCCAAATTTCTAATGCACCTGTTGACGTTTCGAGCAAACACCTGTCTTCATCAGACTAAAGGAAACAATAAGTGTTGCGTCATCTTATACGCATCCCATGGCAGTCACATGAGGAATCACATGGTTGGTCACGAGCAAGAATAGCAAATAATTTAAATGCATGTGTGTAAATTCACAAATATCAAAAACTATGCAGCCTGAAGTTGAATCTATACCTGACATGAAATAAATAAAAAAATTAAAAATGACTTATGAGAGGACCAATAAAATAGAAATGCTATATTACATGGATAGACATATCATCCTACTCCTTTAACATAAAAAAGCCTCCCTATCTCTCAGTTCCATTATGAACTGCTGCATTTGCTCCTCAGATTTGGACTTTAAAGAACATGGTAAAGTCCTGGAACAGAGATTCGTACAAAGAAAATACACAAAAGACTAACACAGGCTAATTGTTTACAAAAAACAAGGATCAAAACCAAAGACAATAGCATCACATGTGCTACCCAGTATTCACCTTATTCCTTTGACATGGCAACCATTATCAAAAAACATTGGCATATAGTTGCCATGGATCCTCCTCTTAAAGGATTAATGGATTGCCCACCCAGAATTAGGCCTCCGAATCCAAGAAATCTGTTGGTGAGGACAGAGTCACCACCCACCACCCACACTTCTTTGTAGTTCCTACTGAACCAGGGAACTACAAATGTGGTCATTGTCAACAGTGCACTCATTTACTCATTAGACTTTTTACCATCCACGCACAGGAAAAACATTTGCCATGAAAGGTGTCATTTTATCTAAAACAAAGAATGTCATATATTTGTTTAAATTCTCCTGTGGACTAGCATATGTGGGTAAAACATCTGGATCTTTGAAAAACAATTGTTGAACACAGAAGTGCAATTACAAATCAGGGCTAAAAGAGTCCTGTAGCAAACCACTTTAGGTTGATGAATCATACAGTTGCTAGTCTAACATATATAGCATATATATAAGATATACACATTTACACCACGTCACTAAAAGATGTTAAAGTTATCTTTCATTAAAATGCATTGAAAACAGCTTGTTTCTGTTATTGTCCCTGCTTGATTTTTTTATTACTGTAAAAAGCCTTCACCATCACCACCAATCACTGACTTAAATGAAGTTGTGAGTTTGCCAAGTGGCCCAAATAAACAGCAAATCCTCCCAGCAGCAGTTTCTGGATCCTTTAAGGAAATTAGTGTAGCAGACCCAGAATGTGCTGAATCTGGTGCTGCTAATTAAAAACATGTCTTAACTCTGCTGTGTCTCACCATGATTACAGCTCACTGCCTCAACAGGGGCCAGCTCATACCCTTCCTCAACACCAGCCTGCTGACTCAAACTCAAAGGAAAGTCAACTGTTCATTCCCATAAAACACTAAACAGAACCCATGTGTTCAGTCAGGGCTCTTTCACTTTGTTCTTTTTGTAAAAACACATATAACAGCAAAAATACTGTTCAGGTGCCCTGATAAAAAAAACAAAACAAAAAAAAAAACACAACTAAATTATCTTGATTCAATTATTTACGTTCAAACTTTCAAACATTCAAACGTTAATATAACCTTTTATAGATCATACGCTTTCATTAATCCACTGTCAATAAATAATGCTCAGGTAAATCCTTTTGATTAATTAATTGTGATAATATCTTATCTCACACAGATTTGCAACAAACTCAAATAGGCGACAGTCTAACAAAAATTTGCATGCTGATGTAAAAAAAAAATCATTCATTAAAACATATTTGTATAAATAAGTCATTTTTGCCAAATGAATGTAAACAAAAGCTGCTACCCTCTAATGGAAGCAAAAATATAGTTTTTTCTTAGACGTGGATAAGTGTTTCACAGTGCTAACCGCTGATGCTGATTAACATCAGTGGGTAAGTACAGGTACCAAACGTTGTACATGAGACAAAGATACTGCATTACAAACTATGCTAAAAATATGAGTGACAAATGCTTCTGGTCCCCTGCCAATTCCAGTGAAATTTCAAAACAATACAATGGTAGACAATGGTAGACAATGGTAGACACAGTCATCAACCTAATGTTTGCACTTAATTTTACTGCTTTTTCTTTGATCTGCCTAATATGCTTGCCACAGATATGGAGAGCTTGGGAACGCGAGTTGCTGATCTAAATCATGTCTGGACCAAGGTTTTTCCTGGTTTCTTTCTCTAAAAAACACAATTTGATGATACATCAATTTTTGCACAAATAAGTTTGGAAACGTTAGAGGACCAACAAAAGTATGTGTGAAATCCATCTGATATTAATTGAAATGTTTCATTAAAAACAACCCCATATCAACTTTCATCCTCTGGAAATCACGAATGTATGAAAACTGTTGAAATGCTACCTGAAAGCGCTATGTCCCTACACCTGCGACCATGCCAAATGAAAGGAAAGTAAACACATATCAAAGGCCTGTGTTTCCATGCTGCTGCTATACTCAGAAACTCTGAAAAATAATTGCCCTGCCCATTTTTACAGTCCTGCTCCCAGGCCTCGCCCAGTTCATGTTCCCACAGATGGTACTCTCGATGGATCTCACACCGCTCCAGTATCTCCAGTTCTGGCACATTTTCAGTCCATTTGGGGTCGCTGCTGCCTGATAACAGTCAGACCATTTTTCCTTGGCTCGAATTCAAAGAGGCTGTGAAATATAACCATATCGAGTATGGCTTCCTTGCCAAGAAGAAATTTAAACCTTTTGCGTTATTAACTTAACAGTGCCTCTGAAGGATTACAGGGAAAAGAGGATTACTGTGGGCAAGTCGAAGACTGCAGGGAGATGTTATCTGAATGTAGCAAATTGCCTCATCTTGGAGGAAGATAATGAACGTCACGGAGGAGAATGAGGAATATGTGAACGGGTGTGCAGTCTGTTTGCCTTCATGTCAGTTAATATCTCTATAGCCTCTTTCTTTTAAAGCAACGTTTTTGGTGAGTATTAAGCAAGGAGGACAGCTCATTTTCAGCTGCAGCTCATAGCGGTGACATTGACCGCAGCCCCCCGAGATCTCTGCGGCTGTGTTGAACACAAGTTATGCAATAACCCGAACATTCCTCCACTCATCACCATCCCACATTCGCACAAAATCCCTCCTTTCTAGCTGATTTTGTTGGATACTTCTCTGTACTTTGTTCTGGATAAACATCAAGAATTTTCTTCCCTCTTTTCTCTCTTTCTCCTCCACCCTTGGTTCCTCCTCTCCAGCCCACCCCAGTTTTAATTGGATTTCATTACTGTTTCCTTTCAGTCTTTCCCAGTCACTTTGGAGGGAACAGCTTTCTCGGTCCTGGCAAAACTCACATCATTATCATCATCAGCAGCAGTAGCAGCTCTCACTCTTATTCTCCATCTGGTAAGTTAAGTTTTCGTGAACAGTAAACAGGTGAAATCTGCTCTGTTTAATCTTCAGAAAGAATGAATAATAATTAAGAAATGCCACAGAGTAATAGTATAGTATCGTCAGCAAAAAATAGTTAAAGCACCAAAAGTACAGTAATCAATATGTAACAGAATGGCTCCTGTCAGTGTTAAATTAAATTAGTAGACTTTTATTATGGCTGCATTCAAGTTTAGGCTTTGTTTTGATGTTGTTGCTAACTAAGGTGACTGCGATGTGAACAACTAATAATAGTCAAATACTGATATTATATTTTAGATTTACTCAAAATGTCAGATACGTGCAGTTGAGTAAACGTGTTAAAAAGAAAGCTTTTAAATTAAGAGTGTCTCACATGTATTTGACAAAATGTACTTGGTTGCAGCACTGTTTACAGGGTTAAAATAAATGGGCAGCTTTACCTTCCACAGTATGAAACTATGATAATATCAGTGCACTCCAGCTGGTCTGAAGGCAACATACCTCGACCATCCGGATGGTGCAAAACCCAGATGTTGAATCCAAATCGCTGAACTAACTGAAATGAGAGATTGTGACAGCAAAAATTTTGTTCAATTGTGGGGGAGACATTGCAGTAATCTTCATCGTTTGTGCAGCTTTTAAAACATGTTTCTAAACATGCGAGGGCTACTGAGGAGTGATAGCAGACAGCTGTTTAGGCTCAGCGTTTGTCCTCTTGGCTGCCCTTTTCTTTCTACCAGGAATGCTGACATGCATTTCCTTCACTTCTTCCCCCTTCTCCAACTCTCCCTTCCCTCATCATTGTCCCACACTGCAGAAAAAGGTTTTCATTAGCAAACCATAAATTTAGTCCTGCAAATAAAGGGGCTGACAGTTGGCTGGCTCATCGGTCTGCTTTAGGGTCCCATGACGCCCATCTGGCCCTCAGACAGACAACCAAACCAGGCCGCAGCCCAGACGAGCTGGTGTCGTGCTGTAATGTGAAAACACGGGATTTCAACAGGTCAGGCAGCAGAAATGTATTCTGATGTTGGACTGAGGGTCACAAACTAAGAGAAAATGGAGACTTTTGACTTTGAGATGTTGCTGTGAGGAGTTAGGAGTAGACTGTCTGGTATCAGCAACTCGTCAAACTGTTTACAATTTTAATGCCCAAGAGTTTTACTTTCTAGATGCGATTCATCGATAGTTCAGGAGATCATTTCATCCACATCCTCCTGAATCTAAAAGAGATTTTTCTGATGACTCGTCCCCTTGAAGAAACTTGTAGCCTCCAAATAAATTATTTATTAAAAATGCATGTTTGTGATGGTTGCAGTCTGTATATGTTAAAGACAAAAATTTGAAGGCAGCCCAGATAGTGCTTTTTTTTTTAAAGTTGATTTGTACAGTGTAATTATATCAGAGGTTAATACGTAACCATTTAAGAGGATGTTTAGATCAAATGTTAGCAGATGTCAGTTAAGTCACTTCGTGGCTAAATTTAAAAAAGTGTTCTTTGTTCTGCTGGTGGTTAAAAACAGGAAGTTGCTGAAAGCTCAGCCATGCTGCTGACGTCTAAACACGATTTTTGAAAAAAAAAAAAACCCCATGATAACGGCTGGAAGTTAAAACCACACCTGTATTAATACATAAAAACTCAGACAAAAGTGTTTACATAACAGTCGAATCTCCACAAAAACCCCGCTTAGGCATGTTTGGATGTTTTTAAGAGGACAAGTTCGAAGCGTCATCTGATCTGAATTACTGTGATTTCCTTACAGCTTTGGCACTGTGGATGCCTAATGAACAGCTCGGTTATGTAACATGACTATTTCACTTTTTCTCTGTGACGAATTTGCTGTAAAAACATCTGCATCTCTGCCTTGTGCATGATGCTAAAAATAGACCTTCAATAGACGGAAAAATACTGCTGTGCTTTGGTGTAATTCACAAGATTCATTAGTCAATTTTTATGACTTATTTTTAAGACTTATTTTGCTTGACTCATGACTATTTCAACAGGGCAGTTTCTTCTTATATTCATTTTAAAGATTCCCTTTAACTGCACCTACTCTAAACTGAAGCTTCTGCACCCCTCTGCCACAAAGTTTAAAAGTTAAGCTAAACTGAATATTAAGCTGTAATCATACGTTGTAAAGGAGCCATTTCACTGTGTTTAGATACGCCGCTCCCTGCTTCTGTAATCGGTTAACATTTGGCTTGAAGTGGTGTTTATTCTGGCTTTTATGGGGCACTTTTGTTTAATCTGATCCCTACTATCCCACGGTGTGTCATGCAGTTTAAACTCTGATTCCCACTCTGACTTTGTGAACCAACCTAAGCTTTGTTCTCCCCGCTCCTCTTCCCCCAGCAGTGGCACAGCGATGACCTCACCCTGGCTGCTGCCCCTGCTGCACTCTATCCTTGTCCTCCAAGTCCATCTTTCCAGCCAGTTGGAAGACAACAAGATCCCTCCCAGTCTGTGCACCGGTCACCCTGGGATCCCAGGCTCTCCTGGACTTCATGGCAGTGCCGGTCAGCCAGGGAGAGACGGCAGGGATGGAAGGGATGCTGTTCCGGGGGAGAAGGGACAGAAGGGGGACAGTGGAGAACCAGGTGCTGTATGGATTCACCTGTCAGTGTGTTGAGTGTTGCAGTGCTCATGCCTGCTTTCCTTTTCCTCCCCAGGTGAAACGGGAATGAGAGGCCTGACAGGGGACAGGGGTGACCCAGGAGAGAAGGGGGAGAAGGGCAAGGCAGGAGAGTGTGCCGTTGCCCCCAAATCAGCATTCAGCGCCAAACTCTCCGAGGGCCACACTTTGCCCCTAACTGTAGGCGATGCGGTCCACTTCGACAAGGTCATACTCAACGAACAGGGCGACTACAACTCAGAGACAGGCCGCTTCACCTGCAAAGTCCCGGGAGTTTACTACTTTACTGTACACGCCACAGTCTACCGTGCCAGTCTGCAGTTTGACCTGATGAAAAACGCACACACTGTGGCGTCTTATTTTCAGTTCTATGGCAACTGGCCCAAACCGTCATCCCTGTCCGGGGGCTGCCTGCTCCACCTCATCCCTGGTGACCAAGTGTGGGTCCAGATGTCTCTGTCAGAGTACAATGGATTTTACTCCAGCACCAAGACAGACAGCACCTTCACTGGCTTCCTGTTGTACTCAGACTGGAAAAACTCTGCTGTGTTTGCATGACATGTGCTCATATCTTCCCTCTTCAGGAAATGAACAACAACCCAGTTTTTTTTCCCCCTTAATTGTGACATTTTAGACACAAGAGAATGGGATGTGACTGGAGCATCTGTATTTGTGTAAGAAAAAGAAAAGAAAAATAAACGCAGCAGACAATGTTACGTGAGGGTTACATTCTGTCCTGATGAGGTGTGCGGTGCACACACGAGCAGTAATGTTTACTCAGTGTCTGTTCCTCTGTTGCAGCTTTTCAACTGCTGTCACACTAAAGTCTCCTAAGAGATGTTGTGACAACGGCCTTCAGCCAACTCCAGACAACTAATTACGATTATCTATAGCCTCCATTTAAGCGACAATATGCTCCATACCAGTAGGGGGCAGTATTTCACCCATTCCCAATGACAATGTTCTGGATTGTGTACTTTTAAGGGCTGAATAAACAATCCAATGTCCTCAAAAATGAATAGGGAATTTTTCAAATCCAGACTCATCTCATGACACTGATGTCAAATGATGTGAATAAAGCAAATAAAAGCAAAGCGACTAACTGATCATTGTGCAAGAAAATGCAAAATTTGACTACAGCGCTTCAGTTCCGACAATCAGTCTATCAACACATGTTTTTATGTGTGGCGTCTGCCTGTAGTTTACATTGCTGCTTGTTTAGCTCAATTTTGGGAAAAAAAACATCCACACCAGCTATCACATCATATCAATGCCATTTGGAATATCTTTCACTAAATGATTTACCGTAGCTTTTTGTCATTAGTGGCACACAAGATACATTTTGATGAAAAGCCAAATTTTACTTATTTACAGACAGCTAGCTGCTTAGTATGCTAATTACAGTGGCCATCTCTTTTGTTCATATCATCACTACTGTTATTTTCTAGGGTTATAAGGTAGTTAGGGTCAATTTAGCATCCTGATGAAGCTGGCATATACTATGCCATGTCTTTGCTGGACTTTGTCCGGTCGGTCAAAGAATAAACTTTGAAAATGTCTCAGATTTTTGAAAAATTTCTTTTGATTTTGTCTGTCATATGCTCTGGTATTTTGAATGGAATGATTTGACTGTAGGTTGGCCTTGGCAAATTGTAAATTGGCATATAAGCAAGCTTCAAATGAGTTAAATGCATGCGCGATGTGTATGTAATGCTCAACACAAAACAACACAGTCACTTAAATATGTCGTGGATAAACCTGGCGTGATACATTAATGCAGTTAACCTCATCTCTTATGTCCAAGAGAGTCCAAGACATGCTGAGTGTAATGGGAGCTCCCATTAAATGCTTGACACTGACTTTATCCTAAGCTGTGTTGATTTTTCTATTCTTTTTTCTTGTTTAGTGCTGCATACATATTTCCTGTATTTTCCAGTTGAATTCCAATAAAGAGCCTGATAAATAAAAACTATAATAGTTATCTATTTTGCAGAGTAAGTCGGGAAGTTTTGGAACAATTGGCTTTAACAATACGAGATGAAAATGCTTTTTCCAATTGAAAAATCTTTTGTCAAAAATCACTAGCAGGATGATGTATATAATGTGTCGCTCTGAAATGCAGTGGAGTAGGGGAATGAATGGGCACATGGGGGAGATACTTACAGTAAGTACAAGTGACAGTACAGCCTCCAAATCACAGTGTCCACCCCTGCCTGGTTATTCAACTCACCCAACTCTGTTTTTATCCCCAATGACAAAGAATTACCAAAGCAAATGACATCATAAAAAAGGCTGGAAAATACTCATTTTCCACTGGATTAACCCTGTTTACTTCTTGCCTAATGATTTAGCCAACCACTTTAAGTGCCTTACAAGACACACAAGCCACATTTCAGCACATGAGCTTGTTCAGACTAGCCAGCTAGTCTTCCATCCCTGATTTGATCTAAAAACAATAAAAACATGTTTTATTTTACTGGCCTCAGCGTGTCCATTAGTGTCCAAATTTCTCCTTAGGTTGAATTATCAATTTAAGAAGTAAATAATGACGAGATCAGAACCCAGGTAAGTCTTTCTGTGAATGTCCAACACACTACGTCACACATGAGATGTGAGTTTCCCTCAAACTCCTACACATCATTACGCTCTAAATAAATCTTCAGAACCATTCCTCTCGGACAGAGTGAGTGACGGATGGTGTCTATCAATCATCCATTAGCGATCAGTGATTTCCATTGGGTCACCTTCTGTAAAGCGCTCTGTAAGAGCTTGCGGGTGAATGTTGAGCACATGCTGGCATCGGCCCCTGAAATGCTGGGCTCACGTTGGTGGAGGGAGCAGGCGAGAGGTTGATGTCTGGATTAAAGCGCTGATGCAGATCCAGGGTCATTAAAATAGCGTGGTAATGTGTGTGCACACCCTGCGTCGAAGGCAGGGCCAAAGATTAGGAGGGTTTTAGAGAATAATGAGCTCAAAAACTCCTCCAACACTGGAACACCACTGAGCTTCTGTCTGACTAAGCACCAAAAGTATCTGTGAAACTCATGTTATGAATTATCTTAGTGTGGAACAGGTCCCAACTTCTTCCCAACACCCTCCCTTAGTGGTTTACTTTTGTTTTCTTCAGATTAACAACATCAGCTTACCAAATACAAGGTCATTCATTCACGAAGACGTGAAAGCAAAACAAATGGTCCCTGACTGAATTTGAAATCCATCATTTTCCAAGGAGATCAGTATCGTTTCCCAAAATTTCAGTAAATCCCTGGACTGTTTTGTTTATTTGCTGAGATCCCCATTAGCTGCACCCAAACGTCATCCTGTGGTAAACACTTTCATATTTATTAAAAACAAAAAAATCGGCACTGAGAACAGACAATCATTAGAGTTGACACATGTTAATGTTAACAAAAAGTAAATAAAAACATAAATAAAACGAAAGCAGAAAGTTTTCTTGGGCCCACCTGCTAAGGGAGCCCAAGAAGACCAACAAGAATTATGTTTGTCATAATACAAATATCATATCATATCATAGATGACCAAAATTATTTTTTTAAATGGAACTACTTGTCATAATTTGTGTCAGGAAGCACTGGAAGCAGGGTTTTTGCCCAAATGCTGACCGAAGAGAGGTCAGAAGAGAGGGTGGATTATAGTTCTGCTAATAATGTATGATTACTGACTTTTTTTTTGTAAGCTGAGAAAGCTGCTCCTACGCAGGCTGAAGATGTAAATGATAACTCGGAGGCTAATGCTACAGTTATTGATACAAGCTCAGACATAGCTAGTCACTGAAGGAGGCAAAAAAAGCAACCCAGGAGAATAAAGAAACTTTTCAGGGGCTAAGTCTTTCCTGTAGGAATCACCTGGAATCACCTTTTGACATGTTTTGAGTAAAAATTTTAAACATAAACATCTCCTCCGGTTGACAAAGCCACCCGAAACAATACATGACTCCTCAAAACTCACCTTAAAGATGTATGTAGGTGTTTACTAAAATCTGAATTCAGTCAAGCAGAAATATTACTCACGCAGCTGGAATTTTAGAGGACATGTGCGACTTTATCCTCAGTGACTGACTTTATTCTCAATGACTGGCTTCATGCAAGATGGTCCATCTGCTGGTGGAGGTACCAGGGCTATCCAAAAGGGGGCACTGTTGTCTCACCGTTCAGCAGCTACAACAGGTCGAAGGAACATGGATGGGAAGTCTGTGAAGATCATCACTGATCAGTGAACAGTTTCTGAGTCTGCAGGTGTCTATATGAGAAGAACAGTGCACACAAGCACTTACAGTGCTTTGGGAAACGGAGATCACTCTGTTCATTATAAATTTATAAAGCTGCTGCACAAGAACCATCCATCTTTGTCAAAATCTGTGAATACTAAATGGAGTTTTGCAGATCAGCTTGTAATAAAAATAATTGATAAAGCCAGCAATAAGCTGTTTTTCCACTGATAATAACAGAGACAAAAACTCATGATGAGATTTAGATAAAATTACATAAAACATTCTGTTTTCGCAGCCAAATTTCTCTATTACATGTATACGAAAGGCCCAAGGTTTTGATTTCAAATATTTAATTATCATTATATCGAAGAGTAGAGATACTGATGTTTGAATTCTACCACAGCTGGCCCTGGTCTCGTTGTACATTGTTTGCCAAGTTTCAGGACCTCTCTTAGCATTTAGTCTAATAAGTTTACAAAACACGCTCACGAAATGTCGAATCAGGAAATTCCAAAATACAACCACAACAAATATGTCTTTTTTCTTTCCACAATTACTTTTTGCTGAAGGAAATAATCGTTATTCACCAAGTAAGTATTTAAAAAGTATGATAATAATTATTTTTATAATTATTAATTGTAGTTACCCTATGAATTTTTTAGGCACAACAGTAGTTTATTCTAGCGTGATGTGGACATACATACAGATGTGCTTATGAATCTAAATGTTTATTTTGTGAAGTCACAATAAAGTTGTCCAAATATTTTACTGAAAACAAAATTTTAGAATTTACAAAACTGATTGTTTGGGAATTGAACACACACATGAACAAAGTGCAGCATTCGTGTGTGTGGGGACCCGTTGAAAAAACGGAGAGGCAGTAAAGTCCTTAAAAAAACATCTGTGTTTTCTAAGCTCTTCAGCAGCTTACATCTTACAGACCTTAGTGGAGCAGTAGAAGTATTTAACTACTGGGACACTGGAATGTGAGCACAGAGACTACTGGTGACGCAGCTACTCCAACAGGTCCACATTGCCTCCCTGCTCGAAGACCACAAGGAGGGCTCCTGCCGCGAGACCATCTTCTTCCCTCCTGGGTAGAAGTTTAAGTTCTTCTTCATTATGTGATCATACTGATCATACTGTAGTGACAGCAGAATATTCATTTTATCATTAAACAGCACAAGAGAATAACCTTAGCTTAGCTAAAAACCTCACATTAATGTTAGAACCTGCCATTGGTAAGACAACCTGCGTCAACAACATTCAACACACCGTAACAATTTGTTCACATGCGTCTCCTCTTCCTCTTTCAACTTTACCTTGCTTTTTTACCGGTCACCACAGCGAATCATCCTCCTCCATCTCTCCCTGTCCTCTGCATCTTCTTCTCACTCACCAACTATCTGCATGTCCCCTCTCACCACATCCATGAATCTCCTCTGTGTTCTTCCCCTTTGCCTCCTACCTGGTAGCTACATCTTGATCATCCTTCTACCAATATATTCACTGTGCCTCTTCTGCACATGTCCAAACCATCTCAATCTGGCCTCTCTAACTTTGCCTCCAAAAACGTCTGACCTGTGCTGTCCCTCTGATGTGCTCGTTCCTAATCGTGTCCATCCTCGTCACTCCCAAAGAGAATCTCAACATCTTTAACTCTGCCACCTCCAGTTATGCCTCCTGTCTTTTGGTCAGTGCCACTATCTCAAACCAAACAACATTGCTGGTCTCACTACACCTCTTGTAAACCTTTCCTTTCACTTTGGCTGCTACTCTTTTGTCACAGATCACTCCTGACACTTCTCTCCAGCCGCTCCACCCTGCCTGCTCTGTAGTTGATACAACTCTCCACATCATCCTTGTACTCTAGTACACTTTTCCTCCATTCTTCAGACATCTTTTCACTGTCCAAGATCATGTTGAACGGCTTCATGAATACTCCACTGTCCTCTCTCCTAGACACTTCTGTACCTCTACCAGTATGTAATCGGGACCAACTGCCTCTCCATTATTCTTCCTCTTCAAAGCTTCCCTCACGTCATCTGTACTAATCTTTCTAACTTCCTGTCTCCAAGTTTCCACCACATCAACCCTTCTTTCCCTCTCATTTTCCTCATTCATCATTTCCTCAGAGTACTCCTTCCATTTTCTCAGCAAACTATCGTCACTTCTTAGTACATTTCCATCCCTGTCCTTAATAACCCTAACCTGCTGCACAACCTTTTCAACTCGATCCCTGCATCACTAGACGATACAGATCCTTTTCTCCTTCCTTAGTGCCCAACCTCTCATACAGCTCACCATACGCCGTGTGCATCTGAGAAACTTTATTTACTGAATCATATGGAATGATAACAACTTAATTGAGAAAAGTTTAAGGACAAAGCTGTAAAAGATGAAGACGAAGGGAGTTGAAAGCTAAGCTGCTGTCAACGCTGTCGCTTGGCGTTAACTGGGATGCGAAACAGGGAAAAAGCGACCCAAAATTCGACTTGTGGCCAAAAAAACATTACATCCACAGTGATAAGAGCTGCCATTGAGAATGAATGGGAAAAGCTGTACGTACAGCGTACCTTGCACCTTGAATCAATTTCCATCTGGATATTTGATTTACTAGAGCTTAAAATTGGGAGTGGTGGCTCAGTCTGCAGGGGCTCAACTTGGGGACCAGAAGGTGGCCAGTTCAAGACAGTGTGTGTGGTTGGAGAGGTTCCAGTTTACCCCTTGTGCCCTTGAGCAAGGCACTGAACCCCCAGAATTGTTCCCTGGCACTTTAATGGGCAGCCCTTCACTCTGTGACTTCTCCCTTTAAATGTAGCAACACATATGTTTCTCCTGCTGTGCAAAATGACTTTCCTTACAGGGATCAATAAATGTCTTCTTTTAGTAATAATTATAATAATCAAACTCCATGAGAGTGAATTGTGGGAACAGCAGTCAGGCAAATTCAATTCCACTCAAAACATGTTTGGATTGAATTAAGGTCGGTCCCGTAGACTGAGAGTGATCTGTACATCCTCGTTTATTCTTAAACTATCAGATGAAGCACACTGTGTTAGAGGATGGAGGACGGGAGCACTGGCAGATGGTTCACCAGTACAGAAAGTTCATGTTACAATCCTTCTGATTCTATATAACTTAGAAACGTACAGGGGTCAGTCTGTTTTCAGTCACTTTAAATCACAACTTACTTCTGTGTAAGTAGTTGTAAATTCTTCTCTCTTGGCTGTGGCTGTCGCTGCTCTTATGTAGGAACAGTGGAACATCTCAGTCCAAAGGTGAAAGTTCAATTCTGGCAGGGACCAGCTATAATCAGCTCTTTGACCTGATGGCTATCATCAAGCTTCCAGCGTCAGGAGTCAACAGCTTTAATCTTTGTGCGACTCATACATCACACACTACATTTACTCGGTTATCATGACAATTGAATTCATGACCCATGATTACAGCAGAGTTGGGTTGGAGGTGGAGGTCAGAGCTAATGAGCTGTCCGTCTCTTCTTCATTTCATCACTTTGCCGTTGAGCTGTTGTTGAACATTTTAATTAAATGAATTAAATTGTGTGTGTGTATGTATGTTTTTTTTAACTAGACATGGGGAAAATATTCCGATCCTTCAAAGAAAAAAGTAAGCATAAGCAAAAGTGCAAGTCCTACATTGATAATAATACAGAAATAAAATATGTAAGCTGTAATTATGAAAACATAAATAAAGTATTAAACCAATTCTCTCTTTTAATGGGATTGTTTCGCTATGTTAAATCATTAGTTTATTTTTGCCGATTAATCTAAAGTGTGGATATTATTGTTGTAGATAACCAGTGTGAAGCTCATACTGGACTATTTTACAGTGTATTTTTAGGAAGTCAAGGTCACTCGAAGGTCAAAAAGAATTTTTTTTTGGCCACTTCAAAAAAAATTGACAGGTCCAACTGATTGTAACTGTTGACATTTTGTAACTGAGAGCACTGGCTACAGATGAGTAACTTTTGGACTTTCTGGGTCAAAGGTTGAGGTCACTGCAAGGTCAAACACGTTTTTGATCATATCTCCAGAATTAATTTAAATATAGAGGTCCAACTGGTGTCATTCGCTAACTAACCCG
>KV751316.1:4584652-4602935 GCA_001698575.1 Mola mola
GTACTATTGTTTATTACTTCAATTAATAGCTAAACATGAGATCTTCGCACGTTTTTTTTTCATAATAATAGTAATTAGGTAGATGTAGTGGTGTAGAAATGGAAAATGTCATGAAAAGAAAAGAAAAAAGTGAAGTACAACCAGTTCACATTTGTATAATACAAATAAGTGGGAAATATACTATTTGTATTGCCTTTTGTAATGTCCAGGTTTTGTCTTCTATGAAATTACGGTTTCTCTCAAATTCTTACCATGGTCATTGTATCGAGACTGAGG
Organism: Mola mola; assembly: GCA_001698575.1. NCBI lineage: Eukaryota > Metazoa > Chordata > Actinopteri > Tetraodontiformes > Molidae > Mola > Mola mola. The sequence goes on from KV751316.1 coordinate 4,584,929, forward strand.
TGTCAGGTTGGACATCACAAGAAACATTATTGTAGATCGCTCCCATCGCTCATCCACGCCCAGGAAATGATCTTATTATTTCTGAGCTCCCACATGGGGAATTCAGAGGTCAAAGGTCAACCTCAGATCACAATTGTTAGTTTGACATGCCAGGATGATTGATGCTCACTGTTACGATGCTCGTTTTGAGGAGGTGATGTAGCAACGCGGAGTCAGAGTAGGAGATGCGCCCTGTGATCATAAACAGAGCAAAGTGAGGCAGAGTCTGACATGTTCCCACGCTGCTCCATGGCCGTGACCAGATGGGTCAGAAGAAAGGGGTCAAATCCCTGGAGTATGAAGCTCTCCTCGGGTTTACGTCTCCTTCCCTGACACTCAACTTCCTTTCCTCTGTTGACACAGTCCTTATTTACAGCTAACATGTAAACACTGCTGAGCTTGGGCCTGGAGGTCAGGATAAAACTCCTGGGTTTGGTTTGTAATGTGGTCAGTCTGTGGTCTCTCATGATGAACTCTCTTCTCACCTTTCTGTCAGAAAGAGCATAAGATTTCACGCCTCCTGGTGAGTCACATGCGTCTTCAGTATCTGTGGACCAAGGCATCAATCAACAGTGAAACATGTAAACACCATGTTGGCAGAGGTAACAAACACAGAATGAGATAAAATAAAAAAAGCTGAGCAATGACCCTAAAGTGAAAATATGCTGTGGATGGATGTCACTGAGTGCTTTAATCTCAGCAGATGTCTGGTATGGACTTTGGATATTTTTAGAGAGAGCGTTGAGAATAGGAGTGAGCCGGTAAACCAAAAAGCTCTGGTGGATTGTAATATACTGGTAGATTTTGTCCCAGATGACTATAAGAGGCCCACTCCTCTAACCCTACAACCTCACCAAAACCCCCTTTATCCTCCCACACATGTAAGATATCTCTGGACTCAACTGTTGTCTCGGGTTTCATTGTATGCAGCGCTGTGTTCCGGCTGTAAAAAACTGTCACAAACTCATGGTGAAATCATTAAAACACTCAGAGGCCAAGGCCTACAGTGAGTTTCAGTGAAAAATGTGGTTCTGTAGCTGCAGATGTTACCTATAACATTGATAATGGCTCAGCTCTGGTCAAGTAAGCTGCGACTTTGTGGTGGAATATGTGACTTTACCAGTTCTGACATGCTGAAATGTGTCTGTGAAAAAAACATTAACGCTATGTGCCGCCTTTTTTTTTTTCACTTAATCAAAGCAGAAGATTAGTTGTAAATAACGTGACAGGACACCGCCTCGCCCTGACGAACCAAACTGAACTTTCAAACAGGGGATATTTGAGAACAAAATGATTCTCCACACGAAATATGAACTGTGCAAGTGCAAAACTTTATCCTGAAACTAATAATGGTTTTATGTTTTTCTGATGCCTACAAGAAGAGGTTGTGTCCCAAAGACATGGGAAAAATGTTTTGGATTTATGCACAACACTGTGACACCACATAGCCTTTTTTTTAAGGTTTATACTGTTTGAATGTAGTCATATGTATGTACTTTGTATGCACCTAATAGTAATAGTCAGTCAGTGGTCTTTTGTAGAGTGACAAAATGTCAATTATACAGCATTGTCATAAGTTATAGATATTTTTCGTTGTTTTAGAATTACTTTTTTACGTTTAGAATCACTAAAATTGTAAATAGTTGCATAAAACCTGGCGTTAGGCCTCAAAATCATGCAGAACCTTTCACTCAGATCCTGCACCCCCCAGCTTAACTTTAGTGGGCTCCCACCATATAAATTTTGTCCTTTGCGTTTGCCGCCTCCCTTTTTTGTGGTTGTTTTCCACGTCAGAGATAGGCCACATCGCTGTTTAACATTTCCTGCCAACAACTTTTGTGTGTATATATTAAGCTGTTTCTGTCATATTTAATTTGCGTAGGAGTTGAAAGTAGGAGCATATATTGTTTCTTTGTTTGTCTGTTGTCGGGAGAAAAATAAACAGAGATTGCCTCTAAAGGAATCCTGGTTTGTTCGTCTTCATCAAAACAACGCAGACATTCACCACCAGCTGTTTAATTATGATAGAAATAATTGATAGATTCAACAAGAAAATAATCATTTGTAGCAGCCATACTGAATTTACTCACGTGTTTTATATACCCATGTTTCACCTGTGTTTGTCACAGAATGAGCCCAAAAATAAACTAGGACCAAAAGAAGATTACAATGGACAAACTCATTGATCATATTTTTTTTATTATGAACAGAAGACTCAACAGTTTTGTGGGAGCCACAGCATTTAAAAAAAGAGTTCCATTCACATCTTCGAATCACGCTGTCGCACTCAGGGTGGTAAGTGATTGGTATAGCACAGCTTAAGTTACTGTCCCGTAAACACATGAAATGTCAAATCCAACACAAGAAAAACAATAGCAAATGAAAATGTAATGCCTTATTAGTTTATGGTGCATTTATAGAACAAAAATCAATGTTTTATTACAATGACAAAGCAAAAGGAGAACCATTTATGGATTTCTACTGACTGTAATGTGCTTCTGATGGAGGACTGGAAGAAGTCCTATCGATAGAACAAAGAAATGGAACACAGCTTCATTTTGTCAAGCCCGACCGGGAAATTATAAACCACTTTCCTTGAATACTGATCTTGTTTTCATCCTGTACATGGCTTTGTGTAAAGTAGTCACCATTTACCGGAGTACATTGTTATGGTAAATGTCAGGTGTTGCTCAGAATGCACTGTTATACATACATACACCATGTGTGGAATGATTTGTATACACTCGCACTAAAGCACAGTGTACATTATGCTTCTTCACAGCATGGCTCGCTGAAACCTCGACGTTTTAAGACACAAGCGGCGGTGAACAATTCAACATCAGGGATGGCACTGACGGGCTCCCATGGCTATGAGACCTGAGAATCTGTGTTGCAATACTGGAATATTTAAGCAGGTGCGACTAGTAGCTGGGTCCCAAATCCATACTACAGACAAACTGGCGGCAGCATTTGAGTGTGAAATGAGACAAAACAAAGCATATTCAGTCAGGAGAGTCAGCAAAAAATAAACCAGATTTCTGAATGTTCTGTTCTCATCCCACAATGCAATGCAGTCGTAGTCATACTAATTCTGTTACACGCAGATCAGAAAGAGTCAAGGTGCTGCTCTTGTGCACATTGGCTCACTTTAATAGGCTGCAAAAAACATAATAGAAACTTAATAACTTTATCAATTACACCTCTGTTTACCAGGAATTTCATGTAATTCATCAACCTTTGTACCTTGAAATACCATCAACCTTCAATTCATCAATGTAGCTGCCGTAAAGGAGCTCATGGAAAAAACATGTAACGTCATTACGTTGTAGTCTGACTCAGTGTGTGGTACTGAATTGGGACACAGCAAGTTTCTTATTTAGTATTTCTTTTCTAATCTGTTATAAAAAGGTGCACAGATTCAAAAAGGACTTTTACACATCTGGTGATATTTTTCTTTTTTCTTATAGCCAAAAATACTAGACTACTACTATTGAACACTGTCTGCCTTGCACAGTACACTCCTGCGTGAGAAACATTTGCTCAAAATTACAACCCAGTTGTTTTTTAACTACATTAACTACATGTATTATATGTGTCTGAAATGGAAAACCAGAAAGAACAGGCTGCTGTAAGGGTAGAGATAAAATAGCATTTGCTTGATTTTTTTTTTTTTTTTCTGACAGCAAACAAAATATAGAATATCACAAGAGACATCCTTTAATAAATCCTCATACAAATCTGTCATAACATAAATTCAGTGGTTGAGTCCTCATAGATACACGTCCATAGTGCTGAGGATCATGTGCCGACAGAGTGGGCAGTTCTGTTGGTATATGGGTTGCCTCAGTAGGATGCTTGTACAGTTTCTACACAAGCAGAGGTGCCTGCACGGGAGCAGCACCACCGTTTTGTTACAATCCTGACAGATCACACACCTCTTCCTTTCCTCCTGCTCCTTTAATAGTGTCAGTAGATTCTCCGCAGGAAGAGCTTTAGTGTCTTTGCCTGAAGACAACTGCTTCTTTAGCGGTCTGTCTGTGCTTGATGAGGGAAAAACTACATCCAGCACTTCTTCATGGGCTTCATCTCCTGCTATTCCATCCAGCGGGTCCCACCTCTGCTCCCTGAGGTCGCCGTCACCGCGCACTCTGCTGTCCCTGTGGAGATGCGTCCTCAGAGCAAGACCCAGCTGGCTGCTGAGTCGAGACAGCTGCTGCCAAAGTCCTCTCTCAAGCAGGTAGAGATGATGGAGTAGCCTGGGGAGGTGCTGCACGGCACCACCTGCCAAACGTGGGACGCTCCTCAAGGTTGAAGCAAGGTGGTGGACAGCCAGATTAAACCGGCGCACGCTGGGGAGAGAGTTGGCGTAATCCAGGAATTGCACAGCGCCGTTTCGGGTCAGGTCTGGATTCAGTAAGGCAGTGGTAGTCAGAGCAATTGTGAAAGTTAGCATGAGGCCATTGATGTTCAATATGAAGATGCTGACGAACATCTGAAGCAGGGAGACCACAAAGTCCAACACCAGCTTGCACGGAGACCACAGAAAAGCCAAAATCCCCACCAGGCTGCCGTACAGGAACGTGAGGGAGGTCAGCGTGAGCTCCAGCACCTTCTGCAGGGGGCTGGAGACAGTCTGCAACACGCTGACCATCGCCACATAAACGTTCTGGGTGGCAATGAGCGCAAAGTTGATCACAGTGTTTACAAAATAAACCACCAGACTGACAGCAATGCTACAGCCCTCCAACACCACCAGCAGACCTCGACACAGGTGTTCCTTCCCACAAAGCAGGACATGCATGAACAGGTACCTCACCATCTTCAGGCTCTCCAGCAGCCCCTCCACACCCAGCCATGTGCTGCCCAGCACAGTCACAGTCCCGTGGGCTACATCTGAAGCCGCCTCAATCAAGGACACCATGCCAGACACAATGAAGTTGCCCAATTCCACCAGTGAGTTGAGGAAGACAGTGGGCAGGCAGGTGATGATGGTAACAACCGCCAGGACAGTCTGCACCACGGTGTGGACGATGAGGAAATTAAGGTCCAGCAGCAGGCAGACAGCATCCAGGCTTTTTCCAACAGAGGAGATTACCAAGTCCACCAAACCCATGGTAGCACTCAGCTCTCGTTTTGTTTACCTCCCAGTGTGCTCAGGTCGCCTCCAAGCCAAAGTCCATGTTTGTTTGTTTAGAGCGACATACTCACACCTCAGCTACATTTTGTCCAAACTGTTTTCTTCCTTGGCGCACGAAACAGCAACTTTTCTTGGTTTTGTTGAAATCACCGGTCATATTTTCTTCCTTTTTCTTCGACGATTTAAAAACGGCAGGCGCTGCACAGGCGGATGTTTGATTTCAAACGAGAGGCGCACTTCCGCTTGTTTTCCGGGTTGGGTTCCGTTTTGTTTGTCTGCTCACAGCCGACACGTTTCACTGCTCGAATGGTCGCTTTTTCAAAGTAAAACAAAAGAGACCGAGACGAGGCAACGACAAACACCACGGTAGTTTACCATCCTCGCCGTCGCTGCCATGTTTGTTTTGACCGTGTCAGCTGACCTCTCACGTACTTCCGGTGTGTAAGTAAAGTTAACGGTATACCTCGGAATTTGGAACGCGATAAATTCAAGCAGCAGTGAAAAACAACAAAATGATATAGTTAAATGCAAACAAAACAAAAAAAAAGCTAAAAATAGATGTAACCCTGTTTGGAAGAGAATTATTAACAAATATGGAAACCATTTAAAGGTTGAAAGAAATTTGATAAAGAAATTTATCAATGAAAAATAGTCATAACATTTGGTTTGCATTACTTGCACATGTGTTCAGCAAATTGGGTACTCAGTTTCTGTTGAAATGTGACTACAAAGATATCAAAATTCCCAGTTAAATTATCAGCCTTTAATCAGCAGGTCCTGCCAAACTGGAAAATGGCACACAAGCATAATTTCAGTCCCCACACTATACACCTGTGGAAGAGTTATAAAGGAAGAGGAGGAAAATCTATGTTTATGGAAGATTGGATGGAAAAACAAATATGGTCAGTATGACACCTGATGGATGACAATTGTGATATGCTTCAATCAAAAGACTTTAATTACAAATATCAATTGAACTGTGTGATAATTATTACAAAGTGACCAGCTTCACTTTTTCAGATAATCAAAAATAACTTTGATAATATACCAGTACTTATATTACAAAACATTACCATAATCAACTTGCACTTAATGCATGAAAAATGGACTAACACAGTGAACGCACAACACAGTAAACGTATCCAGGACTACCAAAGAGGAAAGTAATTGATGATTATTGGAAAAAGGAAATATCGATATTAAAGTCAACTTTTTTAAGATTCCCAATTCCTCGTAAATGCATTCAAGTACATTTTATAACCAAAAACTAAAGTTTTCCAATGATTGAATTTATTAGAAAAAGATTCAAATTTGATGTAGATAATTGCCAATACAAACCAAGAAACATATTTTTTACTCGTGTGAAGTTGGACAAAGCCTGTGGATATCCCCTCATGATTTCCTAACATCCAAAACCATAAACATGGATTTCTTTTCTTCCCAAAACATACTTTTTGGAATGATACTAAAGGACTTTTTGCCATTATGCAAAATCAGTGGACTGTATTCAAAAATTAATTATACTCACTTAACAGATGTATAAAACAAGTGAATAATGTTCAAGCTAGAAAAATAAATGCACTCATGTTTGATTCATTATAGCCCCTTGTCAAAATTTCAATTATTTTTGGTTGTTTTATTTCAATTTATTAGCACTGCAAATTCCAGATTTACAGAGAGGTTGTCGTTCTGTGTTTTCTGATTAAAGTCTAAAAAAATAAAGAGAATAAAAAAGTAAAAAAAAACCCAAAAAACCTTTAACCCTAAGTCACCCATACGAATAATACTCAAGTAAAAGTACAATTATCTGATATTAAAATTCTGCAATATTGGTTTTCAGTGTACTAAGTATGAAAAGTACACATATGTATTGTATATACATACAGTATACTTTAGATCAAATATTTATCATCTTTCTTCTTTTTTTTTTAATATCGCTGCCAATAAATTAATAAACCGAAAATGGATACTGATTGCTGAAATGAAATTGCTGAAGGCTTTGGCTGAATGGCTGAAATACTGTATGAAATGAAGAGCCAGAAGAGTCATGAACTACAGTGTAAGTTGACACATAACAGCAACAGCATGTCAGATGAAGCGGAAATCCAATGTTCAAAAATCTAGAAGTGAATTTTTAATACTGTTTAAAAATGAAAGATCAAAATAATTAAAAACTGAAAGAGAAGTTGACAGACGAGAGAGTGAAGTGAAAGACAGAGAGGAAGAAATTGTCTTCAATGTCTTATGTTAAAAGAAAAGCCATCATCAATTATATTCACAGGTCACAGCAGCACCATAGAAGACAAAATGAAAAAGGAAGAAGAAAACATACAGTAAATCCCAGAAAAAACACTCAAGTGTAACAGTATACAATCCAGAAATGAGAAACGTGCAATGGCGTAATGCCATTAAAGAGTGGAACATGTTGATAATTTCTATAGGTGAAAAAATGCAGAAGGAGCAGCATGCCAAAGAATTTATGGAATAATAATCAATAAATTGCTCTCATATAATTTGCAAAGAAACCAGTAACTAAAAATACAGTATTTGCTACCAAAATTTAATTGAGTGAAAGTTTAAAGTAGTGGAAAATGGAAATACTCAATCAAAATAAAAGTAATGGTACACATTGTAGTTATATTCAATCACTGCACACGAGTACTATTAGCAAGTAAAAGTAAAGATATCATGTTGAAAAGTTACTTTAATAAAGTGAAAGTCCCACTTACAAATACTACCTGAGTAAAAGTCTTAAAGACTCTCATATTAAATCTTATATTTAGTTTTCTGGTAATGAATGTACTTAACCAGTACAAGTACATTTATATACTATATTTACATGTATGCATACTGTAGAAATGTATTAATCATTTCTCTACTTTGGCTGTGATGCTGCAGTATATCCAACAACTAAAGTTATACAATAAAGTACAATATTTGTAGTTCGGTGGAAGTTAACATTAGCATAAAATGGAAATACTCAAGTATTAATACCTCAAAATTACATTTAGCTACAGTATTTGAGTAAATGTACCTAGACTAGTTTAAAGATGTGTTAAGCAAAGTACTTGGGTGGAAAAAAAAGACTGATGAGCAAGCACAGCCAATATATTTTTACTTACTTATTTTTTTTCCCAGTCATTTAGGCCAAATACCAATTCAAATGCTTGTTAATGAAATCAATGAAATGATTGAAATGCTTGATTGTAATTATAAGACTTTTTTAATATTTCACAATACACCGAGCTTAAGTAGAGTTCAATAAATGTGGGCATTATTTTTTTTTTATTTCATTCTTTCAGTTTTGGTTGTTTATGTTATGCTTGTAAAATAATGAAATAAGGACAAAGTTTTTGTTTTTTCTTAGAAACTTTTTGTGTTTGTGAGAGAGTGACGAATATAAGCGAGTTGATTTTCAGCACCGTGACCTTTCATGCATCATCGGGGTTTTCAGATTTCCTGAATCCATTCCTTTTACATTAACACAGCCCCATTTGTTGAGATGGAGTCTCCCATTACCTCAGTCACTTCAATGACAATGAAACATATACAATCCTGAACAACATCAACAGTATTTCCTTCCTTGTCTTGTGCCTCATCCTCCCCATCTGAGCCATTCAGCGAAGAGCATGTTTCTTCGCTCGCAAGGGAAAAGGGAAAAGGGAAACTCACTGATACGATCATGGGAAATCCTGTTCTGAACCTTTGGACACTTGACAAAACTGCATTTGTTTAAGTATTTAATGGTATAACAGGGATACGTTAGACCATGTGAGATGCTATAAAAGGTCTTGTGCGTTGCTTTGGCAGGGAGCTTTAGACCTGCGCCTTTTATGGAAGCCGAACGCCCTTTTGGTCCTTTAGACAACCAGTTCTCAGCTTCCTTTGTTTGTTTTCTGGTCAACTGAATCCGTCCTTTCAAAATGATGCGGGGGGTGACAAAGGGCTTTCAGCTGCAGCCTTTCTCGGGTGCTCTTAAGAGATTCCACACAATGATTTGACCACTTTAGCTCCTCTTTTTGGTGTTTTAGAAAGATGATGAAGGCTTACATTGGAACAAAGATAAAGATTTTCCTTTAACATTTTTTCCCGAGATACAGCTGCTTTGACGTGTGAAGCTTTCAGAGTTATGAGCATTCTAACCATCACCTGCGTCACATTCACTCATCAGTCAATAGCGCAACCAGAGAGCATCACTCCAGCTGAGACAACGATTCAATGTGACATCAGCCACCTGTCACTGCTGACAATCCATCTTCGACTCTGAGCGGAAGCCTCTTCAAAGCCTCTTCAAAGCGTCTTCAATCTCAAACATAAAGGGCAGCAACAGAAAAATCCATACAGGGAGAACAACAAAGGGAAACAACAAACTTGCACAGGATGAAACAGAGACGGCAGGACAAACCAACCATTGGACGTGTAACGGATGACTAGTTTGTAGTAATTGGCCTTTTACCCCGCTGGGTCATTTCCACACTTTAAAGGAACGTGACCATGTAACCTGCCTTCGCACCTCTTTGTCTGCACTTCCGATTCCCCAAAACAGCTCTTCTCTGCTCTGCGTTGGCCCTGCGGGGAGCTAAAAGCAATTTACCAGGCTGTTCATGGCCACCATGTTGTTGAAGATCGCCAATGGAGAGTTAAATGTTGTGTGTAAAGTATTTAATCACTGACCAGTGTGGCGGGAAATCCTATCACCAGATAAGAGCGCTAATGTTCTTCAAAACCTCGACTTATTTCAAGAGATATATTTTAAAATAACATCTTAGCGTAGTTGCTAATGCAGATTCTGGAAGTTAGAGGTCCCACACGACAAACAATCCGACACATAGCCCTTTATTAACCCTATACATAACCTTGTATTAAAAATGACACAATTGATCCTCAATCTATTGCACGTCTTAATTTGTATTATTAATAATAAAACATTGGCAACTATTACAAGAATGATTGCAGTTAACACCACATAATAAAAAATTTGAGTTACTTGGAGGGTTTTGATTTGACACAAATTCTGATCATCTGCCTTCAAATTTTTTCCGTCTCCGCACATACTCGCAGAGCTGTCGCTGTGATGGTGACTCTGCGTTGTGTGTTGTGTTCCCAGGTTTTACGGGTTATTTTGGGACTTAAGAGTTCAGATCCTCTGATATAGTGCTGTCTTTGGCTGCAGGCCAGTAGACTGGACTCACACAAATCTACATTTAGAATACATCTCGTATGATGTGCATGTGTGTGTTTTAGAGAAAAGTCAAATGGGGGGGGTATGTAGCAGACCAAAAGCTTCTCTGGGAAAGTACAAAGCCCAAACAGGAGAAATCACTGGAGTGCAGACTGGTCGAGACCCAGAGCAGGACCCTGCATTCCATTCTGCCGCCTCCACGGCTCACAGAGAGCGGGCTGATGGCAGCAAAGATTTACAAATCTGAGTAGTTGAATTGATGCACTTAAGGACACAGTGAAGATATTACTGATGTGACGCATGGATATTTGTATGACTTTAGCATTAGCAACTTTTTCAAAACACTGTATAAGTAATTTTGTCTTTAAAATGTCAGAACACAGTGGTTTGCAAAATGTTTAATTGCTTTAAATGATCAACCTTTGGTGTTTGTAAAAATTTAACCTGTAAATGGTTAGGACGTCTTCCTCATACCTGAACATTCATTCAGATGATTTCCTCCATAAACGTCTTAATAAAGTTAAGAATTTTAAATTAAAAATATTATTTCATGTTAAAAATGAATTATGAGCACTTGTTTGTGATACATCCAGCATGCCATCATTCCGCCATCTGTCATGTGTCATTTAATATACGCAGGCTTTATTTTGATGAAAGCTACGCAAAAAAATTCCAACCCACTTATCTCATTAACTGATGACAATTTCTCAAAGTGTTTGTTTTTAGAAAACTAGTGAAAACTGTGTCTAAAGTGCACGAACAATTCTGTTTTCAATGCAGACCAATTCATTTATATTTAAATTTAATTTTTAGGTTTCAAAGTGCAGTCACATTTCTTGAAAATTCTTCAAAGAAATGAATATTTAGTAGAAACTAAATAAAGCACTCTCCAGCACTCCAGCAAAACAAAGTTTTTTTTTAAACAAATTTATGGACAGTAAGTACTTCACACAACTTTTTTTAAAAAGTAAATGTCTCTCTCAATCCTCATTTTCCTTTAGAGATAATTGCGTCAAGTGGAAAAAAATGCATCAATGCCATTAACCATTTTGTCCTCCTCCTCAAGTCCAAATCTTCCCATGCAGGCTGAAACATGTCACTGGGCAGATCTATCGTGGTTAATGCACCCTAATACATATAATCACCATGGAGAAGCTATGTCCAATTCTCATCCCACAGCTCTTATCAAAGTGTCTCTTTGTCACAGTCCCTGTCGTCGTGACGTAGCTTCACAGAAATTCAAATTTCCCTCCCACTCTTCCCCCGAGCCCCCCTCACCACACAAGTGTGCCCTCAAAGAGCCCCCCCATCCTTTGGAGCAACTTGGACAATAGCCGTCTCTCATGCAGGGCAAATGTTTGCCCCAAAACAGATTGCTCTAGGGTCTGGCTTGGCTCGGAAAGAATGACTTCTTTCCCCCGCTTTCCTTCCTTCAGGCTTTCCTCAGCCCACGAGCAGATCGCTGTGAGCCCTGCTGAGATAAACAGAAGTCATGCATGTTCATCAATCATGAAAGGAGGGGCACACAGGGGCACATGGTAAGAACACAGTCGTCTGTGCGTCAGGAGTGGGACTCTGAAAAGTAAAATCAAGAGTAAAGAGCCAAGAGTGTATGGAAAAGTCACATGTATCTTCCAGATTTAAAGGAAGCTTTAAAGGCAGTAAATGCTTCAAGTAGAAAAATAAAAGTAGAGGTGAAGCGCAGTGTTACTACCAGGGGTGGAACTAACTACAAAAAAAAAAAAAAAATCTTTTTTGTATACTTGGACCTTATTTAGTATTAGCAATTGTACTTTTTTTTTTTTTTTTAATAAAAATGACATACCCTTAACTACATTTCAAGATTGATCTGTTGAAAGATTAAGTGTGTATAAGTGATACATATCAATCATACCGTTAACAGGTGATGCCAGTTAAGCAAAAAACATGGTGTGTGTGCTCGCTGTGGATCCTTAGAGGTGATTTCTAAATTTGTTCCGCATGACTTGAGGAGCGCCATTCGATCATCATGAAATGAAATGTTGAATTTGTTAATTTAACAGCAGTAACGTGAAAAAAAAAACAAAACACAACAACGCTTCGTCAGTCAGAGTACATTTTAACAGACCTGCTTTTTACTTGTGAGTGTATTTTTGGTCCACTTATTCTACTTGTGCCTGGGTAGTATGTGTTTTGTGTATAAAATTTTGTAAAATTGTGTAAAGAAAAGGTAAGTTTTGCCTGAACACAATATTATTGTACTTTATACACCACTGGTAGCTGCTTAATACATTTTTCGGTCGTTTAGTCCGTGTAAATGTATCGTATTTCATCCATTAATCGTGTTTTGTTTGTAAAATCTTAAAGAAAACAATGAAATTAGCTTGAGTGACTGTTTGTTTAGCACTGATTCTGTTTGTTTGTATGCGGCTTTTAACAGTTTGCCATTTTGCACTCTTTCGTGTTTGTGGAGAGAGTCTGGGTTCAGAGGAGCAAACACCTCTTCCTGGTCTGGGTGGAGTCAGTTTAGCTTAGCATAAAGACTGGAAGCAAGGGGGAACGGTTAGCATGGCTCGTTCCCAAAAAGACAATCAATCACCCCAATTCCACCTCTCAAGCATCACATTCACTGCTCACTTTACAATAAACTATACCTCAGAATCAGAGCACAAATGAGGTAGCTGTTTTGGGACATAGCGAAATTGTGTCACATATAAAACATAACGTAATGTAACATAACATAACAAAACTTTTGCGTATGAAACTATTAAACATGTTGATTTGTCTGCTTTAGTGTTGCCCGTGGGGGGCCTGAATTAACTTTAAAATCAAGTTTCGAACTATTTCTTTAAAGGAACCAGATTTATGGGTAAAATCATATAAGAATGCTCCCAATACTGATAAAAGCGTGATTCTAACTCCTAATCCAATTTGTCCACTTAGAGAAACAATCATAAAACCCATTATATCCAGCATTATGAAGTTATTTGTGGTTGATAGTTGGAGGCTTTCGCCTGTCTACATCTTGTAAGACAAGCGTCCAGGCTTTGCAGTCTCTGGGACGTCCCTGGGGAGAGATGATGCTTTACATGGCTTTCTATTTCAGTCTCATTCCCAAAACCATTGCCCCCTGATATTCGTGAATGCCCTTTTCTGGATGGATCATATCAAATTAAAGGTGAAAAGGTTACATTGTTGTAAACCGTTCACAAAGATTATTAATATGGCTGTTGAAAACAATGGCTTCTCTAAATGTTTATAGGATAAATCATAGAGCCATATTTCTTCCACGCCCATGTCACATCAGCCTGCAGGATTTGCTCGTCATCTATTGACCTTGAGTGTGAACGATGTAATTGTTTCGAGAACAGCTAGTATTCTGCTATCACTACCAACCATAAGTACTCTTCCATCCCACAAAGGAAACAAAGCATCAACACTCTTGTTTACACCATTATTCACATCGTTTTCACAAAAACATGACATCCAGTGCACTTTAACGCTTCTGTTTCCTGTGCTGCAAACTATTATTTTTTTTGTTTTACATTTTCCATAATCTACATAGAACCTTTCAGTCTAATGCAACTTAATTTACCAACATAAGTCTATACTTGTATGTAAAGCACATTGTGAGTGGTCAAACAATTGCAATTGTTACCCTCTCTTGGGCAACACAGAAAGAATGTTGTGTTGATTTTCCTTTATGACAAAACCCCGTTAACACTATGTGAGAGCTGTTCGAGAGAGATGCTTGAATGTGTTATCAGCATTAGCCTCACATTTCCACCAAAACGGAACAACATTTACAGTAGCTGCTCCCGTAGATGCCTGCTGATAGTGTTAGCGTGGAAGGAAAAACAGATCACCAGTGATATGTGGTGAGCAGGGGATGTTTCAATTCAAAGCAGCAGGCATACTTTCTTCCTTCCTCCCTGTTTTATGTCTGCTGTTCACTTGCTTTGAATGTTTGAAAACAACTGAACCACAAAAAAACAAACACTTTGCACATTGTGTTCTATTTTATTTTATTTATTTAGTTTTATTGCCACGATGCCAAGGTTGCTCTCAAATGTGGGAAAAATATTCATCTGGATTTCTAAAGATTCTTAGCTTAGAGGATGGATGACGCTCATATTTGTAAGCCACAGTACATACAAAGCTACCACCAGACAGCTTAGCTCAGTATACTGACTGGAAAATAGCTGCCCTGTCTCAATTCAGGCTTGTAAATGTAAACAGTATTAGAGAAAAGACATTGATGATGGTGAAGTTTTACTATAAATCACTGTAAAAGTTCGTTTCCTACTACTTTGACTAAAATGCACCTCCTCTCACACAAGGTTCAGATTCTTAAAAACAGGGCTTGAAATAGAGCAGTGAAGATGCTGAGACCACCTTAAATCTTCAAACATGATTATAAACTTGACCAAAGCCCCAGTACCACCAGAAATAGACGAAGATGTAGATAAACTTCCACTTCAACGGACATTTAAAAATCACAATAATGTGACACAACTCCTCCACCCTCCCCTGAACACCTGGACTTAGTGCTCATGATCACCATCATGATCACCAGTCAATATATCAATCTTCAATTTTACAGAAAATAGTGACGGCGTCATTATATCTATAAACTCAATATGTATTAGTTGAACATTGATCATTTGTTTTAATTGTACCCATTGCGGGCAAAAATATAATCGCGTCTTCCAGTTTGGCAACCGTAACCAGAGCCTGTCACCACAGTGCCTGAGGTCAGCATCATGTAAACCTGGCAGACTCCATGTGTTTACAAGTTCGTTTAGGGAGTCACTCTGATTCAACTCCTTTATTATGTCCATATTAAGTTTGGCATGTAGCACAGAGAGGGAGTCATGGCCACAGATTTATGAGGGATTGGATGTAGATAAAGACAAGCTTTGTAACAGTTAATGATGGAGAGTAACACTCAGATGAACAGATGCGTTGTACTGCAAGTGGAGTTCTGTACGATTGTATTTACTGTCTGACTAAATAGACAACATTCAGATTTAACGTTTATGGGGAATACACCTTCAGGGAGTATTAATTACAAATCAAAACAACTGATACTGATAAAAATCTGACAAAAAAAATCAAAAAATTCCTTTATCCAAGGCTTTAACCATGGTGACAACATGATTACTCAACTAAAATATATGCTGAGGATATGCAATTTACATGTATGAGGGCTCAAAATTACTAATACTATTTATGATAAGCAAGCAGAGCATTCTATCATCCGTGACTACGCAAAGACTAAACATCATATGGTGCAGTAGCCACCACTGCTGTAGCACTGACACCGTGGAAACTGTGTCCACTGTAGTCGAGGGAAAGCTACAGCTTGGCCAGCCAGTTACTTCAACATCTGGCAAAGCTAATTTCTAAACAGGACTGGCTGATTAATTAATCAATTACCGAAATGAATCATGGCAGACACTACCGAGGTAAATATTTTCAAACTAACTGACTAGACGGTGCAACGTAACAGACAGAGAAGATCGAGTCATCATATTGCACGACTCTTACTGCAGGGATATTTTAACTTTCAACAGCGGTGTCTGCACCATTAACTTGAGGTTTCTTGTGAGGACACCTAACTTCAAAATGAAATTTCAGAATAAATCTCTGTAAGCATGCATTAATTCAGTACCTAAACAACTGACATAATAGGTAATAATTATGTTAGGTTTACTTATTATTACATTTGCTAATGGCTATTTTGGATGAGGATACATTCTTTGATTCATCCTAAACTTTGCTTTGAAATATATTCCTTTACATGTCAAAGCTTTTATAAAAAACTGATTATACACGCTTTTATGCTTGATTCCTATTTATGTTTAAAATGATCCTGAGCTGTATCTGGAACCTTCCTTCATTCAACAGCATCAGGGACCAAGACCATTATTTCTAGTTTAACTTGTTTCACAAAAATCCAGCCAGTGGTGAAATTGATTCTGTACTTGCATTGTTTCACAGTGACCATAATACATATATTCACTGTGACATTCAAAGTGACTGGAATTGAGTCAGGCTTTAACTGCTTCAACTCCAACCAAAAACCACACAGAAAGATGTAAAAAACAAAACAAAAACAAAAACGAATATACTCTATATCTATATCTTTAACTCAACCCCATGTTTGTCATAACGTGTTTAATGTTGCAAAGATCATAGTGAGCATAACTTATTTTGATTTTTGATTTTAATTTTTAAGCCTTGAAGATGCGTGGCATAGATCACTAATCTTTTCCACAGGCAGAGTATTGTCTGGCTTTTGGTCCTTCTTTGATTTTTCCTTTTTGCTGTTGATGCTTTTCATCTTTGTGAGTCTTCTCCATCTCCTCCAGAGTGTGCGGTGTGTCACTGAGGGACCGGAAGAGACGGGACGTCTCCTCCTGTCACCGCCTCTGTTGATTCTCCTGCTCAGTCTGTGTCTCAGTCAGTGTAGCAGTCAGCCTGTTGTTCTCCACTTCTCCTACTGTGACCACACATTTCCTCTTCCTCCTTGCTCTCTGGTTCCTTCTCAAGAGCTCTTTGGTCTCCTGAAGTCTACAGAGAGCCTTCACTGGCTGCTGCCTCTCAAAACTCTAGCTGCAGACTCTTGATATCTCTCTCCCCATTCAGCACAGCCGCAGGAAGAAGAACCTTTTCTCTCTCAGGTGCCTCTTGTAGATAATTTCAGTCAAGGGAGCCTTGTTCTATCTCCTGAGCTTGTTGGTCATCTCTCTCTCTCTCTCTCTCTTAATTTTCACACTGCTGAATCTGGATCTCGGGAATGTGAATCGTGGCCTGCAGAGGTGAGATGAGAGACAGATGCACACCACAGGTGCTGCCCGCCTCACCTACTTCGTCTTATGGCTCTTAAGACTAAGTAACATGTTAAAATGTGCTTTCATGTTCTCAGTGTGTTTACTGTATTCAAGTTCAAAGGTTCTAAGAATCAAATGGTTGATTTGTGCACAAGAAAACCCAATAAATTCCTATTTAATTTAAGTCTTATGACTTTATTCATACCAGTGTGGCGCCAGCAGAAAAGAGAGGGTTGGGAATAGCCATGGATCAAATGTCCGGACACTTTATTCCAAACGCATTTGTTAGTTCACAGGTTTAAATACATTGCTGCCTGTTGTAGCATTGCGTGTATCCATTTTTTATAATGTAATTAAATATATGCACTATGTGGGGCATAATTAATTATTAGGGGTTTGTGCCTCATCAAATATAAATATGGCCTTGCCCTTATCTAAAAATATGGAGTCTACTCACTTTTTTAGACTGTGAAATATGTCGATGAAAACCATCACATTTGTCAATAGAACTATTATATACAGATGCTACAACACTATATTCACAAGTGCATCTAAAAAGGTGAATATCAAGGAAAAGTACTGTTTTTTTCTTGTTTTTCAAAACTCAAAAAAGTTTAACTTTCATATTTTATATTCATTACAGGTAAACTTCTACATTTCAGACCCCTTTTCTTTAAATTTGGATGATTAAGGCTTATACAGTTACAGTGAAATATTGCAGTCTTTTGAGGTTGTTTTTTGCACTCTTTAAACTTTAGGCCATAATTATCAAAATGAATAAAGTAGATGCATGAAACGTCATATCAAATGTTCACCTGCTTAAATAACCTTAAC
>KV751316.1:4603009-4648513 GCA_001698575.1 Mola mola
GAGTTCCGTCTGCTCCTCATCCTGGTGGCTCAGTTGGATCCGGACTCCTCAACAGCACACCGCTGCAAAGTAAATAAATCATCACAGAGAGGAAACACACACACGTTTGAGCACCTATCCTTGTTACAGCGTCATCCACCTTAACTAAGGAATGCACCGAGATGGAAATTCTGGTTCCAATTTTACAAATAGCAATTTGAATGATAATGAAACAAACCCTTTAGTGTCAAGGAGATGGAAAAAAAAAAAAAAAATCCTCTAGAAAAATAATTGAACTGAACTTCTGCAATGCTGAGCCCCACGTGTGTAAGTCATCAGGATTGGCTCCTACAAAAAAAGCCCTGAGCTATCTCAGTTTGCTTTTTGGGGACTCTCATTGGTGGACTGTAGAACGAAAGCGAAAATCCTCAATTAAGGATTAAGGATTATGATTAAGGATTAATCCTTAATCATACTGTGTGTTGTTGTACATAAAAACATATTATGGACATGTTAAAAAAGGTCGAAATCGTGATGGTCACAGATTGTTGTCTTATTCGACAATATATCGGCCAACCCTGAATACTGAGTCTCATTAGGAATGGGAACACTTGGCGATCTGACATAAAAAGCGCCATGATGCGACAGACGAGCGCCGCTATGAAACCCCATTTTGAAGTATTTCCAGACAAGATGAGATAAGAGATTGTATCTCGTTGTTTCGTAGTGGAGTTTTTAACAACATAAAAAAAAGCCACAAGTGACAACTTCTGACAGTTTTTGCTCCCGACCTCCGCCCTCCCGCTGCTCCCAGGTCCTCCTCTGCGCCCGCCCGCTGTAAAAAATGTCCCGTCCGAGCCCGGACACCCAACTCCTGTCGGTCTATTTAAACACAAAAATGAGCAATAAAAAGCACCGATCTAGCTGAACTCAAACGTGGGCGGAAAACGATTCGCGTTTTGGATGAAGTGTTCAACGGAGAATTCTGGAAGGCGGCGAACTTTTACTGAAAATGAATGTATTTTTTACAGTGGGACCCTCCCGTCCGCGCCCCTCGTGCATCATTTGTGTCTCCGGCTGTGTGTCTCGCGCAGTTCTCCAGGAGGACCCGGTCCCTGTCAAGCACACGCAACCCGGCACGGAACGGCACGGAGCGGACGACCATGACTGTACGGGACGCTGCATCTCTGCTCGTGGGACTCGTGCTCCTCTGTCACACCTGGGGAGGTGAGTGCACCACTGCTCTTGTTTTAAACTCTTTCTGTGTGGAGACAGTTCGACCATCAATGGAAATGTATTTATTCAGTTATTTATATTGCTAGTGTAAGTTTAGGAGGCCTGCAGCATGCTCACACTTCCATGTCAGCTCGAATACGTGTGTAACCACACCTTGCTTACTTCTGTTTCTTTTTTTTTCTCAGTAAAGGCCCATAAAACAGCAATGCTGCTGCAATCTTAAATTTTGCCATCCGGCTGTGTACAGTGAGCCGAACTGGTTTTCCAAGTCGTCACCACAGGAGATTTTAGACACTTTTATCTATGAGGACCTGACTGATGCACGCACTGCAGAGAGGCTGCGTTAATAATCCAAATGACTGTCATGAGAAGCCACACTTTGCTCATTTTCAAAGTATATGGAGTTACTTTAAGCTTTTATTAGTTTCCTGTGTGTATTTTTAGTCTCTGGCTCTGTGTCCCCGTCTGCTTTCTGTCACCTCTTGTCTGTTTGAATGTATCCCCAATGTGAGATGTGCTCTGCCCGCCACTGCAGAGGAACAGACAGGCGTTCAGTTTATCATCTTGTTGTTGATCAGGCCTCTCTCAGTCAGCTGTGTGAGGCTATAATAATGCAAAATGCTGGATGGCATGAACTGAGACACGGGGTGCAGATGAGTGTTTATTTTTAGAGAGCATGTGAGTGTAGTTTTAAATGCGCTGTTATGAGGATGAGAAGGGCACGCTCTCTCACATTTCCACATCACGGCTGTGCCTTTCCTTGTTTGTTTAAAGAAGACAGGTTGATGTGGGCATTCCCCCACCCTTTCCTCTTTTTGAGCAGGACTTCCCCTGCTGCTCGCCCTGCGTCTTTACCTTTCCTTACCCCTGTATGTGCTCTTGGCCATTGGAACTGCTCCCTCCCTCGTCCCTGTATTGCACCGACCTCCTGTTTAACTTCAGCACGACCATTGTCCCTGATCTATTCCAACCTTCGACTCTCTTATCAAGTTTACTTCCTGCACTTCTACTCTGGTGTTCTTTGCTGGTGACCTTCACCTCCAATCTCCGTCCACTGTGTTTGTCAGTTGTTAAAGGGAGAGGTCATGTTCTCCCTAGAGCTGTTTAAAGGCAACAATTACCCACAAATAAATTTCAGAGAAAAATTCTGACTTATGTTACTACGTGTGGTAAAATAAGAAAAAGAGGAGCAGAATATGTTCACCTGAGAGGTGGAAACCAGCAAACTTTTGGCATTCTTTTGCTTATTTGGTTTAACAATGATCAAAAATGCATCAGATCACCTTTTTGTAATCTTTTATAATCCTCACATGTATTAGATTGTTGTTGGCGAAAAGCTTTCACAATGAGTCTGCAACAGGGCTGGACATATGATATATATCATCATGAAAGTGTCTTGTCCTGGTTTTAAAGGTTGCCTTACAGTAACATGAAATTTCCTGAACTTTTCACAATGTTCCACCTGTTTCAATATTTGCCTTCACCCACTTCAGTCCTTAAATCCACATCACTGATGATTATTTTTTACAAAAACACATTAATTAATGTTAATATTTGATCACAGTACCACTAGTCATCCCTACAGTATTGTTGCAGTATTGATATCAAGTTATGTACTCAAAAATGTTGTGATATTTGATTTTGTTGCCCAGTCTTAGCACTTATTACCAGCTTCTGAGCATAAATATCGTGATATATACCTTGTATTGTGATATGGCCTTAAAGAACCGAGATATTATTAAGACCATTCCAACCAGACCTGGTTTGTGGTCAGTTTTTCCTCCATCTCAGCATGTGTAATGTATATTATAGCATGGTGTTAGTTAATATGCCCTTTAGGACTACTGGATCTGCAGACACGCTCCGTTCGAATGTGGAGAACACAGATGAGTGCAGTTCCCTCTGCGCTCTATCTCTGTCGCCAGAACCTGATGACATCAGCGGACGTGCTATTGAACCCTGATAGGGATACTATTCACTTGCTCTGGCATTAATTAATGACCTCACTCATTCAAAGGTCATCTCCCTCTGCTGCGGCCGAGGCAACGTGCTTCAGCTTCCAGCGCCCGAAACAACTGCTGTTCTCTTCAGAGGAAGGGAGCTGGTCACGGACAATAGACGACTTGTTGTGTCTCGGCTGCTGCATAGCAAATTAAGGCCCAGTAATCTGGCAGAGGATCAGCAGAACAGAGCGGGTGGAAATGAAAGTTCCTAATTTCAGAGCTCTCTTCCGGCTTCGATCTTCGAAAGAAAAGAGACCCAAATTCTTCACCTGTGGAAAGTTATTTTGCTGTCACTTTGTCTCCAGTAGATGCAGCAGATTATTATATCTGCTTTTTGGGGTAAATATTTATAATCTACATGTGTCCTCGTAACCAGCTGGTGTATATACTAAACCAGGAGGGCCTTATGTGGAGGAAGTTCATCACAGGCACCTAGTGTCTTATCTCTGCCCTGAAATAAAGCTGAGTGGTTTGGGCGCTCTGTTTATGTGTTCCCATGCCTCACACTCCTCAGCATGGCATGCAGAAAAGGAGCAGTTCACCGCTGGTTTTGATCTGGGCTCTGACCATGCACAATCAATCTGGATGTGTCCTAAATTGTTTTGGTGAATTTACAGCTGTTAGGATTAGTGAAGCATGAGCCAGAGCCGCAGCGAAACCTGGAAAAGGAACAATACAACCTTCCAGAGGATGTCAGGCCTTTGCCATAGTAACTTTAAAGCAGAGCGGAAATCATGTACATATATCTTGATTGTGCCAGAAAAAAAGTTTAAAGGCATTGCTGTGTGCTCGGTCCCACCGTGGTGTAGCATATCGCATATACATTTCAGGGTTTTATCCCTCACTCGCACACATTGTTGTTGTGTTCTTATGGTCGGGTTTGACCTCTTTTTTTTGCCAGTGATGACATCATGTGACTGGCTTCAGAAAATCTTGGGACATTTATTGAGCCATACAGTATATCCGTACCCATCCATAGTCATATAGTAAGCCATACAATAATTACCTCTTGTGGCCACAGCTGTTGCTGCTCAGCCGAAATTAAAATGACTGGCACCAAAAGATTACTCTGAGATTATTACTCTAATCCCGTATTGAATAGTGCAGATCACCGACTAATCATTTACTGAGAACAAATTTGGAACTGAGCTATTCCCCATTATTCGTCATGTATAAATACAAAGTTCACGTTGTTAAGTGCTCAGTCGTGGTTGGACGCACCAGGCTTTGGTTATCTTTCATGTAAAAGAGTTTGTGTGTGTGAAAGTGCCAGTGCGGAAATTTTTCCCGAACCTTTTGTTGATAAAGGGGCACAGTTAAGTGTGTTTTGGTGCATTCTCCTCAAGTAGCCTGCATGTGCTGTAGATCAACTTGTCAGGCTGAGGAAAGTGTTGCCTTCTGCTCTCACTCGCTGTCTTGCATTTCCCGTCACTGTCCAGTTCTTTCTTTGGTTCATGAACCAGTTTTCTCAGGCTTGAATAAATTCACTGTAACTTTTTTCATTGTTGTTGGCACAGTAGAGTTTTGAGCACACGGATAAGTAGTTTATGGAGCATGAAAGCAGAGGGAAAACTTTGGTTTTAATGTAAGCAGCACTTTGATCGCGTGTTTCCCTGCTAAAAAATGTAATTGGTTGAATCTTTGCACTTAGGAGCTGAGCTGAACTGTAGAAGCAAAAGGTTCACTTCTGCTGTTTGATCCTCCCACTGATGTGAATAACATCCATTATCGCCATTACCTTGGTCAATACGGCAAACCGCGATGGAGAGGGGTGTGGGGCTGTTGGCTGGTGGAGAAACGTCCCAGGATGATGTACTACTGTCATCAGGGCTATTTAGTGTGTGTTCACCGAGAAGCAATACCATGATTGTTTGCATAATGTAGCCAAAGCAAAGAAACAACCTGAAACCAGGCCGTGTTGAGTGATATCTTAATATCAGCACTCTATGCTGCCAGCCCGGGTAGCTTGTTTACTGTGAAAAGGGAAGAAAGGACGAAGTTAATATACTGCTCTGTTCCAAACAGCAAAGGGATCTGCTATTTTTCACATTTTCCTCCCACAGAACAACATTTAATGTTGTATATAAAGGGGCACGCTTTCCTGATTTTGATGTTACTCAACACAGTTGGTTTTATAGGATACACAGCATCTGTGGTGCTCAACAGAAAGCCTGAACACAGCTTTAGTATATTATGATCTGATATATTGAACATACCTATTGCAGGCAAATCCGTTCATATCACCTTTACCGTGTTCAGCTTCTGCTGAGCGACTTCGCTTTCTGTTACCACTTACTGTGTTGCTCTAACACGCTTTGAAGTTCTCTGATCAGTGGGACAGCTGCGTACACGCCGTGCACTCGCGGTCCTGCAAACACACAAATACACACAGACAAAACACGTGTCCAGTCCGGTCCGATTACTGACATGACTTAATTATCTGTTGTCATTATGGGCTATTTTGGGTGAAGCAAGATTAGTGTCTCACTGCTGACACTGACTCACTGTCTAAACTCACCTTTCACTAATGTGTTACATGTGTGCAATTTGTGTCCAAGTGTTTAATTTTTGAGATTATAAACCATCCCAGCCATAATCTTGAGTATTATCCTTTTAACCAGACGCCCGCAAAGTGGTTGTGACTAAGAGGAAAGATTGATTGTTGTTATATTTAGATCAGAGGATGAACTTACTGATAATATCAACAACTTAGGTATTAGAGCTGCAGTGATTAATGGATATTTCAATCAATGAAAATTAATTGCCAACTATTTTGATAATCTAATAATGGTGTCAGTCTTGTTTTAAGTAAAAATATTAAACATTTGTTGGCTTCAGATTCTTAAATCTCAGGTTTTGATTGGGCTCTAAAAAAATCTGATGAGCATTTTTCACTATTTTTTCACAATTTATAGAGTAAATGATTAATTTATTAGTTGTGAAAATTAAACTGAAAATAAAAACTGAAACGAAATGAACTGAAATGAAACTGAAAATAAAAAAAGATAGCTCTAAAAGGTATTGCCTGTCTCTCGCAATTTATTCTCACAGATGGGAAGTTTTAAGGTCTAATGATGCAGTGCAGCGAGTTATTCACTCACAAGCACTTACTGAGCAGGAGTGCATGATATGGTCAACAAAGCTTTTGTAACACAGTCAGTGGAATTAGTGGATGTTAAAGTCTTCCTTACAGGACATCACATGTTTTCGTACATCTGGAGAACAAGTTGTTCAACCCAGGACAGGAAATTTTACTTTTAAATGATTGCAGCTTCTTGTAATTTTTGACTTAACCATATTTTGATTTGGATTATTTTTTCATTAATTTTGCAGCCCTACGAAAGACTATTCTTCATGCTGTATGGCTGCAGCTATGGATTATTTCAGTACTCTGCCAATTATTCCAATGATGTTATCATAATAATTTAAATTTTTATGAAACTATTTTCTTTTATCAGAAAATCATCATTAATTATAGAACAAGCCAATAAGAGGATACAGTTAAAATGAGTGAATAATCGATCACTTGTTACATTAAGTCGGGTGAGCTGCTGTGGGGAAGAGAGAACATTGACTCAAGGCTAATGAGCACAAAGTGTGAAAGCGTCAGCTCTGGGGACTGGACCTTGGCTTTGACAGGCGCTGCTACCTGATCCCTTTAAATAATCAGAGAATCACCAGCAAACCAATGATATTGCGCACTAATTTCTTTTTTTGGCCACAGACCTTTTTTTTAATCGCCGGCAGAGAGGTTCAGAGGTCACTGTGGTGCTTTCAAAGCCACTGGTGTAAAAGTGAATATGAAGCGTGAAGGGTCCTGCTGCAGTTTTGCAGGTTTAACTCTTGTTTACTTTAGGAAAGTAGGACGGAGGCCGTTTCTCTCTTTCTTTGGCACACTGTACACAGAGCACAATAAACTCAACACATATTACAATACTGTTTGTGTGAGGAGAGCTGGTTTTATGAAGCTTAAATAGCCAAGTTTTTTGGAATTATCTAGTAAGGAAACAAACGTTTCAAGATCATGTTATGATGAAGTTTGTTGTTCTGGTCTTTTCAAATAACCCGCCAGACTACACATGTGAGTGCAGCAGGGCTCCTGTAACTAATGTATCTCTACGCTTTGTGCTGGCTCGCCAAGATAAATCTGGTTCATGGTTGAAACAACAAACCAAGCCAAACTGCACTGTGCTGTTTAAGCTCTATAATAATCTCTAAACCTCCAGTGTTTTCTTTTGTTCGGTAGACAAATTGAACACTAATTAGTCCAAAACATCAACATTACTTAAGAAATCACTGAGACGACTTCTGGGTAAAACTCAGTGAGGCAGTGCAGGAACCAGTGTGCTGCTGTCAGGTCCCCATAATGAATCAATTTTAAAATTCCACTGATGTGTGCCTAGATACTATTTAACTATTTTATTGAAATAACGTTTCACATTAATGCAATCTGTAGAAAATATGTTTGCAACATTGAGTTTTTCCTCCCCACGTTGTGTCCGTGTCATGCAACCACACAAAATTTACATGTGAGCACAAGGATACACAACAAAGAAACAGATGCAAAGAAGAAAAAAAAAAATCCCCACCATGTATCATACAAGCAGTGACAGTATGGCCTCTGAAAGTCGAGGCTTCAGTTGTTTTTCCGAGAATAAGAATTGCAAAGGAAGGGCTGTGATAATTCTATTCTTTGCTATTCCATTAATAATTCGGTATATAGAGGAGTTAGTAGTTAAAGAAGGGTCCAGACTGCTGCCCTGTTACTGATGTTAGGGCAACAGGAAGAAAGCAGCTTTACAAACACTGAGCAGAGATGCTGCCTGCCTTCGTTTTCACTTGGTTTCACTTGGAACAAATCAGATTTAACACAGTATAATGTTATAATTAAAGACAATCACAAATAGTAACTTCATGGTTTATCTGAACAGAAATGGCTGATCTATGTTTTACTGTAGTTTTTTTTTTTTTTTTTTTAAATTTGTGTTTTTTCAATTCAGATTTTTCATGACATATATTCACTCCATCCAGAAACAATTTGACTGGATCCAAAGTCAACCCTATCAATAGACAAAACTCATCAATACTAAAGGAATCTGTAATATCCAAGATTAAATGAGACTTATAGATAATAATTATAAATTTGATAATATTTGGTTATTATATTTGGTTATAATATGGTTATTACTACTATCTCTGCTGCTACTAAACTTCTTATGGCTTTCTGCAATATCTGCTCAAGATGAACATAGAGAACGATCATATCTACCACTACAGCTTCCTTACACACATTTACACATAAAGAACCCACTTCTACATTGATCTGTACTGTACACTAGCATTACATGTACATGATGGTGTGCTGATTTGCTGTGGGGTACTTGCTGGGACATAAATAAAGATGGGCACTTCCTCTTATTGTACAAATATGGAGACAAAATATCCAAGATTCTTTTGGAGCCAGAGTTGGTGCAGTAGAGCGGCAGTATTGAGTTCCCACTCACACACCCCTCGGCCCAAACCCAGGCAGAGCGCCAATGTCAACCATGAAGTTTCACCCGGTTTTTATGGAACCAAATAAGTAATTAAAGAAATTGTACTTATTAGGCCTTTAAATCACAGTCTCACAAGCGAATCTCCGCAGTGCATGATCAATACGCTTAAAACTCAACAGACTCCTTTGTAGGGGTTTGATTGTGTGAGCAGTTCCAGTCTATGAGGGCCAAAACTTTGAGATCTTCATGTCTCAGAAATGCTCAAATTACCTCAATTTCCTCCCTCTGGTTCAAAGGCTATTTAGTGGAAGAGCCAGCTGTTCCTTCATGTCTGTCCCACGGACTCCAATGTCTTCATGGTGGTGGCTACACGGTTGTTTGTCTTGAAGAAATAGTGATCATTCTCATGCGTTGCTGAGACGCAGTTTTACTGAACACTTTTAGAGGGAATATGAAATTACAAAATCTAGGTCAAATATGTGTCATAAACTGTTTTATATTCATAAAAACTACAAAAAACTCAAAAAACAAGCTTTGTCTTAGGTGGTCACAGTTGAATAAAATCCATATTGTAAACTTGATTCTTTTTAGTCAGAACTACTCAACATTCATAAACATCCGAATTTAACAAGGTCTGTCGTGATATCCACTGAAACACAGAGCTGTTTAAGCTGTAAGGTAGTGGGCCTCATCCTGAAAACAGCTGCGTTCATGCCTGAAATACAACAATCCTGGCTGCTCCTACAGTGTCTCCACTCTTTTTCTCTAGCTCTGTTTACATAGATAATGAGAGCTGAAGTTGTTCGCCTCAGGCTATGAAAGGAATAAAATATGGCCAAATTAAATTTATCTCTGATGAAAGTGATAGTGTTGCCTAGTCAGATCATCTTTGCTTTGTCTTGTGACAGAATGAAAACTCTTTAAGCATATTATCTAGGGGTTGTTCTACTGCGTGTTATTTTTTGCCTAATTGTTTGGATCCGTCTGGTGTGCAAATTTGTGATTGTGAAAAGCATCAATTAGACAATGATGTAGCAGAATACAAGATGTTCAATTTATTAACGCTGGGCAACAGAGACAGATGAATCTTCCCAGCCGGTGAGACGTTGGAGATGTGGTTTCCAGAGTTTGATATGACGCACACCTCTAAGTTTGTTGCTGTGCACGTGGACTAAAATTTCACTTTCTGATTGCTTTAATCCATCATGAAATATAGTCTGGTGCATTCATGAGTGTCATTTCTAGCCTTAATCAGTCACATTGCACCTGTGCTCTGGCTTCTTGTAGAAGTCTCATAGAGTATTATTTTGATGGTGTGAAAAATCATCGCCTGGCAGCAGAGGAATGCTGTTTGGTCTCGTTCACAGACATCCACTCCACCGCTGGCTGTCACTTTAATTTTTTGCTGGTGAACATTAGTTTTTCATCGTGACACTGTGACTCATGTGCTTCTTCACCTCTCATGTCAGCTGGGCATACAGAGCCCCTACTGTCCCTCTGCTAACTGTTGTTAATGTGAGAAAAGCTCTTGGCTCGGCTCGGCTGATGGGCCTCCCTGTTCACCCTCAGGTCTTTTTAGAGTGATAGAAACAAGACTCCAGTGCTGCTCGCTTACCAGGAAACATGGCTAATTACTGGAGAGGGCTGGCTTCTGGGTTGCTGTCAAAAGATAATGTGAAAATATGGGCAGATTTAGGAAAACAACAATATCCATCTCACATGTGCATGATAATAAAAATGCTGTAAGAATGCGTAAAAATAACCAAAAAACATTACTAAATACAGAAACGCTGAATAGAACCATGTAGAGTTTCAAAACCAAGTTTCCAGTGGTCAGTTGTTTTAGTCTACTTAGTGAATGTGATGCAGGCTTACGCTAAGTCATGGAGTTGTACTTAGCTTCAAACTGGTTATGCTACTCTGTAAAAACTGTTTAAAAATCTAGTCCTCAATATGAAAAACAATTGTAAATACTAAGTAACTGACAATGGTAAATAGTCCGATTCTCATTTCACAAATGGTATAAGATAGAAAATAAGTCGGTAAAACCAAACAAAACAAAGCAAATGGCAAGTACTGATGAAAAATGTCAGCAAAAAATAAATACAGATATCCGACAACTCAATATTTAATCAATACAGTTGCAAGAAAAAGTATCTGAACCCCTTGGAATTACCTGAATTTCACAATATCACAATTGAGTTGAGATAAGGACTCTGACTGGGCCACTCCAGAAGGCATGTTTTCTTTTGTTGAAGCCGTTCTGTTGTTGATTTACTTCTGTGCTTTGGGTTGTTGTCCTGTTGCTTCACCCATCCTCTTTTGACCTTCAAATGTTGGACAGATGGCCTTAAATTCTCTTACAAAATGTCTTGATAAACTTTGGAATTCATTTTTGTTGATGAAACCACACAAGTCAACAATTCTTAATAGTAGATTTTCTGAGAGCTCTTTTGTGCAGGCATGGTTCACATTAGGCAATGCCTCTTGAGAATAGCAAACTCAAAAGTACTGTGTGTTTTTTATAGGGCAGGGCAGCTTTAACCAACACCTCAAATCTCATCTCATTGATTGGACTCCAGGTTGGCTGAATCCTGACTCCGATTAGCTCTTGGAGAAGTTATTAGCCTAGGGGTACACATATTTTTCCACGCTGCACTGTGAATATTTACATGGTGTGTTCAATAAAAACATGAAAACATATAATTGTTTGTGGGGTATTCTTTTAAGCAGACTACATTTGTCTATTTTTGTGACTTAGATGAAGATCAGATCACATTTTATGACCAATTTATGCAGAAATTCAGGTAATTCCAAAGGGTTCACGTAGTTTTTCTTGCAAATGTCTAACAAATCAAGCAGGTAAAGCACTGTCGCTGAATTTCTGGATCTTGTTAGAGATACAAGCTGAGCTACCATGAAACTCATATTCCAAGTTTTTTTTTTTACCAGTTTCATTACCTTCATGGAGGAAACCTCTATAGATAATCCAGCACCAATTCGACTTGTAGCCCTTCCTTACTTCCTGTGTTGGCCAAGTATTCATCAGTGAAACACAAATATTTAACATAAAAATGCTCAGGGGAGGTAAACAATAAACTGTGTTCTGTTAAATAGCACTGATGAGAGAACTACGAAAAAAATTATTTTGGTCAATATTGAATATCATAATAATAATATCATAATTACTCATTGCTTTTGGAAACATCTTGCATTTGTTGAACACTTTTAACTTTAAATGTGGTAATTTGTTTTACCTTTCCGATCAAATGCTGTTGCCCTCCTTCCGCCATTTTGACCTGCACTGCAACTTTTAAATGCCACAAACAACTCTGCTTGCTGACGGTCCTGAGCCTCTGCCACAATAGGTTTAGGGCTTTTAGGGAGTTTTGAAAACGTGCAGACATTCACAAGCCAGACTCAGAGATACTTGAAAAATGGAATTTGGTAATACCATTTTTTTTTTTTTTTTATATACCTCCACGCTTGTAATAGCTGGAACTGAAGGCACAATGGTTTCCAGTTTATTGCCCACTCGGCCATCTATTCTTGTGAACGTGATATTTCAAGAACAGTTTGAAGGATTTTCTTCAAACTTTACCCAAATATCCATTCTGACTCACAGGTGAATTGATCAGATTTTAGAGGTGATAGGACAAAGGTTAAATTCACTGTGGCCTCATATGGGCAATACTTGTGAACACAAATAAAACTTGGATAAAAGCAACCGACAATTGCCTTCGATCAGTGGACGTGAGACCTTGTGAGCTCAATATCTCAAGAATGCTTCGAGGGGTTTTTGTCAAATTTGGCACAAACCTAGTTTTGGAGTAGAGGGTGAATAGGTTAAATATTGGAAGTCAAAGGTCACTGTGACCTTACATATTGTGAAATATGCAACCTGCTACTTATATAAGTCATTACTCTACTTCCTCTCCCAGAATACCAACAGAAGACCTCCTGTTTTTATCAAAATCTGCCCACCTAATATCACCAATACTACTGTTAATCACCCATTTTTAGTTAAGTGTGTCTAACTAAAAACTCAGTTATCCAACAATCACCAAGATTTCTTTCAATCACACTACCACAAACCCACCCCTGCCCTTCTTCAGAGGTTTCACTGTCCACTTTATATGTTTTGTGGAGGCGTATAACCTCCAGGCAGTAATTTTTCTAGTTTATTGATTACATTGTTTTTGTGATGGCTGGAAGACACAATTCGATTGGATTAATTGTACAGCCAACCGGGCACTTAAAGTTCACTCCAGGGTCAGTCATGTTGTTTATGACGTAGCATTATTATCATTAAATAGGTCTCATAACTTAAATGTCAGAGACCTACTTTATTATTTATTGTGCCCTTGAATTGAGGGCTGGAGTGCGATTATATGTAACGGCTGTGAGAGCGGGCCCAAGAACAGCACAAATCTAGACCGGAACAGTTCAGAACTTTATTGCTAATGTTCAAGAGTCCAAACAGACGACAATCAGGAAGCACAGGTGAGCACAATCCAAGTTCTGAATGGGGCAGGAGTCTCCGGAGAGGGAGTCCAGGCAGGCTGCAGGCAAACAGGGAGCGGGCAGATGCAAAGTCCAAAGACAGAAAGCAGGTGAGGTCACCGGGGCAGAGACGAGGAGACGTGGTCAGGAACAGAAGACAGGTCAGGTACCAGGAGATCCATCTGGAAAAGAGTGCTGGAGCGTTGTGCATGACGCGACGACAATCTGGCAGAGAGTGAGTGTGGAGGAGCTGGTTAAGAGGAGGCTGGATGATAGAGCCGACTGGGGGGAACAGGTGAGTCTTATGATCTTGATTAGAAGAAGTAGGCAGGCAGGTAGAGTGGGTTGGTAGAGGGGAAAACCAGGACTGGACTATGACATTATATCCCTTTCAAAAGCTTTAAAAACACTGCTCTAACTTTAGCAGATAATTGTGTGTTAATTGAAGTAAACTTCACTCACACCAGTGGTGATGATAGCTTAAATCGCCCAAATCTAACATACTTGAATAGTAGTCAACTGAAATGGCTTCTGAATGTGCTTACAATTGATTAGTGAAGATGTTTTCTGTATGTTTGTGTTTGCATGTGAAGCTGTGGTGTGTTGAGCTGTCAGTCCCGCTGCAGAGCTTTCAGCTCTAGAAGTACAGAGCCTCGAGTGCTCAGATTCCAGCTGATCCGTGGACATGAAGCTCTCTTTGGGGAGCTGCACTAGCACAAGTGGAGACCAGAGGCCGGCCAGGACCTCTGGGTGTTCTCCGATCGTGCAACATCCTGCTTAATAATGGATGTTGTGTTCCTGAAATAATGATCTAATACACATTAGGATCCATTTAACCTAATGCAACCTGTCAGACTTCAGCCAGGACACCGTGCCGCTGTCTCCACAAAGCCAGCTAATGTGTTCGCTGTGGCTGCACAGTGTTTAGTCACAGGAGATCTCTGTCAGTAGTTAAGAGTTTATGGTTTGTGCTTCTGCCTGGTTTTAGTGTTTGTCCACAGCATTATCGAGGCCTTAATTTGTAGTATTTATATTTATTTATACATTAAACATTTAGTTATCAGTTTTAATGTTTTTGTTATTCTATTTTCTGATGAAAATGGGTTAACTGAAATGTTTCTTTTATGGAGGACCCTCCAGAAATTCAGGAGAAGCTGATCTGATTTGATTCAGTTTAATTCATTTTATTTTCATCCGTCATCTCCAAGTAAAAACAGCTGATTCAGATAAAAGGAGATCATTATTTCCATAGCTACTTGGCTTCCTCATGCTGCACCCTTGACCTCAGATCACAACTTTATTTTAAATCAGTTTATTTATTTCTCCTGTGTTTAATTGGAAAAGCTTTTGGCAAGTAAAGCATGTGAGCAAAGAGAGGAATTCATGTCAACAAGGGTAGTGTATTTTGCTATTTGGAGTGACATTATTGTGATAAAAAAGCAGTTTCTTTGTGCAGCTTTCAAATATCATCACATTACTCTGTACGGCTTAAGTCTCTTTCGTAATTGACAGCATTGTTTCCGTCAGGATTTATGAGATTACTGGGGATGGCTCTCAGAGGTTTGTTCCCCAGGAAAAAAATATGTGTTGTTATCTTTGAAAGCACCCATCTGATGTACTTTAAGAACGAGATTATGAAGCTGGTCAGATCACAAATAACATGACCATAAATCAGTCAAATTAGAGACAATATATACTGTATATAATGCAGAAAATTGGAAAATAAATTACTGAGCTGTGTGCCTGCATAGCTATACAGTGGCTTTGGCTTTGGAATATAAGCATAAGCATATAGTCAGCAATCAATGATAATCTCTTTCTTTCCATCCTGCGTTAGTCGTGAGTTAATACTAAACCTTGGAATGTCTGGTCTCCACAAAACTCACTGTTGGGAAACACTATGACGGACAGTTATAGTCTAGATTATTAACACTGAAGAGATTAGATCCTGTTTCTTAAATGGGAGGCGAGCTTTATCTCCATAGTCATTCATTCAAGATTAAAAGCTTCAGATGTTGGTGCGTAGAGGATGCACACATTGGAACGTGTGTGTAGTTTTTAGGTGACTGATACCGCAAAATGGCACATTTCCTGTTGGATCTAAATCCATGACTCCAAGACCCTTTTATGTAGTTAACCATGCTGCGAGGCTTACTTTGTTGAAATATTGTAGATAGTAATGGACCCATTTTGCCACATCCAAGACCATCACTGATAAGTGAGCCATGTTTCAGTAATGAACAGCAGTGTATGGAGTGGGATCTGCTGTATGGAATGTGTCAAACAAAATCATAGCGTCCTAGCAAAACCAGTAATCCTTTAAGACAGGTGCTGCACAAAAAAACAACAAAGTGTGTAGAATATATAAAAACTTTTTTGTGGAGGTGCCAATAATTTTAATGTAAAGGGAGCCACAGTTTGCGGACTCAACTCTAGTTTTATCAGTTTGCCACATTGCCAGGGTAACCTCACAGTGTTAAGAATATCAATATTTTAGGTCTTTTCTGAACAAATTTAAGGCTGATCAGGTCAACTACCTAAATGTACATTAAATTCTAAAATACATGAGTATCATTTTCCTTTTGCCAGTAGGTGGTGCTGTGATGATTGTTTACAGAATATTGGCATATCACTGTCTTGGGTTGTTATCCAACAAGCAAAGTCAAAATGATTCAAAATGGCTGACTTCCTGTTGGTTTTAGGTCGTAGGTCCAAAATGCTTTTTGTAGATCCAGGTCTGACAAACATAACTGCCGAATTTAGCGCATGAAGATGGATGATGGATGTATGGATTGATGGAGTCACCGATGATCTTCTGCATGATGCTGCATCCTTAGGCCCTCTCAGAAATGTGATTAAATGACAAAATAATCCTGATATATCCGAGTAAACCATACGTGAGAGATTATGCAAGAGCGGCCTGCAGTGGGAAGAAATCCTGCAGCAGATGCACATTCTGACCCAGCTGCATGGCTCTATGACCTGCAGTAGTAACTGATGGTCCCAGGCCTCCAGTCCGCAGCTTTAGTGCTGTCAGCACCCAGATTGCCGAGACATTTGCCACACAGCACAGTACAGTGTCACGGTCAGCATTGAAGCGTACATGCTCAGAGGGCAGCAATGTACTGCTGGTCTACATGGGGTTACTAATAGTGTTGTGTGTGAATAACATAACATCAGTCAGTGATGGTGAATATACAGTTAACCCAACAGTAGTTCTAATGGTTGTCATGAGAGAACAGTAAACTGTTTTGCGTTTCATTTTTGCCACTTGTAGCCTCCAATAAAACAGAGAGCTGCTGCTGATTACCTTACCCTGAGTCAATGGATAAAAAGCCTTCAGCGTCTCTTTTGGTATGTGTATCTGCAATCTATTTTTAGCCATAATATGCCAGCAGCAAGTAGCAGACATCTCATACTTGTGAAGCCATGTCATGGGACCCCCCCCACGCCTCTCTCTATCACAATTACCATCGTAAAAAAAATACTGATCCTTGCTGGCCTTTCCCATACTCTACTTCCAAGCAGTGTTTTATGTTTTCCTGTTCACAGACTGGCTGATGTGGAGACCATTTTGTGGTACAGGACGTGGGAAAGAGGATGGAGGGGGCGTTTGTATTATTGTGGGAGCAGGGATGAGGAAAGGGCCCATTGAGATGCACTTAAATACACACATACACAGACGTGGATATCATAGTAGGCACACAGTTGTGAAA
Organism: Mola mola; assembly: GCA_001698575.1. Lineage (NCBI taxonomy): Eukaryota > Metazoa > Chordata > Actinopteri > Tetraodontiformes > Molidae > Mola > Mola mola. The sequence continues at coordinate 4,619,942 of KV751316.1, forward strand.
TTAATTTCAGTGTTTTTTCATTTACTATTTTGGGGGTCATGGATTTGGACATGAGAAGATGACCACATCCCACATCAAGTCAGAAGTCGCAGATTTAATCACATATTTTATATGTGTCCGTGTGTGTGGGCATTTCAAAATAGCTGAGGGTAAAGGGGAGAAGATCTAATCTTGTTGTCAAGCACATATCAAAGGATGGGAAAGTGAGTGAACTCTATTTGGAGTGCAACTGCTGAGGCAACACCAAAGAGCTTCTCACTGAAGAAAGGCTGGCCTCAGGTCAATGAACCTGTACTCATCCTCGCAGCTGAGGGTCTGAAGGTTGGATCTTCACAGCTGTGGTCTGAGACTGCTCAGGAATGGTTTTGATGCTGGTCCAGCAGCCTTTCAGCAGTCCAAGACTCTTCACTATCTTTACTTATTATTGAAAACCTGTGTAGCAAAAAAAGTTTTGACACACAGTTTTGCTTGTGAAGTAAAGGGTCAACAGGTTAGACTGTTACTGGTGGGGTACGTGATGTTTATCATTTTAACACTTAGTATTTTGAACAACTTGATCAAGTTAATTCACATAGCATATTAGTTCAATAATTAGTTAAGCTAATATCGGCCAATAATATCAGAGAAACCAATACATGTCTGTTGGGCTTTAGTGTTAACATTAGTGTGTAATCACCTTAAATACAAAAACATTGTGTATATGTAATCTTAGAACAATCAATTTATAATTTCAAGGTAGTGGGTCCTCCTTCCATGGAGAGTGCCATCTTGCACCACCATGTTACTACGGTAACTGAGAACAGACAAAAAGCCTTGTGTTTGTATACTGTAGTGGTACTGAAATACAACCAATGAAAAAGACTCACACCAGTAAAAGGTGATGAAAAAGAAGGAGTACAAAGAGTTTCTTGTCAGTAGTCTGGTGGAAGTTTTTTCTGAGTTTGCCAACCAACATCACTCTAAATGGAGAATCATACACAGAAGGCCACCGTAGTTGTCCTGCATTCTCACCACTAGATGCCGCCAATATTCACACACTAGACCTTTAAAATGCTTTGGGTGTACTACACATTCACCTCATCTACGTTGTGGGTTTTTATATGGATGTTCTACTTCAGTCCTGCCCCTTCTCCACACACTGCTGTGCCCCTCAACTGCAGCTGGAGCAAGCTGGATTTTTAAAGTAATCTACTATAGGCTGCAAAGTTTCAAGTTCTAAAAAGCAACATATGGACATGTTCACAAGGTCAAAAAGGTGAAGCGGTCTTTAACGTGACAATCTTTTTTTAAAAAAATAATGGTCACATCTTCTCTAACCATACAGTTTTGCTGTTGCCAGAACTGACAACACAACAACAAGAAAATTGTATTCTCCTCTGAAAAAGCCACTGTCCTCTCATTGACTTAACAAGTACAGCATCATCACACTCTGATATGGTAGCTGAGGGCATGCACCTTTAAAGTTCGTTAACCTTCCGTGAAATAAACACAAAAATAGAAGAATAATTTGCTTATGATGTCCATCAGCCACGCAGTGAAGACTTGAGAGCCAGGCATGTTATATCAGCCATGATAAGCTGATTATACTGTATGCCATGAAAAAAAAGATAACTCACGTTTTGGTGGACTGGCCCTTTAAGCACAATGATGAACTTACAACAGAGTTACTGTTACAAAGGTTGCTGAGTAACTCCACAGGATCCATTGGGCATCTTTGGTTCTAGCTGCTGAGAATAGAAGTAGTGTACCTGTCATGGTTCTGCCCTCTGCTTTTAGTTTGGTAGTTGTGTTTTGGTTTTGTTACTTCATTTCAAGACTTAAGGTGGCTCAGGTGTGCAGAGCTGATTGCCTGCAGCTGATGAGTCCTCATCAGTGGTATTTAAGACACAGATCCTGATCTGCTCGTGGCCAGAACCTTCTTGTCCCCAGCAAGGTAAACCTAGACAGCTACCTACATCCTGATACCTTTTGATCTCTCTGTTCCCATGTTTTTCTCGTCCGAGTCTCCTAGTTCTGCTCTCGTGACTTTTTTGTTGCTACTTTGATCCTGTGATTCCTAGTGTTCCTAGACATTTTCTGTTCAATACTTTGCTCAGCCTTCCTAGTGATCTTTTGTTGGTGCTTCTTCTTCTCGTCTTCCTGGAGTTTCCTGCGCCTTTTGTTAACCATTGTTTTGTTGTTCCAGCCCTGCCGGGACTGGAGAGCTCAGCCACCACAGCCGTGTCCATCCCTGGTGTTGGTTGCTACTCAGTTCGGTTTTGATTCTTGTTTCTGTTAATAAATCTTTATTTTGTACCTTGACCCCTGAGTTTCCTGTGTCCGCTTGTGGGTCCAGACTCTGTACGTCACAGTACCACCTCCCTCTCCCTCATTTTAAATGACCGTATAAGAGCTGTAAAGCTTTATTACCATGCTGTTGTAACAGTTGTGAGTCAGCAGAACTCTGTGAAAGACGGAAAGATAGACTTGTGTCTGAGAACTGGACCAGCTCTGAGTTGATTTCTACAACAGGTGGTCTGCTGAAATGGAATCTCGTGTTAGATCAGCAGAAGAAATCAGAGAGCAATGTGGCTCCCTCCCTTTCTTGCCCGTTGTGTGGTCTGCTCTGATCCCCTCCGCTGTATTTACATTCTTCGCAGCCTTCGTCCCCTCTGCCTTTTGGAAATCGTTCATTCTGTTGGCATGTTGAGTGGATACTGCTGGCATTTGGCTCTAGTGCCCCCGGGGGTGGGTGTGTGTGTGTGTGTGTGGTTTTTTTTTTTTAAGAAAATTGCCTGGCAGGTCAGTGTGACAAGTTGACCTTGTTTTCTCTATGGCATTGTGGGAATGTGCAGCTGCTTCTGTCCATCTCATTGTATCGGTACACAGCAATTAAAACGATCACCCGGGCCCCTCTCAGACTCTACACAGTGGAGCGTTCTGGCACAATATTAGTTTGAACAAGTTAATTTCAGTTGTTATATGATCTATTAATTTATTATAATAATTATCATTATTATTATTATGCCCTCTGCATATCATATCTCTGCAGCTCTCTCTGTTCTCTCTTGATTATCATGTCAAAACTGAAATTAGTTGCAGTTGGGATCATTTTCCGGAGTATTATAAATTCTGAAAGCTTGCGGCATCTGATGAGCCTTTAAACGTGTACATCTTTGACGACACACCGTACACTGTTCTATTCAGAGGATGATTTCAGGCTGGATCTCAACTGATGCACATTTTACACTTCTTATTTACAGCGGTATGAAATTGAGAGGCAGAAAATCCATAAAGTTACCCTGTGGAATTTCATAGTAGACAGAAAATACATTTTCAGCAAAATGGCTACACAATCAGTACCACTACAGTACTGTAGTGGTCAGACATTCAACAGTGTACCTTAAATATGACAAAGACTTAGTCTGTATTTGACACTTAATAGTATAAAATTGTTATCAATTAATTTGCCACCAATTAATTCATTTAATCAGTTAAATTATTGATAATTCCACCCCAAACTCCATATCTGAGTTGTATATTTGCTCAGATTTGTTTACCCTGAATATTAAACATTAATAAATGGAATTTGGAGTTGCTTCTAATCTGCTGTCTTATTTTTTGCTGCATCCGTTCACATGTAAAGCCCTTCCCAGTCCTCTGGAGTTCAGTCTCCAGCTGCTCTGTCAGCTGGTTTTCTGCACTGTAACAGAGTTACTGTGTCCTGCCAGCAGAACAGGAGCGGAGCCATCCCCCTGCCCAAGGGCAACAACCAGAATTTTTCTCTGAGTCGTCCTTAATAAATAATAAGAAACATGAATATTTATGAAGAAGGAGTGAAACATTCTGGCTTTTACTGTGGGAATTTGAATTCTCTAGTTTATACAGGATTTTGAGCTGGACGTTCAAAGTGGCATAAAATCTTTAGTCCTGCAAAAATGAATGACTACACAATCCATCCATATTTACTAGTCAGTCTTTTGTTTGAGTGACGTGTTTGTGGCATCATAAACCCTGCTGCCTGTTGATTTTTTAAATTGTGAGCCCTGTGTCGTGCGGATTGAAATGCCTTGTGGTGCGTCACATGACTGACATGTGATTGATGAATGTACGACAAGGCCTTTAGTTCATAGGTTTCGTAGCGTTTGGTAACATTCCTTTGCACTATTCAGCAAAGCTGTCTCCAAAGTGAGTGGGGCTGATATCATCAGGGTTATTTTCTCAGAGTACTCCGGTTACCACAAGAGAAATGACACATATATTAGGCAGTACTTTGCAGCCTTTTGAGCTAATCTGAATATGTAAATTAGTAGCACATGTATTGTTGGTACAAGTTACAAACAGTATATTGGTCCACATTAAAACATCACGATCAGATTCTGAGTATTTTTTTATTGAATGATAGTGTTTTTGTCACCATTACCAGCACACAATATACATTTAGATAAATCGCCAAATTTAAATGTGTAAAAGAAATGTTGCGAATTAGAGCTGCACTTAACAAGTATTTTAATCATTGATTAATCTGCCGATCATTTTCCAAAATCAATCAACTTATCATTCACTCTGTACATCGTCAAAAAAGGTGTAAAATGATCATCACATTTTTTTCAGAGCCCAAGGTGACACCTTCAAATTGCATTTTTTCTCCAAACTCAAAAACTCTCTATTTCCCGAAATGATAATGACAAAGGTTTAATAATTTTTGGTCTTTTCTTGTTTGGTTGTCAAAATAATTGTCAATTGATTTTCTTTTGATCAACTAATCGATAAATAGTTATAGCTCTGCTGCGAATTCTCACTACTGCGATCTCTTTCCCAGAGTGGATGTTTTTTTCTGATGATAATTAAGGTTGTTTAATTTCAGTTTCTACGACAACTGGGGGCTGTACGCTCATTCTCTGGGTAGCTCTTCTTCACCTCCTCCTGATGCAGGACTCAGTGAATCACTATGGCCTCCTGAGGCACATGTGGCATTGCAAGAAAAAATGGGTTAGTTGGTTAGCATTCCAATTCCAGCTGCCTACAATACAATACATGGATATTTTGGACATAGCATTACACATGGTTAATTCATTTTTGTAACATTTTAAATTGAAAAAGTAGATGAATCCCACAAATTAGAGAGAGAGAGTGGAAGGGAAAAATACCTGTAACCACATTCTACACTCTACAGCTAATCTATAGTTACATTGTTTTACATTTAAAGAGGAAAGTCCATTACGTAAAAAAACTGCAACTCATCCCAGCTGACACTGGGTGAAACAAAGGTCAATGCTGACACGTAACAACCGTTCACACCTCTAGGCGTTTTAAAATTACAAGTTAACTCTACTTGGATGTGTTTGGAGTGTTGCAGGAAGCCTGGGTGCCCAGAGGAGCCGTAACTGAGAGGCCCTTTTTGCTGTGAGGCCCTGCACCACTAATAAGAATCTTGTTTCGTTTCGTTTCGTTTTCTGCCGCATATCCGGGTCCGGATCGCGGGGGCAACATCCTGAGCAGGGAGATCCGGACGTTCCTCTCCCCAGCCACTTTCACCAACTCCTCCGGGGGGACACCAAGACGTTCCCAAGCCAGCCGAGAGATATAATCTCTCCAGCGTGTCCTTGGTCTGCCCCGGGGTCTCCTCCCGGATGGGCATGCCCGAAGAACCTCCCCAGGGAGATGTCCAGGAGGCATCCTGACCAGATGCCCGAACCACCTCAACTGGCTCCTCTCAACGCGGAGGAGCAGCGGCTCTACTCTGAGCTCCTCCCGGATGTCCGTGCTCCTCACCCTCTCTCTAAGGCTGAGCCCAGCCACCCTGCGAAGGAAGCTCATTTCGGCTGCTTGTATTCGCGATCTCATTCTTTCAGTCACTACCCAGAGCTCATGACCATAGGTGAGAGTAGGGACATAGATTGACTTGTAAATTGAAAGCTTTGCCTTCTGGCTCAGCTCTCTCTTCATCACAACAGACCGCTTCAGTGTCCGCATCACTGCCGACGCTGCTGCAATCCGTCTGTCAATCTCCCGCTCCATTTTCCCCTCACTCGTGAACAAGACCCCGAGATACTTGAACTCCTCCACTTGGGGAAGGGACTCTCCCCCGACCCGGGGGATATTAAGAATCTCCCATATTTAATTTACAGTTTCATGCATATGTAGAAAATTGAAGTGAAAAAAAAAAATGCAGACACTAACGGTTTGGTTTTATGAACCACAAAAATAACCTTTTACTCTGAAAAACATACAAAAACTACCCTGTTTAGGACTATCCAAAAGGAAACAATTTATCACTGTCAATGTGTCTTATCACTGGATTTCTCAGATAAGCAGCTATGCATACCTTCAGAAGAAGGACTCGGTTAAAGTAAAGTAAAGATGCTTTTGTGTGGCATTTAAATGAGCTCCATGTCCTGCAGCCAGCCCTAACCGTAACCAGGACAAGTGAAAGTGCAGGTCAAGATGCACTACAGTTTGTCGTCGTTCTCAACCATGCTCCGTATTTCTCTTCTCGCCGCTCTGGCTGAGAGCTGTTATCTCCAGCTTGATATCAAATCAAATCAAATCAAATCAAATTTTATTTGTATAGCCCGAAATCACAATTTACACATTATCTCACTGGGCTTTGACAAACTGTACAGATGTGACATCCTCTGCCCTTAGACCCTCGAACCGGGTGAGGAAAAACTTAAAAAACCCTAAACAGGGAAAATAAGAAACCTCAGGAAGAGCCACAGAGGAGGGATCCTTCTTCCTAGGACGGACAGACGTGCAATAAATGTCACTTGTACAGAACACAAAAACATGATAACAACAGTTCATTTAGAATGCATAAAACATCCATGAGTCCCAGAGTCTGTGGATTCTATGAGTCCGGATGTATGGAAAGTCTAGTGATCCAGACGCAGGTGGACTCTGTTGGTCCAGGAGTCTTTGTACTCCATGTAGGAAGATCTGGGTGTTGCTGAGTCCAAGAGTATGTAGAATCTGTAAATCCAGGGATATGTGAGGTGTAGTGGTCCAGAAGCAGGTGTAGTCTATTGATCCAGAAGCCATTGTGATCTGTGGGTCCCGATTTGCACTTGGAAATCCAGCCTAGGATCCAAGTCACAGGATCCAAGTCACAGGATCTCCTTTCCTAATGTGGCCAGGAGGCATCAGGCAGGACCACAGCAGCACCTCCCACCGCGACCTAGAAAAACCTGCAGGATGGTAAAGCACAACGACTCCGGGGAAGAAGTAAAGTTAGTGTAAGGATATGGACATTTACAGGAGCAGAGAAGGAGTCGGAGTCAGAGGGGGGAGAGAAGAAAGCTCAGTGAATCATGGAGTGTTCCCCCAGCAACCTAAGCCTATAGCAGCATAACTAAGGGCTAGATAGGCCAGCCTTAACTATAAGCTTTATCAAAAAGGAAGGTTTTAAGCCTACTCTTAAAATCAGAGAGTGTGTCTGCCTCCCGTACCAAGACTGGAAGATAGTTCCACAGGAGAGGAGCTTGATAGCTGAAAGCTCTGCCTCCCATTCTACTTTTGGAAATTCTTGGGATCACCAATAACCCTGCATCCTGGGAGCGTAAGGTTCTGGATGGGCGATAGGGTACTATGAGCTGTTCAAGATAAGATGGTGACTGACCATGAATAGCTTTGTAGGTGAGAACAAGGATTTTAAATTCTATTCTAAATTAACCGGGGAGCCAGTGCAGAGAAGCCAGTATGGGGGAAATATGGTCTCTGATATTAGTTCTAGTCAGTACACGCGCTGCTGCATTTTGGATTAACTGAAGAGTTTTTAAAATTTTGTTAGGGCAACCTGAAAATAAAGAATTACAGTAGTCCAGCCTGGAAGTAACAAACGCATGAACTAGTTTTTCTGCATCTTGTTGAGACAGGATGTGCCGGATTTTAGCAATGTTACGGAGGTGAAAGAAGGCGGTCCTTGAAATCTGTTTAACATGTGATTTAAAAGACAGCTCCTGGTCAAAGATAACACCCAGGTTTCTGACAGTGGTGCTGGAGGCCAAGGCAATGCCATCCAGATTAACTATGTTGCTGGATAATGAGTCTCTAATGTGTTTGGGGCCCAGCACAATGACTTCAGTTTTGTCAGAGTTTAACATTAAAAAGTTATGAAACATCCAGTTTTTAATGTCCTTAAGACATGACTGTAGATTAGCTAACTGATGGGTTTCATCTGGCTTCATTGATAAGTATAGTTGTGTGTCATCTGCATAACAGTGAAAATGTATGGAGTGCTTTCTAATAATTTTACCTACAGGAAGCATATATAGAGTAAATAGTAATGGTCCAAGCACAGAACCTTGTGGGACTCCATGACTAACCTTGTCATATCTTGATGATTCATCATTAACATGAACAAAATTATATCTATCAGATAGGTAGGACTTAAACCATCTTAGAGCAGATCCTTTAATGCCAATTTGGTGTTCCATCCTCTGTAGTAAGATGTGATGATCGATAGTGTCAAAAGCTGCACTAAGATCTAATAAGACTAGTATAGAGATAAGTCCCGCATCAGATGCAGTGAGGAGGTCATTTGTAACTTTTACCAATGCCGTTTCTGTGCTGTGATGCTTTCTAAAACCTGACTGAAACTCTTCAAATAGACTATTATACTGAAGAAAGCCACATAGTTGTTTCGCTACTGCTTTCTCTAGAATCTTTGAAAGAAAGGGGAGGTTGGATATTGGTCTATAGTTGGCTAAAACTTCTGGGTCTAGGGTAGGTTTTTTTAGGAGCGGTTTAATTACAGCTACTTTAAATGACTGGGGCACATAACCTGTTACAAGGGATAGATTGATAATGTTTAGTAGTGGATTTCTAATTAGGGGTAAAACCTCTTTGAGCAACCTAGTAGGTATGGGGTCTAGTATACAGGTTGATGATTTAGATGAAGATAATGTTGTCGTTAGTTCCTTAAGGTCAATTGGATGGAAGCTTTCCAAACACACATCAGGACTAATAACAGCCTCTATAATTCCTGTTGCTGAACTGGAATCTGTGGAGTGTAGGATATTTTCTCTGATAAGTCTAATTTTATTATTGAAGAAGTTCATAAAATCATTACAGGTGAGGGCTCTAGGAATGCATGGTTCAATAGAATGATGGCTCTCAGTCAGCCTGGCTACAGTGCTGAAAAGGATCCTGGGCTTATTCTTGTTTTCTTCTATCAACGCTGAATAGTAGTCTTTTCTTGCTCGGCGAAGGGCCTTCCTGTATACTTTAAGGCTATCCTGCCAGGCCATGTGTGGCTCTTCCAGTTTAGTGGAACGCCATTTCTTTTCAAGTTTATGAGTTTTCTGTTTTAACTTGCGAGTGTTAAGATTATACCACGGAGCTAGTCTCTTTACTGGTTTTGTTTTCTTTTTAACTGGGGCAATGGAATCGAGTGAAGCACGTAGAGAGCCGGCAGTGAAATCGGCAAGGTGATCAAGCTGGGAGGGGCTAAATTTAAGATATGACTCCTCTGTTATTTTGGGATATGGCACTGAAATTAATGCAGAGGGAATAATTTCTTTAAAATTTTCAACAGTGTCCTCAGATATGCATCTGCTATAATAACTAGTGACTCTTGGTTTATAGTTGATGAGCAGAAATTCAAATGTTAGAAGATAATGATCTGATAAAAGCAGATTTTGCGCAGAGACATTTAAATGCTCAATTTCAATGCCATATGTCAGAACAAGATCAAGGGTGTGATTAAAAGTGTGTGTTGATTCTTGTACACACTGACAGAAGCCGAATGAATCTAATAGTGAGAGAAATGCCGTACCAAGGCTGTCGTTTTCAATGTCTACATGGATATTAAAGTCACCTACAATAATGACTTTATCTGTTTTGAGGACCAAAGCTGAGAGAAACTCTGAAAATTCAGATAAAAATTCAGTGTAGGGTCCAGGTGCTCGATACACTATAACAAACATAATTGGAGTTTTCATGGTTGGATCGGAAATGCTAAGAATGAGATTTTCAAATGAACTAAATTTTTGTTTGGGCTTAGGGTTTATTAATAGGGCAGAATTGAAAATGGCTGCAACTCCACCACCTCTGCCAGTGTCTCTGGGAATGTGTGTGTTAATGTGACTGGGAGGAGTGGATTCATTAAGACTTACATATTCGTCTTGGCACAGCCAAGTTTCAGTAAGGCAGAATAAATCAATATTGTTATCTGATATAAGCTCATTTATTAATACACCTTTAGATGATAGGGATCTGATATTCAAGTGTCCACATTTAAGTCTCTTTACTTTGTAAACTGCCTCATTAGTGGTGTTGATTTTTATTAAGTTCCTATGTGAACTCTTATTTGATTTAGTGAATTTAGTGAATTTATGTGGACGGGGGACAGACACAGTCTCTATGGGGTTGTAGGTGGATGACTCTAAAGGAAGCGCAGAGAAGCATGTAAGACTGCAACTCTGGCTGACTAATAAATCTGGCCATATTTCTAGAAATGAGAGCAGCTCCATCCCAAGTAGGATGGATGCCGTCTCTCCTCATTAGACCAGGTCTTCCCCAGAAAGTTTGCCAATTATCAATGAAACCCACGTCGTTTGCTGGACACCACCTCGACAGCCAGCGGTTGCACGACGACATGCGGCTAAACATATCGTCACTGGTCAGGTTAGGCAGGGGACCAGAGAAAACTACGGAGTCCGACAGTGTTTTGGCAAAAGCACACACCGACTCAACATTAACTTTAGTGACTTCCGACTGGCGTAGCCGAATGTCATTACCGCCGACATGAATTACAATCTTACTGTATTTACGTTTACTTTTTGCCAGCAGCTTTAAATTTATTTCATATCATTCGATATCATTTCCTCTCTTGGCACTTCAATTGTGCCATTCAGGGATTACTGTGATAAAATGCCAGAGGCCGCGGCAGCCCGCACAGAATCAAACACTTGCCTCTTGACTCATTTGCCAGTCTCACAAATACATTTCTCTCTAATGCCTCGCTCTTCTTTTATCATTTTTCTCGTGTCAGTTCCACACTCCTCGTCTCAGCCCTGTTTACACCTGCACGAGGTGAGCCTGCCGTTTTCCCATCCTCCCTCTCAATGTCTCACACTGCCCTGAAGTATTGCTGCTATTTCTAGAGCGAGCTGGGTCAGCGCGCAGCGATTCTGCTGTATCATGTAAGCAAACAAGCTTGATAGGCCTTTGTTATTCTTAGACGTGGAAACATGTCCCTGCGTCCCGTTTGTGGGGCAAATATTTGGTTCCAAGTGACATACACTGGAATGTGTTCAGTACAAGCTGCCAGCAAGTAAATTGACCATGCAGTATACAGTATACATGTAATACCACCCACACATACTATGTGCAGTGCAGCAGTGCTGTCACCTGACACGATGAGCCAGTGGTTCATGGCAAGCAATTAAAACTAGACTCATGGCCACACACACACACTCACACACACACACACACACACACACACACACACACAGACGTTATTTGGTTCGTTGGTTATCGGTCCCTTCATTAATTCAGTAGAGTCTTTGACTTTTCTTTGGAGGACATGCAAGTAAATGAAACATGAATTAGAGCCTGAGCAGAGAATCCTCGGTATGTAAATATTAATACAGCACCTTAAAATCTGACCTTGTCACAGAAGAAACTGGTTGTATAAGGACTCTGTAATGCAAACACGCTCCAGAGTACACTTTTCCTTTTAGAGAGAGCAGACACGCCATTGTAAGATGGTTGGACACAGGTGAATGAATCACAGCATAGGATGTGTGTCTGTGCTAGTTGTGCTCTTACACATTTGCACACTTTGTTATAATGCCCTTAGTGCTGGAGATGAGTCTCATATTTGGGTTAGTGGTCAGATACTTTGCAGTTTAGAGACACCAAACTTGTGTGTGTCTGCTTTCTTATGGCCTCAGTGATAATCTTGTCAGTTGTTGCTTCCCTGACTCATTAGTGTTTTTTTAATAGAGGACACCTGTCCTCTATCATTACATTTTCCATTTTCACACATGAACAAAACTAATCCAATCAACGGATTTCTTTGATATATATATAATATCTAAATTCATGGTCCCCAGAGGATAAAATATCATCATAATATGCACTCTGTGAGCTTCCTATTGCCCCTCCCTCAGGACAAAATGACAAAACTTTGAAGGTAAGCTGTTGCAAGAAGACTGCTATTAGTTTTGCACTGCATGGATGCACTCCTAAGGGGATAAACCAATTAAATTACCTTTTTTTCTTTTGCCCTACCTGGTCGGTATCTTGTTGATCGTGTCAAGCATAATCACATTATGTGGCGTAAAGAGCATCTCTGGAGGCTGCTGGCCTGGTTGCGGCTCTGTTTCTCAAAAAGTGTCTTTTTAATCTAATTTGCAGCGGCACTTTTGAAAAGAAAAAAAACATCGCTGTATAAACGACAGTTTTGAGTAACACAGTGATGAAACTTTTCAAACTGACTAACCTGTCCCGTCACAAGATGTTTGCACCCAACACACCAGAAAAATAACTCATCACAGCATATTTTTGTTTTAACTACAATATGTGCTCTTGCAGTATAACATCTGATATTAATTTTTTTAGAGGAATAGGATGTGATTTCCTTGCTAATATTCAACCAAAATAGCTACTTTTTAAGCAGCTGGTTGCCTGAACCCTGACCTCCACTGGTACCATCCTGCAAAACAAATGATGGCCACAAAATCTAAATGTTTTAACATTGTTTTTAACTTCTTTGTTTAACTCCCTTTTATTGATTAAAGGCAGTGTGGGAGTAGATGGGCTTTTTAAAATTAATTTGAATGATTCTGAAGTTTTTGAAATTTTGATGTAGTTTAATTTAAAGTTACAATATACACAGTGCAGTATTGATGTAAAACACAAATAGTCAGATTAGAAAAGTTGTTAAAGAAATGTACTTTGTTTATTGTTTTTGAACTGAATTACAGTGAAAATAAATATTAAATAGGAAAATATTGAAAAAAAATACATATTTGCATGTCTGTTCTCCCATTTTACTCTTAATTGGTGCAACCATTGGTTTTAGACGTCACCTGATTATTTAAATTGTGGAATCAGGAGGTTACAGTTGATTGTAATGTAAATTCTGTATTTTAAATAGATGAAGAGAAAAACTGAGGATGGAAAATGAAGTAAATAAAGAGCAGGACAATCTCTTTGACTGTGTTCTGCATGGTGTCTCCATTCTGCCACGTGGTAAATGAATGTCAAAAGGAGTAGTCGGGTCTGAATGGCCAGTTATGTGCTAAACTTGGACTCTACATATTCTTATAGTGAGAGGTTTTTCAACAGGCTGCCACAGAAGCTGGCAGGAATCTGTGTTCTCTCTCCACAGACTCAGATTTTAGATCCTGACAATAGGCTTTGGTCGTACACATAACAATGACTTTGATAACACGTCCCCCTGCAGGTTATTTTATCCTCTCTGCTTCTGCTCTCCTTTGTAACGGCTGTTTTGTAGAGCTATTTTTTTCTTGTCTTTAAGAGCACATAATGTTGCAATTCCTTTGAATACAACCCACCCTTTTTGTTGGATGAGCTGTGTTTTTGAGGGGAGAATAGCTGAAGGGAGAACTTTGTTCTTGCTAAAAGTCTCAGCTGAGGCCTCTTTGAAGCTCGCTGAATGTCCAATTGAGTTGTGCGTGTTCACATATGTCACCCAGACTCAATAGCTGTATAAATCAAAGCAAAATATCTCTTTCCATCTTTCATTTTTTCATATCCATCTTTATCTGATATGTCATCTGTGTATCTGCAGGAACAATGTTGTGGCTGTGAGGGCTTCTTTCTGTTAGGAATCCTTCATTTAACTGAATGCATTCTTGTTAAATTAAGCTTTCATTTGAACTTAAAATTTTTTGTCTGCCACTGAACAACACATTTTGTATGAGAATACAGCATTATTATCTATATTTGCCTCCACAACTTCTATCTTCTTATGTGTGCAGTAACTAAAGTATGAAGCTACATCTACTAACTGTGTGCAGTGACTTCTGGCCATCACAGTGAGGCTGTCAGGCTAGCTCTTTTCCCCTGCCTCTGTTCTCTATGCTAAACTAATCACCTGCTAGCTCTGGCTCTATGTGTAGCATCAACATTGGAGCGAGTTGATTAAGTTGATTGAAGCAGCTATTTTGCTAACATCTCTTGGTTTTCTACTCAGACTAAGCAAGTAATTTAAAAACGGAAACCGGCTTTGCTCCAAGTTTGCTGTCTTCTAAAAGCCAAGTGCTTGCTCATGGGCAAATAGTGGTTCTCTGGAAAATTTGTTTGGTATATATAAGTTACAACATGCTCATAGTGACTCATAGGTTGCCTCAGTATTGTTCTATATATGTTTTGAATTCCTGTGATCTCATTACAACTCTGGCCAGCAGCAGATTTTATACATACTCTGTATGTAAGCTTGATATCTAAGGGTCAGACACGCTCCTTGCAGGGGAAAGTGTACTGTTTGCTGATGAATGCTCCAGGCGAGCTGATGCGCAGATTTATTCTATCATACCGATTTAGGCCTGTTGTCCAATCCGCATGGACTAGAATATCTGCTCTCTTGCCTTTAGACGGCATCGATCTGAGGCCTTGGAGTGCCAGCCGCTCTGATTAATGCACTGTGGGGAGGAAAACTGGTCAAATTACTAATGACATTTGATTGAGATCCCCATCAGCAAACAGACTCCAGTTGTCAGACCAGATAAGTGAAGACTTTGTGAAAACATTGGGTCTGATGACAAACATAATCTGGATTTTCATCCTTTTGTGAATCCCACTCCTCACTCTTGTCAAGTCCTCAGGTGGGGGATGGGATGCTGTAAGTGAGTCAACATCTCTTTCCATCACTAATGGCCAGGAAATGTCTATGTTGGGGCATAATTGGATTTCTTTAACAGGACGCATCTGTCCAGCTCTATTAGCCGGTGGTAAACAGCAACACAAAGCAGAGGGAGAGGCAGGTGGGAGAGAAAATATCAAGGAGGGATTTTGAGATGTGGGAAAACAGGAGAAGAATCAGAGAGGTAGGGAATGGGAAGTTTATTGTTGATGCCGATCAAGGAGCTGTCAGACTTTATTTTAAGCAGTACCGTCCGGAATATCAACAATTTTTTGCTTGTTAGTGATGGGAGATACAACTTTCTCAGCTGCAAGTCATCAAATTCTGAACATCATTATTTCATTAATAATCAGAGTAAGAAATTTTAAATCTACATGAATATACAGATAAAAGTACCTCAAGTTTGCTAACATAAGGTACTGGTTACATCAATCATATACACTGACTCCATGTCTTATAAATTTAATGTTTCTTTTTTAAGAAGAGGAAAGTGCTCCAATAGTATGGTCACACGTGATGACTTAAACTGTAGCAAAGTTTCATCCTTAAATCTTGAGATGGCAACTGAACCCTCTTCATGACAAGAAAGCAAAGTTGAAGAGCATTGTATGCACTAGAAAGTCCTGGGAAAAGTTAGTCAGTGGATCTTGACATAAATTAAGGTTGTCAAAATTAACTTAATTACAGAGAATTTACTTCTTGAGGAGAAAATGAATCGGGAGAAGAAGGTCAGTGCACAGATGAACCCCATTGCCATCCTTCTGAGACACAGTTGACGCAAATTCAGATATTTGCCGAAATTCTTTCTCTACCAGGAGAGAAGCTGAAATCACCAACACAATGAGGAGACGGACAACCCGGAAGGGCTAAATCAAACCTGGCATCCTCTGTACCTCCAGGCTACAGCTCCTGTCGACATTCCATGCATCTATCGCAACACTGTGTAGTTGAGGATCCTTCCTATAAACCAGTAGGATGCGCCACAGTGTGAGACCTTAGAGGGGGGAAAACCACTCGTTTTTCAGGACGGATCATGAAGGAACAGTGGGGCCACTATGCTGCCTGTAAATTGAGCCTTTCTTCCTATGAGAGGGTGACATGTTGGAATGCAGCACATTAATGTGGACATGGGTGGGCTTCTCATTCCTGTCATAGCGTCCCCCTCTCCCCCTTAACCCACCATGACTTTCCTCTATCTTCTTTCCTCCTTTGGGTTTGTATCAATGGGTTGTAGGATTTTGGTCTTTCTAAAGCAGGTTCATTGAATGATGATCCTGGCTCCTGAGCTATCCGAACACCTTCATTTTTGGTTTGGTTCAGTGAAGTTTCATTGGCATTTATGTTTCGATGTTGATATATTTAATCAGCCTATAGGGGAAGGTAATGTAAGGTAAGTCAGACACCAGAGAGCAATTTAAAGAATTCTGATGAAAATTTTAGAATCGTGTAATTGGTCAGTATTAACTAATTATAATTGGATGATATCCTCATCAGTGTCTTGGCTTCAAAAGGTTCATAGACCGCAAAGAGGAGTGATTAAACCTTGCTGAAGAATAAGCAAAAAGGGTGCAAAATATTGATGCAAACATGTTGAACCAGCAAATTCAACACCAACAATAATTTCTTTCTCTTTTATTTAGCACAGGCCAATCTGGAGGTGAACATGGAGGACAGAGTGGAGGTGTTCAGGGGAGAGACGGCGCAGATCACCTGCATGTTTACATCATCTGAAGGCATCGGCGGGTTGATTATAAAGATGTTTTATGTAAGCTGAGCCTGACACAAAGTGACCAAAGAGAGGTGTATCATCTACACGTGATCGATGATTGTCTTTGACCTCGATGAATCTCTAGGAGAAGCGGTCGGGCGAGAAGCAGCAAATCTACTTCCAGGATTCCACCATGAAGGAGGTGCAGCGAGGCACACCATTCTCAGACCGGATCAGTGTGAATGGTACTGGAGCCACTAGACAGTTGGTGCTGACCATCAGGGATGTGCAGCTAGAGGATCAAGTGGAATTTATCTGTCTTATCGAAGGTCTGACAGAGGGAGTTGGGGAGGGACGTACAAGGCTGAAGGTGTTTGGTAAGATTCCTTTACACTTCAAACCAGTTTCCCCCCTCAAGACATTTTTAGATTTATCTTACTTTTCTCACAAATATACCCATTAATATACCCACAGTGTAAACTCGATGTGTTATTTCTGCATCACGGTTTTGCCGTTTCCATTGTGTGGTACGACTGGATTCAACTCACAAGGAATCATTCTTTTTTGCTTTTCTGCTGGCAAAAGTTGTACCTAGTATGTTTTTGGTATCACTTCGGTTTTAAACGAGTAGTGCTAATGATAAAAGGTTACTTGTGCGATGTGGAGCAAAAATCATTGGTTTCCCAGACCTTCCTATTTTATTTTACCAGTCCTTCATATTGCTGTCTTTCCTGTAGCAGCTGTTGTTCTCATGCTGTGGCCAACAGCTACATACCAAGAACACAGTCCCTTCGACATCCTCTCTTGTGGCTGTGTTTTTTTGACCAGCTAAGGATTCTATTTACATTGAGAGGCTACTATCTGCTGTGGAAAACAAAATTTAAAAAAACCTTTGGTACCAAAAGTGGGTCAAGTTGAGTAAGTTGACCATTCACTAGAATTTAGGCCAATGCTGAAGTCATTGTTTCCGGCACAATTTCACATTTTTAGTGATACGACCTTAACCGGTGAACCAATTAAAATGTATTTGACATTTAGAGCAACTATTGAAACTACAAAACCTTGTTCACTCATTACATGTCAATTAAGAACTTTCCATCACTCATTACTTATTTGACATCTCATTTCTTTTCAGTGCTACAAATTATACTTTAGCTCCTCCCAAGCAAAAACATTTTCCACTTGCAAGATGCTGAAATGTTAAACCTGTTTCAAATGATTCAAAACTGTTAATCACCAGCTGTCAGACTTAACTTTTCGGCTCCTGATTTATTTCTTACCTTCTCTGCAGAAAAACCAGACCCTCCCACCATTGAGAGTGACCAAAAAGTGATCTCAATCGATGAAAATAACCCATCTAAGGTGGAGAAGCTTTGAATCATGTCAGTCAGAATTTAAGATTGATGAAAGTTCTGTCAGGCTTTTAACATTTTGTCTTCTGGCCCTCCTCTCCTCTTCAACAGATTGGGACTTGCGAGGTGAAAAATGGCTTCCCAGAGCCGAACATCACTTGGTACAGAAACGACATTCCACTACGCGCTGATCAGGATGGTGAGCAGGATTAACATCGACACCACTAATGCCCATCTACATGGTTCTAATTCATGCTTAATGTGGCTTAATGTTTTCTGTTTCCCTCCCTTTCCTTTCATTGCCTTGTGTCTTCCAGTGGTGAAAATAGTGCCCAGTATCACTACCGAATCCAGTGGTCTGTTCTCAGTGACGAGTGAGCTGTTCATGAAGGTGGTGAAGGCAGACAAAGATGATGAGTTCTACTGCGAGGTCACCTACTTTCTTCCTGGAGAAACCCGCATGACAGAGACCAACCGTATTAATATCACTGTGCACTGTGAGTTTCACAAATATTCTAACCACCATGACATACACTTATCACCCCAGATTCTGAATTCTGCACCCATATGTGACTGTTCGATTGTTGTGATTGTAAACTATATGGATTAATATGTGGGAATAACAGTCTCTAAACTACTGTAAAGGCTCTTTACATGATTTCAGTATCAGGCTGCAGTGTTTCACTCACATTCACATTCGAATCGGTGCCACTGACAGTTGGCTTTAGTCAGTTGTGACTGTGAATTGTGAGCACAATTACTCAAGAATGCATTGAGGGTTTTTCAAATTTGGCACGAACTTACATTGGGACTCAAGGGTGAATTTGTTACATTTTTGAGTAAAAGGTCACTGCAACCTTACTTATGGTGAGGTAGTGCTGGATTTGTGGCCTGTGTGAGAGTGGTATTAGAAAGAACAACCTGGTCTCTAAATTCCCAAACGGGCTCTTGTGTAATAAATTCAATCAAACTTTTGGCTGATCTGCATTCTACAACTTACAATATAGAACTCAGTACTCTTTACTTCCTTTCCCAAAATACTTACAAAACAAGACGACCTTGTGCTGCCCAAGAAAAATCAACCCCATCCTAATTGGTTTTGCCAGTATTCATGTTCAACTAATAATTCCCTCAATCACCCTTTGTTACTAGTTTCAAAAATCATACGACACTCTTCACTATCTTTATTTGGCAATTTGTTTGATCGAATTTAATAAAATTTCTATTACTAGCATTTTCACTGTTTCCTATAGCCTTATTTTCCTGTGTTTATTTTCTAAATTTGACCTCGATACAGTTAGCTAGCTCTGTGATCCGGAGTTTATTTCAAAACATGCACCTAAGCCTTTAAAAAAAAGTACAATTTCTGCCAGTTACACCACCATAAAAAGCAGCCCAATGAACTTTCCCTGTCTGCCTTGTACGCCATATGTCATTTAACTGCCAGATGGTCATCTTTCTCATTTCTTTATGGGTCAGGCCTTTTTTTTTATCATGGGATCATATTAACTGGCATTGACAGTGATGAATAGTAGAAAAGCAACAGATTCCCACAGTGCCTTGAGAGCACTTACATCATGTGATCGCTGCAGAAGGTTTGCTAATCGGAGTTGTTTGTATGTATTTATAACAGCTTTGATTGAATGACATCCACATTTGTTTAGCTTTCAGATTTGCTTATTATTTTACTCCAAGTGTGATACATTTAAGCATTCAGAAAGCTACAACTTCTTTAGATGTTGGCACAAATGTTATGTTAAAGTGAAAAAACTTGCAATTATTGAGTGATTTAAATAGGTTTGACGTGGTGCCCTTGGACTTTCTGTTTCCGTTCGGTTGGAGAAACTGACCATCCAGAGGCTTGTATATGTCCTTTCAGGAGCACACCTAACTAAATATTGATTTAAAATCCACTAAGGCCTTACAGTCCCCCTAAATTAGAATTCCGGCATCCACCTCTTTATCCAATTCTTCTTTGGTCTTTTCCCCATCCTCCCACCAAGTTTCAATGGAACCCACCCAGGACTTTTTGCTTAGTCCTGCTAATCAACCAACCAACCAACAAACAGCTGTGAAAAAATAACTTCCTGGTGGTAATTAATATAAGCTTTGCAGGAGGAGATTTGTCCAAGTTTGCTGCATGGATGGTTGTGGCCATCCCATACAGCTTCTACAACCTCAGGTTTGTGGTCTGACGTTCAGCTTCCCTCTCTGTTTCAGATCCACCCACAGCTGTAAGTGTTTGGGTGGAGTCACCAAAGGGCAAAATCAAGGAAGGGGACTTGGTCGAGCTCCACTGCCAGGGCAACGGGAATAGCCCATTTGAGATTACAATAACACATGAAAATGTGAGCAAAGTTAATCCTTTTTTACTTACAATTTAGGGCTTTTCAGCCCTGCTGTGTTGCATGTTTATGTGTTGATGGCTTTACTTTGGCTTTTTGTAGACTAGGAAAACTTGGGAGGTTGGAGTGGTGATGCTGAAAAATGTGACTCGCCTGGACAGCGGAGTTTACAAGTGTGTATATGCGGACATGTCTTACTTCGAAGAGATCACAGCAAATACTACGGTGTTTGTCAACTGTAAGGCTTCTGCACTGATACGAATTGTGGTCGTTCAAACAAACATGTTTTACCAGCAATTCCAGACTGTGTGTTCCTGGTTGTCACTCTCCCTCCGCACTGTGCGTGCAGATCTCGATCCTGCTGTGGTGAAGCCTGCAGCCGCCACTGTTGTGTCCCAAGGAGATGAGCTGAGGGCCACCTGCAACGCTCTCTCTTCTCTGCAGACGGACACAGTTTGGCTCAAGGTCATACACAGTACCGCAAACTTACAAGAACAGCAACCAACACCCAAAGTAAAGAGCTTGTGTTTAGAAAACTCACCGCCACCACAGTTTTGCTTGCAGTCGAGGGGTTTGTGAGTAATTCTGCTGATAGAGCAGATTTATGGGATCAGTGTATATTTTGCAGCTTAGTTCGTCATCGTGTCAGGTTTGGATGCTGACTTGTCAACACTGACAAGCACAAAACATATCACAATAAATTGTTAAACTACACGTAAAGAGCAAAAATGTACTGACACCCCCCACCTGCCCCGCCAGGCTGTCTCATCCTAAACTTACTCACTGGTTTTGTCAGTGGCTTGAGTTTCGGTGGTGCAGGATTGTGATTGTGTTTCAACCATCAACTTTGCAGTTTATCATGCTGCCAGTGAATGTAACATTAAGAATTTACTTAAGACGCAAATGTTACTTGTTTAACTGCAGCAAGTTTGAAACACCTCAAAAAATGGATTATTATTTTTTACGCAATGATTGGCTGCACATTAGTTAAAGCAAACCCTCGTGAAAGCTCTGTCTTTCAGTTGAAATAGCATTAAAATTTTCTGAGTGTTTAAAATTCCTCTTCACAACAACTGTAGAAAAGTTTGCAGGAGCAGTCTTCAGATCCACAGCCTCATGCTTACTTTATCTAAAGTCCATGTGTGTGAAATGTGTTTTTTGTGCTGCGCTGTGTGTGTGCAGAATGGAGAGATGGTTTCAAAGGGCCACAGTTTGATCCTGAGCGGCGCCACGTACGACATGGCAGGGATGTACGAGTGTCTGGTAACTGTCCCTGAGATTGAGGGAATGGAAACCAGAGGGACACTTCTTCTTAACGTCCAGGGTAAATACCATCACAAATACTGAACATCACCTTGATTTATGGCCAAAAAAAAGATGTTTAGATGTGTTGCACCTCGGTCCGCAGGTCGACCGGAGATCAGGGAGAGGGACAACACAGAGATTGAAGAGAATTTTGAGAGCACAGTCAACCTGAGCTGCAACGTCATAGGTGTCCCTGCTCCCAGCATTACCTGGACCACCTCTGATGGAAAGGTACAGCAGATTCTTAAATGACTGAAGTAATTAATGAATTTTATTTTGGTGTAAGAAGTTTTATACAAATTTGTTTATTCAATACCCGACATAGGCTGAAGCCCCAAGCTTATTTAAGCTTATACACCATTTCGAGAATAATACTAAAGAAAAAACCAAAACAAGTATACATACATATACAGTATATACTACATGACAGTTCTTAATTATTTTACATTATAACCTTTAATTAATCTAGATTTTTACAACTTTTTTGAAACTCAGCAGAGAGCTAAACGACACTTATATATCACTGAGTTCATTCCATAACTCCCAGAACTGAAACTCATTTTTATTTAATATTGGTTCTCACTTTACAGGATTCAAACGTTAACAGCGCTCTTAAATTATAGTTTCCCACCGTGCATAAATACCATCTTTATTAACTGATTACGTGAAACTGGCAGTTTTTTAGTTTAACATAGCATTAGGAAGAAAATGTTGATGATTTGCTGTTAAATTGATTCCCTGTAAACCTTTTGTTTGGCCCTTGCGAAGAAACTAACTGGATAAATGAAGGCCTACAGGCGATCAAGACAGGCTGGCATCCTTTCATGTTTCTATTTTCGACTAAAAGAGTGTTACCTGCTCCTCTTGATTGTCTTTGGGACACAAAAATAATACTATTTAGAAAATCAACAGGGATTTCCAGGCAGTTCACTGAAATCAGGACTAGGTTGACTTACTGTAAATGGGATATATGGACATTTCAGTACTGGGTGGGGTTGGATTGGCACCTATTCTACAGATGTTAATGGTCCCTGGTCCCCGAGCGGCGACTGTTTGCACTCACTGATCAGGATCTGCTGGCTGTGTTTTCAACGGCAGGTCCTCGAAGCGACGTCACAGCGGGAGACTGAGGAAGGCGTTCAGAGCATGCTCAGTCTCAAGGTCACCTCTGACATCACCGCTTTCTGCAATGCCTCCAACAATTTCGGCACTGATGCGGTGACCTTCAACATCAAAACCAGTGAGTTCCTCCCGCTGCTGGCGTTTCCTGTCTTTGCTCTTTGTGTTTATGTCTCTGTCTACCCCCACCCTCTGTCCCTGCCTCTCTCGTCCGTGCCACTTTGTTGGTTATTTTTACTTCGAATGGTGTCATGTGTTGCCTAACTCTGGACATTTAAATCAATGTTGTTTTTGTCGGAAGTTGTGCGTCTGTTAAATGTGCTCCACCCCCCCCCCAACAACAAGTGTATTAACAGGGAGTGTCCTCCCCTTCTGTGCCTCTTTAACTGTTTTCAGCTAAGCCCACCCCCACCCCAGCCAACACCCCAGCCAACACCCTTGTTAACTCCTCCAACAAAGGTAAGGCCTGAGTCACTCTGCACTGCCTACCCAGCAGCACTCTGCTCACATCAGCTGATAAATGTTTCCAAATTGACTATAGCAGACGACGTCCTGTCCGATGAACGTGACCGAGAGTGTTGCTTCAGTTAAGATGAGCATGCTCAGTCTTGCTGTTGTTGGTTTACAGACTTTCTGTCACATATATGCTGATATGGACGTGCCAGTGATCGGTCTGATTAGAAATGATTTGTATTCTTTCAAATGGATGATTTTATTGGGCTCTGTTATTGCTGCATGTTGTCTCTCATTTCCTGCATGTTCATTTACTTTACTGTGATTGTTTTTCCTCTTACAGAATCCATGAAATCAATTAGAATGATACCTTGCTGTTGCTGCTCCCATGTTAGCCATATGGCATGCATTTACACACACACACACACACATGCATCAGTGTGACTGTAGAAAGCAGCTGAAGCTATAAATGCACTCAGTGAGTCTCCTGACTCCCATTATGGCCACTGCCTTGTGTTTTCCCCTCTCTTTCTGCCCGTGCTCTCTCTTCTATGTCATGTCAGGAAATTTCTAGCCCCTGAGAGGAAAAATGCCGCTCCATTGAGATTAAACATTGCTGCTCTGGAAGTGGACTGGTGTGCTTCTGACCACAATCAGACTAAATGTTTAGCTATAAGACGAGTTCCACTCAAATTAAACTTTCCATCACTTCCTCCTCCCCCATAGCACTTCCCTTCCGTCACCTCCCGGCCTTCACGTGACTCTCTCCTCCTCGCTCCTGATGAACAAAAAACCATCACTCAGTTGTTCATCTCCACCTCTCCCTGTGCATGCTATCGTCCTCCTTTGCTACTGAATGACGCCTTCCTTCCACTATGTTGGCGGGTCACATGAATGAGCTGCACTTCTCTTTAGATGCACTGTAAAGCGTCACCTACTGCTCTGGCACGCACACGCTTGGGACTGCCGCACGGCCTGCATGGTCTGATCCTGTATCCAGCTGCTGCGCCTCATGCTGTCGTCTCATTCACAACAGTTACAATGAATTAAACTGTGGCCGTCTTTGTGCTTCTTGTCCACCAGGGGGCAGCGGTGTTATCATTGCAGTCATCGTTATCTGCATCCTGCTGCTGGCCATCCTGGGGAGCGTGCTCTACTTCCTCTACAAAAAGGGCAAGATCTGTGGCCGATCCGGCAAGCAGGACTTGTGAGTGCAACAACAGTCACTTGGTGTTGGAGGTTTGGCACTAGCTTTAGCAGATGCTGAATATTTTTTT
Organism: Mola mola; assembly: GCA_001698575.1. Taxonomy (NCBI): domain Eukaryota; kingdom Metazoa; phylum Chordata; class Actinopteri; order Tetraodontiformes; family Molidae; genus Mola; species Mola mola. Next base: position 4,644,316 of record KV751316.1, read on the forward strand.
TTTTTTTGGAAAAGGATGTTTTCTTTAAAAGGTGCTTTGTTCCAGCGAAGAAATAAGCTGAAAATATATTTTTTGTGACATTAAGAAACTGAGCATAGTAGAGAACCAAAACAGAAAGTGCAGATACTTTCCATTTTCCTGTGTTGATTTCATAATATTCCCCTTCTCAAATACAAGCACTACTGGAGCATTTCTCCTTAGAGATATTACCCTCAGAAGTAGGTGAATGTGCCCAAACACGGACAGAATCCATCCATCCATCCATCCATTTTCTACTGCTTATCCTGTGATATATTAGATATATTAGATTAGATCATATTTTATTTAATTTGTCAGGTAGACCCAAACACAACTTCACATCAAGGCTAATGTTGCTCCGTGACTCCTGGGTGTGAAAATATGCAACCGTTTGTTTACAATTTGGGCTTTGTCTCTGCTTCCCCCAAATACAGTTCAAGAAAACAATTAGCAAATCCTAAATGCAGTAGTTGGATGGAAGGACAGTCTGTTAGAACATGTGACTCTAATTTTCTTTATGTCTTGCAGCACCAAGGAGAAGTCCAACAAAGACAACATTGTGGTGGAGATGAAGAGCGACAGCACAGAGGATACCGTGCTCCTTGGGGTCAATGGGGAGAAGCAACCACCCAGTGATTAAGTGGATATCCGCTCTTTAATGTATAGTTACAGATGTATTCGGACAGCTACAGTTTTTTATTATTTTGACTCTATACACCACCACAATGGATCTGAAATAAAACAATCAAGATGTGATCAAAGTGCACACTTTCAGCTTTAATTTAAAAGAGATCACAAAATATGGCAATTGTCATTTGAGAATTACAGCCATTTTATTCAGAGTACCTTTATTTTCCGGGGCTCAAAAGGTACAAACTAACATAAATATAATTATAATTATAACCATAGTTGCTAATACACCCTGTTAATGCATGAAGTCTGGAGCCTATAGACATCACCAAATTCTGAGTTTCCTCCCTGGAGATGCTTTTCCAGACCTTCACTGCAGCCATATTCAGTTGCTGATTTTTTGTTGGTCTTTCTACTTTCAATTTTGCCTTCAGTGACTGAAAAGCTGCTCTATTGGGTTGAGATTAGGTCAATAACTGGGCCATTGAAGAATATAACATTTCTTTGCTTTCAAAAAGTCTTGAGTTGTTGTCACATTATGTTTAGTGTCATTATCCATCTGCACTGTGAAGCACCATCCCATCAGTTTGTAGCATTTGGCTGAATGTGAGCAGAGAGTATTGATCTGTCATCTGTCAGCAGTCACATCATTGATAAACACCAGTGAGCCCGTTCCATCAGCAGCCATACATGCTCATGCCATAACACTGCTTCCACCATGTTTGACATGATGTTTGACATTGCTTTGGATCATCAGTTGTTCCTTTCCTTCTCCAGATGTTTCTTCCAATTCTGACACAAGTTCATCTTGGTTTCATCCAACCAAAGAATGTGATTCCAGAACTTGGGAAGTTTTTTCTTCAGAGTCTAACCTGGCCTTCCCGTTCTTGAATGCTACCGGTAGCGGTTTGCACCTTGTTGTAAAATCTCTGTATTTACATTCATGAAGGCGTCTCTTGATTGTAGAGTTTGACAATTCTACAACTGCTTTCTCCTGAGTATTCTTGATGTGCCTCCATGTTGTAAAGAGGTTTTTCTTCACCAAGAAAAAGATTCTTCCATCATCCACTAGAATTGTCTTCTTTGGTCTTCCAGACCTTTTGAGGTTGTTGAGCTCACCAGTTCATTCTTTCTTTTTAAGAATGTACCAAATTGTTGATTTGGCCACTCCTAATGTTTTTGCCATCCCTCTGACAGGTTTATTTCGTTTTTTTGTTTTTTACATTTTTATTTTGTTGATGGCCTCCTTCACTTGCAATAATATCTCCTGCATATTGACAGCACCAGTCAAACAGCTGCCAATTGTCAATTTGACACCTGAAATCACCTCCAGACTATCATCTGCCTAATTCATTTTGAAGTAATGAAGGAAAGGACTACACTTGGCTGTGAAACTGCTTGTCAGTCAATTGTCCAAATACTTTTGAGCTCCTGTAAATGGAGGTACTTGCATAAAATGGGTGTAATTCCTAAATGGAAACCGTAACTACTTAAATTGAAGCTGAAAGTCTGCACTTCGATCAAATCTTTATTGTTTTATTTCTAATCCACTGTGGCGGTGTACAGTGGCAAAATGATAAAAACTGTGTAATTGTCCGAATACTTCTGGACTGATACATTCCCCCCCTCACCTGTTGGGTGTGCCTGTGCTCGTGGACCGCAGGGTGACTGCTCCCGATCTTCTCCGGCTCAGGCCAGCCGATGCCTTCCAGCTTCCACCGCAGCTTCACACCCCAGAGTCACGTCACGGAAAAGCTCCAACATCACTCCAGGCTGTGGCTTCTGCTCACCGCCCTTAAATGCCAACTCAAGGGGAAACGCTGTGACGGAGCTCAACTGACTCACCTTCAAACCAAAGACCGCCGTTAGCCTTTAGTTGTGATCACGCCGAGCCTTGTATACTGCTGATTGTCCGTAGAGCAACAATTAGAGCTCAGTGTTGAGCAGGGACTGAAGCCTCACCTCAGGCAGAGCGAGCACTGAAGCGCATCCTTGAAAAGCTCCTTAACAAGTGTACATATTATAATCTATGTATATATATTTCTTTATTTAAAAAATACCATAAAAAAAAAAAAATGAAAGACTGCGAAGTGTTTAATTTTGTTTGAGCTAAAAGGAAGAAGAGTTTAGGTACATGTCTGATTTTTAAAAAAATTTTTTTTTTTTCTATTTTTACATTTTTCTTCTGTTTCCTGTTAAACTCAAGTCCGTACACTGAATTTTGTTTTGGGGAAAAATGCTTCTCCCCTACAGCCATTTACAGCCACACAAGAAATGTTTCACTCTTTTTTCTTTTTTTTCCTCCTTCACTCGACTTCATGTACCCCTGTTGTGTTATCATTTTGGAGTTTTTTTTTTTTGAGGGTAAATAACGCGTTCAGCGTTATGATTTACTTGGATAATTTGTGTGTTTAAGCATTGCCAGCAGTCAAGTTCAAAGGTGACTGATGCCTTAGAAGTTGAACCAAAGCCTGTGTCAGCCGATGTTCAGTGCACTGATGTCCTGTAGTTTTTCTTCACTCTTTTGTTGTGTGTCAGTGTGTCAACATATTGATTAAATGCAGTTTCCTTTTCTCCTTTAAAAGGTGCAATACGTGATTTTTGGTAAAGATAACTGATTGTTTAGAACCACCTACTACACCTTTTAAGAAGAAGGATGAGGGTAGAAGTGGTTATTGGTTTATGGTTGCTCTCTCTCACTTGCTCTCCTTGTAAGGAAAAGTCATATTTCTGTTTAATGTGTTGAGACCACAGCTTACGACTACTGATAAAGGGGGAACAACTGTGTCTCCTCATGCAGATGAAGTTTGTAGACAATCAGGGCGTTTTACACCCAGTCGTGTGCTGGTATCATCCTTTCTCGCTCTATTTTCGCTGCTGTTTGGAAGAACTACCACTGTTGAATGGTTTCACGTGTTTGAAATCTGTTAAATGCCTTTTAATGCCTCGGAGTTGTGAAGCAAATGTCACAGAGGACATGGAAACCAATTTAGTTTTTTGAAAATTACACCAAATAAAGATTGACTGTTAAATGAGTTAAACAGTATGCCGCCTGTCACTGCTGCCAGATCTGTTCTGTGGGTTCAGTTTCATGAAAAATTTCTTAATGATTTCCCAGAAAGAGCCTCTGCTAAAAAATTTGGTACTAATTCAATCTACATCTTAAATAAGTTTGACCATTGTTAGTTCAATCAATGTGAAATCCATCTGCAATTCAAAACATTATTAGGACTTGTGCTTCCAATATTTAATCATTAACTGACGCAGTTGTTTCAATTTCTCCTGTTATCAGCATGTTACATAATTCTATATAGTAAATCACAGGCCAGTAAATTAACTTAATGTTTCACTAAATCCAGGCAGATATTACACATTTGATCTTTAGCCACCTGTTGTTTCACTGGAAACTGTAAGTAGTGTTAAAGTTTCATAAACAGCTGAGATATAATGCAGTTTGCCAGAGAATGCAGCATTAGTGAACTCTTAGGATGTAAGCTACTAGTGCAACTGCTGCTGTGAATAATTTCAGTTTCCAAAACCTGGAGTTTCA
>KV751316.1:4656778-4716812 GCA_001698575.1 Mola mola
CTTGTCTTTGTGTTGAGATGCTGCCTGGAGGGGGGCAACGGAGATGGAGTCAGCTCATTAAGATGAAATACAACATTGATGACAAATCAAAGAAAACTCAGTGCTGTTATATTCTGCAGGTGAAATAATCCATTTAATAACACGACCAGCATGCACACATTCATTAAAATCAATACACATAACTCATGAAAAACCAAGGGAAATAGCACTTGTCTGCAGACAGCTCCAGCCTTGTAGCTACTGTTTTCATTTAGTGTATCTACATTTAAGCAGAAACATGAAAGTATCGTGTGGTCGGTGGTAGTGTTTGTCATTAAACATCTTTTTCATATGGAGGGGGAACAGCGGTATGTGTAATTCCAATAACAGAGCTAGGTAACTCATATTCTTACATTTTAGTCTCAGTTTGCTCTCAGAACAATGTAAAGATAATTTATGTAGCAGCTGCAGAGAAAGAAGCTCCATTTGATGGTTTCTATGCCACAACCTTCCAGTCATGAACCAAATTTCTCAAGACTTTAACTCGCATCTTTATTTACCTTAGAGGTGACACCGGGACTGGAGGCACCAGGGGGGTTGGGGGATCTGTGTGGTAGCAGGTCCAGCCTTGGCGGCACTGGGGGAAGAGAGGACTGAGGAGCCACGGACATGGGAGATGGGGGCCGCTCCACCTGGATCACAACATCAGGTCCGATCAGCTACATCTGAACTGTTAGGTTTTATTTATTGGCAGCTTTTTAATATACAAATGAGCTACAAACAGAGTTCTAATGTCTGTCAATCTCCTGCCAGCAGGAGTTGAGAATCTTGATTTTTTAATCACTGCTATGACAAGATAAAGGACAAAGCGCTGCACTTCACATGTTATTTCTTCTCACATGATCATATCTGAAGACAGTTGTGTGAAGGCTGAAAGTATTACAATACCGAAACAGTATTTCTCATAAAATGTGCTCTTTTTTAAATAAACAAATGAACAAACTATAGTGTACATGGAGAGTGCAAACCATTGCCTTTTCTACCAATATTCAAACATATTTTAAAAAAAGATAATAAATAAAAACTCCTGGATTTTCATCCTGATGTGGTCCTTAAGAAAGTTGAATCACTAGTTACTTGGGACAAGGGTGATCCATGCAAAAGTTTTTACAAAAATCTGTTATCCCTTTCACAGACAGACAAAGAAAAAAACTGTTACACATAACCTCCTTGCTGGAGGTCATAAGGCCTTATACACAGTGACACAATATTTTCAAATAGAACATTTTCCTGTATATTTGGACATTTTCTTCACACACACAGTTGGCGTGTTAGTTCACTGAAAATAGATGTTCTTCAGAAACCTTAAGTGCATTAAAAAAAACCTTTGGGTTATTGTGTGTATGTTTATGCATGTAACACAGAGCATTTAGGATGACGATTACATCATACCTTAATGTATGCATATTCTCCACAGCCCCTTGGGCTGTCTGCCAAAAAGGTTTTGATCAAAGGTTAGGAAATGTGTGTCAATAGCTAGTAATGAATAAACACTTAGAAACAGTGGTAGCCAAGACACTTCACCGTAATCTTGATTATCTTATCTTGGAAATTTTCAGGGACCAAATTTTGCCACCATTTTACAACTTACTTGAGGTAAAAACAACACTGTATTGTCTAAAAATCTTGCTATTCAAGTGCACTGCAAAGAAATGGTCGTGGATGAGAATAAAGACAAGGTCCACAATCAAAGCATATCCTCCTGCGAGCACAGGAGAATGCCCCACATATCAAACACAGAGCGGCACAAAAAAGCTGCTACCTTGGCACCATGAAAGATGGAGATGAAAGGCTCTTGATATGAGCCGTGATTGTAAAGCTCACTAAAAAAATTAAAAGGGCAAGGCAGGAAGTGTTTCATCTTCACAGAGACTGGTCTCTTAGAAAAATAGAGGATAACAGGACATTGCACGGAGGGTGTCAAGCCAGCTACGCTGAGTGCATTGAAAGTAACAGTGTGCTTAAAGTTTCCAGTCATGACACTGGACAAGCTAAGATAACTCGTCTAAGTTATATCACTGTTTTCCTCACCTTTGTACAGGCAAGCTTGCTCATCATTAGGTGGGGGTCTTCAAGTCTGTCATCGTCGTCATCATCATAGCTGGGTGAGGGGGCACCCTCGGCTCCAAACGTGCCCCTGCAGGAGTTCCCACTGTTATCCTTGGGGTCAAAAGGATCTACCACAATGGGCTCTGTACCCTTAATCTCACAGCGGCAGAAGGGGCATCCCGTCCCCTGACCCTCCGACTCCTGTAACACGGGCAGAGGGGTGCATGGTGTGTTCACGTGGTCACGTACTTTGTGTATTTTCTGCAGTGAAGAGCTCTACAACATATAAATACCCTTCCATCCACCCACATCTCATACCTGCCAGGCAGTGAGACAGGAGGTGCACATCAGATGACCGCAGGGTTCAATCTTGACATCCTTGTCGTTCTCAGCACAGATCTTACACAGCTGGAAAGTGGAGCCCATCTCACAGTACAGCTCATATTGCTCCTGGGGAAAGACCGGGGGGGGATGAGACAACTATGTGGTCTCAGTGACTAAACACACAGAAACATCAAACCGCACCTCCTGAGATCATTCTCGAGAAGGAGCCTCAAAGGATCTGGAGCCAAGAAAAAGTGTGTGGGTGTATTTTTAGTTTCACTTGTGTTCAACAAAAATGAGTTTGTTCGTAAACACTTTTACAGAGCCCGACAGGGTAAGACTAGTTAGTGTACACCTGGCACAGTAAACTTAAACGTTATTTCACAATTGACAGACATTTATTTTGCTTATCTAAGTTCTGTTATGTTCTTCAACGTGATGATAGATAACAAAAAAATCCATAATAAAAAGTTAGATATGAATCCACTTTACGCCCACTTTTAAGGTATTTACTTCATTAGCTGTGTCTGACCAATTGAAAATGAAAAAAATCAGTTAGTCAGCGCCTTAACCTTGGCTCACTCAGTTCCTGTCTATTGGTTTAATGTGTCTTCTTGTGCTTCCTTTAAAGGCACTGCACTGTTGCATTGTTTCTTTTACCTTCCACTTTGATATTTACTGATCTCTGTTCCCCATGTCAACCTGACCATAAAAGGTCAAAGAGCAGACCGAATGTACAAGACATTAAACTGCTCTGACCTGTGTCACTTTGATGTGGTCCTGAGGAGAAGGCTCACATAATCCTGTCAGGTCTGGATTTTGGGTCCGGCCATCAGGGAATAAATAGCTGGAGATGCAGAGGCACATTCAATCAGTAGGTACACAAGCAATTTACTACAAAGTGCCCTTGGGTACTTTGACTGGAAAAACGCAGTCCTTTTAATCTGGCAATGTGTTATAATATCACAAAATAGATGCATGTACAACACAAGACTGTTTTACTAATAGGTCAGGTGCTGTAATTGGGATTCTATGCATGTTCTGTATACAGGCGATATACCGTATAGGCTCTGCCAGTTTACAAATCAGGATTTGATTACAGGTTGGGACGGACTAGCTGTAGCTTTCATCAAACAAAGAAATCAACACTGGCAAAGAAAGTTAACATTCATGCCAGTCAGCCAAACCACCAAAGGGAGCTGCACGTTAGAAACCAACAGTTCTATTCTGGTTATAGCACTGGAATGATCGGAACAGGCAATATGATATGACTGGATTGGTTCTGGAGCTGAAAGGCATATTTAATCCACAGATGCCACAGATGTACGCTTTGTGGAAGGACAATAGGAAAGAATAGAATCAAAGGACAAGCCTCGCACATGATATGGTACTCGTCTTTCAGAATATTGAACGAAACTACAGCAGATTAAGACTCAGTCAGAGACACAGGGCAGTGGTCCAGATGAAAAATGACAGTGTGCCAAACAAAATGCCAGTGGACTTACAATCCTTCCCTGAAGCCATCTATGAGGGCCTGGAACAGGGGTTTATTGTGGGGAATAGTCTGGAGTATGTTTCCATCTGCTGTCACGTAGCCAATGGCCCACTGGCCCAGCCTTGTACAACTCAGGCGGAAGATGTAACTAAGGAGAGAGAAGAGAGAAATAAAACTAGCTCGAGTTATGTCACTCTTAGTCAAAGTGGGAAAAAAGCGGTCAAATGGAGGGTCACAATGTCACACTGAGAAACGTGTCCTTCAAGTGTGCATGTGATCAAATAAAATATGATCGAATGCAAATATGCTGGCTGAGCTATACATGGAAATATGCTCTTGGCAATAGAACATGTCAATATGAAGTACAGTTTGATCTTAAGTCAATGTATATGACAACTAAAAATATCTGAGTTCACACATCCCATTCAATCATAAGTAAATGCAGAATAAAAAATACATAATAAATTCTACATACAAATACAATGCTATATGCAAAAGTAGATTATGGTTGTACACACATCACATTTACAGTATGTTTAACATTTTACATACACAGTAAATGCATCAGTCAAAGTTGGTACTGAGGAGTCGGCCTATATAACAGCAGAGAAAGCAGTGGGTCACTTGAATTCATGTTGATGCCAATGTCACATGATAATGTCAGGCATAACCTGCTCTGGAGTTTATGATGATGTTACAGACAATGTGTATTGGTGAGAATCTGAAGTAAACATACACTATTTTTTTGTGTACGAGGAAATTCTCCAGTAGAGCTTTCAGTATGGCAATTCTGTAAATCAACACTAGAGAAATTGTTGCCCCCTGCGTTATCAACCGCTAATAGTCAGGTAAAATGACTGATATTGATGAGCAGCAGCTTTTTAACCAATACTAGAGTGGAAAAGTTAAAAGTGGCGACATGAGTCTCGAGTGACATAAAGTTGCTCCTCCTACTTCACGATATTTTAAGCCTGCTTCATTTCCTTCTGTGTTTTGTCAGCAAATTGTGAAATGAAAAGTCAGACTTGTTGAATACCCATGCAAAGAAGCTTCTCTTTTATTCATAATTTAGCTACAGCATTCAAGGAAAGTTGGAGACATCCTAGGATGAAAGACTAAGATTTCCTCATAAGTCACTCACATCTAAGGCTTGAATTTATATACTATATAATACTGCACAGCTGGAAAAACGTGTTCTTGGTTACGCGTTCTTTAGCTTAGAAGTGGAACAACTGCTGTACCCACAATACAAACGGAATGCATCAGACAGTAAGCTATAATTTATAGCTTCGCATTGACCAATAACTGCTCAAATGTCACTGCGGCTCAACGCGAACCAGACCTTAACCCAGTGACATCAGCCCTCAGATTACAATCAAACCATTGATCCTAGGTACCAGCGCCATGCTGCCCTGGATCCTTCCGTTTCTCACTACAACTCTCTCACTTGCGCTTGGAAAAACATGCATGCACAGAAATACACACCGTATCACCAAGTTTACAAGGATGATTTTATTTTACAATACACCCAGACACAACATTTAATTTAGATTTTTCAAGGTGTGTGTTTCTGTATGTGTATTCTCTCACCTGCCAGGCTTGTGGATGAATTTCTGCAGCCGCGCTTTGACTTCATCATATGTAAGGAAAGCCATGTACCCCGGGTGAGTAACTGCCAAGCTGTTCCAGTTCCGCAGCAGAGACGACCAAGGCTACACACACACACAAACACACATAACCACAAGAGAAAGTGACTCATCTGATATGTGAGAATGGACACGACAATAACAGCATGGACACCGAAATGGAGAAATATACTCCATCTTGAATGATCCTAAAACAACTGCTTACGGAACTTCAGTTTGATTTACAATGACCATTTCAGCCACGGTCGAGCAGAGTAAAACTGTCCACAATTGATCTAAACAGCATGTGTGGTGCATGAAAGGAGGAAAAATCAACACATACAACATCAAAAATGAGCTGTAAAAGTCATGGCCATGATCGAATCTGCACAACACTAAATTTGCAAAACAAAAACATACAAAAAAAACCCCAAAAAAACATAAACTCTGTCTTCTCCCAACACCATGTAGCCTTATTTTCCTAAATTAAAATTTGATATTTTTTTAATTAAAGCTTTTAATTCCCTGATGCGACAAGGAAATGTCCCACTGAAACAGCATCCTCTGCTCAGTTAGCTGTGTCTCAACTCTCTTTTTGCCTGTAGTTTAATGTGTTTGCAGACTGTGCTGAACGTAGTTTACTAACATCATCGCAGATAATTGCTCGTAAATGTAACATCTAGTAATCATATATCTATTTTTTAGTGGCCTCTTTGCTCTTGGTTTATACTATTTATATATGTATATACCAAACAGGATTTTCCATAATTAACAATACCCAGAGTCATTTGCAAACCAGTAAATTTGGTCAACACACGATCGCAAAGGTAAATGGCAGCTGCGGCAAAGGTGGCAGCGCAGCAGGAGACATGTCAAGGTGTGACTATGAATGTATATGATTTCCTGATCAATTTGCATTTTTATTCGGTGTAGACTGAAATCATAGTAATGGAAATGGCTGAAAAAACATATTTTTTTTTTTTTTTTTACATATAACACCACCTGGCAGCCTATCCTGAAGTCAGACAATGCTGAAAATCTATTCAGCTCATGGTTATCTACTAGTAATTTTCTTACAATTTCTCTGCATTAAGGGGATTTTTTGACATCCACAATTCTCTTTAGGAGTCACATTCCCAGCTTTTCTAATATTGATGACTTGGTCAGTATGGTTTAATTACAAACACCCCAAAATCCTGCCATAATATGTTTTATATGATTTCAATTTTTAATATTATTTTAAATCACCTCATTTCTAGGTCTGCAGATATAAAGCACATACAATTTAGAGGGTTTTTGATAAAAGAAACAGTATAATCACTTGAAGAACAGGGCTCAAAATGGCCACAGGCTCACTTCCTCTTCTCAGTTTGAGGACATAAGAGGAAGGCTCTCTCTGCATAAGGGAGTGTCATAGGAAATGTCTAATCTGTTAAGGCATCATTAAACTGCTCTCTTCCCTGTATAAAAGTAGCTATGGATAACTACACTAGACATGCTGGACTAAGGTTTTAGATCACATAAATTGAAGCAGTGACTTTTAAATACTATATGGGATAAAATTCCAATGATACTGGTAGTTACAATGCTGATAAAACACGTCTTCCTACAGATAAGCTCTGAAGATGCTAGTTAAGCCTTTTCACTCCTTCCTCAACCCTTTATAATTTTCTTTTAGTGGCCCCTCCATCTAATCATCCCATATACACGAATGCAGAGCAGCACTTATAAGTCAATGGATCTACAGTGAAATAACCCAAAAACAAATTGGTTGTTTTCCACTGCCTTGTGTATATAACTGCAAAATATAAATAGCTGGATCAAGATTAGCCTTACCACTACTCTCTGCACATTAGCAGTATGCCAGTGCTGTGGTCTATCAATTATAAAGTTGAGTCAGGGTTTGGCAAAGTATGAAAACCCATAAACTGACAATGTGCTAACAATCCACAGCCCCAAACCGCGGGCTATGAGTCTTATTAAGGGAAGTATTCCACAAATGCTCATCACTGCTGCTTATTATTCACTTGACAATGAGAAAGTACAACCTCAGGGGAGTACATAATAATGACTCTTGTTGAAAAAGTCTCAGTGTGACTATCTGGAAAAAAAAAGACCTTTCTGGGCCTTATGAAGCAACAAAAGGGACGATAAAATCACTGCTGATCACAGCAGAGGAAAGTTTCTACTTCAGTTCAGTCTGGTAGCGTGAATCATTCAATAGGCATTTTACTAACAAGTTGATAAAAATCAGCCGAAAAAAGATGTGTGATTACTGTAAGTTGATTATGTGCTGCTCAAATAAAATCAACAGAGGCTAACAGAGTGCTATGAATTCCCTTCTGTCCTCTCAATTACTCTCCACCTTTGTACATTTCTCTTCTCATTAACTCAAAATGATAAGGAAAGGTGGACGTGAGCAGCCTGTGTTTGTGTGTTCACTACCTGAAATAGCCTGGTGAAGATGTCAAACTCAAAGACAGAGATGTAATCATTGCAGGTGAGGTCTATGGTGGACTTAAGGGCCATGGCCTCCAGTCCCGAGCTGATGGGATGAAACTCATGGAGTGACTGGCGGAACATCTTCCAAGGCACAATGGTCCTATCGCACACAGATAACAAAACAGATGATGACATCCCCTTGCAAACAATGAAATCAATCATTACAAATTTATAAACAAGTTCTTAATGTAGACAACCTACACGTTGCCTTGTAACATGCCAACAAGGAAGTGCAGTAAAGGTTCAGGGACAGCTAAAATTCTTGCTCTACTGCATGTATGTGTATCATGAGCAAGTAATTCTCTGATGCCTGCATCTAATACACAGACAATATAGTTAAATACAGATATGAACAACATTTCCTGTGTAAAAAGGAAATATTATTCAAGGGCTCTCAAGCAGAACTTGTTTGTCATGACTGCAGCCCTGATGCAATCATCTTAAGAAACAGCTAAAGGATATAAAACAAATCACTTTTGTTGCACCAGAATTTAGAAAATACAGTACTTTTTTCCAAGTTGTGGTCCTATCATTGATCAGTTCTCTATCTGATAAATGGGGTATCGCACAGACTACTTGGTAGTACTAAAAGAGTAGAAAAGAAAGCTATTAAAATGTTCATGTAGTTTCATATGTCTGATTATTTTTGTATGTCTACACAAGTTTGCCATGTGATGAAGCTGTGTGCACTTTGTGTCAATCCGGAAAAAATGATTTCTTCTTTTAAATATCAAAAAACTCCAAATAAAGAAGATATTTAATGCCTGTGACTACTGTGTAAAGAGATCACTTATATACTCTCCTACTGCAATATCTTCTCATTCAAATCCTGGCAACATCCTTTAAGGATTTAGAGACCAATTTGGAACCACTGAAATCATGCTATATTCTAGGAATAAACAATATAGAATTGTGCTCACTTGTCTCCAAAGGCACGCCTCCAAAACTCTGCAGCATCTGCCTTGGTGATGCGGAAGTTGTCACCTTGAAACAGACCATTGGGGAAGATGGCTTTCAGCTCAGCCAGCATGTGGCTAAAGATCAATGATAGCTTGGTGAGGTTCCGCCTGTGAAAGCAAAAATTAGATGACAAAGAGTGAGATCTCACGTCTTAATTATCAACAATCCACATAAAAGCTTCAAAAGAAATTCATTAGCACCATGTCTTATTTCAGTCAGCCTGCAAATAATATATTTTGCGCATTATTCATGAGACACATCAATCTTAATCTTGCTTAAGAAAGGTTACCAGCAAAGTATCAAATGTTGTTAATGACATTCAGTGTAAACTAATGTTTGCATCTTTCTGCAGTTTGCAGAAAGATGCATTAAAAATAAAGGTGAAACGGAAACAAGCTGTACATGTAGTAAAAGAATCTTATTGCATATTATATACTGATAGTTTTGCATAGTTAAAATATTTACATTAGTTAAATAAAAATGTAATTAATTAATGATTAATATCTTGCACATTACTAGTTTGGTTCGTTTACATGAGGTTACAGGAACAATAAAGTTTCTTTTGTAGCTGGAATACTGAAATATTCAAACGCACTTTTCCTCAGTCAACCTTGCAATAGTTGCTGTTCTTGGTGTCTGAGCCATCTGGTAGAAAAGAAAGGCAATGATGTGATGTGGCTGAAAATTATGCTAAAAGCAACTTCCTAAAAATGCTTGCGTGTAAATATGCTTTAAATATTGCAAGACTTTTACTTTTACACTTCACTGCTAAATATATACAAGTGACGCAGATGTGACAGTGAGATAGTTTGGCTGCCAAATCAAAAACAGTTCAATTATCAAGTAAATACATCGAAATATTCCCCTCGTACCGAGGGTGGGTAAAGATGATAACTGAAGCAAAACGTGCAGAAGGAGTGTATCAGCAAAAGTCTGAAGGTGGCTTTATTTAAATACGGAACCCATACACATCTGTCTTAAAGCTTTCTTACAACATTCTTCTCCTCTCAATTGTTTGTGAGCTCATTTCTTTGTAGAAATCTATACTAGTTAGTCAAAAGAAAAATGGAAAAGAAATGTGTGACAAGCTTGACGGTGACACTAAATTAGCTTCTGTCTTGTTTTGCACAATGCAGATTGCTCTTTAGCTTGGTTCAGACACACATGGGGTGGCAACGTGAACACTTAGCCGTTCCCTTTTAAAAGTAACATGAATGTCAAATACAGAGCATCCACTTCCATATGATTAGCAGGTGAGTTTCTGAAAAAAAGCACTAGGATGGATGATAGCTGACCCTTGATAGAGGAGGCATGAGTGAGGAAGTGTCAGAAGGAAGACACTGACAATTTTTCTTAACTGCTTCCACAACACAGAAATGGTCACAGCTCCAGTGAGACAACACAGCAACGTTTTCAGACATATGCATATGATCAAAGAATGACTTCATTTTGGTTTACAGCTCTGATTAATGTTGGAAAAGGCTGGTCGACAAGCATAGATTAGATCAAACAAAAAGAAAAATAACAGAATAAGGAGATGAGGAAGACAAACATGGGACACAATGGTTCATAGAAAGTCATCCCATCAAAACATTGGAAGTGTTTGAGAAAACCATAATTGAGGGGGCAGCACAGAAGGATATTGTCTTTGCTGTCAGGAGGGGTGAATTGACATGCACAAGAGAGACAGCAATGAAAGTGTGGCTGCACTGCAGCTGCCCCACACTACACTACACACCCTGTGAGAGAAAAGGTTTAGTGTACATCGAGAACCTGCCAAAATAGACAAGCACTTGTTGAGATTATTGTTAACCTCAAAGGGAACAGACTAGAAAGAAGAGAGGGAAAAAGTAACACCTGCAAACTGCAATAAAGCAATGTATTTATAGCCTCTCAGCAGTAAATGATCCTCAAAGAGAGAATACTCTTGTAGCTGAATGTCTAATCTGTTGAATTGCTCTGCCCACTTAAAATCTACAGCAGACTTGAAGCCAGATGCCTGGGACTGTAAGTCTTTGAAGTCGGGGCTAACCCTCATCAGTGATGCAATGTGGAAAACGTGATGTTCAACTACTCTTGGCATCGCTAATCCCTTAGGAGCCCATCACCGTCTTCTGGGTTTTCCTTTTGCGGTGTGATCTCAAGAGAGGCAAGTGTTTGAGATGCTGCATCTCTGCGTTTTTTCTTCCGTATCTATCAGCAGGATTCTGCCTCCTAACCCTGCTTGCCAGGAAGTCTTAGAGCAGCAGTCTTATCTATTCTTACGTCAACCTCTCTCTAACCCCTTCATTCAAATTTTCAACAACCCCTCATTTTTTATTGGGCTACAACACTTGAGCTAAAATCTTCTGTCTTTAGATAACTTCCGAGGTCTTCTTCATGTCTGTTTCAAGTTTTTTTTTTCCAAGTTTCATCTGACTGTCACCATTTTGCCGTGGAGAGGAGGGCTTTGAGGTGGGGGGGGACTAGAGTGTGAATTACATGTCTGCATACTTATGGGAAAAGTCCTCCGGACTGGATTTCAGCCCTTCCACGCTCACACACTCCCGTATAACTTCCACAAAACTCCCAAACTCCAAGCATGTTGAGCCTGTTTCTCTCTGCTGTTAGAATTGGACTGAATTTTAGTTAACCAATAATTGACATTATGCTGCTCTGGCCGAGGTCTGCTGAAACAACCTCTAACATTAGCTAATACCATCTCTAATAGCAAATATCAGCTATCAGAGAGCAACAAACTTACTTGCACTTTGGGTGAACTCCTGAAAGTCACTGACATGTGGCCATGTCAGGGAATTCCAGCATTCAGTGTAAATGTGGCTAGAGTTTTGGTTCAGAATATATGCACAAGTGTTGTTGCCAAAATTCACTGTTACTGCTGTCGACGAATACATCCTGCTCTACTTTCATCTACAACGTAATCATATGAAGATATTAATCATCTCTCTAGATTATTCATGAAATTAATCTCTCCTCAATGAAAGCTTTCATTTCCGCTTGCAGGCAAGTTTACAGCCTTATTAATCCCCTTATGTAGTCCCATGGTCTCTGAACTTGAAGCATTTTTGGAAGCTAATTAGGAATTCAAGATTACGAATTCCTCTCTTCACCATTAAAATTCATTTCTAATTCACCAGCAAGTGGCACTGACACACTGGAAGATTTTCATTGGGGGACACAGCTTTCTATGGGCACAACATGTGGTGGAATTCTGTGGTCTAAAGAGGCTAGACCTTTATTTCACATGAATTTATGAAAATAAATGGATGGAATGGTTGTTAATAGTTGTTGGTCACAACCCACTTCAGCCAATTTAGCTGTGGTTCAAAGAGGAATTGCACCTATATTAAACTGATTGAACACATGCACCAACACCAGGCCAATACAAACCGACAGTGGGGCCAGTTTGATTACCAAAGCAAAACAAAAACCTATGAGCTGTTAACTAAGCCAGTTTCCCATTCCCACTAAGAACATGGATTAGTGTTTCAACAAAATCCTTAAAATCTAACCTTTGTTCAGAGTTCCAGGAATAGTTTTTACAAAATTGCTTCACGTGGTATATTAAAAATTACATTGGCCATTTGCCAATTCTGTGAGATTTCGCAATTTCAGCTGCAACTGAAAATGATAACTCTAATATTAAATATAAATAATTAAATTAGCAACAATCAAAGTTAGTGCTCAGAGCATTTCTTGTAAATCAATTTACTTCAGTTTTATCTCCAAAGACTCAGCTATTTGCTTCAGGATTGTGTGAGTGTGGTTTGGTCACTAGTACACTTTGTAACATTCAATTCCATATCATATGTTTGTCAGAGACAGAGTGAGAATGAATGCGAGAGTGAACACTGGTCTGACTGGCATGAAGTTTACACTGTGGCACAGCTGTCACTGGCACAAGATTTGCAGAGTGAATGAGACTTTGTGTTGAGGTTTTTTTTTTTTGTCTTGATGATAGAGTTTTACCAAAGGCAGAATGAATATTACATTAAATCTCAAATGCATGGGTGCAAAGAGACAAATGATGATTTTTAAAACCAGCAAACTCTTTAAAGCCGAAGAGTGTTAGCGAAAAAGTGATTTTTAATGTTAAAATGCTTTATTCTGTGTTTTTTCTAGTTTTAATGCCAGGTCTGTTTGTTTTGTATTGACCTCTGGATAATTTGTCTCCCTGTAAAAGCACGTGAATGATGAAGACTGAATATCTAACTCTACTATATTTAATTCTAAACAAGCTGAACACCTCGAAGTAAACAGAGCACGGGTTAGCGGCAGATAGATTAGCAGTGCCTTCAGGGAAAATGACGGTGATCGGGCAAGGGGAGTTTATCATGCAGTTGTCTCAGCAAGAAAGTGACAAATAAATATGTCTGTAATTTTATGAAAATGAACTCTATTGTTACACTCCAGTTGAGTTTTTCAGACGAGTCGCGTGTGCGAATCTCTTTTACCACCAATTGTTTAAGGGGGCCAATGATTAACATCTGACATGCTGGAAAAAAAATAAATATGGAACTTAATACTAGGGTTTAATTATGTCAACTTTCAACAAACTTTCGCTAAATATATCTCTTTGCAAAAGCCTGACTTGCTTGTTTTGGCCAGAAGCTAACTAGCTATGCTGTTCATATTGGTTATGGTTTGATCATATCCCTTTCAGAAGCTTCGTCATCCAGCTTTGAACTGTAGGGTTATATAAGAGAAATCCACAAATGTATTCCGTGATTATTTATCCATTTTTTTTTCCACTGTTAGCATGGTTTTCAGTCATCCACTGGCAATCCTATTTGGCTTTTGCCGAGTCTGTCGACCAATCAGCAGCAGGATTCCGGACTTGTGATTACATTTTGCACAACATGTTCCGGCACGTTTTACAGGAAACGCTTGTGAAACATTAGAGGGCTTTTAATTTACAACGGACACAGTAAAGACAATTTAGTATTTACAGCATATTGAATGAAGGGCAACTAGAGCATCAAAAAAAACAAAACAAAAAAAACAAGACTGGACCCAAGTATAAGCGTGTAACTCAGTATAAATGTCATCAACTCTTAACTAAGGAATGTTCTCTGTACTATACATCTGTTGCACTACATCGCACTACTGCTCAACAGGGCCGGAGCACTCTGCAACGCTGAGCTATTTTGCTCAGAACAGCTAAACTATTACATGCTGGGCATTTGCCGGTACTCCCACAACTGTTGCTTCTCTTTAAGCTGCTATGCCAACACAGACAACGCAGAGTCAGCGGGCTACAAACGTACAGCGAATGATTCTCTGACCTCCTTTGGATTGTTATATGTCTGTATTGTTTTCTTTTTCTTTCTGTCACTCACACTTAATCATGGCCACAGCAACAATCCCAACCTTTTCTTCTGAACACTACTTTTTTTGTCCACCATCCCCCTCATGCTATAGAATGACCTCTGACCTTGCAGCTGGCTGCTCCCTTCCTGCTTCCTGCTGGCTGTGATAAAGTAGTACAGCTAGCCAGCCAGCACCGCATTGCGCTGCGCTAATGCACCGCAGCCCAGTCAGCAAGGATCAGCTTCATAAAATGAGAGCTTTTCTGGATTACAAGAGTCACAAGTAGCTGTCACGCTGCTGCATGACTTTTTAGGCTCAAAGAAAAATGCACATTCAACAAATATTGATACTAACAAGATATCAAGAGATGATGCCACAATTTATAAGTTAGTAGATAAGTATCTTGAGGACCAGCCAAATACAAACCCAGGTTCTTTGCATCACTAAATACTGTACATGAATTTCAAATTAAGACAATGAAACTGAAAGACACCGAAATATACAATACACTGCGTATCAAGTGTGCACAACTCTAAACTACTGTGAGGAAAAAAATGGGCATCAATGTAGTTATCTCTCAATTACCCCAAACCCTGAATTTACCATTGTGATAGCTAATTAAATGTATGTATATTTTTAAATCAACTTTTCACAGAAGATCAGTAGCAAATATTGAGGCGAGAAATTAAAAGAGATGACAGTCACAGTATCATGATAAGCTCAAGAGGTGCATGTGACAAGCGACAGGGCATTAACTACAAGTAACTTTTTAAAGATTTGAAACCTTCAGCACACTTTCTACAGGAAAATTCCAGGCATATGTGAAACACTGTCCGCATTCAGACTCTACTCACAACAGGTTACAGCGCAGCTTTCCTTCACTAGATGGTTATATAGCAAATGACTTAAACATTATGAAGACGAATCAAAAACACAGCAGTTTTCCCCTCAGTCAGTTCAAGAACTGGCCTACCACTACAATGTCAAGACAAAAAAATAAGAATTAGTAAATGTCTCCCATAGGGTGGGAGTGGGTTATATACATCTTTTGAAAATATTTGAAAGGACTTAATTACCCTACTTCTACTAGCCCAATTACTTAACTCTCCAAATTAATTCTGCTTAACTATCTACTTTATTTCAGTGTTTGCTTCTGTGTTTCCTTCAGCCTGCCCCGTTGACTCTTTTTGTCAGCTAGTTGTTCCATTGGGTGTCGCCCTGGGATGTAATAACTGGAAACTTATCATTCACTGAAAATTATGTGGTGTTAGTTAACACAGAAAAATAAAAACAAATGTTCTTGAGCTTTGAAACATGGTGGATTATGGGCTTAAAAGTCTGGGTTACCATTTTGTTGAAGTCATCACTTCATAAATTTAACTCACCGGAACTGGCTTGAGTCCAGATCTCCATCAGGAAACAGGCATGACTGACACACACGCACACGCACACACACACACCCAAATGCTTCCTTATAC
Source organism: Mola mola (assembly GCA_001698575.1). Taxonomy (NCBI): domain Eukaryota; kingdom Metazoa; phylum Chordata; class Actinopteri; order Tetraodontiformes; family Molidae; genus Mola; species Mola mola. Next base: position 4,672,561 of record KV751316.1, read on the forward strand.
AACCTCCTGAATGATATAAATTAAATGAAAATACTACAGTATACATGTACAAAAAGAACAACTTGTCCAAATGTGTATTTTAACTTTAATCTAATCGCTTAGATCGCTCCAATCAATGTTGTCAATTAAACGGGTCTGAACTCTGATTCTGAGAGAGAAATTAGAATACAGTTTTATTTTAATCCTTTATACATAGTTTAATCATCATCACACATCACGTCTTATTGCATATTATGAAATGAGCTATTTTATCTGTATGTGCACAGCAGATGCTAGTTGCACCCTGCAGTGCAAATAAGCTAACGGGTTGCGTCATGCTAATAATCATGATCAAATAGCGCACGCACTACATGAGTCAAAGCCTACTGATACCGCTGCAACAGAAATAACCATGATGCCCTGCTATTTGTCTGTTTGTGTATGTGAATGTCAGCCAAAGAGCCCCAAGCTGAAAGAGCAGGCAAATATAATTGAAGCTTAAACACCCGCAGCAAGTGTGAACTATGTTTTCAATTTAGAACACTGATAGTCATTTGGTGGCTAGACTTACCACTAAAAGCCTCCTTTACTTTTCTCCAACCTCCATCATAAGCAGCTAGCTTGCTGCTGAGAGTCCCTGCTGTGGCAAGCACAGAGAGACACACATGACATTTTTCTCAGCCAATCTCAGTTTGTACAAACGCAACGATCTGCACTGAGACCTCGGCTACAGCAAATCACCTAATCTGTGGAGCTCAACCTCAGAAAAGTATTCAATACAAAAGGCATTACACCTTCAGTTTATTCTGACTGTTTGATAGTAAAGACAGACATATTTTACAAACAATGAGTAAATTATGATATTAAACGAATATGAAGATGTTACACAAAATCCAAGGATAAAAGCAACAAAGCTGCAGCTGCCAAAGGCAGGAAGGACAGCAAATCCACGCAATGAGCTCTGTGATCTACTCTGAAAGATATTTTCCGGAGAATTGATTGCTCTGTAGGTGGTGTTTTTAATGCTCATTCCCTCTAATTTGGAACATAACTTGTTAGCAGGTTAGCTGTGCCATCAGGGTTTTAAGTTTCATGTAAAAAGTGAACCATTTAAGAGATAACTTTGAAGTTTCCTAGCTAACCACAACTGCTGCCTCGTGTTACAGGCTGAAAAGCTATCAGTTCAGTGTATCGTGTTTCAGCAGAACTATACTGTGACATGAACTGTTCATGTGAAACGTGTCCAAATTTATCACATCTCCCACAAACATGGCTGCATCCTTTTGCTCTTTAAAACTCAAGTGGGTAACTAAATCATGAAACTTAACTTGAGCTACAGCTACAGATCAGAGAAGAGAAATGAATGAGATTCATGCAAACTTTTTTCTGTAATCAATTTAGTCTAGTATCATCATAATGCAGTCCCTTTATTTCCTCATGGGTGCATCCAATAATACAAACAAAGACCTTTCCTACAGAATTGTTGGCACAGTGATAAGCTGATGTTGTCACATAGCTAACATCAAGAGCATCGCTACAGATACACACCTTTGCTCCCAACTGATGTCAAGTAAGTTTACAGAAAACAGTCATATTTTGGATGGGGATATCTTATTGAATCATCATGGAAATGGTGTAAATGACATTTTTAAATGCCAGAGCTATTGAACCAGATAATGGCATTTTTATTAGGACACAGAGGCCTCACTATATTAATCATCAATGGCACAGACGGACATTTTACTGTAAACAGCTGCTGAATGTATTCATGCTTGTGCTTTTTTTTTGGTCTAGGATTGATAGCGTAATAAAAATATGATCAGAGCAGAAATAACAACAACAACAACAACAAAAAAAAAAAAAGACTAAATCTGAGAATCTTATTCAAAACAACCGTAACAGACAGTCAGGTGCTGTAACAACTGAGAACAGTAACCAGTGTCCTAAGAGGCATTAGACACAACAGCACCAAGCACCTGTCTCAACACACTGAAAGAAAGCAAAATGGGCAGATTTTACTGATAACACGCTTCTTTGGCCTTTTCTAAACCGGGAAAATAAAAAGTTAAAAGTTGTCTATGATAAAAAGAAACTATAAGAATCGACGTTTGGTGACAAGTCTTTTGGAATCCTACATCGAATCATTTATTTGTATAAAATAGAATAAAACAATCAATGTCCATTCAGCCTTTTTAATAAGAGTAAGAACTTGAAGTTCAAACACAAACTGAATGCTGTTGTGATGAGTAAAGAACAATGGATACAGATTGTTACTGATGACAGACTCTTAATGGCACCTGCCACTGAACACTGCTTCAGCTGCAGGCGGAACGAATAGAAGCTAGAGGAAGCTGGTCCTACTGACTATTGTAAAAATATCACTGAAGCATGTCTGGAATGCACTTTTCTATTGTGCAAAGGACTGGAGCGATACACAGTCAATAAAGGAAGGTAAAGATGATGGATATAGTGTACAATGTAAATAAGAGGGGTAGCACTGAATTTAGGTTAAGATGTGTTGACTAATCTGTAAGGTTATAACAATAAAAAAAAAAACTGCAATAGTATGTCATCTTTAAATGTTCCATATTCAGAGGTCATTGTTATACTGCAAAATTAAACGTAAAGGAAAGCCAATTGTTTTAAATCTGGAATTTTATCAGATGACCTACATGTTAATGAAGTTGTTCTAAGCCTGTTTACATCACAGTTATTGTCTGGAATGCTTACAGCCAACCCATAATGCCAATCACTAGCAAAAGATTAGATGTGTAACGATAAAAGAAGAATAAGCCAAAGGTCCAATTGCACAATTGATATGTCTATATAACTTTATTTAATGTAGCCTGCCCCACAGTGCAGTTGCATCAACTTGCAGCCTATAAACCCACCATTTCCTGTGACCAGCTGGACCCATCGACGGCGGTCAGGATGTAATGGCAGCTTAGCCCAGGAAGACGATCAAACAGAGAGGTCAAAACAGTATCCGGTTAGAGCTATGAAGGAGCGGGGGGATCTGAGGAGACACTGAACAACCCTTCTACTGTATTACTCTGCTCAGGGAACACAGAATGTACAATGTTTCACACACTGCCTTCCTATGCAATCATAAATAGAGTAATACACTAGGCTGTAAACCAAGGAGTCATGCTAAAACCTAAAAGAAACTCACAACAATGCAGTCAGTTCCCATCACAAAACTGAAAAAAAAAAAAAAATGCCCTTTTTCTCCCAAGAGACCATTGTCACCCTCAAGTTGTTTCGGCCACAGGCTGCTAAGTTGTGGTTTCTGCTTTGTTCAAAATTATATAGAGCACACATGACTGGTCAATTGGTTGGTTTGATGAAAAAGCCCAAGTCTTATTTCACGACATTTTTAAGAGTTGATAAAAATTTAAATAATTGTTAGCCTGTTAGGTGGAGTCTTCCAAATTTAACACCATGCCAATATTTTCTGCATTAATTAATCCGCCAGTTATTTGCCCGATTAACTGTTATGCTTGTGGAAAAACACCCATTATAATTTCCCAGAGTTAAGCAGAAAGCTTAAATCCTTAAATATTCAGTTACATATAAAACAGATTAAGACGCTGCTGTCAGGGGTTTTGGTATTTTGGCCTGCAAAATGCATCAAATGATTAAATTATGGTCACAGATGGATTTTATGCTAATTGACTAACCAAATAACTGTCTCTAGTTCTGGCCGGACAGAAATAAACCTTTCATCAATGTAATCTGGTTGGACTTCGGCATTTTGTGCTATGTTTCCAGACAAGGCAAATGGAAACAAAAGTAACTTTAATCAAAAACAAATACAACAAAGAGATGATTAAAACCAGATCAGTTCTGTATAGGTCTTTGTCAACTCTAAGGCAACAAAATGTCTCAGATGTGCTGTGTACAGCCAGAAGAGGAAGTGAGGCAAACAAGGAGGAAGTGCTGACTGTGTTCTGTTAACTCGGTTAAAACTGAATACAGGCTGGCAGTGTTAATACAGTATCACTCACAGTAGACTCATTTTAATCCTTACACTGTTCTTCGGGAAACAGCTCTTTCTCATCCATTATTATTTGAAAAACACAGCAAATCTAAGCCGTGTAAAAGTCAAGACCAAAGTTTTATTGTTGCTGAACAACAACAAAAAAAAAAAAAACCCAAAACTTTTACAACACTGCCTCAAAACCACTTCAGTGTGCGATATACCGGATTGGGGGTCTGGGTAAATAGAGGGTCTGAATCTCTGGGGAAAACAGTGGGGGGAGGATGTTTGTGCGGCATCATCACGTTGGATGAACACCCACACAACATTTAGGGCTCTGACGAAATGATCGGATCTTTCATTCTGACTTGAAAGAAACAGCTATTAAACCATTAAGTAGTCCCATTTATAATCTTTCGAGTCAACAGCTATCAAGTGCTAATTGCTTGTGGTGAAAATAAAATGTCATGTTTTAGAATTGACGCTGAAGTGAGCAACACATCAAAGTGTGCAATATGAAAGCAAACTATTCTTTTAAAATTGAGGGCTTGAGATTATCTTTATCTTCACAGTTCGACTTTTCAGTCTAAAACTTGTGCTGAGCTCAGCTGCAGCCTAAAAACATAATTGTCTGTCTAACTGCCCAATGTTATTGGTTGATTTTACAGCATTTTTAAGTGGGCTGAAACCCACTGGTTAGTGTCACTGCCACTGCTTTCTACACAGAAACAACAGTAGTCTTTGTGTGTTAATGCCTGGCTTTTGTGTTTGTCGCTATGCGTTGCCGTTGCTTTACCAAAGAATTTCTTTCTACGCAAAGTCCTGATGCAATGAAGTAATGATGTAAATGACTTTCACATAAAAATGAACACTACCAGCTCACGGTTAACATGTGAGTGGCTGAGACGGATGCTTCCTCTTCTCTCTGGTTGCCATAGTGGGATTTTTCTGCCTGCAAGTTATCGTCATAGCAGCAGAGAAAGAACATTGTCACAGGAGCTGTGCCTCACGATAAAGATGTATCACTTTGGAGTAGTGCTGTATATCTTAATCTATAATCAAATTTGAATTGCATTCCTCATTTTTTGCAATATTCAAATTTTTATCATCAAATTTAATAAATAATATTTACTATGTATGTCCATATACATAGTAAATATTATTTATTTAGGGTGTTCTAAATAAAGAAATAATAACCAAAAATAAACATTAATTTCAAGAAAGCCACCTGTGCCATTGCACACAGTTAATCAATAACCAATATTTCTGCACAGGGCTTAAACCTGGTTACTTATATTACAATTCCTTTTTGATTTTAGAACATCTGACTTGCACACAGATGGAGATACAGGTAGGCGGTAGTCACCATAGTTACTGCGTGCACCGTTTTGCTTCTTCCTCCTACCGCCTACATACTGTAGGATTCTGCCGGAATGTAAAGCGTTTCTAGAATCGGCTGCTGCCTCTGCAGTCCGATGAAGAGCGTGAGGTGCTGCAATGATCGTAACGTTTAACCAGGGGACTGCAGCTAGAAGTTCAGAGCGGCAAAATCTGAGGGGCCCTCATTGAAATGACTACATGCAGCCCACAAGCTTTTTGTTTACGAAATGTGGACAAATTACAGGCCAAGACGAGTTTAGTGATATTTCGGGAATGGTAGCAAACACATTTATAAATCTAAAAACACAAATGTGAATAGTGAGTTCAGCATTCGAATATTCTCAACAATTCAATTATATTCGAACCCCAAAATTTGTTCCAACAGCCTTAATCTTATAGCCCTAACTAATCTTATTTTCTCAAAACAACAAAAGGTTTAGAAAGCAGGTTTGGTTAGCATGGGAAGAAACTTTTTAAACAAAATCTTTCAGATTCTAATCTGTAAATCACTCAGCTTCTCCAAAATCTGGAGCAAGCAATTATGTTTCCAGCAATTTATTGCCCTTGAAAAAGGGCCAGGGCCAGGATGGGTCACAGGGGCAGCAAACATGGTTGCCGAGTGATGAAGTTAATGGATTGGTCCAGCCATCCAAATGTTTCCCTACGGGGTGTTGTAGAAATAATTGGCAATTACCAACTTTTTACTATTTAGTCAGCAAGAAATACTATCAACCACGCAAATCAAAATTGGCATTTCAACCACATTAACATTACTGAAACATTTCAGTCTACAACTACAATTTCAAAAGAGCAAAACCTTTAAACTGAAAACCCAACAGATGTAGAAATGCAGCCACTGCTAGATGGAGCCAATGGCTTTTTAAGGATAGGGCAATTTTTTTTCCTTTCCATTTTATTTACTATTGTTTTGAAAAACATAGGCAGGAATAGCTAAACACAGCAATTTATTTAAAAAAAAAAAAAAAAAAGATATTCTATGGCATTTTATTTATCATTTTTATATGTAATCCAGTCAAAAGCTACAAAAAAAGAACGCGGAGAGGTGCAATGGCTTTGGAAGTTACACCACTCCGAATAACTGTCAATACATTAAATACAGAGCAACTCCGGACAAGGCATTTCATGTTTACGTTTTAAAATCAAACATATCATATTAGTGTAAAATATTGTTCTTTTAACTTAGAATTGGTTCTTTTCTTAACTCAAATGTGCCATGACCATGTAATGTGCTAATTCAGTACACTTGAACGATTGTTACTGGAACTACAACAAAAACATTTAACATTTAATAGTGCCAAAAAAGAACATTCTACACACAACCACTGATCCCTATAAAAAAACTGGCCATATATTTTTTACCTGACCATATGCGGTCCAGCCAGCAGCATTCAAATTACTTTTGTTTGTCACTGTTCAGGGCAAACCAGAAAATCAGCTTTGTGGACATTTGAATAACCTATATTTCCTCTCCATTACTTTGGTATGCATGCATTTCTTGCACTTGTATTTCTCCACATAGTGATGTAAGACCAAGGTTTTTGTCAGCCGAGATGATGAAGACCCTGACACCAGGCCTTAGCATTGGGAATATTGCATATATGCAATGTTGAAAGAATATAAAAAGGTTGAAGGAAAAAGGCTGAACTGAAAATTACCTTAGAGAAATGAACAAGTATAACAGCAACTCTATGGTAAAGAAAAGATTCATCTCAAAAATCTACACCCACTCCATTCAGAAAACGGGCTGCACCTGAGAGTCTATTCATTCCATTAACATAAAGCTTTTATGCTTATAAGAAGGCATTTTTTAATAGGTAATCCTACACAAAAGCAATACCTCATTAATTACAACTCCATCCCTCCACACAGTAAAAAAACCAAAATGTACACTTCTGTGTCTGGTTTCAGAAATCAGACAGAGGCAGATTACTGAAAGGAACGAGAAAGCCATGGGTATTATGTGATTCTAAAAGCATCCATTCCAGTAACTTTAAGAGAAAATGTTAAAAAGTAGAGTCACAAAAATAGAGCAGCAGACAGACAGCTGTAGAATGTGTGCCATTCTGACCACAGACGCTTGCAAATTCAAACCACAACACCTCTTGTTGTGATACATCTTGAGCTACAACCACCCAGATCGAGTTGGGCAATTGTTCACTCTGCATCTGTGCAGTCATATTTTTTTCCAAAAGGGGTGTAATACAGCAGCTATCAAAGACTTCACATTAGATGAAATCAACACAATGGCTCAGCAATATGATGCTATAAAGCCATTTTCACACTACTCAACTCCAGAAATAACATCCATTCAATTTATCTTATGCTTGGTGCCACTTTACTCACCGGGGTTGTGAGTTCTCTTCGTACATACGTTCCTTGCCCTCCTTGAACAAGCTGATGGTCTGCTTGGTCTTCTTGGTCAAGTTCTCCATGAAGACCCGGAAGTACTCATTGTCTCCCAGCGTCTCCATTTTGCCCTCGTAGCGAGACAAGATTGTACGCAGGTGCTGGTAGGTGTCTGGCAGCAGGTCCAGGATGTAAGGGGGGCTGTTCTTCAGAGCCAGTTTGGGGTTTTGGCACAGACGCACCACCTGCAGAATGGGAGGATGTGAGGGGGAAGATGAGATGCAGCATGAGACAAGAAGTGGGTGCAAAAAAAAACAAGACACAAGATGTTTTAAAAAGAGGTTAAAGCAGAGTGAGACACAAAGAAAAACTGCGGCTATGCATTTTCATTATGTGCATCACTAAGACACAATCTCTCTGCATAACATAGCTGTGTTCTCTATTAGAGCACCTATCTCTAGTGGAGATTTGTCAGTGAGCCCATACAGAAGTCATACACAATGCCAATGTCAAAAACTGGGCAAAAAAAAGGCCCTCAAAATGTCATGTTCGACTAAACTTTGAAGCCAAGCTTTCAGAGAGAAAATACATTATGGAACACACAGCTCATCAATGACTTAATAGGATTTCATTATGAGCTATTCTACAGCTGTCACAGTAGTTGTACTGTAGCTACTGAAAAAGATGGAGGCTGTACACCGCAAAGGCATATCTGCATTTCCATTTTCAATGTGAGACCAATCGTCTCCAGTTCTTATTCATTCGCTGTACTGATGACTTTTTGTTGACGTGGAGTCAAACTTGTCTCTTAGTTGTCTGCAAAGTCAATAATCATATGCGACCACGGTCTGGCTCTACTTCTTCAGTTTGTTTAGTGAAGCTGTTGATATGTTTAGCATTCCTTACTTAAATCTGCACATCCCAGAACACTTCTGCCTTACAATAACAGATTTTCTTTACCCAGCATTAGCACATTACTGCATTGCAAAAACAGCTGAAGCGCTGACTGTGTGACACAGCACAAAATAAACTTTTTTTTAAAAAAGTCTGGTATCTTAAATCTTAATCTTTTTTTTTCTAAAAAGAAGAGAAAAACCTCAAACTCCCTGACTGACATCAATGATTGATTGAAACAACAGGGAGTGACCTCTGTGGATGAGCGGGAAGATAATCTTTTATTGAATGGCTTTACATAAACAGGGAAATTAAGGAAACCGACTATGTGCTACAGTCAAATGTGCTCACCAGACTCTATCCATGCATGTTATATCCTTGGTAATGTTCAACCTTTCCACACCAATATTGCTGTATTGTAACCACGTCATTGACTATTACAAAGACACTGGGGGATGACCTCAAAAATTCTGTACAGACTGAGCTGCTCTCACTTTCACCTCTGCAGAGATTGCAGAGGCACATAAACTACTCTTCTAATCAAATAAAATTTTAAAAAAAATCAGGGTCTTGTGTCCTGATTTGAACCTGTGCTGATGTAGAGCAGGGCTGTCAGCTTTGGTGGTGACCAAACAATTCCCTGTCAACAACAGGACATGGCTTATTCTTCTGCAGACCAGAACAAATGATTGTCCACTAATCAAGAGTTGTGATGTGGTGTAGAAAGAAACATGGCACGAACAGCTGAGAAGGTCTGCTTTCTTGCCTCTTCTCTTTGGAAGCCGTCACCCTGTTGTTATGTAAAAATGATAATTCCGAAGACTTATTGGGACAACTTGTAATCAGCTTAAAACCACAAATTTATTAAACATCATCAACACTACAACTTATTGTGGTACATGAATGAATAATCCACATAAATATGAAGCTAACATGAAAAAAATTCCTATGTTTCTGAATATATCTCTGACAAAAAAGGAGCTATTTTTGTGGAGATCTTCTGTATTTATACATATTAATAAAATTTAAATGTGCCCATATCTTAATACTGATTCCCTAGATACATAGAATAGAGTTTAGATAAACTCATTATCTAACAGGTATTTATTTGGGATAATATTAGTAGTTCCTCTGAATTTCTTCACAACAAGCCTTGGATTAATATCCAATTATTATCACACATGATTATTCCCTATCTGACTTAAAGACATCTCATGAAGCCACTACGCCAAATGAGAAATGCTTCTTTTCCCCGAGAGTATCACATATGAGGAATATTTGATCTTGGTTAGTAAATGGGCAGCTGTCCTCAGACCAGTCAGTTCATCATCACAGTATCAAATGTTTCCCAAAAAGAATGAGATCACACTTGACTGGCTGGATATCTTAAGGGGTACTTATGCCACAATATGCAAAATGTTTTAAGCATGTGCATCTTCAATGGTGTCGGAACATTAAAATAGATAATGTGGTAAATAGACCACATGTGAATTATTTCAGTGCAATCCACTGCCTTCATAGACAGAACATTTTGAACCAATGGTGAGCCAGTAGAAAATAACAACGCTTGATGATACAATTTGAATAGTTTGAATGCTTAAATAGTTTGAAGGAGAAAGGGCTTAAAGATGCCTGAAAATAACCGCTGCTGAACATCATGCTGCACACACACACACATTCTTAATCGTCTACATGTTTTTGGATAATTTATTTGTGATAAGAGTTCATCTGATTAAATGGTGACCGAACTGTAAGCTAAGACGACTTAACCATTGTTACCAACGATGTACCCTCATTCCATTGACCCCTCTCAAGGCCTCTAAATGACGGTCTTCACTGGTTGTGTTTGAGACCAGATAAGACTGTTACCAAGGTTACACCACTAACATTACAATCCACTACGTTAACATGTGTACCCGTAACTCAGCCAATCATAGAGGCATGAATACACACCTGCAAAGCCGCAACAACTTGTTACGTGACTGTCAAGCAAAATGCTGACTGCCTCCAAGCTAAACAGCATTCCACTCATCTTTTTCTCCTTTCTCCCTGTTTCAAACCCTCCTGGCTCATCTTCCATCTGGGACAGATCTAGCAGTTTTTGTATATCAAGTTCAAGGCGTTTAAAAGTTTAACCAGATTGAAGGAAAGCTGGCTATGGTTGCATTTTTGCTCAACTTTGACTTTACACAGGCAATTTTGTGTTTCCTCGCTTCTGCAGAAATTGGAAACCATTCCTGGAAATTATATCTTTTCACTTAGTCAAGCTAATTGAAGCAAAAAGACTCCTATTAAATCAATTTGAGTTTTTAGTTTCACAATGAGGACCACGCTCTGCCTAAAAGTTTGATCAAAAACCACTGTACTGGAATTTTGTGTGATTCTTGCTAATCCAGTTGGGGTAAGGTAACGGGATTTGGGCTAACCATGTCCTAACTTGTGTATAGAAGCAAAATAGAAAAAAGAACATAACAGCACACAACATGAGTTTTTACTACCAGACACTGTGACAACAGGAAATTAAATTCTTATTTTAAAATAAGAAAGGTGCTGTTATGCCCCTACATGGAGCATGAATGTGATGTGACAATAGGACTACAAAAGACTGCAGAAATGTTGATTTTAAAGAAAAAAAACAAAGATATTGATCATCAGGCAAAGGTACTGACTTTCCCCAACTACAATAGTTAAAAATAATCGAATCCATCATTCCCAGTATTTCACAGTGTGGCTGGTGGTGACTATTTTACAAATACATTTCAAGTTTTGAATAATGAATAGCTAGTTATCCTGAACCACGTGGCAATGCACTAGGTGAGACAGCAATGAAACACCTAATGGTTGAACTTCTAATGCTTTAAAGATTAATTTGAGGTCTAAGCTTTACACATGTTGTTTAACTAAAGTCACTGCTCTGAAGAGAAAAATTTAACTTTCGTTCTACGCAGGAGGACAAAAACTGTATCATTATTCTGCTAGTGTAGATGTCCAGATAATGTTAAACAGTTTTCTTTTACAGGGCGTTGAGTGATGTTTCCACTGCCATTTTAAACAACAAGGTGAAGTAAAGATAATCTTTGTCTCACAGCCACTTTCAAAGGTAAGATTCTCTTGTTTTGTGCCCCTCAACTGTTGAACTGAATCACATCAACATGGTAAATTTTTCTCACACTGTAAGCTGAAAAAGCTAACCTGACAGCCGGCAGCTTGAGTAGTGTCTTCAGCTGTCCAGTCATCTTGTGTGAACACTGGTGACAATTTTCTACAAGTGTTGAGCATTCACTGAGATAAAAACCTAAAAGACTGCGGCAGCTTAGGTTTTCTTTGACCGTTTTATAGGTAAAGTAGCTCATCAAACGTGGAGAGCATGTCCGCAGATGGAGAAAAACAAACTGGAATGTGGTTTCTTAATAATAGCTTTGTAAAAAAGGCACGGTGTCTTAACATCATAGCTCCAAAGTAAGGCCTCAAAGAGGAAGAGGAGAAACAAAAGAGTGTCTTGTCTTCCTATTCGCTCTAATATTGCTGTGTGAATCTCACAGGAAACTGGGGGTCAAACTGTTAGCCTTTTCCAAGAAGTGAAGCTGTGAAATGAGTCTCGCCTGTGAAACAGCATAATTGGCATAGTTAAGTAGAAACATTTCTCTTTTTCCCCCGAATGCTTTGTCACAGTTTCCACGGGCTGACACACAGCTGACTGCAGACGTTTCGGCAACAATGTACTACAGAAAATGTTATTGTACGAACACCGCTACTCTCAGTACACTGCCACGATTTCACTCAAACTCCTGTTAGGCATCTCCTTAAATTCTCTGTCAATGCTGTTTTTACGACACACCTTAGTATATAGACATGGCCAAACAAGCCGAGTTACATTTACAATGGTGTGATAACTAGTTAGCAGGATGTGGCAGAGCACTAACACCAGATGTGTAAAAGAAACCCTTCCGCTGTTGGTGGGCTAACGTTGACGTTGAGCTGCTTAAAGGTATTCTAAAGAAGTGTGCGGGGAGCCTGGCACACAAAATACAAACAATACAGTCTCGGTTAGCAAATTAGCTAGCGGAGGCTAACCATGTCTTCTCCCATCTGAGTTGCTAAAGACGCCAGACCCGCATCAGCCGAAGATTAGCTAGCTTATCGCTAGTTAGCCGCAGTTAGCTAGCAGCAGCAGCATCCGAGGCGCTGGCTGTCGGTAGCGCTTCGCCAACCGTGAACACTATTTACGAACCTTGTCCATCAGCTTCCAGCATTTCTCCACCGTCTTTTTGTCCACGGCCCCGGGCTGGTGATAGGAGTGGAGGTGGTGGTGGTGTGGTTGGAAGGCATCCTTCATCATTCCGATGAGCCCCCCGCCTTTCTTCAGGTTCCCTGCCATGTCCGGGATCGGCAAGGGTCGGCCAGAGCGGCAGGCAGGCGAGGCAGGGCAGAGCTCAGGGGGACCGAACCGCCGCCTCAACTTAGCTGGACCAGGCGGTGGTGATCCCGGCACCCCCTGGCGAGGACAGCGCACGAGTGGCGAATTGGAGCCAGGGTCCGATGGGGGGTGGGGTAGCTATCGAATAGAGGGTCCCATCACGACATCAGAACATCCGTTTGTCACATAAAGTCAAGCGAGCTCCGCGGTTACTCACAGCCTGTGCCAGCCGCTCCGTGCTGCAGCTAGCAGCGCTGCTCGGTCTCTCCCGGCACAGACCCACGCAGGCTAATTAGCAGAGCACCAGACCCGTGTCTGCTCGCCCTCAGCTGGAGGACAATGGCACCGTTTCTCTGGCCAGACGCCTTGCGGCTGGAGTGTGTCCTCTCCTCCTGACAACCCCCGATGTCGTTCCCCTTTCGTGTCGCTCAGCTGCAGCTCTTTTTTGCGTGCGCTGCGTCTTGACGGGAAGTCGAGCTGCGGTGTGACAGTGTCAGGGCTCCTCTGCGGCCCTTGAGGCTGACAACAGAGAGCACTGGTCGATGACTGAGAGCAGGAAGTCGCGCTCGAACCTGCGGAAGCTTCGCGGACACTCACTGGAACAGGGGTGAATAAATACATGTGGGAATTAAACATTGCCCAGTATTTTTCTGTTTCCCCCCCCTCCTCCGTGACGTGTATGTGTGGCCCTTTCCTTTCCTGTTCGTCCCCTTCCGTTAACCCCCCTCCTCCCTGAACTCCACGCCTTCCCAGCGCGCGTTCACGTCAACCATGAACGTAGTCGGGAGCGCGCCTCGGTGTGTGCGGCGTTCAGGAGACGTTCAGGGGGCCCTGAACGCAGCACTGGATGCTCCCAGCGCTGGCCCTGGTCTCCCCTGACAACAAAGGACGCTTTGACACGTGTCACTGAAAAATACGGATCCCGAGTCCAGCTGAGATTGGCTGTTCTGAAAGTCAATCAATCATCAATCAGGTTGCAGGGTAACCAGAGCTCAGCAGCAGAGGCTCATCCCTGGAGTTACTGCAGCACTTCAAGCAAGTAAAACATGCGGCCTAAGAATAAAACAAAGAAGACCGCAAAGAAGAATCCAAAGGACAAGAGTAAGCAAAGCTGTGTGTGAGATTATTTTTCTGATGCTACTACTGCTGCATTTCTTTTGTTTTTATTTTCTTGATTTTTAGCACAAGCATAATATTTTGATTTAGGTGAAAACGAGTTGGAAGCAAAGTATAGGCGCAGTACCTTGGATATAGTAATCCTACAGGATCCCATCAGTGAGCAGTATCTTTGAGTTCCCGTATACAGTGTGGTTCATGTGGAGGCCACTAACAGAGCACAGTGGTGGAAATCAAAGTGCATAAGTGCTGTACTTAATTACAAACTCAAGAGCACTTGAGCACTTCTGTTTTGTACAACGTTATGCTTCTGCTCAACAATTTTCTTTTTTAGTGTTCTCCCCTCCTTTTCTTGCCCGACAGCTTCAGTTACTCGTTGTTTCCTCCTCAGTGAAAACGATATCACCAGATCCGTCAAATTAAATCTATAAACCCCCTCGAATTAATCGGAAAGTGCATTGAGAAAAAGCTTTTTCCTGAGTTTTTCTGCGCTCATGAAAAGTTTTGAGAAATTTGATGCTCACATGCAAACATCTAAATCTGTTAAATGCAAAACCCAGATTAAAGAAAGCAATGATGTTGGAAACCAAAGTGCAATGCTATTTGGGAGCATTTTTCTGCATTATGACAATACCCGAACTCACAACGATATGCTGCTACTTATACCTACAGTAAATACCTTTACTTACATGGTAGATTCATTTACAGCTCTGCATACTTTGTCCACCAGTGAAAATGTATTAGCTCATCATTGAACAATTTTAGGCTACTGTCCTTCGGGGGAAAACTGAGAAATAACACTTCTATTAAAATTTGAATAGCACAAATCTATGTTCTATTTTTGTTCTCTGCTGCAGTAATGTCTGATGTTCCAGGGCTGCGACTAATGTTCCCTATTAATCAACTTGTTGATCATTTTTTTTTAAATTAATTGATGGATTATTCAGTCTATTAAATGTCAGAGGGTGGTAAAAGAAGGTTTTCTAAAAAGTTCTTCCAGCTCAGTTCAGAACTTATAGATTCTGAGGGTGTTTGTGACATTTGGCTTACACAATTTCTTAGCATTATATTAAGGATTTGTTTTTCTCGGGTCAAAATCTTATTGATTCATGCACTGATGACTCCCAAACTATTACTTTATCAGTGCGCCTTCACACCAAAATTAAACATTGTGTTCTTTAACAGCTGGGGTTCCTTATTTTCCAGTCTTTTAGCCTCTCAAACTTCACAAAATAAGTCCTTTTTTTTTTTTGGAAGATTACTCCAATATGTGGTGTGGTGACTAGGACTGTTTAACTTGACAAAGCTATACAATGCAAGCTTGTTAGGCAAGTCAGAGTAATGTCTGATTATTTAGCAGAGTAGCTCAGCATGGAATACATGTTTGCAATAAATCTACACAAATTTTGTCTTTTACGATGACAAATTTTTGTCTTTGTCATCTTAAAACTACAGAAAATAGCGCCCCCATAGCTATTGTATAGCTATGGGGTCAAGCTAAATGGTCCTTGGAACCGTAATCCATACTAAATCAATTTTCAAAAAGGATGAATTTTCTGATATTTTTGAGCATAAAAGACCATGAAATAGGACTTTAAAAATACTGGAAATATCCTTAACTTGACTATATTTGCTGATGATACTTTAATGAATGCTTGGGATCAGTGTTTTCACTGTGCTGTCGTCTTACTTTTACTGGAATGAAGGATCTGAATACTTCACCTAGAAGTGGAGCGAGACTAACATTATCTGTTAGCCTTACATCAGTTAATCACAGTGTACACATTACATAATTAATATGTTTGACTAATAAGGCCTCTGTTTGCTTTAGTAAAATAGTCATTGGCGATAAGCCAAAAGTCGATTCACATATTAATGTGTTTGTGTGATTACTTCAGTCTTCCAGTGTGAATGTGTCTGTAATAAGAGCCCGGTCTGATAGAGTCAGCTTGTGGAGACATGTGGCAGACATGGAGCAAAAGCTGCAGCGCAACAGACACGACCACTGGGACATCAACTCTGGTACAGCACAGCTGCAGCAGTGAATCAACAATTAGTCTCTCTTTTGATAATGTGAGATAAAGAGTGGATCCCTTTGAGAGTGAGGACAAGGGGCATGTTTGCCAAGGTTAGGCTAATTTTTGAGGAACCAAAAGTTTAATTAGATGGGTAGCAAAGCCGATTGCTGCATTATTCTTACAGGATGAATCAGCAATGAAGACGAAGACTGATATTGTTGACCAACAAGGCGAAGAGGCTGGAGACAGAAGTCAGCCAGCTGAGTGCTGAACTTGGTATGAATATCCAAAGGTTTAATGTTAAGTGAATCAAGACATACTACAATAGTTAGTTTCCAAATTATGAATGATTGCGTGCCAGTATATATTTAATGTACCTAACCACATGTCAAGAGGAATTGAAGAGAGAGAAAAGAGAGCGTCATCGGGCGAAACAAGACAAGACCGCAATCATAGCTGACTTTCAACACCAGCTGGACAACGTGGAAACGGACTACGAGAAAATCCTGCATGTGAGTTCCAACTCTGGCCTGTTCAGTTTAAAGCCATCATGCACACTGATTTAATCCGTTAAATCAGTCCGATGGTCTGAGGTCCGATGCAGCAGCCAATAACAGGCTTGGCTGGTTTGACCACACATGACTGAGGCCCCATGTGTTGTAAAGCAGGATTTATACTTGTATTTTGGATTTACACGGTAGGTATTCCATACTGCCCTAAGATATAGTCCCATGTGCACCTCCCCAAAAACTACACGCAGCAGGGACACAGACTGGGATTAGTCGGCTTGGATGTTACGTATTTTCTCCCACTCGTTTTTTTTGCTGCTGCTGTGGGACAAACATGGGCAGAACTATGAAAGAGTTGACTGAAGAAATCCACAAATATGTGCATTAGTACGACTCTTCATCACAGAATTACAAAAATGGCCACATGGCCACAAATTCACAGAAAGCAATTTGCAAGCATTGGTTTAGATGTGGCACGAAGAGGTGGAAGAACCTCTGTTGCAATGTTTTCAATAAAAGTAACTGCTGTTCCTCTTTTTTAAACTTCAGTGAGGTACGCAGTATTTCAGGCACCATTGGTTACAAACACAGGAACACTTACATGAAGTCAAACGTATTTCATTATAGTGACATAGTAGCCAACTGCAGACATGCCGGCAAACAATAAGATACTCACATTAGCAAGGCTCTGTGTAGAGCCCATGTACTAAACATGTACTTTTACTACTGTAAAAAAACAAATGAGTTGTTTAAATAGCTAGGTATCTGTTTAATGATTCAAACTTACCTTAACTTGTCTTTTCTAGGTCAGTGAACTTGAAATTTTAAGGCAGCACAGACATGAACTTTTTAAAGTAAAAATCACGAGACAGTTTTTACAGTTTACTGTGTACAACAAGTCGATGAGGATGAACCTTTTGCATCATACAGAGAGAATGAGATACATATTGTAAATGGTGCTGCATTGTAATCGGCTTCGTATTGCTTAGTGCCACAGTTTGGTGTCGTAAACTGGTAGGTTAACATGACAGACTGTATACTCACCTGTACCACAGACATCTTTCTGCAGCAAAGAGCTTAACAAGTTGTTCAGACAGTGTGCGAGCTGCCTTTACCAAACGTTCAGAAGCACGGGTGGTGAAGCCTTTGGCTCTGTCACAGGGCTCAGTCTGTAATTACAGAACTGAGATTTTAATATGTAATTATCATTATTTTTCTTTGCCCCTGTATGACACACATTCTTGGCCCCCCTCTCATCAGCCTTTGATTAAGAGGAGGGAAGGGCATTAGCTTAGACAAGTGGATGGCTTAAAGAAACACGTTCAGCCTACTTATCACTTCCACTCATGTTTTCCAAAGGAGACTCTGGATGGACTGACTTTCCAGTTGTCTGCGGCTTGGCGACCACGGGTGGACAAGAGCGTAACCCTTCATCAAAATTACAAGGAACTGCTCTCTGAATGTGGTCTGAAAGTACCAGACCTCTAAAGGACGGGGTCCTTGCGAACAAAAACGCTCATCTCATGAGACGCATTTGTTCCATCTGAATTCCCAACAAGATTTAGTATAACTGCTACGCAGACAGATGTTGGTTTTATTTAATATTTTGCCACCGGAAAGCTGGATAGTCTGAGGTATCGTGTCTGTAATGTTCGGTGATGACCACTAGATGTAGCAAATGACTGTTAATGGTCAGGAAGAGATGGTGGCCAGAATATAATCTGGCCACCATCTCTTATAATCATTCCGTAGTTTTTATGTATAAATACATGGTGTAGTCTGCTTTTTTAAGATTATAATTATGGTAAATAAAGCCTATGAGTGGCAACATGTCATGAAATGATTGATTGGAGTTTGTACTCTGCAGATTTTAAAACAATAGGTACTGTCAGAGAGGATGAAGATGCAATTTTCAGACTGTTTTTATGCTGAGTCAGTGGACCAGAGGCCAAATATAGTAACAGACATGACAGCGTGAGGTGAAAGTGGCCACATGAACCACAGAGACGTATGAGACAACACACTAAACTGTAATTCTATCAGACTGCAGCGCTTTCTTTCATTCACCCCAGAGCTGTGACAAAACAGAAGTCACAAGGGAAAAAAAGTATGAAAAGTAAACAGAAAGTTCAGTACAAGGTTCACTAACGACAGACAAACAGAAGAAAAAGGCAAAACAACAGTTAACGATGCAGGAAATATGATTTAGCTGGTCGGCATCCATAAAACCTGACTTCACCTGTGGGGAGCCAGATACACAGATTGTACTTCCAAGCCTGTCATTTGTGGGCCTTTTTCACAGCCCAGTGCAGCAAGTTCATTTTAGCCTCTCATCTATGGGGTAATGAATCATTTACTCAGGGATTAAGATAATTTTGTTCCCTAATGACCAATTAAC
The DNA here is from genome assembly GCA_001698575.1 of Mola mola. Taxonomy (NCBI): domain Eukaryota; kingdom Metazoa; phylum Chordata; class Actinopteri; order Tetraodontiformes; family Molidae; genus Mola; species Mola mola. The sequence continues at coordinate 4,691,618 of KV751316.1, forward strand.
ACAAGAACTCAATAGGCCTTCATCTGAAAATCCAATATTTTCTCCTCAAACCTCTTGCTGCCTTCAGAGAGTGATGTGTTGTGTTTCTGTTTGTTTAGGCTTTAAGGAGGTCGACCGCTGTTGTCCCACCGCTCAAAATGTGATCAGCATATTACACCTGTTAGTGCAGGAATTCAAACCATGTTAAAAAAGGCCTGCATCTTCCCAAAACAGTAAAGTCGTATTATCATACAAGTGTTCATTGTTTATTTTTTTTCTGTGATAAATCATTATTATATCTCATTATATGCATAGGCAGCATTTTATGTTGTAACTTGTAGATATAGTGGTATTATATAGTAATAATTTTAATTTTGTCATAATTTTGTTTAAATAATGAATAATCTGACCTGTTTCAAGGGCTGGGTAGTTTGGCCTTATAATGTTAAAATAATATAAAGATTTATTTGCCCATATCACAAAACATATCATATATCTCCTCAAAAGTCTTCATAAATGCTAGGACTATACAAGAAAATCAAATATCACAAAATTTTGGACCATATGCAGTATGTAGGCCTACCTTGACACTGATACTGCAAAAAACTATTGTAGCAGTGATTTTTGGTCCTATCTCAATTTGATTTTTCATAAGTAATCATCAATAATCATCATGACTGAAGGTGGTGAGGGCAAATATTGGAAAAGGTAGAACACTTGGATAGATTCATAAAATTACATAATTACATAATTTTACAGTAATGCAGCCTTTAAAAACAGGGAAGGAGAACACTTATGCCATATCCTGACATATAAGGATATCCAAAATTTCAGAAGGTACAGTATATTGATAATAAAATATATTGTACATAACTATTGCCCAATTCTACCTATTTGCTTTTTTTAAAACCATCTGAAAGCACCCTGTAGAAGGCAAGCTTCTCTTAGGTGGGACGCGTGAGACGTTAGAAAGAAACCCTCGCACTGAAAATTGGATCATTTTTGAGGGATATCATATCAAAATTCATATTTTAAAGTAAAATATGAGCATTGCACATAACTAAGTCTGCAAAATAAATGCTGCGGAATAAAAAGAATTACATTATTTCCCTCTGAAATGCTGTAAATAGGGTAATAACGGAGCAATAAATGGTATTTGAGCACAATACCGCACTACTGATGTGGATGGTATGTACAGTATATGGTGTATTTATCGTTTTTGCAGGTTTAGTAAAATTGCAAGTCTTGCATGCAGTACAAATGGAATTAAAACCTACTAATGTCTGGCTGCTGTCATTGCTGCATTTCCTTGAGATGAACAATGCTCTCTAACAAAGTGAAGTGGAGTCATTGTGACTGATGTGTACTTCAATCTTCAGAACTCAAGTCTTTTTACACACATTCAGCACAACAGAGTGTGTGTCATTTTTATCTGCTTACCCGACTGACTGATTTCCACAGTAAAAGACAATTTCATTTTTCTGATAAATACTTGACAATGAGTGCTGGCTGCTACGCTTCCACTGCAGCTCAACATGCCGTTTGGCTTTTGGACAATGATGCGAATTGCGACCCACAGTTGACGAATCAAGAAGCCCACACAATGATTTCCCATGGAGGCAAGTGCATGAGACAGAGATCACATTCAAAAACACCACCCACACACACACACACTCTGACTTTAAACTCATTCATCCACACACCCATGCATGCACACACCAACACACACAAAACTAGGCAATCAATGCTTCCGCATCTGTGGGCAATCGATCAAGGCAGGATGAATAGTGAAAGAACAAAACACAAACTGAATAAAGCTCCATTTTATTTCTCTGAAAGACGAACAATGCCAAGATGTTTTGGTCAATATGTTCAACAACAGCTGTCAGTCAACAAGGCTGTATAACAGCCTCGCCCAGATCTCACCTTGGAGGGAATTCTTGCATTCTGAATAGCTTTTCTTTCAATACAATAACAACAAGCCTTTTTGAAATTAATTTCAATCATTTCAACAGGAAAAGTCACTTAAAAATGTGTACCAGTATCGCTATGAATAGGTAGCTTCCACTGATAATTGTTAAATTGGAATTCTTAAATCCAATTCTCATCACTGGACATGAACGCTGTTAAGTTTTGAATTTCTGCTGCTGGAGAACAGAAACCAATAATTTGACAGAATAGTGCAGTAGGAATGGAATGATTGGCATTAGCAGCTGCTGTTTTAAAGTGTGTGTAGATCCATTGTGAAACGTTTTTCTTGACAGACCCCGAAAAATGAATTTCATGCGAGTGATATGCCAAAACCTCCCATTTGTTCACAAGGAATGGGCTCTCTTTCTTCAAGTATACAGGTTGTGAGCTGTTAGCATGGCAAATTGCAGCAGACTCATCGACTCCACAGACACTGATATTGCTATGCGCTACATCTGGGTAATCATGAGGAGTGAAACTGGCTTTCACACACCTCTGCAGGCACTCAACACTCATCACAGGCTCCATAAATCTGACCGCAGCCAGGTAGTGGTGGGGTAAGGGGTGTGCTGGATTTATGTAGCTTCGAGCACCAGGAGGCAGAGGCACAATGAAACACACTTGACACAGTAGTGACAAGCAGCTGGCGGTGAGCGTTACGATGCATGTCACTCTTGTGAGTTATGTGGGTGTGTGCGCTGCAGATATGCACTGTGATATGCAAGCTGGTGATGTCCTGATAAGACCTGTCGCCTCTAAAGCTGCAGTGGAAAGAACATGAGATCAGCACTCGGAGAGAGCGAGGCGGCCTGAATTATACTACAGTGTAGGGATGGGCAATATACAGTATATCATATATATATTGTTATCACTATATGAGAAAAATAACATTTGAGATTTTGGATATAATTAAAGTAGAATTATAGTATTTTTTTTTTAGTCGCAAATTACTCAGGAGCAACAGCACAAGGGGTAAAGAAAAATTGGAAATAAATTGCTTTTCCTGCCACTAACAATGCTCAAAACTTTATTGCAAATCCCTGGTGGCAGGTGTTTGGTGTTTTTGTCTAAATAATTGTAAAATGAAATAAAACGTATGTTTTTGCTCCCTATTCTTGACAGAGCTTCCCAGACACGAGCAGTCAGTTGCCGTAAGGAGAACTTTTTTCTGATATTTATGAAAAACAACCAAATTTAAATTGGAGTAAATCTACTTCACAAATTCGACAGCATGGTTTTGTTTGGGGTGCCTTGTCGATGGCTGAAAAGAGAAATCAGTCAAAACACATTCTGTACAAATGTTCCCTTTATACATTATTTTTTAGAGTTATTAAGTCAAAAACACACTGTAGATATCTACTCCCTGATATTAGCCACTTGCTATAAAATATTGAGTGATATACTGTATTTCTGACATTCTCTTGCAGTGTATTGCCTCATTGAGCTAATCGGTCATAGCCAAATACTGGAGTAATTTTCCAGAAAACATGTATTTTGTATTTTGTTTTAGTACCTCAAAGTTCAGGAAACAGGCCTCAGGTTGGAATAACACCTACATTTTTTCTGTCTTTTCCTGGTTTTAAAGGTTGCATTACAGTAAAATTATGTAATTTTCTGAACTCATCAGAATGTTCTGTTGTAATTCTTGCCTTCACTGCTGTCAGTCATCGACTCCACATGACTATTTAGCAAAAATAAATAGTGTTTAAAGCTTAAATTGTGATAGCAGTTCATCCTTACAATAGTGTTGCAGTTTTGATATTAAGACATGGACAAAAATATTGTGATATTCAAGTTGTAGCATTTCTGAAATGTTTTTGAGGAGACATATAAGGCCTGAAAATAATGCAACCGTATGTTAAGATGACCAGAGACTGACTATGTTTTTATATTTTACTGACTGTACTTACTTTTTATTTTTATATTTAAGTATTGCTGCTTGTACTTTTTATTCTTAGTTTATGTTGTTTTTTCATAATCGGTTGCTGCTATAATTTTGCTGTACACGTGTACAATGACAATTTAAAGGATTCTGATTCTGATTCTGATTAAGGCTACACTTCTCAGCACTACTGTGAATCAGATATGAGGGCCTCTTTGACATCCAATCCCTAAAAGAGAGAAATGCCCACCGATAATCACTGTGATAAGTGGACTATATATGGCACTTGAGTGAGCTGTTAAAGTAACTGGTCTCATTGGTCTCCATCAAGACTTCCCACTCATGTTAATTCTCAGCTGTTCAACTGATTCACCAGTGTGCAGCTTCTGGGAGGGTTAACAGAGGAAGACGCTGCAGCTCTCCGCCGGGTCCTGCCTTGTTTACGCAGCCAGGAGCCCGTGGATCCTCACATTGCTTCTCTGAATACGCCACAACAAAAGAGGGGCACCAAATATTTCTCCGAGTGGAATCATAAAACTCACACAAACTAAGTGCAGACGATATTAGATATGACTGACGTAACCATTTTAGAAGGTCAAACGCATCAGATTAAAGAAACAAACCCTAAACGACAGGAAATGAAGGGTAATTTTAGAAATGTATTTATAAAGGAATAAAAATGCCAAGGTAAGAAAATAAAGCATATAAAATGTTGCAGCAAAATCCTGTCTCATCTCTCAACAGTGTTCCGGCGAAGGTCGCCCAGTGTTTCAGAGGGGATTTGTTTTAATTCTTACTCTGCTGCTCCTCCTGCCTTCAACATAATTGGCAATCTCATTCCAAATACGCTTGATTTAGCAGCCCTGTAAATGTTTTTAGTGTTTAAGAAGTTGGCATCGGGAGCAGCGAGGGCCTCCTCACCCTCATGAGTTTCTTAGTGACATTCGGCGAATGGATAGAAACTTCTCTCATAAAAGTGGTAATGAAATGTGACTCTTTTACCCTGCTATTTGCTTGGCAATTTGCCTTTAACAAGTTTTCTATATAAAGAATAAGAAAGTTAACGCAAACTGTCTGTGAGGAGTTTTTATCCATTATGTTCACAATCTCTGCAAATGGCACAATGTGTCCCTATGAACACTATACACATGTAGGTGTGAATCCCTCTGCTCGAATAACACTTGAAGTGACTGTTACAGCACTTTGGACCATTACCCTGTTGATCATTATGAATTTAAACACACTCTGTGAGGAAATAACAGTTCATTACTTGAGGATTAGCAGCAGGTGATAATACTTTTTCGACTCCTCTTCAGTTCCACAGAATACTCAGTCTGTAGTGTTTCGCACTTTTAGACACTGGTGTGTTCTCATGTGCCATTTAAAAAAACTGACTGAACTGAAAAACGGAGGGGCCACTCAATACAAATTACACTCATTTATCATTCCACACACTCAAATGTTCAAAACCATCAGCTCACTAAAAGCTCTCTGCTGTTCCAATTGTACTGATAATGATATCGTGAGTGAACTTCAGGTCTGTCAAGTCCTGATCCACCACCTCCCACCTCTGAAACTGCACACGAGTCATCAGCATTCATACAAAGACCAAATATTTTGAAAAATAACGGCAGTTTGGCTGAACTGTGTATGTGGGAAGTGTTTCTGTGCGGATGAAATGATTCAACAGCAGAGTGACACACGTCTGACGTCATTTTCCCGCATCAACACAGTCAGACAAAGTCGGAAAATTCAGTTTGATGAGGACGAATATTTTCCTGTACAATTAGGTTTATTCACCTTCACATGAATGGTTACACAGACGGACGTGGGTTCACTTTCAAAGGCTGTTTCTTTCATATTTAGAAAGAATTTCATCGATGAGATTATTTCTCCAGTGGAGGGGAAAACACTGATTTTTCCAAGTTATAACTTTTTGTTTTTTTTCAACGATTTTTCGTCATAACTAGCTTATCTTCCTGTCGAGAACTTGGCGAGATGTGGGCTTTTTCAAAACTGCTGCTGTCTGATTTTGCCTTGTTTTTGGGTGTGTGGGTACTGTCACATTTTGATGTTGTGAAATGTGAAGCACGAGATTAACGATAAAGAAAAATGGTGAAAGATCAATAGGTCGGACACCTCGGTTTACCACTCGCTCTCTTGTGCAGTTGCTACTTTGAAAGAACTTATTTTGCTATTTACACAAACTGCAGGTGAAATCAGAAATAGACAGAAACGTGATACCTTGAAGCCGTGTTGTGTCACTGGCCTAGATTTGAGGGATGCTGATTGACAGAACCTGATGGACAGATTTAAAATGATGGACACCTCAGAGATAACAAGTGATACCCTGTGTAGATGGGGGTACGCACTGTTACACCTTCGAACAGAACAAAGCCACGACTCACTGCCAGCAAGTAACACAGGAAGCCTGTTGCCGATGGTTTGAACCAGAAACATGAACAGTTGAATGAATCATCTCTCAGAGTCTGTTTCCTTAAACACCTGATTAATACATTTTAACTTGACTCTACCTTTGTTTTTGTTTTTTTTGCTGAAAAAAAGCACGAAAATGTCACAGAGCGTCTTGAGTGTTCCGAACGGAAACAAATCTCAGAATCTGTGTGTAAAGCATCACATTCAATAAAGGTTTAACTTCCCTGACATTTAAAAGAACTCAAGCCGGCCGCTGATATTTATAAAGAGAAGTCTATCATCTCACTATGTCTGAATCAAACCTGAATCATTCTTATCTATGAAATGAAGAAAACTCAAACTGTGCAGGAGACTGCAGCCATATTTATAAGTTAGACATCATGAGTAGGGCAGGTGATGAGACCGTAAATGGTGGCGAGATGGAGGGAAGTAAATCAACGGAGGTGTGTTTGTATGTTGTTCTTTAAGCAGGAAATCGCTCACCTATCCACCTGCCAACCCCTCTGCATCGCTGTCTTTCAGAGATTCCCACGTTTAAAACAGTTTTAATAGAATATCACTACTATAAAAGAGGTCCATGTGTCATATGCCTGTCTCTGTTCGTGAGTCACATGAGTTTGTCGTCATCTCAAGGCTGTGGTGCTTTTCTTCAGTCACAAGGTAGTACTCTTTTGTTGTTGTTGTTGTTGTTGTTGTTGTTTGTTTGGCACTTTCAAAATAAAAGGATCTAATTGACAACCTTGTAATAGTCTGTTTGTCTTTGCAGTTTTTCAGAGGCAATATATGTTTATACAGTGAATTTTCAGATTAAAAAAGGAACTTGTTTAATTTTTTTCAAAAAGAACAATAGAATAACAATATTCAGTACTGATAATCCAACAGAGAACAGAAATAATTTAGAGGAAGAGGAAAAAAAGAAACAACACGATGATAAAAGACTGAAAATACTGCATAGTACAAATGCCCCGTAGCTGTTTGTGTCTGTCTTGTTTTACACAGTACAAAGGGCCAACAGGGACAGACTCATCACTTTCTCCTACCACCAAGTAAAAAAAAAAAATCACCCAAGGAGATTCCAAAAACTCAATGCTGGTTTTTGCTTTGAGAGCAAAACGAAGTCTGCAGCACTGTCCTGCCCTTTAAGATTAAGCTCTGAATGGCTGAATTAAAGAAAAACACGTGATCTCTGATCCCTGGAAAGTAGAGAGGTGACTTTAGTCAAAGGCCGTCCCGTTGGCTCACCAGGCATTATTCAGGTTCACTGCTATTTGTGGTCTTGTCCCACTCTACGCTCTCCTCGCTGTGCGTGGGAGAGTGGAGCGCCCCAGTGGCTCCTGCAGGTCGCACCCTCAGTCCCTGGAAGCGCCGGCACTCGGGGCAAATGCGGATGTGGCTGCATCCCCTCGCAACCAAGGCCGCCTCCTGCGCCAGTCTGTGGGACAGTGGTTCCGGCAGTCCGGTGCCCCCGCAGAGCTTGCCGTTGCTGAGGCTGACGGTGTCGCGGCACAGGACGATCCCCTGCAGCTCCCGCAGCATCTCCTCACACACTGACTGCTGCAAGCACACACACAGGAAGAGAAAAGATTGGGGAGAGGGGGATAAGAGAGGGAGAGAACGGAAGAGAGGCCAGACATCTCACTGACTGACTGACATGATGAGGACAGACTGATGGACGACACGGACACACACACACACACACACACACACAACCAGCAGCACAAAAAACATTAAACAAGCATGTAATCTTAAATCTTCAGACACATACACACATTTAACACACATTTTATCTCCCGGACTGATATCTGAGCACTCAACTGCTGTGTGCAAAAATGCAGTATGAACAGATATGATACTGCAGCAAGACAGCAACACACACACATGCTGCACATGAACATGGTGATAACTTTCACATGCACGCAGTTATAAGCTTTCACAGACACAAACACACACACACACTCTTTATGAGTTGGTCTGTGCTTGTCAAAGGGAATAAGTCACATCAGCTGATGTTTGCCTTTCACATTCTGGATGTTTATTGAATTTAAACATCCATTTTAAAGAACAGGTGCCAGGTGTAATCAAATACATAACGATGTATTTGATTATATATATACTGTACTCTATCATCTGATAGATCATTTTTACAGCTTTTAGGATTACAATAATCACACACTCCTTTACACTTCCTACACATGGCTGCGTTACTGGTTACTTGCTTAAGTTCTGGCTGACGGCCACAAAAATAGATGCACCCTCTAATGAAATGAGTGACCTCTGAGCTTTGACAATTTGAGTGAAGTCATGCACACAGTGCCAGAAATCTTTGAAGGAAAAAGATATAGGCTAAGATTAAACAATCACATTTTTTTAATCAATAAGATCTTACTGGAGGCACCCTGTACGCATGTATTCCCCCAAAAGATCCAACTACATTCAATACAATTTTTTATGTTTAATATTTTAATGTAATAGTCACTTATATACAGCTTCTACTGCTAGAAATTGAAAATAAACCATATATGCATGTACTCTGAGTGAGGTATAAGTGAGGTATATCTTTGGCTTTGTGCTGATTGTGTCTCCAGGGGAAGAAGAAGAAGCATCGCCTGCTGCACTTCCAGTCAAAGTTGGAAGCTGGGAAGCCTCGCAGCTGGGTGAGGGGGAGGGTGCCAGGGAGGGGACAGGGAGACAAAGCAGATGCAGGTTAGATAGCTCTGTCTCACCTCGTTTCCTGGTGTCTGCCTTAACATCCAGACAAACTCCAGCACTGCCATGAAGATTGCCACCAGCAGGCCGCAGACCAGCACTACAAAGATCCCGCCGATGTTTTCCATCCCCAGACCTGGCCAGATGAGAAGAAGGATTTGTATTCAAAGGCATAACTAAAGTGGATCTAGAGGACAAGCCGCAGACAAACCTTTGGCACGGTGATCTTCCTCCTTTGGACATTTGCCACCATCCCACCACTTCCTCTTGAGGATCTCCAAACGATTGTCCTCCTGCATTTTGAGGATGGCCAGGTCAAACTCATCCCGGTACACTGACCCTGCAGGAAAGACAGAGGCAAAGCTTGCAAGTGTGCACAAACACTCCTAACAAAGTGGTCCAACTCGAAACTGACCCTTCAGGCACAACCTGTAGTTGTTTACCTCTGAATCACCAGTCGAAGCTGCAGTTTACATACAAGTCTGTCCAAAATTTAAAGACAATTGGAAAAAATCCTTTGGGTCAAATAAAAGGAAATAAGTATAGTTCGTGTTGACTGTCCGCATGACTGATGCGGCATATCAAGATATTATTGCAGCAGTGTGTTTTGGACCGGACACAATAATAAGCAGCTTAAAAATGTTCAGATACACAGATTTGTGCTGGCTGCAGCAGTGTCCACCAGGACTGCTGCCCATGAACTGAATGGATGAATCCCAGTTTACACTGTCCGGGACAGATGGCAGACATCAGCGATGTGATGGTTCTGGTTGGGTTCTGGTCTGCTGGTTACACTGGTTACAGCCTGATTTTCTAGTCCAAAGTAAAACTTTATATTTTTGTTAAAATCTTTAACTCAATTTGTTGAAAATGGGAACAGAAACGAATGCGTACATATTGTGGATACAGACGTATATAATTTCCAGTAAGAATCATGGTGACTTGGCAAACATGGTGCAACATCACCCGAAGCTCAATTAGAACAAGTTAGGTTGTGGTGGCTTTGTACCTGTCAGTATCAGTTTGAGTGAATATAAATGTCAAAATTCCTTGTAGGCTTTTACACGCTTGGATAATAAATCTGATCCTGATAAAATACAAGGAAGTTTAACATTAGAAACTGCTTTATGTCCTTACTCAGCACAGAATAGTCATACAATCGGCACCCAAGATTAGCGTAAATTAATTCGGTGTCTTAGCAAACGTGAAATAATCACATCTCCTCCTCTGATTTTTTTTTTTTACACACATGACAGAAAACCGTGTTAATAATTAAAGGATAAATTCTTGTGTTATGGCCAAAAAATGTTTGGAAGTTACAGTGACTCTGGACTCACCAAAATCTAACTATTCCCCCTTGAGTCAAAGAGAAAGCTTGAGTCAAATGAGAGGAAATTGCCTTCAGGTATTTTTGAGATGTCATTTTCACAAGTATAGGACAGACTCTGCTCCAGCCACCGCAATTACCAGCATGAAAGGATAGAATTCTATTTATTTCCAGTGTGAATAGGTGACATTTTTATGACTTTTCCTTTTGATTCAGCATGGTCAGTGTGAAATATTGTCACTACATTAGAAGTCTCAAAAAAGAAAAAAAAAAAAGGTTTCAAAGATAGGCAGGAATAAAGGGTTTGCTAAGTGATTGCAGTGTTGAGCAGGTCACAGGTCGCAATGTGGCACATCATCCACCGGAGCGAGCACTAAACTATCCTTTAAAGTTCAAAGGAATGGAAATTAATCTTGTTTACTTTAAGGTGTGTTTTCTTCCTCCCGCATGCAGTTTGACTGACATCAAAGTGTAAGCAAACTCTGTGTTCATTACTTTCATACAGCAACAGTTCCACATTTAACAGGAACAAGATCTCTTTCAGTCGTGCACTCACTGCTCGATTCACAGCTTGGAAACAGCCACTCTAAGTCTCTTGCAGTTTCTCACTTTTTGCATCATTTGTCCCCTGTGATAGCAACTAATGGTTTGGCTTTCTGAGGCTTTCTGAGGCTTTACTTTCAATTATAACCTTCAATGTGACGTGTATCCTCCAACTAATGCCCCTTGTCTTCATTTCTCCCCCTTATCTTGAATATGAATTATACAGCATGGTGAAGCAAAGCCATTAGCCTCCATTTTCTTTTTAGCACTTTCCTCCTCATCTGGCTCAGCTGCTGATATGCATCAAGTTTCCCCACCTGTGTGAGCTTTACTTATTCTTTCTCTTTATTTCATTTTAATTCCCTCCCACATGCACCATCTCCAGCCCACTCACCCAGTGGCATTCCGATGCCGTAGCCCTTTGTGTCCAGGAGTCCTCCAATCTGAGTCAGGTTGCAGTTCCTCTGGCGGTAGTACTCGTTCATGGTGCTCTCCAGCAGATAAGCATAGTTGGAATTCAGCACACGGGCAATACCCTCCTCCGTGCTTTTCACAAACACTCTAGGCTGCTTGGAGTGCATGAAGTTCCACATGCGCTGGTAGGTCTGGTAACGAGAGTTCTGTAGAGCGGCAGGATCAGAAGAAACAGGCACAATCAGATGTGGGAGACGGTGAACCAAAATCTATCAGTCGTAGATTTTTCTTCTGTTTCACAGAGGAAGAAATTGGCTTTCATCTTTTTATTTTATGACTGATGGATTAACTCAAACTCTCTGATTTTCTAAAAGTTTTGCTGCTGTTAAATGTGAAAGTTTTTTCCTTGACAGATCTTTTTTCTACTTGAGTAACTTCAGAGTTAGAAGCAGAATCTTCACTTATACGCTGCCTGTCCTCTACTATTACCTGCCCTGTCTGCTCAGGCTTATTTATGGTCCAGTAGATGTAAAGGTTCAAAGTAAGACAAGGATAATGCCTCTCGTTCCTTCCCTCCATATCATGCTGCACTGTCCCTCTCTTTCGAACACACTCTAGTTCTCACACTCTCCCTCTGTCAGTCTGAGGTCAACTCTAGAGACGATGAGAGAGGACAGTGTGTGCCTCACTGAATGCCCAATCTACCAGAGGAGGAGGATATTGTAAGATTGTGGCGAGGACCAGACAGGAAAAAGATAAAACCTGTGGGTAGAGGAGGAGGACAGGAAGGACGAGGGGGTGATGTGGAGGATAACATCACTGATGGCCCATTGATCACAGCAGGCTCTCAGTTGGGTCTGTGTGTATGTGTGTGTGTGGGATTTAAGGGCATTAAAGACCTATCACAGGCAATGATGTGTGTAACATCTGACCTGGAAGAAGGTCATCGTGGACCCTCCATGCATGGTGCCGTACTCTATCGCTGTCTGATCTGCCAGGTCGTCTACAGACTCTATCGGCACCTCCATCCTCTGGACCGTTAGGAAGGCAGCCAGGTTTGCAGTGTAGGATGAGATGATGATTAATGTGAAAGCCCACCTGTGGAGGACAGCCAACAGACACATGTAATCACCTGCAAACAGATGCAAATGGGCAGGCCGTAGATAGATGGCTTGGGTGAAAGGCGTGGGAGGATTAACTGTGCACCTGAGAGAGACACTGCAGGGTTTTCAGTGGGTGGGTGAGTGGGTGAGCGTGCATGGATAAAGATGATGATGCTCAATGTCGAGGAAAAGATGTGAAGTTTTAGCTGTGAAAGCAGACACACACAGACAATGTCCTCCCTATCTCAGATCTGGAATGAGATTTGAGATCAGAACGAAGATGAAGTGTATACCATGACAGTGCAATATCCATATAGTTAAAACAGAACAGAGATAAAAGTGTGAATGTGAAGAGTTGCAAACATGCAAAAGCACTCATATTTGTGTGTGCGCGTACTAACCACACTCCGCTGACGCAACGTGTGGACAGAGCCCTGGGAGCGATGGTGGATCCTTGCTGCATGAAGCCTCCCACTGGGAACCAGAAACTGTTGCCAAGAGAGTACTGGTTGATCAGCAAGTTGCAGCGGCCCTTCAAACAGGGGTGAGGATTGTACCACTCATAAGGCGTCAACCTGAGGAAAAAGAGACAATGGCTTAGACAGCAGTGAGAATCGGAGGCGGGAACGCAGCCAAAGACAGTGGAATGAATGGTGAGATTTAGTATTCTGACAAGAACAAACCTCAAGAGACACAATGTTGATTAAGCTTATCACTACCAGATAAATCTCTCTGTACCTCGCAGTATAGTAAACGCTTTAAGCCGGTGCCTGTGGCAACATTACCGTTTTGACTCCCCGATGCATTTTAGCCACGATTGGTTTTCCGGAGCAGTCGGAGGGAGTGATGGTAACAACAAACTAGGCATTAATATGAGCTACTAGCTACAGGAACTCAAAGTATGAAACGAAGCCTATAGCATCACAAGCATGTCAATAGTGTTAGTTTAATTACAGCTCCACACATCAGGTCTGCGCATACCCTAATGTAATATTCGCATGCCCATATGCACATCGAAATAGTTATTGGTTTCTGTAATCACCCCCTCGGATTCCTATCACCATGAAAAGATCCAATTATAAATCAAGTGGAAGCTTCCACACCTACTTCACTTGTCCAATTCAGCCTTCTATTAGTTTCTTTAGCTGAACTTTGCAATGTTTTTTTCCTGTCACTCCATCTGGAATTTATTTTAGGAGTCAGAAAAATAGGAGAGGCAATTACTGTTCTCATTCATATGGGAAATTACAGAAAAACTGCGTATCTAGCTGTCCAGGAATTGATCATTTGATTACAGACAGTGTTACATAAGGACATAAATGATCTAATTCACATACACTGCACACAATGAACGTTTCCATTGTATAAGCAACAATAACTTGCAGCGGCTGTGTCACATGCCTCCCTGAACAGCAGATGTCAGTATAATGCTGGAGACCCACCCCTCGTTCTTTGAACATCTCTTTCACAGGATCAACTGGAGAGACCAAAGAAATGAACGCGAACAGAAACCTGTTTCCTCTTCCATATATGTCTGGAAAAAAAAAAAAAAATACTCTCTGTACTCCTACCCTTTGTCTGTCATTGTGTTCTCTCTCCCCCTCTCGTCTATACAGAGTGAATTTTGCTGGTGGAAGCTTGTTACCTGGCCACCAGAAAGAGGACACAGCTGACAGCCAAGTAGGCGAGCAGCATGAAGAGCCAAACTCCAGGGGAGAAGGGATCAAGGAAGGAGAAGTAGCCTGGCCTCCGTCCCTGAGAAACACACACACACACACACACACACACACACACACACACACACACACACACACACACAGGACAGGTTTAAAATCATTAAAGCCTACACAAACAGTGTTACACTCTGATCCAAGGTAACATGGGCATCTGTTATACCAGGAGGTGAGAGATTAAATACTTCCTTGTAAAGGTGGAAATTAACTAATTAACTTGTGAAAAAAAACCCTCAAAGCCTCTTACATTACTTTCATACCATGAGTGCCGGGATTAATGGAGAAGAAATTATTTTCAGTGTTGATTCCAGGCTCAATTTGGTCTGTGTTAAACAACATTTACTGCTGCCTGTGTCATTCACAAAAAGGTGACTATGAAGGTTAAAAAAAAAAAAAAAGGGTTTTGGTGTGATAAAAAGCACAGATTTTCCTGACCTAAACTCATCATTGAACTGAAGCACGTAAACACTCAGATCAACACTGTATGAAAGCACAGTCAGCCTTCCTTGAACTGTCATCTGTGGCACAGCCCTGGATTCCGATACAACCGCACAGATAAGGGTTTTGATTTCAGGGGTTCTGATGCTGAAAAAAATAAAAAAGAGACTATTTCCTAACAATTTCCCATTAATTGGTATATTGGAAGCTTTCACATGAAACATCATCAAAACAGCTCTAATTAAAGGTCACAGTTATAAACGAAAATAGTCATTTGCACCATTTACGAGGATGCATGCATTACAGGGAAAAAGGTTGACTAATCAACAAAACCACTGCAGTAACATTAGACAGAAATCCATTTCTGTGACCTGTAGTTGACTTCCTGTATGACTGAGAGTGAGCAGGGGCCCCGGGAAAGAGATTAATAGCTTTGGCTTGGACAGAAAGGCTAACTGTGCTAAAGCATCAATGGACTGCTATGTATGGGTTTAGACTGCTAACCAATGGCAGAAGAGATAAAATGGCTGAAGTCACACTGGCCATGGGAGCGCAGGGGCTAATTCCTAACATTTCATTATCCAGCGCCAACAGCTATTGTCCACTAAATGAAACCAATTATGAAACAGTGCCAAACACGTGCATGTTTCTCATGTGCGTGTTCAGCGTATAGCCTGGCTGGTCCAGCTTCACCATGGGAATATTACACACAGACGCACGTGCTCCAACTGTTAATGACAGTGCAGTGGAGCTGGTTGTTGAGGCCAGTGAGAAAAGGGGTGAGTCAAACAAGCATCTGTGTTGTTATGAGAGGGAAGCACTCAAAAATTCCTTATCCCCCATTTGTACACAAAACAATTTTCATACAATAAATCCTAAATAAGGTTCTCCTAGGGGCAATACCGCCAATACATTTCTGAGCCCCTCCAAAATCAAATCTGTAGAAAGAAGGTACATTTATTTGGGCAAGCTTTTGTTATGATGAACAAATGCCTATTTAGACTTGAGCAGAGATAAAAATTCATTAGTGCTCCTGAAATGGTGTGTATATAATGGAGTAGAAAGTAGGAGGGGACAGTGAAATTCAGTTTAGTTTTTATTAAGATTCAAATCAGCCTGTCAGTCTTAATGTGCTTCTGTCCATTTAATGAGCATAATGCTTATGATGATGATAATAGCTGTCTGAAAATAGAACAGCAGAGTGGTGAAACGCACAATGGTCCATCTCAGTGGCTCTGAGAAGCTGGAAAGAGAGCATCATTGCCAAGCAGCCATTTGTTGGCACTGCTTCATTAGGGAAACGGTAGCACGTGCATGTGACAAGATTCTTCCTGTTTGCTGGTCCAGTTTCCTACATGCTGGACCCAGCGTTTCGTTATCCGTTTGCCCCGTTCTTCCACATCCAAAGCTCCCACCAAGGTGCTATTATTAAGATGAAGAAGGCTGCGGAGATTTCCAAGCTAACAGATGGCAGAGTGAGGATGCAGCAGAGCAGATCAGAAGTAGAGACAGACAGAGGTAAGAAGAGATCACGCAAACAAAAGGAAAACAGAACACTTCTACGAAATCTCTGGCGTTGTAGTGAGTCTGCTTTAAGATTCACAGGAAAAGTTATGTTTTCCATGAGTTGGAGGTGAAATTGTCTATAGCAAGACCGCGAAAGACACACTTTAACGAGCAGGCAGAAATTCAGGAAGGCTAAATGGCAACTGCTTAAATTCTTTAAAATCTGTGTCCCAGACTTGATCACTCTCCCTGTAATGATCACCTTGTGACAACATGATGTTTACTATGAAGTGTTTGTAAAGCTGTACTAATCAATATTGCTCCATTATCTGCTGTATGTATCAAGCGAATATGGTCGCCTGTATTCACAAACCACCATATAACAAATCAAATGCCTACTCTCTGCTGAGGTTCTGTCTCAGCTCTACAGAGTAGCTGGCTAAGCTTCTTAATGTTACAGTCCATTGACATAAATTAATATGAATGATATGTTGCCACTTCTGCTCACTGTAAAAAATTAAGGCAAAATATCCAAGATAGCACACGCTGCTCATATTATTTGGAGCCAGAGTCTGTGCAGTAGCAATTGTAGCAGAACTCCAGTACCCATTTCCTGTCCAGTTAATATCAGAGTTCAGCCACCAATCGGGACTTGTCGCAATGTTTCTATGGAATAAAATACGCAACTAAAACCAAAATGACTAGAAAAACAGTTCATAATTTAGCCTTATAAAAACTACCTGAAGTGACAAACCATCTTTGGGAAAAGAAAATTGTTTGAGGTGTACCTTGTTCAAAGACCTATCTGATATAATTGTGGAGGAGGGGTTTTATATCTATACTGCAGCCCACCACCAGAGGGGTATTATTACACAGTTTTTGGGAGGTCTTCTGTCCTCCCTGTTTATATGCAGTGGTTTAGTAAACGTGTGTTAAGTTTAGACTACACACTGTCAGGAGTTAAAACCTGACGCGACTGAGTACATAGAAAATAGTTCCTTTATGAAACTGCTCAAAACAGATTCTGTGGTAGCTCAAGAAACTGGGTCACAATTTTTGGAAAGAGGGATTGCTGTTTTGTTTTGTATTTTTTTTTTTTTTTTTTATTGTTTGGTGCTTGGAGCACCACAAGGGGAATGACATATAGGTCCATTATATTCAAGAAAAAGCAGCAGCTGAAACCTCCAAAAATCAGCAACATTCACCGAAACAATCTAAATGTATAAATAGCAGGTAACGGCAACAGTAAACTTATGCATTTTTGATTCTATGGGTGAATTGTCGCTTTAAATATGTAAGGTTGCTCATAAGAGAAACCCAAATGAATGCTAATGCTGCTCCTTGTCTACCGGATATATGCAAATACTGAAACAGCTTTTTA
Organism: Mola mola; assembly: GCA_001698575.1. NCBI lineage: Eukaryota > Metazoa > Chordata > Actinopteri > Tetraodontiformes > Molidae > Mola > Mola mola. Next base: position 4,709,037 of record KV751316.1, read on the forward strand.
CTAATTTGTTATCCAAGATAATTTTAGAGAGATGGTAGTAGATAGATGATAGAAAGAAGCGGTTCCCTGCAGGTTTACTTTTAGTCTGTTGCAGTCTCCTATGACCACCAGTACAGTACTGAATCATTGTTTGTGATTCAGTGGTTCATAAGACAGGCCGACTGATTTCCTTTTCTTTTGATGTAAGGAAAAACAGTTCATTTGTCCTTTACATGGGTCTATCTCTGATTCACCTGCATAATTTAGGGCTCAGCCTTACTGATCCTAGCACAGTTGTTAATAACTTATGGATGCAAATATTGAACGTATTTAGCAATTCAGAAGCGATCAGTGGTATTTATTGATTTTAGAGAGCCAGTAGCGGCCCCACAAGACCCTCGCACTCCATTCACATTGCTGAGGATTATTGCTTGTTTGAACACTGTCAGTGGTTTGCTCTGTTCATGTTGGAAGGTGAGTCTGTGACAGACTGTCAATAGCGATGTTTTTGTGTGTGCCTGTGTTTCAAAGCCTGTCAGCAGCTGTCTATGCTGTCAGTCATCTCCAGTGGGGCATGCACAGTGCGTGCTTTGGCTATCTGGTGGACAGGGAGCACCGGCGTAGGTACTCGATTTCTGTCTGTGGAGGTACATGGCAGTCATAGTGGTAGTTACAGTTTAAAGGGAGATAAACACCTGGAAGAGACTGTGGACTAGTTGCATAATGCCCATATTAAACCATCTGTGATTAAGAATTAGAATGTGAGTGTTACATTCTAATGCCTAAAGCTTTCCTTAACTCTTAAAGTTTGCTTCCATGTTTAAATAATTTGGATTGGAGGCAGGGGAATCCTTTTAGAGAGGTTTATTGTCACATTAAGATGATGAGAGAGGCAAAAAGAGGAGGCAAAGGGCAGGAGAGAAGTTGTACAAAGGGCGAAGCTTCCATTATGACCTGTTTTTACGAGTACATCTCAACAAATAGAATAGCGAGGAGCCTCTTATGGTATATGTATATCCCTTCTTCCTCTTAACAGTAAGGTTAATAGCTCATTTCTTTTACCCTGCCCTGCCCTTGTTCTACTTTCAACTTCCTGCAATCCCTCCTTTACCCTCCACTGTCGGTCTCGAGGGACTGCCTTCATGCCAGGAGGGTGGCTGAAGGAGGTGGTGAGGTTATCCAGTCAAGGATTTCACCTATTCATCCTGCCTCTTGGTATTCATACCACACTGTTGCCCCCGAGACTGCCTGCCTGCATACAGACTCACCAGAGGAGACTTCCCATTGTCATTTCAACTTTCACTCTCTGCTGCTCGCCTCTCTGCTCCTGTTCTTCCATCGTCTCACCACCCCTTCTGCTCCTCTTTCGGACTATTTCTTGCTCATTTTCTTTTATGTAGCCTTTCTTCCTCTCCCTCCCTCTGTCTTGACAAGCCTCTGTCTTATTTATTTATTTTTTTTTCTCGGGTTCTTTGATGGTTTGTGCATTTCTATTTGTGTCATAAAGGAAGTTGTCAGCTGTTACGGCTGTTGAGATAGCTGCTGTGCAATCTGTGAAGAGCAGTTGATTTGGCAGGGGTCAGGGGGGTCATACACCCTTCAACATCCTGCTGCCTCTCGGGCTCACAAGGTAGTCTGGCTTCATGTCTGTGCCATCTGTATTTGCGTGAGACTCCAATATAATGTGCGTATTTATGCTTTGTTATGTGTGTACATATGTGTCTGGATCAATGTGGGTGTTTTGGTGATTTTATATTTTCGTCTGAGGATGTGCAGCCAGAGAGTCAATAAAGCTCCGTTACCCTCAGGGCAGCTGCTGAATCTGACACACGGCCCTAATTAACTCCTATGTCTAATTAAACACTGCTCTCTTTCACTTCATACAGACACACACCCTTACTTTGTTGTGCAGCTCCTGATATGATGTTTAAATGTTAGAGCTTGCACAGATATAAAGCAACACAGAGTGTTGGCTTTCTAACATATGGCTTTGTTTTACACATCATGAGTGTATTGGTTGGGAAGGTTTTTATGAGAAAAAGGTCGACAGCAGCTCTAGGTCACGTCTGGGTTCATAACTCTGATGTCAAATTCACATATTGCTCCAGCAGCGGTGATTTGATTTGTGGATAAAGCAAGTCAGATTCATTCATATGGCCTCAATCCATATGCATGTCTGCAGGGACACATATACCATATTTCATACAGGTATGTAGCGATAAATCCCCCACCGGCTGCACCATTTTCAAGGAAGAACAATGGAAAACCTAGACAGCTTGAGCTCATCTTCCCCCCACACGGTGTCTGAGGGTTCTTCCTGTATTTTCATTTCATTTCACTGTGGTTCCGCAGAAATCTTACAACAGAGTTACTCCTAGCAAAACAGTGATCTCTAACAGAGAGCTGTCAAATTCATAAAATCGTGTGACGGTAATAAAATATGATTTGCTGAAAGCTCCAAAGAAGAGGACATGACAGCCTTTAGAGTGATGGATCCAGCTAATCCATGATGAAAAAGAAAGAAACATTGTGTGTGTATGCATGACAGAGAGAGAGACAGACAGACATACATACATGTGCATAATGGCAGGAGAGTTAAGTAAATAACTAATGCAGTTGGAGGGTAATTAATACTCAAGAGGTGGCTTTACTTTATTGCATTCACCATTCTTATTGATCAGACTGAATTTTTCATTTAAAATTTGCAATAAGTAGCAACCGCCCTTGTAGAAATCAGTGTTTCTCAGATCAATAGTCGGTGGATTAGAATTAAACAAATGCAGTCGCAGAAATACAAATATCGACTTTTGTAGGGGTGTCGAGAGACCGCCGTGAGTCAAATCAGAGAAGATGCCAAGGGGCAATGGGAGAGTAAAAAGAGCATGAGGAAATGACATGGGGGAGGGGAGAGAGAGCGAGAGAGAGAGAGAGAGCTACATACACCAACACTGTATCTTAACAATAACTTTATTCTTTCATCTCTGTCTTGTTTATGGCAAGTGGTTATAACATGTATTACCTAATTTTTTTGAATATTAACAATACCACTTTGACTACTCCCAATTACATTGCGATCAGAATGTTTATGGAATATAGTTGTAACGTCTTTCTGACTTGTCAGGAAATATGTGTGATGAGGCTGCTCGCGTGGCCAGGAAAGCACTTTTAGTATTAGCAGAGATTTTGCTTTGATTTTTCAAAAAAGATATCTGCAATCACATTTTGATGAGTCGTAATGAACGGATATTTTCAGTGTGAAACATCACAAATCGAAATTTCTTTCAAGGTATCATTAACTTGACAATAGATAAAGAAACTTAAATGTTGACAAGTGTCAGTTTGAGCTAAAACTTTAACGAGGAGATTAACAAGAGGCTTATATTGAAGTGAAGGGAATTAAGCATATCTCAAACTGGAATTATGACTTGTCAGAATTCCATTTTAGAGATTTGAAAATAGAATTACAAGTTGTCTTGATTCACTTACAGATTTCACCTTGTGACTGTAATGAGAAACAAAACTCCACACACCAATGGAAAGAGTACTAGTTGAGAAGTTAATACAGATTCTGAAGTTTAACTACTTGGAATATAATTCTATCTGGAATAACAGCTTCAACTAGGTAAATGATGTTGCAGATATCAACACATCAGAAAATCACACTGATTGACCTTTTACCCATAAATTGGTGTGTCAACTAGGTCAGGCCTGCACTAATTCAACACTGTGTGTGTGCCAGCCTGGAGGTATGTTGACTCCAGATCACGTCCCTATGCCGCCTTCCTCCCCTTTCTGAGGTGATACGTAACCCAGCAGCCCGTTTAACACCGAACCTGCTGCGAACATCGATCTATTCTCCCCAAATGTCTGCACCCAATCGAGTTTCTTCCGGCTGCACCTTTTAGCGCTGTGCGCTGATTATGTGGAAGTGAAGAGGAGGGCTGTTTACAGGAGCAGGAAAAGCTCCTGAGCAGGAAGCTGCATTAATCTACACAAAGCAGACTGAAGCAAACAGGGTGTTGTCATTTTTCAAAATAAGACAGACAAAAGAAGAAAAAAAAGAAACTATTTCACTGCGCAACATACTTACCCATGATAACAGCACAAAAATCAAAGAAAAAAACAAATAAGAGCAAATCAACAAAAGCTGATCAGTTTAACAAACCTAGGGAGGCAAATTGCTCCTTTGTGGAGTTTGACGCTGTGTGGACAAAAACCACATTGCAACTGGATCGGAGCGCAACTGTGTCTGTTGGAATAAAGGAGTAAGTGTGGTGGAGCGGAAGAAGAAAAAAAGAGGAGGCCTTGAAAAAATAAAGATTCAGGGGGAGAGGGAGCAGCTGCCAGGTAAAGGAGACAGTAAGGAGCAAAGACAAGAGTTTGTGGTGGAGGGATTTAGCTAAACTGAAATAAATAGACTCTAAAGGCCAAAAGGGAAGTGGTTCTGTTCCAGCCATTAGACAAGGGTTGGCAACCTGCTGTGGTATGTCCACAAGCCTTACGAGAGCCAGTTAGATTACCTGGAGAGGATGTGTGTGTCTGCTGGGTGCCAACTCACCAAGTGGACGCGGTACATGATGCTGATGCCGAGGGTCATGAAGGGTTTAGAGAAGTCGATGACCTTCTCACGCTCTGCGGTGATGGTGAGGCCCGCGACTGCGAGGTCCGCTTTCTGAAACACAGAGGGTACATACACACTCATACTGAGTGTAGCCGTGAGGATGTAACACAAGTATATGACATAACCAATCATTTAAGCACTTAAGAAGATGAGGAAGAAATAAGAATAGGCGTACTGGATGCTAATTCCCCAATAATAGCCTTTTGTATTGCGATGCCTCTTTGTCCACCAAAGCCCTATTTGAGATGAGGCTGATCAAGGCTGTGTGTATGTAGGACACAAGAGCGATCAGAATAACCATTATGGCTGGCCAAAGGAAAGCTGTCAAGACAAATCACTTGACAAAGCAGAGGCTGGTAAAACACACACACAAACATGGCCAACGTATGCAGAATAACTCTCAACAAATAACACATGCCAGCCAAGTACAACTGCAAGGGATTTTTCATCCCCCTGAGGAGCAAGAAGTGAAAGCAGCAATGCATTGCTCTTTGTCTGCTGCAGGCAAACTAAGAGGATTGGGGAGATGAAGAGGAATGGGATGATGAGGGTGTGGAGAAAGGAGCGCTGCAGCAGCAGCAGCACTGCAGACACCACCAAAACATTAACAAACACTAGAACATTTCTGCTCCCACATCCATTTTAACCGGGAAATATTTTCTTTCCTTAATTATTCTAACATTCAGAAAAGGTTCAGAACGGGGCCCTGGTCCTGCTATGCCTGTGCTTCAATTACAACATTACACTTGAAATTCCTGTCTGCAACTTTGCTTCAGTCTAGCTCCTGCTGCCCGATGCTCAGCCCACAGGCTGCAACCTTCCATCTTCAGCTGCACCCAGCCTCCGCCCAGTTGCTTTTCTCTCTCTGCCGCTCAAAAGACTGATCGCCCGCCCCGAGGAAGCCACACGCAGGGAATTATCATCTGGGCATTTTCTACAAAGAATGTACTGATCCTTTGAAAAAATGACCACACACATACATCTTACCAGCCAGTGAACTATTGATGTGACAATAGGAAATTAATATTAATTACTGATTCTTGCTGCCTGCCAGTATAACTGAAAAAGGGTGACGATGGCTGCTCAATATTAAATCACACCTGTTTCTACAACATTATTCTTTGGAAATGCTGCGCACCTCTCAAGGATACACATCCTCTTATGCCTTGATTCTTCCCGGCATACATCATTGTAAGCCCTGAAAACCATCACCCTCATACAGCAGGGCATTGTTCAGTCTGAACAGTCAACAGCTGTTCTCCTATGCTGTCACAAAGCGTGTATCAAATCAACTTTCCAACTTTCATCCACTAAATCCACATACATGATGTTTATGGATGATTCTGTCATCTTTCCATTCTCTGTCTAAACCTTTAACCGAAAAAGCTCAAGCCGTTCTGTCCACAGTGGAACGCCCCTCCAGATGCCCCCGTCCCTTGGCAAATCCCCCTCAAGCACGTCTCAAGACTTTTTATCTTGTGCCTTCACGGCTCAAGCTGCTGTCACAGACATATGTTGACCCTTCTAAAAGTCAGCTTTCCTTCCACAGGCAGGGGACAGGGGCGGCGGCTGGCTGTGACATGGCTCTGAGTATGCTGTAACAAGAGCAGTTACTCCTTTGCGATTCATACTTAATGGTTCTGCACACCATTAGCCTGCAGAATTAAGACAGATCACCTCTTAGATTAGACTCAGTCCCTCCGTACTTCCCATCTGTGTCTCTCCCTCACCGCAGCCGTACGGCCCACTGTTTTACACCTGTTTTGCTCCTTTTACTCATTCTCCTCTGCTCTGCCCTCAGCTCCTTCATATAACCGTATCTGCCTGTAAACAGCTCCACGCAGTGCATAGCTGCAAGTGTATAAGACCTCATTTAGGGATTTATCCACAACAACATAAAGTGAGTGAGGACTTAAGTCTGTTAAGGTCAGTTTAGACAGTCTAAAGAAAGAAGTTCACAGGTAATAAGCAGCCAACAGGCCGTGACGGTTTTTGAAAAATAGTATTCTTAAGCTGAGAAGGCTAACGGCTGACTGAGTGAAGGCTGTAAGACGTGAAAGACAACTGCTAACTGTGAAGTGAGACCTGATCAATACATTTATGTGTGTGCGCGAGGGTATGATATGGACACTGATGTGCACGCAGGTATGTTCGGTCTAATAGAAAGGATAATTTTACAGGTGTAGGACTCTGTGTGTGTATGTAGTAACATACCCTTGAGATGAGCTCTCCCACCATGCCCGTCCACGTTCCATTAGCTCCAGGAACCCCGTACAGTCCGTCCCCGACCAGCCGGATGCGATATTTGAACTTGAGAATGTCTGCCAGCTCCTTCAGCATGTCCACGCAGAAGCCTTCATAGCGCTCATTTCCCTCCAGATCCTGGTGGTTCTGCCGCAGCATCACATATGGATTCTCCTGAAAAGCACACATGCTTTGCATTGTACTTTTGATCATCCATGAATGGCTAGTGTGAGAAAGCAAGACGGAGCATATGCAAGAAACAGATCTACTGTACACTTACAAGAAATGAATACTGTTGTTTTTGCAGCATTTTCAACGAGAGCTCCTAAAAGTGAAGCCAAAATGTCTCAATCACCATCCAGTTGTGGCATGCAGTATAGGTTATAAACCCTTCTTCCTCACATATACCAAATACACCTCAAAATCTTTGTTGTATCTCTGTTGTATGTTGTAATTATAAATACAGGATGAAAGCTCATGATTGACAGCTGACCTCTGCTTACAATTGGGCAGGCAGATGTAAATAGAAAAATGGTTGGTGGACGTGAATATATACAGCACCTTTCAAGTCTATTTAACTTCTCAAAGCGATTCACACGAATTCACATACAACCTTACATGGGTGGAAGAGTAGTATCAGTTAGGAAACCATTAACACCCATTCACACACCACAAATTTAGGGTTCAGTGTCTTTCTCAAGGACACTCTGAGCAGCTGATTGGTGTGTGGACAGGAACTCGATACCGCGGCCCTGCTGCCCAGTAGTTGGATCCAAATGCTCTTACTAGCATAAGATGGCAGCGCTCATGTCTTTGCCTTTATTATTTTACAACGCAAGCAAGTGGCGGCACGACACCCATCTTTGTTTAAGTCAATGGGCATAATACTTTCGATTTATTTTCAAAGTCAAAGAACATTATCTAAAGTTTGG
>KV751316.1:4717005-4739340 GCA_001698575.1 Mola mola
GGAAAGCTTGAGTTACTAAAGATGAAATAATACACTATATAGTTGGTATAGTGTGTTTTGGGAGGCTTGACCTACAGTTGGTGATTGCTTCGACTGTGCTATCTCTTGAGAAGCTCCAAAACCTCTTGTTATCTCTGGTGCCATGTTAGTGGACTACTATATCACTGGAGAGGCTCTTTGACGTGTAATGAAAAGTATTATGGAACTCAAGATTTCACAGAATAATTGATGGACGCTGACACGGCCTTTGGAGGTCAAAGCTCCCTTTACTGCCTTACCTGAAACGTAAGACATAAGACATGAAGCAGGAGTGGGCAGTAAAAGTCAGAAACAGATAGGTACGTCCTAATCCGTTTTACCCAGCAAAAAGTGGCTATGGACAGCAGTTTTCCTTACACACACATATGCACACACATGTATTTACAACCTGTCTTTTAAAGAACCAGCTCTCTCTTTATTTATGTCTTGTTTTGTCATTTAGTTGATGTTGCAGGAAGATTTAAAGAGCTCGGCAGTGATGTACTTTGGAGTCACACTCACTGTGTTATTTTTCAAATAATGCAACTGTCAGACCGCCGTGTTCACGCTACACTACATCATAAAAAAAGACAGCATTATGTGCCACTTTGCTGTTGCTCCATTCCAGCACACAGCCCATGGAGTTAAGTTACACTGGCAACATCCCAGATAATAATGATTAATAGGTTTAAGAATTTCCTTGTGTTTAGTCATAAACAAAAGCAAAACAAAGTTATCTTTTTTGTTGTGGTGAAAAGTTTTGCGGACATTTTTAATAACATAAGTTTGTGTTGTTATGGAAAAAGATACACACAGCAATGCACAGGAATCCATGGGAGAGACCATCGACTACTGGCGTTAGCATAAATGCTTCCACTGGGGCTGTGTAATTCACAAGCCATTCAGAAGCCATTGTGATGGCTCTCTGGTGGGTAAAGAATAAGCTCCCCTGTTGTGATAATGTTTTATAGGAACTGGAACTCTGTAGATAGATAGATTGTTTTGTCATTGCACCAGCTGAAAGAATATGTTTCTGTGGCGGCTGGCTGACTGGTGAACAATTTGCCTCACAAACAGAGTAGTTACACTATTTGAGAACTTATTTACTTTCTCATTAAAAAAAAAAAAAAAGCAACAAAAGCATTGATCAGTTTATCCCACTTGCACAAATCAAAATCAGACTGATTTTTCTGTGCCATAGAGCTCCACTGTTGTCCAGCAACACACCAAAAACACACACCGTAATGACGCACAAGGAGGTCCTTCAATATAATGAACACAAACACTGCAGTTTATGGTCATCTCTCCCTCTCTCTCTCTCTCTCTCTCTCTCTCTCTCACACACACACACACACTGCCCTGTTGCTCTGAATAACCTGTCTTCTAGGAATTACATATGATGCTAATTGCACTAAGCTGAGAAGCATAATTGGTGCCTGGAATAAGTTCATAAACTGTAATCTTGGGATGGGATGACAAGTGTGTAAAGTGCAAGACTGAGTCAGTGGGTTCATGTCCTATTTTTGGCTAGGCTAAAAAACAAAACTAACAGTCTGTCTCTAACATTAACTAAATGGGAGTGGCTAAAGAATTCATATTCTTTAAACTGCAGTCGGTAGATATTTCATTGCAAAGGTAGATGTTACAGTAGATACTGCTAATATTGCTTGCTTAATAAGTTAACTAACAGTGATGTATTCATAAGGTAATCCAGGCAGCAATACTGTATGTCTTCTTCACAATGCATCTGCTGTTGTAGATTAGTTCTGTATAAACATAACTCCTCAGAGAAAAGGTGGAGGATCTGTGACTAAAAAACAGACCCAGACAGATTCATGGTTGTTACTTTTTTATCGTATAAACCCATAAATTCCTGTACTTGTATTAAAGATTAACATCTAGCCGGACCAAATTTTGGCCACAGAAACATGACAGATGGATCAAAACAGTAGCTATGTTTACATGCGCAAAATTTCTTCAAAAGATTAAAGATTTAAGGGATTGGAAATTCCGAATCCGCTGTTTATATGGACGCTAAATTAAATAATCCGATCATGATGTGCGTATACATGCACCAAGCTTTAATCAGAATAACAGCATTTTGCACATATGCAGATTTTTCTAATTTCCCTAAAATAACCGCCAAAGAAGAAGTTGTACTTCTGCCTGTGCTGTAAACGAACGCTGATGTGGCTACATTTTGCACTTTCGTGCTTTCCCCTGCAACTTAAACTCAGCACTATTAAAGAATGGACCTGCGCCAGGTTCTGAAAGCCCTACTTTTGTTTCTACTGTTGTCCGTGATCAATCTACGGACTCAGAAATGCATAATGCTCCTGCGTTACAGGAGGAGAGAGATGAGCATGAGCGTCACACTTGTGCAGTGAGGGTAATTTTACCCAAACAGGAAGTCGCGATTGGAATAAGTGTGTACGTGGACGTGGTTCTGAATAAGGATCAGCATAAACCATCCCTCTCGATCGGGCTATAATTTATTTCTAAATGAGCCGAATCGGATCAGAATCTTCCAATTGACGTGTTTACATGAAGTATTTCTATTCTGATCAGCCCTTTATTCTGAATATTTGTGTCCGTGTAAACATGGCTACTGTTGTCTTTCATGGGATTTACAGACACGAACAAAACAGCAGCACATAATCAGCCTTGTCCTTTCAGAGTCAGCTATGTTTCAGCCAGTTCATGAATGTATGAACCAATCTATGAAAGTAAACTGTCCCTCTTACCTCCAAAAAATAAAATAGCCACACGTGTCATGACTGGGTTACATCTTTGCATGCTCCTGTTTCTGCACGCAGTACGATATAAAAGCCAATTTCACAGCACAGGCGTCTGGAGCTTTTTCAGCACCAAATTGCCATCAAGCCAGACTGAGTCAGATATTTTTGCTTTCCCTCCAATGTCCCCTACATTATTACTGAGACTGGCTTTCATAGACGTTTTATAAGTAACACGAGACGGACGAGGGGGGCTAGAAGAGACGATAAAAGCTTGCTAGGGCCGCAGCAATTCACACTGACACGACAGAGAACCTGTAATCTACCAGGAGGAAATCATGTATGCGTCCTACTACATAACTCAATTAAGCAAAAAAATCTAATTGACTGTGCAGCCTATTGTTGATTTATGGGTGTGAAGAATGGTAAAATGCATTTGATGCTTGTAGCAAATGGCCACTGTCAGTAGGAAGCATGATCTGTTGGATTTAAACTACAAAATATGGCCTTTGTGTCCTGTTTTCCTTCCATCCCTCGATTTTGACTTGGTTAAGTACAGACTAAAAAAATCTGACCTCAATCATCCATCAATCACACCGGTAAAAAAACAACACCAATCAATAACTCAGGAGCTCTCTGGCTGATATCAAACTACTGTTTTCCGCTTTCTGCTTATTCTTTGGTTCCTTTTTCCTTGTTTGCGATCAGTCTCTTTTTCCCCTTGCTCCAGTTGTTCTTTAAACATGTCCGGTCATAACTGTCTATCAACCAGACCTGTGCAGAAATGGAAACACAACAGCTATTAAAAGATTATATATCTGCCACAGTTCATATTCATTCAAAAACTTCCAGCAAACACTCACGCACAAAAAAAAAAAAAAAATCCTGACAGAAACATTCATGCTTGAAGCCAGTGTGAGGTTGAGAGCAAAATCATATAAAAATAACTATACAAAAGGTATGAAAACTCTATGCAGGAGTATGAAAGTGCTTTTTTTCTATCAGAAAGAAATTTCAACTTCCTTCTTTTGCACAGCAAAGCAAAGCAGCAATAAAGCTATGAGTCTGAAGCTACAAAGAAATGCAGACTTTTAAAGAATTATTGCCAGGACTTATTCCCAAGTTATGAGGAGTCTGGTTGTGGACTGATAACTCTGGAGGATGAAGCACACTCCTACATATGCACTTACACTCACACACACGCATACACACCCACACACCTGTGTATAGGTGTGTGTGTGTATGCGTGTGCCATGTGCACTGGTGGGTGTTGTTCACATTCAGCTTCACACACCCTGGTGGAGTTTTCCTTTTAAAGACCTCCGGGTGTTCAAAATATCTCCTCACAGCCCTGCTCGCTTTCCTCAACTGTCTTCTTATCCTTAAAAACTTGTCCTCTAGAGCCTGACGAACTGGCGCCTGAGATATAATTCTCTCACAGAGTTCTGTTTGAAGAAGAGCCACGGCTAAATAAATGGCTGAAAACACTAACTCACCTGAACGGAGAACAAGTGCACGCCGAACGTCTAGAAACTGGGGCAGATCTTGAGCATGTGCCATATGCGCGACTCAGCAAATCAGCAGGCACTTCTGTGGAATTTTTACCAAAATTTAGGTGAGTGGATTTGAGAGCCCTCAGGGACACCAGGGTGAGGGAACGTCGCAGCGTTCGGTAATAGACAAATCCAGAAATGGCTCTCACACTGGAGACCCAAAGCAGGTCTCAGGCAGTAACAAGAGAAACAGCTCTGGAGTTGGGATTCAGACTCTGAGACAGTATCATAGCTTAACAATTGCACAGAACTGGCAACAAAGAGAGATGTCCCTACTGGTCAGGCTCCACTTGATTTCTTTCAGAAAGGAGGAGTAACAAGGATTGTGGAGCACTGAGCACGAGTATTTAAGAGCCTAATTAGCTGAGTGAATCATTAACATCCGAAGCTGTTTAATGATTTGTTATTTACATGACACCACTTAAAAATAATAGATGTGTGACAAAGGCTGTGAATTTGTGGTGAGTGTATCAGGGGATTGTTGTACACATATTGGCAGCTTTATGCGGGGATGAGCGTTTCTTTTTATCTAGCCTCTCTGCTGTTGCAGCAGCATCATGGTTTTTTTTTTTTTTTGCAGCTTCATAAAAAATAAATGCTAAATGTCAGCGTGGAACGCGGTGGTTGATGGCTCTGAGTATGTTTTGTGTTTTTGCCACATTATGAGGGCACTCATTATGAGAGTGAGATGTGTGAGTTTAAAGTTGGGAAAAACAAGAAGTTCAAGGCGGTCGAATGTGATTCACTTGTGTAGAGTGTAGGAGGGCATCTGCAAAGACAAACAAACGCAAACACTGGCTGTCTGAGCCCTGCTCAGTGCTGCTTGGGGCTTTGCAGCTTTCACTCAAATTCTAGTTACACCATTGATGCTCTTTGATTCCAGTTTAACCTTGATTCATTTATTTGCTTAACAGGAATGAATCTATTCAGCTCAACTTGGAAAGTGTCACAATGATGTAAACATTATGCAGATTACGGCTCGATAAACTACTGTATTTCAGATTAGGAAAAAAACGCACACATGATTTAGAACAACACAGCCATAAGAACTTTTTTTTCCCCCTCGAGGATAAAATTGGCTTTTTCTTTTATATCAGTGTGGCCGCTGAAAGTATAGAGGCAGTATTTCACTAAGACAAACTCACTTAATAATTACAAACACATGGCTTGTGTCCCCACAGTAAAGTGATAATCAATTCCGTGACTGCGTTTTTTTTTTTTTACCCCCTAAAGCTGTTTGCTAAATTGAAATGGGAAGGCGACTGCCAAGCACTGGTGTAATGAAACTGCCCTGCAGAGGCCAAGCGAACGTGTCAAGAGTGGCTACGAACACTCAAACACTGAACATGGACAAATACAAAATATTGGGACGGCGGCATCCATAAATACAGCAGGTGCTGCAGTGCACACAGTCTCTGCAGCCAGCGCTGCAGGTAAGGAATTCTTAGGGGGCTTTCAGCTGCAGCTTGTCCGCTGTCCAAGAGGGAGATAACAGCGATGCAGCAATCACACCATGATGAATGAGCTGTGATAGGCGCTGAAAATTGCTCCTTGGTGGCTTACAATGTCTCGTTCGGGGACTCTATATCTCCAAAGTGAAATCAAAGCACTGCGTTCATCCAATTCTTTCTTTCACACCCTCTCTGTTGTGAAAACACTGTCTCATTTGTAGTCACCCTCAACACAAACACACACACGCTCCCAAAATGCCCCCACGGGGAGTTGTGAAATGAACCATTGCATCTAAATCCAAATCATCCTCAATGAGCCCACTGACATGTTCAGTGGAGAAATATGGGAATACGTGGTCCCATAATTCCCACAGCTCCATGGATGATAAGCTATCTTCTCAGAGAAACACAGTGGGCCAATTCCACCTGCTTACAAGCTACCTTGTGTCATATAGTCCGATTCATCAGCAAAGAGGAGGAGCTGGGCAGGTGACAGGTTTGACTGTGCAACTGTGTTAGTGTGTCGAGGGATGAATAAAGCCGTGGGCCACGGGGAGATGACTGGAGGTCTACGTCAGATGTTTTCCGGCAGCATATTGATACAGAGAAATTCATACACACATACTGTAAAACCGAAAAGGCAGGGTTATATTCTCCTCACCAGAGCTGGGAATCCTAACACTTCTGCTCTGTTAATGAAAACAGATCGATAACTAACAATTGATAATTAACTGCCTTTACGATCCGGTTCAGTCAAGAATAGATTAACCGTGAAAAGCTGTAACAACATTTAGACATTAGATCAGTATGTTCTCAGTGGCAGAATTTCTAAAGGTTTTACTCAGGAGTGAAACTTGAACAGATGAGCTGATATGCTAATGAAAAGGAACAGAGGTTCTAGCACGATATATCTGTATGCATTTGTAGGCCATGAGGGACAATATGCAACAGATAAAGTGCTTGTCAGATTGTCAAACAACATCTGAAGCCCTCTAAATGTACAGCTTTCCAATGTTGGAGAAAATATGCAATATTTGTCTCTTTAGCTCTATCTGATCTTTTCCACAACTACTTCCGTTGTTTGTGGTATGAACCAGTTTAGCAAACCTTTTAAATAACTGCAGGCACAGAATGAGCAGCAATTCAGTGAATTACTGTTTTCCGTTTTAATCTTATTTCAATAATTTAATTTGTGTTATTATTCAGAAAACCAATTCAATTGGAGGGTGTTGAAAAACTAGCAAATGCCAACCATTTAAATTCAACTTTCACAGTGGAAAAGCATTTTGTTTTTCATACTGTAAGCTTGATGGATTCATAGACTATTGATTATCAACATGGCAGGAGAGTAAGTACTTCACTGCATCCCCTGCAACAGGTAGCATAGTGAGGTAGAGATACTGAGAACGGCTCACTGGGTAAATTATTTTCTCCCACTGATGCACTGTGATGTATCCTCATTTGAAGTACTCAGGGCAAAACAATCGTGCAGCATCAGTTCCTCTGATCCCAAGAGGGCCGAGTTTGTTTCTAAAGAACAAAATGGGCTTTTGATATGGTAATAGTCTGTCTACCACAGAGTGCCAACCACATGCAGATCAGCCAGGAGTTGAGCACATAAAATGACACCGACTGTTGCTGATGTGTGTGTTTATGTGTGTGTGTGTGTGTGTGTGTTTGGGTGTGCATACAGTGGTTCTTACTAATATTGTCGTGATGGTAAGAGTAGTGTTGAAGAGGGTGTCCATCACATTGATTGATGGAAGTGTTCTCTCCATGGACAGTCCATCTTCTGAGTGCCACAGGCCAATCTGTGAACGAAACACACACACACACACACACACACACACACACACACACACACACACAAATCAGTCACTAATGCCATCTGCTGGGGAAGGCCAATAGAAACGATCTGTGCTTAAATGCCTCCTTCTTCTCAAAAGGAGAATCAGTGTGACCTTCACAAAACAGTAAAAACTCATGAGTTTCTAAGAGCAAAAGTCACCTGGGCTGTGAGAGGAGACAAACGTGTGTGTGTGTGTTACTCCTTGAGGATGGATCACGGGGCATGCATTCAATCAGAGGCAACAGAATGCATTCATTATACCAATTACTGACAAATCCTGTGGCATGCAGCCACATTCTCATTTTCATTACAGGCTGAGTGGGGATTCACACCTCCACCTCCACCACTGTCCGTCCTCTGTCCCGGCCACCTCTTTCTCTTGCTTCAATTGCTCAGCACAAGCAAAGGCAGCATTTTGTCAATCTCTTGTTTTTCTCCAGTTTACCGTAATGACATTGAAAGAAAAAGACCTGTGTTGTACTTTCCGACCTCGAAGGATGTACAGGGTTTGTCTATTTGTTGTACAGATTCTGTGACCCTGGAGGTCATTCAAATCTGTCGAAGCAAACACTGTTTCTCTCAGTTTTGACGTAACACTGGAGATTTGACTTTCCCTATTGCTACCAATGTACTTTGCTCCTGTGCTGTGGTGTACAACCTCTATTATTCACTGTCAAGACTGCAACAAGTCATTTTAATTATATAGTTAGATTCACGTGTCGCTGGGGACACAACAGAACTATCAGAAAAACAATTTTCCTTCCCTTATCTTTATGGCTTTACAAGCGATCCTTTCATTTATGTGTCTGACTCAGAAACATCCCATTTCAATGTCAATGAGAAAAGGAGCAGTTGCTGTTTGTGTCAGTGAAGAAGAAAACACTTAGATAACTCCTCCAGATTGAGATAACATGCACAAAATCTGTTTTTTAATTAGTGTGTTTAACTTTCAGTGGTGCAACTTATCTGCTGTTGGATGTAATGTTTGAGTAGTGTTTAAGGTTATCCTGTCCACTGTTATCCTACTAAGATTACATTATGACTTTCTGTCATGGAAGTAGTTTTTTTTTAAAAAAAGGCAGAAATCGTCTAAAATATTATGAAAATCAACTTTTGAGGTATATTGAGAAATGGTGATTTTTAAAATCTTTTTGGGAATTTACATTCAAGCACTGTAAACTACCTCATTATGCGAACATTGCCAAAGAGTGGAGAAATAATATCCATTATTATAATAATCAACGTCCCTACAATACGAATATTGTGCAGAATGAGGAGAAAATATGGCATCTAATTTGGCCTCAGGCACATTCAATCTATGTCAGTGGAATGAGCTCTTTGATTATACGCTGGAAAACCTTTGGGAATGTTCATGTTATTTGGAGAGTGATCTAAGGTCTCATATGAAAAAAAGCCACATTAAACAAAACCCCAAGCTTGGCCATAGTTTTGTTTTTTTTTTTCAAGGCTAAATTACAAAAATTGTCCACAGATTTCAACCTGTTCATGTTGATTATCCACTGTCTTCACACAAAAGGTAAATTCTTGTACAAGAGTTAAAAAAGAAAGGAAGAAAGCTCTTATGGAATCAAAGATTTCCTTTGAGAGTGTTTGATCAAATGGCTTTTTCTTACAATTTCTCTGGCTAACTTGTCGGGAGAGAGAAAGCACCTTTGCTGACAACACAAGCGTTACACAAACCCTCTGAATATCACACTCTGCTGATGATGGACTTCAGCAGGCGGATATGTGAACAAATTGCAGCACGGAAGAAAAGGGAGCCTGCAAAATACGGTGCTCGGCAATCAGTATGCACAATCAGCTGTCAGGGGAGGTGGGAGGTGGTAGTCTGCGGCTCGGCCAGGCTCAGCAGGCATCACCGGAGCTCTGAACCTGTGGGGGAGATAGTGATGGGAAGGATTGGTGCGGTGACTCCTGCCTCCGAGCAAGGGGCGAATAGAGAGGGGAGGGCGAGATGAGGGAGCTGTGAGCAGGAAGGCAAAAGAATCATATGCTGGCGGGGGAGGAACTGGCCCTTTGGTGGCCCTGCCGTCAACTCTCTTTTTGCTGAAGAAGTGGCGAAAATAGAGCTGTACTGACTGTACGTCACCTCTCCTTACAGGAAGGAAGCTGTATTTATCTGCGATTGTAACCACAGTGCAACAACATCTATCAAACAGTTAGAAAACCTTTGATCAAAAAAAAAAAAAAAAAAAAAAAGACTTTACTCAGTAAGTTATAATTATAATGCTGTGATGCTAATAGAAATGGGAATACTCTCATTATAAAGCAGGTCAAAGGGTGACAACGGTTGAAGGGACAACACGTAAATAGATAAAATGTTAAACGTGTCATTTCCCCCAGAGGGTATTTTGTAATTTTGTGAGCTGTGTGACTTTTAATTGAAGAGGACCCTAAACATTGCGTTAATCCTCAAGCAGCAGCACTCGACCATTCCATAAAACTCATTATACAGGCAGCAAAATCCGAGAATCTATTAGGCTCATGAGCTTTTTCATGCTGACAGGAAGCAGCAAGTTGCCATATACCAGAATGTGTTTGTCCATGACAATATAAACAGCAACTTAATGATTCTCATTTTCAGCGTCATTAATATGGTATTTAGACTGCAATTCCAATAAATAAGTACTGTGCGTACAACCAAAATTAGACAAAGTTCAGACTGGTGACGAGTTCTGTGTGGACTATTTATTTTCCTGGGAAACAGGCGGACTGAAGAAGAGTAGGGTATGATAGGAGAGAGGGGAATTGGAGCAAAAGGCAAAGAGACAGGGAGAAAAAGACAGAGATGCAGGGGAATGTCAATCACTTACTGAATAGATACGGCTGGCGTATGGAAAGAAAATCAATGAGAAAGTATGAGAGCCAGAGCACACAGTGGAGAGAACAAAAAGAAGAGACAAATACGCAGAGAGAGAGTGAGAGAGAGAGAGAGAGAGAGAGAGAGACAAGTATAGGAACAGCTCACCCTACGATGGATTACCCCGGGTTCGTTCTGCAACCTGGAATTATATCATGAGGAAAAGATTGGGGAAGGCTGCTCACTGAAGCATCAGGATTAGCTTATTTCTCTGTCAGAAAAATGCCGTATCCAATTGGGTGTGGCGAGACTGCGCTGTGACGGATGCATCCATCATATATGAGAGAAGCAATAGCTGCCATTATCGAGCATAATGTCACACAGCCCACTTACACCAAGGCTAAAGCATTCAGGTGTCACAGTAGTGCAAATGAGACTGAGTCGAGGACAGATATGTGTGTCTGTCTGTCTGTGTTAAAATACTTGCATGCCTGTTTCAGTACATTGCAGATGCACAAAATCCTCCACGGCCAATAAGAATGGACTTCTGCTCATATAGCAACATTTTGCTAGTTCAGCTTCATGAAAACTATATTGTATGGAACTATAACTATATTGCATTGGAATACTGTTCCAATGACAAGCAAAGGCTATGCATTAGTGTGTGCAATTGCTATGCGTGTTTTTTCTGAGTGAGTGGGGGAAAAAAATTGGGTATCTTTTTGAAGAGGATCTCTTTGCTCTGACTCATCATAAACAGGAACAAAACTAATTAGGGTGCCGCCATGGGAAAACTTGCGGCCACAGGCAGACGCAGGTGCTGCTGTTGGTTGTTGGCATGACTGTACAGTAAAGAGAGGATTGGCAAATCACAGTCACGACTGCAGGGCTGTTTGGAGCTGCTGACTTGTGGTAGCAATGTGGGTGGTAATGATTGTTTCAAGCAGCCTCCAAGTGCGAAAAAAGTGTGGAAAAAGTTGACCTGACTACACTAAAAATCAGTTCTTTTGGCGCAGTCTAAAATGTACTGGTCATATCTGAATACACACAAATGCATCATGCTATTTTAGACCTGGCAATTCATTCTAAAGTTAGTCACCACACTCAGTTTTAAGTGAATAATGGTGTTTCTTGTTTATTTTAGTGTAATGACACAAAAGCTACAGTTATTCTCTGAGTGCTGGACCCCCTGTGGAGCAGAGTGAAGTAATAGATGCCCTTGCAGTCTCAGTCCCTGCTCAGCCTGTGCACTGTGTGCGACACAGCAGCCTTAAAGTCTTCATCTCCACGGATTGTTTTTTTTTGTGGAGATACAGTATACTCTATAGAGACTGAGGACAGAGCTAGAAGGATATGATCGAGTCCTAATCACTCATCTCTTCAGTTAATCCAAAATGCAGCAGCGCGTGTACTGACTAGAACTAATATCAGAGACCATATTTCCCCCCGTACTGGCTTCTCTGCACTTAAATCCAGAATAGAATTTAAACTCCTTGTCCTCACCTACAAAGCTATTCATGGTCAGTCACCATCTTATCCTAAACAGCTCATAGTACCCTATCACCCATCCAGAACCTTACGCTCCCAGGATGCAGGGTTATTGGTGATCCCAAGAATCTCCCAAAGTAGAATGGGAGGCAGAGCTTTCAGCTATCAAGCTCCTCTCCTGTGGAACTATCTTCCAGTCTTGGTACGGGAGGCAGACACACTCTCTGATTTTAAGAGTAGGCTTAAAACCTTCCTTTTTGATAAAGCTTATAGTTAAGGCTGGACTATCAAGCCCTTAGTTATGCTGCTATAGGCTTAGGTTGCTGGGGGAACACTCCATGATTCACTGAGCTTTCTTCTCTCCCCCCTCTGACTCCGACTCCTTCTCTGCTCCTGTAAATGTCCATATCCTTACACTAACTTTACTTCTTCCCCTGAGTCGTTGTGCTTTACCATCCTGCAGGTTTTTCTAGGTCGCGGTGGGAGGTGCTGCTGTGGTCCTGCCCGATGCCTCCTGGCTGCATTAGGAAAGGAGATCCTGTGACTTGGTTCCTAGGCTGGATTTTCAAGTGCAAATCAGGATCCACAGATTACAATAGACTACACCTGCTTCTGGATCACTACACTTCACATATCCCTGGATTTACAGATTCTACATAATCTTGGACTCAGTGACTACATCGGGAACGCTCAGTTCTTGCTACATGGACTAAAATGACTTCTGGACCAACAGAGTGCACCTGTGTCTGGGTCCATAGACTTTCCATACATCCGGATTTATAGAATCCACAGACTCTGGGACTCATGGATGTTTCATATATTGTAAGTAAACTGTTATTATCATGTTTTTGTGTTTTATGTACAACCACTCCTCTGTGGTTCTTCCTGAGGTTTCGCATTTTTTCATGTTTAGGGTTTTTCAAGTTTTTCCTCACCGGGTTAGAGGGTCTAAGTGCAGAGGATGTCACATCTGTACAGTTTGCCAAAGCCCAGTGAGATAATGTGTAAATTGTGATTTTGGGCTATACAAATAAAATTCGATTTGATTTGATTTGATCATCACCTCTGTCAAGCCGTATTCTATTTCAGCTTCTCCCTCTTCCTAGAATTCAGTATGACGAGATACAAAACGTCAAGGGTCATTAATATTTCACACAATAATGTGTCAACATTTATGGCAGCTAAAAAATGACCAACTGCTTTCTTTTATGCGTATATCACATGAACACTCCTAAACAGTTTTCAGTCAGTCGTATCGTTCTGAGGTGAAGTGGGGAGACTAGACGAATTAGATATTGGTTCAAAATAACTTCATCTTTTGTATAGTTTTCATTTGTCCATACATAATGTCTTATTTCTTGTCATTGCTCCCCTTCTAACCTATTATCATGCCGAGCTTGTGAGTTGTCAACAATTTGTCACATCCACACAGCAGCAGTACATCCATCAACATTGGGGAGAGATGCACACAAGTTTACTGAAGAAGCAACGTAAAGCTGTGCACATCTATTTCTGATGACTTAAACGGATGGCGTGCGACATAAATTCTGAAGCGCAAACAGAGTGACAGGAATGGCCATCAGGGCTGAAGGTCACACAGAGGACTTTCACCCAGGAAACTGAAACCTGAAACTGAAAGGGTCACCAAATCTAACTACTTTATTTGAATCAAAAGTAATCAATCTACTCCTAATTCATACAAAAAAAACAACAACAAACTATCTAAAAAAAAAAACTTCACATGCCTAAATTGAACCATAGATGTCATGCATCCGGAAGGGCCGTGCAAGGCGTAAGTCTTTGTGTATTGGACTGAGATGCTAAATGGAAGGCTTAGTTCTTCAGCCACGGATCAGGGAATGGCATGTGCAAAGTTAGATGATTCCAAAGGGTACAACATGCCATCAATGTATAAACGATCAATGGAAGATCTTAAAGAATATAACAAGAATACTGGGAGAACGTGAACCTTGCTGTGTCCAGAGGAGAGACCATGAGAAACAATGCCCGCAAGGTTACACTGCAGCTACATTACAAGGCAAGTCTTGGTAGGTATTCAAGGGTCCACTCGACTCAGTGATCAAAACAGAGACACAGAGGAAAACTTTCAGGCACACAGGCACAGAGGCACTCAGGCACACATAAATTTGCATGTACATGCATAATACACATGTACACATGCTGAAGTTCGCTCTCTCTCTCTCGCTCTCTATCATGCACACACACACATACAGAGAACCAGCCAAGCAACACATACACAGGCTCACCCAGCCTTGAAATCCGTTAAGAACCGGGGATCTTGCAAAACAGCTCATCCATTCTGCTTTTCATCTATTCCCCATCTCCAGCCTGCAAAGTGCAAACTGAGAAAAACAAAAGAGGAAAGGGGACTGCTGCACGTCTCAGAGAGACCAAACAAAGTAGCGAACCAGAGACGCACAGAGGATGTCGGTGTGCATAGACCAGCGATGTGAAGTCTCCGTCCCGACAAATTAAATATGAATCTCAATACGTAGTTACAGGGAAGTTGGGCAACAGTGATTCAGCATGATTGCATGAATTAACTGTTCGAGCTGAAGCACTGTTGTTAGTTAAAACTGGTTCTGTTTGACTCCTGCCACAAAAAGTGTGTCGTGTTTGTGTGACCTACCAATACTGCCCCTTGAGGGAGTAAAGCCTCATAGAATGACTGATGTGACTTCTAAATAATTCTGAACAACCGCAACATTTGAATCAACAGCTGTATTGTGCAGCGGACAATCTCCATCGCTGCAATCGGCTGCATGTGTCTGTGTGCACGAGTCTGAGAGGAAACAGCACAAGTCAGACCGAGTTAACTCATGAAGCGTATGAATGCACATGTTGTATGAGTTACACCCACCCATGCTGGGCCAGACGTTCCAATTGTACTTCAAAAACAAAACATTAACTTACATTTATGGCCCTATTAGGATTCAGCCGAATATGAGAAAAACAAAATGAGTAGAAATTTAATAAAAGGGACTTGAGTCTAATGCCAGTAGACAAGTTGATATCGTCTCAAAATTCATAGCTTCTCTGACCTCTAGGACTGTCTGCTGCACTTAGGACATTTATTTTATAACAGAGGCAGCTCTCTGAGTGCAATAAACCAGAGGAGACCCAGCCGCTCATAAACCGATCCACGGCTGTGTGACTTAACATTACTGACATTAGCAAAAGGGTCTGTAGCTTTTGCACTGTAACTAAACTTTATATAACAGTTTCCTACATCAGAATAATTTTTTCGAAAAATATTATAAAGCATATTATAATACCTTGTTTTTGTACGCAATAGAAACAATCTACGGGATTCATGCTTTTAATCTGACCTTCCAGGCATATGATTTCTGTTACAACCTGGCTCAAAGCTTGTAACAATCAGGGAGGCCATAGATACTTTGAACTATGTTTATTATTTTATGAAAGTAAAAGTGAAACAAACAATGAGATGGAATGTGATTGTCATCAGAGTGTATGCAGTGTCTGTGTGTGTGTAATCATGGTGAGAATGGGATCTGTGGGATTGTGAGACTCAAAGTTAACCAAGTCCCCATCAGCAGGCCCAGCGCACGTCCCTGGGCCTGAGGTTGCAGGATGGATTTATACCCTCCTGTTTCCCGCCTGCTCAGATGCTGTGCAGCTGTGGAGATCAGAGTTCCATCCATCTTCCACCTGCAACAGGAAACGGAGAACCCTACAACAAAAACAAAAGGCCAAACCTGGGGCCGTCACATTTCCCAGTTTAAAGTCATTGCTTTGTAAAGCACAGAGCACCTTCAGTCTGAGAAAAAAAGGCCGGATAAAACAAGGCCAAAGAGAAACCACATTTAATGGCTGAGCCTCGTAAGAACATGCTGACTGAATGACACGCAAATGAGCATACACACTTAGACGCATCATCTATGGCAGTAAAATACTCACAACAAAACTGCAGCAGTGTCAACAGGATATGGATGGCAATGAATAAAATGCCCAATAAAATAAAACAGTCAGGAAGAAAAGAAGTATTTCATCAGCAGGCTTTACAATCCCCTGATGTAATTGACTGAGATGGTTTCCAGGACGTTTTTCTTTAACAGAGATATTACGCAGCTGCACTGCATACTGGAAAATAAACACCAAATTTAGAACACTACTGCTTCTGTCGCCTGCTGGCAAATAGCATTTTTCCATTCTAACCAAGTCTACTCAATAGTCACCTTCCTTTGTAGACCGACAGATTGAATGAGTTCACTGGCATCTTATTAATTTTACAGGACAAGGTCAAGGTCACCATGAGACCTTGTTAAATCCAGACCCTGATAAAGACTCACACGAAAGAATTAAGGGGAAAACTCTGCAAACAAGGAGTTTATGTGTAACACCTTGGTTAAGTAGTTAAGGAGGATTAAAACCGCCTCGTTTCCATTTAAAGCTTGCGGCAATCTTTCTGCAGTTACAAAGCTGTAACATAAATGCTGACTTACTTTCTGAAATGGTCTTTCGCTCCCACACAGAGACAGCCGAAGCAATATGTTTAAATTGCACAGCTGGCTCAGACCAGCGGTCGAAGTCAACTTCTAAAACTACACTGACCTCAGTGGCAGTAACTTAAGCTACAGCTCCAAGACCCTGTTCGTCTACCAGACCTAGTTAAGACATACTCAACTCTGCAAGAGCCTGAGGCAGAGGAGGATATTCAAGCCGTGAGCTGCATCGGGCTCCTATGATAAGGTCCTTCAAGGAAAGAAAAAAGGAAAAAAGGTCTTGAATCTATGCACCTCCTGCGCTCTACCTGCAGCTCGCATCCTAGTACTTCTTCCCTTTTCTCTCCCCTTCACATCGTGATAACCCCCCCTCATGTTGCAGCAGCACAGTGAAATTGAATTGAGTGGATCTGCATCTGCTGCAGAGTAATAGTGTTCTCAGAGAGGAGGTGGAAGTATAGACGAAAAAGGGGAGGGGATGTAAAAAGCAGATTGCCGTAATAAATACAGGAACAGTGTTGACAGGAAGTAAATAGATCCAATAGAAAAGAGAAAAAAATTTAACGCGCACATTCACCCTTTAACTGGAGGAAGTCTTGTAAATAACACAGCTCAAATCATTTCTTGCAAACTGAAGTGGTGCCCATGCGGCATGAGTGTGTGCATGCGGGGATGTTCCAAGCACTCCGCATTCCCAAAGTGGGAAACAGAAGCAGATGAAAAGAATCTCCACAAATTTAACCATCTCTGTTTCTTAGTACCACCTCTACGGACCACACACCTGGGGAATGAATTGCTACAATGGTAATTCAGGAAATTGTAAAGGATGTACTACCGCAGGTTAGAATGATACAAAGATTCTTAATGGGAACAAATGCCGAACAATAAGAACATGGGACAGAAACATGCAGGAGGAGGGCAAACAAAATCAATATCCAAGCTTAAAGAAAGTGCTCTGTAACAAGGGATCCTGTTTATTTTCATCATGTAAAGAAATGGTCCATGTCAGCCACTGCTGAATAAGAACCAAAATGATCACAATGAATTAATTTCAGTCACAAACATGATTATAGTGCATTCTTAACTTGATCTACACATGTGTTATGTGCAATGTTTATTGAGCCAGTGAATATTACATGATAGGTAGAGCCGATAATACAAGGCCAAATTAATTTAATTAACCTAAATACAGAGTCCACAACCTGCAATGATGCTGTCAGTGGGGATTTTTGAAGATGGCTTGCAATCCACTCAAATCACTAGGCCCAGCATTCAAGACATTAAACTGTAGAGCCAAGCATAAACCCACCACAATATCACCCGTCGATTTTTAAAGGTTTGAGATTGGCTTTATGGATGATACTATGCTGGTCTGCAACCAGATTTTATGCATTTTGAATAGAGGGAGGAGCTCTGACTAAGAAACCAGGGACATGCACGCAAATGTATTTGTATACATACACAAAAATACTGTTTATCTACAAATACACATGATAATATAACAATAATAATCATGCATATGTAAACACATCATCCTCACTGGTGTTATTGAGAGAGGAAAATAAATAGATAAATGAAAAACATACTAAAAGCTGATGGACAGTCCTCACGAGGGGTCGAGCTTTTAATGTGAAGATGTTGGTCATATTATCATGACCATCTTTACTGTTTCCTTCATCCAGACTCAAATATTAAGAATGCATTGCGTTATATCCTGGGTGTACAGGTAAATGTAGATTTGAATATAAATATGTGCTGCGTTTTTTTTTTTAACACATCTGTTTTCACACAACAGAAACCCTCACTGTCAGCAAACGTGTCTGATGTCCCACTGACTTCACGACCAGAGCACGCTGCTTTTGTCAGTTCCTCTGTAAATATTAGCTTCTCCTGTTATTTGAAAGCCACATTTCTGCAGCTTCAGCCATTACACTGCTTTGAACACAGTCATGTGGGCTGTGGCAGTGGTGTGATTACAGAGTGCCTTGTGCAGACCTGGGACAAGCTGAACACCTGAACAGTATGTGCATGAATGCAAAATAATGAATAAAGTGACTTTTTTTCTATTAAGCAACAATATGTTGCATTAGCACTGCTTAACAAGTATAATTTTGAGACTAAAGTTAATGTGTAAGATCAAAGAAGCTGAATTTGAAGATAGGTGGCCTTTTTTCCTCCCTCTCTCAGGTGGCTTTGGTAGCAAAGCTATGATTAAGTGCTTCAAATTGAAAACACAATTAGCAATCTCTGCTTTCCAGGAATTGGCCACGTGTTCCAGGCTCACCAACCCCATACAACACACAGATGCAAACATATGCAGGCAGTATATGTAAACACATACACACATAGACACAGTTGCAGCTTGCACATCACCCTTTCGTCTGCACTCTCACACAACAGTGCCTGCTGTAACAGGCAACAGATTGCTCATCCCAGACTGCAATAATTACCCATTCTACAGCATCCTCAATTAAGGGGCAGGGTGCTGACGATGAGCTCCATGCAGCAAATAAGGGCCAGTCTATTGAGGCCGGGTGTTGGGGGGGCTTCAGTGAGGCTCAGCATCTCCGTCAGTACTGTGTATGCTGTGGTGCCTGCAGTGTGTTTGCTTTGGAAAGACTTGGCTCTGGTAAGCATGCATGGCAGTGGGCTTGATGTGCGTGGTTGTGTGGTGCCAAGAAGCAGGCAGCGGGGCCTGGCACCAACCCCAGCGGCGCTCACACGAGGTGCGAGACATGTACATAGTAAAAACATAAAGCGCATGCATGAGATGAAAACGACGTCAGATTAGTCAGCTAAACTACATCCTGGTGTTATAATACGCGGCAACAGCTCTTACACTTGTGATCCCACTGGAGAGAACATACTGTGTAATCCATCCTAGCAAGAAGGGAGTCGGTTAGAAAACTGCTTCATCTATCCATAATCCTGAGGAGGAGAAAGCCGTCTGTGTGTTCAGAGGAAGGGGTTGAGTTATATTTGCCACTTGTACATTACATATCCAGAATGATACCATTTTAGAGCGCACCCCAGGTGCTCATACCATCTGTAGTGTAAACGCTCAGAGGCACATTCACGTTCCCATACACACTAGCCAGGACAGTTCTCTGTGGTGTGGCTCCTGTATCGAGCTCATTTCACTGGTTAGTGAATGGATGTAGTGAAATGATATAGAGGATTACATTCTGTCCTTTTAAAATAGAATGATTTGTTACTCCGTTGAGAAGTGAAGATCAATGCTGCTGACTTCAGTATTGGCTGTGGGGACAGCTGATGTAATGCATGTCCAGTAAAATAGCTCCAGGAGTTATTTTACTTGCAAAAATATAGTTTGTTTGTAGTTTTATAGATTTGGCTTTGCCTCCTTTCTTTCTGTCTTATTTTTCTCTCCGATGCCGTTTCTGTCTCATGCATTCTCTTTTCTCATTTCTCTGTTCCCCTTTCTCTCTCTCGCTCCACCTGCTTCTCTTGCCTCCTCTGTGCATTGTAGCCGGTTACATGTGCCAGTGGTGATTTTGGCCAAAGTATGGATAATGCAGGGCCAACACCTTACACCAACATCATTGGCCTACCTGGTTGCCATCACAGGAGCAGCTGGTAAATTTACATTGCCTTCCAAAATGGAACAAATATAGAATATTGCATACTTCTGCCATGCCATGTCATTGAAACAAAGTAAGTAAACTGTCACCTGAAAAGGTAGCTTAGGGTGATGAGTTTATATATCAACAGTACAGTAGATGGGCCACTTGCGGTAATACTGCATTTGTCTTGATCTTGGCTTTTGTTTTGTTTTTATGTGTCAACATAAAATTTTTTATGTAATTTTTATTTATTTTTATGTGTCATGGTTTTGCTCTTACTTGGGTTTCCATTTCTTTCTAGATTCTGTCTACTCTCCTTGTATATTATATATAAGTCCCTGTGCTCCACTCCCCTGTGTTTGCAAGATCAAGTCATGCTTGTGCTGTCATATAATGGTTTGTGTGTTTCCCAAGTGTTGCTTCTTAGTGAATTTGTTTTTTTTGGTTTCATTTCTGTCTGTTTTTGGATTCGGTTGTAAGGTTGGACTCATGTTTCGGTGATGATTCGCGCCTGCTTTCTGACTAATGAGTCCATCTCAAAACAAAAAAACCTTTTTGAACTGGTGTCTTCATTTGGGCACAAACCCTGTTTCCCACTGCTTTATGTTAATACTATAGGACTGGTTGTCAAAATGCAGTTACAGAATTTAGTAATGATTAACTCAAACAAAGACGTAAGTTTTATGTTTTTAAAGTTCTGAATGAAAAGCATTAATAATACATTTAAGCAGCTGCAGCTGCAAATTCCAATCATATTGGGCCTAGGAACTTTTGTCTCTGTAGTAAAATTGCATCAATCCTAAAATTGTTCTACGACTTTGCAGCACTTTCTTCTGAACTAATGGGAATAGAACCAGCAAAGAGTTATAGACTAATAAGAATATGGTTGTTTCCAAATCATTACCCTTCAAGTTCATCAATGATTAAATTACACCAGCCACAAACATCCAAAGACTGGTGGATGTTTATTCATAAAGTATTAAAGTTATAGAGTTAAACCAATCTCTCAGGGTGACTAAGCGCTCTTCTCAATTGACTATTTATTTCCCCTCCTGGTATCCTCTCTCCTCCGTCCATCACCTGGAAAACAATCTCAGCAGTCAGTCAACACGCCATCTTGAAAAATGTCTTGATCCCTAACATGCATCTTGAGGGCAAAGGAGTGAGGAGGCCTGCTACGGGAGCCATGAGGGAGGATGTAGAGGTATCTTCTGATTTTACAGGTGTGTTTATCTAGCAAATTGTTTCAATTATTTAAGGCGATGCATTGCGCAATCAAACTCTCTGCCCTCCACTGCAGCGGGTTTTTACCTGAACATGATACACATTCAGAGCCAACAGATGTTGTCGTATACACTGCGGTGCTCCCTGACAGAGATCGTAGAATACAGCGTGACGCTGTAAGAAAACAAAGGACAAGTGATGCACCTGCGCCACATGTCATGTTTAATTACTGTCCTTTTTAGTGTGACGGAGTGAGGAGCCACCTCCCCTGGCATCCCAGGTGGGAGGAACTGAGAGGAGAGGAGAGGTGGTAAGGAAAGGAAGCGAGGATGTGCAAAACAAACAA
Source organism: Mola mola (assembly GCA_001698575.1). NCBI lineage: Eukaryota > Metazoa > Chordata > Actinopteri > Tetraodontiformes > Molidae > Mola > Mola mola. The sequence continues at coordinate 4,738,562 of KV751316.1, forward strand.
AGAAACAAAAAAGACTGACAGACAGAGACAGAGAGAGAGATTTAAAGCACAGGAAAGTGCACTGATACGTTAAAATGCCTGCCAGAGAAATTCAAATTCAACGTTGATTGGCTATAGGGTGCTGAATGCCCATGGGAGCTGATGGTCATACCCATGAGACGATCTATAGGGTAAACACAAGGGTGGAGAGAGGAAGTAGGATACAGAAATGTAGGTTGGCGGCTTTGCATGACATAGCCTATTGCTATCTATCTCCAGAAATGTTGGACAGCGGATATAAGATGTTCTTTTGTCTTTTCAGGTTGCATTTTGAATGAATGCTCAATTCTTTTAATGTGCACTTACTGGCAACACACAATGTGGGAGTTGCAAATGGCGATGCTACTACTTTATTTTGACTAAAAAAAAGGCCTGAAATATTGTCATGTGTTGAGTTGCAAATTTTCATCTTAAACTGGGTGTTTGTGTGTGTGTATGTGGGCACTGAGCCCACTCCCTTCTGTGTCTGCCAGGTCGACGCAGCCCAACACAATAGCATGTGGGAGGAGTTAGTTAGTCAACAAAAAAAACAACAGCCCCATCCAGTCGCCCGTCCAACACCTTTCCTCTTCTCACTAACATATCTGGCAGAGCTGCTTTATAATACTTGCAGTTGAAATCGTTTCGTTTCGTTTCGTTTTTCGTTTCGTTTTCTGCCGCTTATCCGAGTCCGGGTCGCGGGGGTAACAGCCTGAGCAGGGACATCCAGACGCTCCTCTCCCCAGCCACTTCCACCAACT
>KV751316.1:4782526-4794191 GCA_001698575.1 Mola mola
ATGGATCTTTATAAATGTCTCTCTCTCTCTCTGTCTCTGCCTCTTTCTTTCTCTCTCAAGGCAAACGGCTGCCCATGTAGAGCCAGGGTCTGGTCCAAAGTTTCTGCCTTCTTAGAAGCAGTGCTCTCTCATGATCGAACTTTGGGTCATTATAATAAAAGAGTATGATGTACGCCTCCTCTACATGTCATGAGATAACTTTAATTGTGAATTTGCATTATTTGAATAGCGAAATTTTTGAAAATTCTGCAAAAACAAACTTTTTGGAAACATGTATTAGTGATTGATGTAGCAACTGTATTGAAGAAAAGAGGACAATGATTTGCTGATACACAATACATGAAACATGGTGCTTTCATGGATGAATCGCATTCTAAATGTTGTGAATGAAGGGGGACTCCAAAGTAAAGTCTAAGAGACAGTCAATGAACAAATTGAAAGGTAAAGGACCTGGGAATTGAGATAGGCGTCGTGGGCAGTTCACAGGGGCTCATTGATATCTGTGGGCTGTCTGACACATAGCTGATGCCTCAAGCCCATTGCGTTTCTTCAAAACCTTGTGCTGATTAGGAGGGAGGTAAGCGGGTGCCAGTCAGGGTCACAGTGCCTTTGTCTAGGGACTTGTAATTACCGCTTGTTGGACTACAAGAGGGTGGGAACAGGCCACGCTTAAATCTCCCTTCCTATTTGCAGAAATAACTTCTTTCAAGGAGATTTTCAAGATTTCTTAAGGTCATTCAGTTTTGTATCTTAAGAATCTAATGAGCGCTTTTGACAAGGAGGCGGTCAGATCACAGGCGGAACCTGCAGCAGATTTCATCCTCATTCTCTCTTGTCCTACCGATGCTTTCGGACCGCATGCAACAGTGTTTTAAGGGTGCTGCAGTGTTGTAACCATTACACTGAGATTGTAGGCCAAATATACATTATATGTGATAATGTAACTGTAATTCAAACATGGCAAAGAATTTCACATGGAATGTAATTTATTTTGGGATGCCATTACCAGACAGATTGGGAGCAGCAGGTGCTTTACAAGGGAGTGTGTCAGAGGTGTTGATAAGTACTGCTTCTGTTGCCAGAACACAGTTGGTTTGCACGCACAAATCTTACATTGATATACTCAGACGTGTTAAAAGATACCAGACATTAAAGAAAAATGTGTGCACATTGTTGGCATATAAAGGGAAGGTGTGTGAGCAGTCTCCCCAGGTGTGAAACACCGTGAAGGATGTTGTGAAGCTGTGAATGCTGTACTCACAGTCGGCTTGTGCACAGATGAGGCAGGCGGTGGTGCTGTTAAAGAAGGTGAGGAGGCCGGCAACAGCAAGGCTGATGTCACTGTTAGTTGGCCTCAGGTCCAAAGTGGTGAAACGGGGGAACTGAGCCTTCAGAATGTCCTCTGGAGCCACTTTGACATAGGGCACCTGCACAGAGATGCTGAAGTCAGGTCATGTGTCTCATTTTAATCATCTGCAGTTGATTTTGACGCGTTCCATCCATGTTTGTTTTGTAAAATGCAGCAGACAGAACAAGGTTAACAGATGGAAAAAAGAGGTGTGTGTGTGTGAACTGCAGGATAGAATGATGTTAACAGACAGTTGAGAGAAAGAAATTGCTCTTTTGAAATCGGTTTAATTTTTTTTGATTTTTTGACATTGTAAATAAATAAAACCCAGTAGTCTGCGGTAATGTGCAAATTCAGAATACACATCATTTTTCAGAACTGGTTCATGCAAAGTACAACGATGATTCTAAAAAGCTATTTTTGTTCCACCCACACAAACAAGCCCTTGTTAGAGCAATCTTCAGTATAACAGTCCCTCACCCACTGTAACATCTGTTTAGTCAGATTGCTGTAGAGCAGCTCAACTGGGTGTTACTGGGTGACACATTTAGAACATAATCACACATGAGGACACACAGAACACTCAATCACTTATTTTTTGATCAAAAACAGAAGTAGTGTGAGGATATATTGGCCATGAATGAAGGATTACCATAGAATAACAAAAGTCATCACAACAACATATTATTTTACTCAGAAATGTCAAAGATATTTTAAAAATGTTACCTTTCTTGCACAATTCCTTATTAACTAATCAGGAGAAATGACTTTGTAGTATAGTATACATTAAACAAAACAATGAAACTTCATTTTGAGCACGGTTCTGACCACAATATTATGAACGGTCCTGTTGTTATAGGTTCACCAAAATGAGAAAAAAACAAATTAACCTCTTCAGCTCAGATGCAGCGCAACTGCAAGGGTATATCTCTGATGTACACGCAAAAACGGCAGTCGTGGTAAGCACAGCAGGACACACTGTGTCACCATAAAATATATGATCTTCTGATCAATGAGCTTTTGTTGTAGATTGGAATTATAGAGATATGTCTTGAATTATTATTATTCTTCTTATAAAAAAATATCAATCAACATCCAGCTTCCCATAGATCTGTGGCGGCGGAGTAATGATCTGATAATATCCCTGATATTTGGATAAGTAATTGGACTCAAATGTCTTTCAAAAATATTCTTAGATATGTAAATAAAGATGTCATCAGCAACTAAAATGTGTACTCTTGAGTACAAATTGCTATGACTAAGATCTTAATCTCACAATTACTCACAAAATATCTCACAAAATCTCACAATGTAAAAAGATAATGTGACGCTGGATAAATGGTAAAAGACAAAACAAAAAAAAATATCAAAGAGATTGGCTCTGAAATGGGCTTGAATCTTTTATTCCCTATTTCTATTTGAGTTATTTGTTATTGAGTTATTTGAGTATTTTGCATTTTCTGTCATTTTTCTTTTTTGTTACGCCATGCCATTGTTCTCCCACATTTTGTGATAATTATGATTGGTTCTCCAGTTGGTTTGGTTTGCCAGTTCGTTGAATTATCCTCTGTGTGTCATTCTGCCCTTTTTTCTTCATTCATCCAGTAGCTGTCTTAGTTCTTCTTGTTGTAGTTTTTGTTGTTGTTCCTGTGTCCTGACTTCTTCTTGACATTGAGATTTTTATGTTTTTTTATTAAAGTATTGTTTGGACTGGAAACTACCCACACCTACATACAAGCACATCACAAAAGAGATGCACTTATGAAAGACATAAACTGTCATATGTGGAAAAGAACTGCCAAGGACTTATTTATATTTGGAACACAGCTGTGCAAGTTCATTTCTTTGGTCGTAATCACAAAAAGCTAAAAAAAAAAAAAATGGCTAGATCAGGGGAAAATGCACCCTAACCTTGACGATAAACATGAAATATAAAACTTCTTGCACGTCTTTAGCCATCATCTTCCTGATAACAGCCATTGTTTAACAAAACTCGCCATGTTGTTTATCAGTTCATGTGAAACACTGTAGGTGTTTTGCTGTCAGATGACTGTACAAAGTTGCCGTTGAACACAGAGAGTGAAAGGAAACCCGCCAAGCTTTCAGTAAGAATCAATAAACACACATTTTTTTCAGCTCCAGCCCCACTGTGAGGTGTACACCCTTCAGTGAGATTGATTGCCATGTTTTCACAGCGTTGATTTACTACACAAATATCTATCAGATATCAGAATTAATTCATCACCCACCCCTACTGTACGAATAGGTTAGTCTGGCACAGGCTCTTCTCTGCTGTCAGAGATAAACTCCGGCTAAACCTCACAGTCTTCAGCTTCCCTCCATTCTGGAGCTACCTACAAATCTGCTGAACTTCCAGAAAATCATAAATTAGCTTTGATCCCAATCCAAACACGTCTTCCATCTATTTCCCTCCAAAGAAATCCACCTCTGCTTCAGTTCTTCATGTGATGAAGTGAACGGGTGAAATTCTCCCAGGGCTTTCGGTGGGAAGAGGCAGAGTGCAAAAGATTGTGGCAGGTGTGGGGTCAGTCAAATGGCTGGGCATTGCACTAGAGTGCAATGGTGCTTGAAGGGGATGTGAAAGGACACAACGGGTCCGAGTGGAGGAAAAAGAAAGGGACCCTCTTCATCATTGCAGATTGCCTGTCTGTGGGGTTCCTAGCGTCCTTTCATTGCTTCTACCCTCATCCCCGTATACCCTTCATTGGTTTTCCATTCCTGCCCATCAGGGTGTAATGGAGTCCCTGGGTGTCTGGATGGATGGAGGTGCGGGTGTTGCTGACAGTCCCTGCTAGGACACCATTCATTCCTTTCAAGGGATCTAAAACCTGGGTAATACCACACAGGGGAAATGTGCCACATTTTGCACAGGTTCTCACAATGCTTTTTCTCATTTCTATCCTTTACCCTACTGTTTTTCTGTGTAGCCCAGATTTTTTTTTCATCCATATTCTTCTTCCTTTTCAGTATCAAGGACTGGTGCTATGTGGCCCCGTTCACTTAAAACCTGACCCGCTTCGATAGACTGTATCAGAGACAGCAGGAGGCTTAGAAAGCAGCTTACACAAACACATGCATATTCAAAAGCACGCACGTTGCCCCTTTCCAACTAACTGGCCCACTGGACCCTGGAAAAGGAGCCATTTTTGCATAATTGTTTGCCGCTGAGTCTTGATTCATCATTTACTTGTGCAGCATGCAGCCAGGAATCCCATGGCAAATACCCAACTAAACATCATCCAGAACATACTCCTAAAAAACAACTTCTGTAACATTTTAGTATTGCATTTTACTTGCCAGTGAAATAATGTTTTTGGGTGTTAAAGAAGGATTCTGATACATTTCAACTTAAGCCCTATTACCCGAAATTTGAGGGACTAAACCTTCACACAATATGTCTGTTTTTTTTCTTCATCTTCCAAATTCAAATCGTAATAAATCTCCTTCATTAGTTTATTTGTCTTTTGTAAATATCTGAAAACAGCAACGGAGTAATCGAGTGTGAGGAGACATGAAGGGGGAACATTAGTTTTATAGTATTTTCATGTCAAAAATACACTATAAGTATCTACTCCATATTATAAGACACTTATACAATTTATTTTGAGTTTCGTTAGGGGCAAAATACAAAAAAAAAAAAAAAAGTGTTTTTTTTCAACTTTGTTGATGTCCAATACTGTTGTGTTGTATATCCTTCTAATTGATCCAAACTGTGTACTATAGTAAGGTTGTGAAGTTTTAGATCCTCAAAGTTCCGGAAATAGTGCTCAGGTTGAAAAATAATGTAATTCTCCTTAAAACATTTGGGTTTACTGTACTCCTCGTGTAGAGGAGTGACAAAGTGTTTTGAATCAAGACCTGAGTTTTAACAAGGGCTGCTCCAAACACACACACACACACACACACACACACACACACACACACACACACACACACACACACAGAGAACAAAAAAATCAATCTTCACATTACTAACAGTAAATTGTCAGCCACATCAAAGCTGCTTGCTGGACCTCTTATCTGAGACCAACAGCGAGTATCAGTCACTCTGCTGGTCGATTAATCCTGAAAATAAGAACAGAAAAATCTTTCCTACATGTGTCATTGGAAGGCACAGCTTAAAAGACTGTGAAGCTAACAACTGCAGAACTTTCAGCATAGCTCTGGAATAAACTCAGAGGTATTTGCAATTCTTGGTACTAATCCACTTGGATCCAATTTAATGCCTAACTTTGGCCAACTGAAAGGAGAGCATACTGGACAACATCAACCACGCCAGAAACACAACTCGAAATCAGTGTTGCTGAGTTTGTGCTTGATGTCCAATTATCCTCCGCTAACATGGTCATCGGTAAAACTTTTACATCAAACTTACATTCATGACTTGTCCCACCTGTCCATGGCAAGTGTCCCCACGGAAAGACTAGAATGATCTGCCTCGCAGACAAATAACTCTGCATGAGTGAACTTGGAGTTTACACCCACATATTTCCATAATTGCATGCCAAAAATGTAACATGGCTGTTATTAACGTTAATCACTGTTAGTGTAACACCTCCTATTGGGAAACATAACTTTATTTTTATCATTTGAGCATCATATTAGCTTATGTAACATATTAATTAGGCTAATTGTAAGCTAATGCTAACATTATTTAGGTTGAAGTGTTGCTACTGTTTTCAGCTAAATGTTTGTACTACTGGTTTTCAGATCCTGAGCATTTTTAATTATTTCAACAATATTTTCAAAAGGTAAGCGTGAAAGACACTGCCTCCTGACAAAGAAACTCCTACACAGATTAAACTGATTATTATCCCGTAAGGATGAGGAAAAACTCAGCTATATTAACTCTACTACATATAAACACAGTGTATTATTATGAAAATACAGGCAGAGGGCAGTGCCCCAGCAGTTCATGTATTTCTGTACAAGACACCTTTTCAAATATGGATGTACATGGGAAGTTCAAAATTCTGGAAAGTGGAATCTTCACACACATTTTAAACCGGGCAGCACAGACAATTTACACTATCAGCACAAATGGTGTAAATTTGTATCAATTCTTGACCCTGACCTTTGATTTTCAACCGTCAATATGTAATTAGTCTATCCTTGAGTTCAAGTGAATGCTTGAGCCCAATTTGAAGGATTCGTGTCAAGGTGTTCCAGAGATTTTGGTTTCACAAGAATTGGACAGATGGGCGGATGGACAACCAGAAAACATAATTCTTTGCGTACAGAGATGTTACAGTGGTGTTTTTCAACATACATTTTCTGTAGATAAAAGATGTACAAACCTCAAATCAAAATGAGAGAGAATTAATCTTTTAAGAGCCTCTGCTCAGGGCAGGGGCATTATTGGTGAGGGAGTAAAGCTAATTACGTGAGACAATTGTGAAGGGAAGAAAACCACAGGCAAACAATAAAGTCCAAAGTAACCACTCGACTTTTAATAAAATAGTAGCTTGACTGTAAATAGAACAAAATACCACGATGACTGCTATGGAGAGTGGCAGGAGATTGACAAATGCGTGCGGAGAGGGAGGCAGCGTGCAAGTTAAGAACAAAAAAAGGGAGCAAGCGAAGAGCAGGATAGAGAGAAACTGACATTGTGACTGACAGAAGAAGAGCGCAATGAAGTGAGCGACATGGAGGCTGAGACAGGAGAAATGGTGAGAAGGACAGAGAGGAAAACGTAAACATAAACAGAGAGTGAGGAATGGCAAAGGGTTTGCAATCTGAACTCATTAAGTGGTCTCATTGAATTTAGCAGTGTAAAATCTGATTTTGTTGTCAAAGGCAATCTGTCTCATGTTCTCCCCTGTATTAGTTCATTTCTCGAGACATACAGTTCCAGGGGATTCGATAACAACATAAGCATTTAGCTCTTTGCTCGGTCTCTGTGGGCTATATATACATTTCAAGTTGGAGCAGACCACTGTGGCTGGCATCTATTATTTATGAAACTCAGTACTTATTTGCTATTAGAACAGGAAGTCATAAAAGCTGTTTATGCTGTCTTTATCATTTAAGGACTACAACTAAGTCAAGAACCTCAGTAGGTTTTGGGGTGTGAACTAAAATATTTCATTAGCAACAAGTATCACAAATTGTCAAGTACATAAAATTGGAGTATCAGGTCATATTCTTCATGACCCGACATTAAAAACTTGGCTGAATGGGTGGGAACTGCTGCGGGGTACCACTTTGATTAACAGACTTTTAAACTGGAAACTTATCAGACACCAAAACATCGCAGAGCTGGAAAGTTATCAAAGAAGCAATCATTTCATTACTTATGGGAAAATAGAAGAACTCTGGCATTTAGGCTGGAAAGCAGAACTTGTAGAATGTGTTGCCTGAATTTGACAGCAGCTGTGTGAGTAAATTTAATTTCATATCCACATATTGATACATGTAAAGATATGGTAGCTTTCAAAAAATTCAAATTCAGTGCATTATATAAAATCACAATATCTAAAGGTCTTTTTCTTATTACACATTATTATATACTTGACAACAAAAGATACTTGCTCAGATTTACTATTTCCTCTTTTATTATTTACAGGTTTTATGCAATTTATGCACGTTATGAAATATCAATGTTTATAATTGTAAAAGGGTAAATAAAGGGTAAATAAACACATGTAGCTCACATTCTCTCTAAACTCTATGTATTATTTGACACAATTCTAAATGGTAAACAAAAAAGTTTCAATGGTGTTTGAGTCTGTTGTGTTTCCCACAATGGCTTTTTTAAAATGACGCTCTAAGTAGGCTCACATTGAACAGGAGAGGATCAAAATCACTGCATTTGTCTTTTTTTCTGAAAACATCATTAAAAAGGATGCGGTACATTTAACCCGACTGGCAGCTGCTTCTTTACCCTAATTACATACTGCTTGCAAGAATTTAGCTGTAAAAAGAGTGATTCTCAGTAGAAAGAAATAAACAATAGAGCAAAACAATAAAAAAGAAATAAATTTGTTTGATTTTCAGACCTGTTTTAATGATCGAAGCAGCAAATCTGATGTTGCATTCTGATAAATGTTGAATCTTTTTTTTTTGCTAAAGACCTCTATGCTGATAACACCAATGCCATGTCCAAAATTCCACATTGTCGGATGTTGTAAAAGTCATCCATTTGGTATTCAAATACAAGAGGCATATTGGCAAGGTTTGTGAGAATTCTCAGTCCAACCACAGAAATGGTGAACCAATACAGGTTGTCCCAAGACTCAATATTGTGTCCCTTTTTCATAAAGTCCCACTACAAAGGGTACAGCCATGCCCCTTGTTATGTGACAGACACATAACCAGAGGCTTGCTTAGGCAGGCTCAGTTGTGCTCTCTCTCTTTCTTTTCCATATATATGTGTTTTTCCTGCAAAGAGACAGGAAGGCTGGCAGGTCTGTAGACAGAGGTTTGAAATGCGTTGAATGAGGAAGCTCTCACGGGACACAGGCTTTGAACAAGAGACACACAAGGACAATCATACACTCTTACACATACAGAAGGGAAACCTTTGTTTGGTAGTTATACCTCACCCCTAATACAATGTGCTAACTACAGTGTACACTTGAATTATACTGACATTACCCTCCGCTAAGATTCACTGTTAACACATGGAACAAACTGAAACAGCACTTGTCCTAAACAGCCAAGTCATTGGTTGGCTGCTTGTTGGGAACAGCCAGGTTTCCCCATTGCTTTTAGTGGCTTACCTACCATCTGCAATGGGAAATTTGAGGTAATATAATTAAAAAGGTAGTTTACAGATCTGACCAGGCATTAGTAAGAAGACTATTGATCTGAGCTTGAAAGTGAAAGCTAATTTTTATTTTATCCAGTCCAACATGCTCTGTGTTGCCTTGGTTGTTGAGCTGACAACTGCCATCATTTTGTCATTTTGTCATTTTGCTACCTGCCCGATAACATAACGGGGACATATGGGGAGGGGGTCTGAGCGAAGGGAGCCAAACAGGAGGTGGATGTGCAGCCGTGCCATATGGAGAGCAGAGATATAACAAGCAACTACATCTGTTAACTCAAACTCAGAATGGCAGTAGAACAAAACTCTGTCAGAAAAGCACCAAGGCTCTTCTATGGGTCATGGAACATGTCAGGCATGATGGTAGAAAAGTTAGCATTGAAGTGGCACATTTACATGACAGCATGTTGACTTGGTTGTCAATTAACCTACAACACATAATTGACAGAAAGACTGTCCTTGAAAACACCTGAAGCCTAGTGGAAAGCTACCATTAAGCCAAGGTGAACTGAAAATGAGGTCAGCTGAAGAAGGAACAGTTTGGCCAAAAGGAGAATGTAGCTAATCAGTTTTGGAGATCATCAGTTGTATAAAACCAACTAATAGCTGAGTGTGAAGCCTGGCGTTGTGTAGCCTACTGCAAGCCAGATAATTATGTTGGCCGCTGAGCATTAGAGAACAGATGCTATTGGAGACATTGTCCATCAATCAGTAGTGTGATGCCAAGCCTGGAATGCCGGAGAGGCGTTGGCAAGGATGGTATTGCAAGGTGGTAAGAGATGGAGTAGGGCAGGTGGAAGTCTATTATTTCCACTTATCCCCTTTTGAATCAAAAGGTTTATGGGGGATTTAGGATGCCAGCTGCTGAAATTCAGAAGAGGCAGAAAATCATCCGGTGTTGGAGAAAGGGCAAGCGAGGCAGGAGAAGAGATGCTGGTGATAGGAGAGTGTCAGCTCTGCCCTACCAAAAATCTCTATCCCCAGCTCGTCCTAGTCTTGGCCGTCGTAGCCAGTTCTCTATTTATGGTAGTAATGAACCTGCATCAGTTCCCTGCGGTCAGAGCAGATGCAGACCACTGATAAAGATGAAGTGGGCAGCAGATCCCATGGTGCCTTTTAGGCGAGTGGAACATTGAGCCAGTTCATAAAGAAAAGAGTTCCCTTCCTCCAGAGATGCTTTTCTCCACTCAACTGCACTATTTCAGAGCAAAACTCTTTGACTAAAAAAAAAAAAAAAAAATGTTTTCCCGAGTTGCATGTTTTTTACTGGTAATATCATGAGGCATAAGGACAAAAATAGAAACCACTAATTTTATATGGGAACCATCATAAGACACCGAACTGATTAAATCAAATTTACCATATGGTTTTAAATGCCCACTGTGATTTTATCTGTATTGAGTAAGCATAAAAAAAAACATGTTCATATTGTATAAAAAGTTTATAGTTAGCGTTGATTGGAGTGGGCTTAATCTAGTTCTGGGAATCTAGCCAGATGTTTGACTTAAAACACCCAATCCACGCACATCTACACATGACAACTGAAACAGTCGGCCAACAAATCTTAGACAGCCTGGCCTGTAATGGAGAGACACAAGACTGAAATGTTGCTGATTAGTTTCAGATAACAAAGTGAAGACAGGAGTGCATGAATCGGTGAGCAGCTGGTGAAAAGCTGAGCAATATCTGCTGAGTGCTGCCACCTTCCAGCCAAGACAAAATTCTCCACCCAAAACACAACATTACACAGCTGACTAAGATGAAATAAAAGCTACACTATAACATGGAGAGGAGTCACTTTTCATACCCTGATGAAATCCATTCTGTTTTCTGCTCACCTGGGAATCACTCTGTTTTCCCCTGCTTTCATCTCGGGGATCGAATCAAGAGACTGTGTCCTGATGACAAGATAGTGGATTTGGATATGCATATGGATGTTCTGCTGGTGTAGTTGTGGAAGGAAAGATCAATAATGTTGTGAGAAAAGGGTCAATGAAGTTTGCAGACAACAGCTGTGCTCCTCCAATTATGAACAGGCACGGACAGAAGACACACCTGCATTTTGTAAGAAGGCAAGCTAAACAGAGGAATCCTGTACAGTCACATTCATTTAATCAAATGCACTCGCAGGTTTGAGTAGCATCCACAGGAACAAACCTTAGAGAAACTAATTATGGATGTTATTATCAATTATTCATCATTTAAATTAATTTAAATTCATTATTAATCATTTTGTACCAATATATATATCTTGCACTGTTCTTTCAGTATGTTTTAAATTAAAACAGATACCAACAACGTTTATTTTGGGATTAAGAAAACGTTATTATTAAATAACTTTGATACTGTATAATGATTCATCCATCCATCTATTTTCTACTGCTTATCCTGTTAGCCTATCTCAGCATCTTCGGGCGAAGGTGGGGTCACCCTGGACAAGTCGCCAGTTCATCGCAGCATGTATAATGTACAATATATACAATACTGTATAATGCCAGTCAATAATTTGGAATTCCATAATTATT
>KV751316.1:4794572-4812462 GCA_001698575.1 Mola mola
CGGTCTTGTGTCTCCTTCAAGGTCATATTCAACTTGTAGCCAAGCATATCCAGGATGTTACTTCATATGTATATATTTACTCCTCACATCCTTTCCAGCTCCTCCTCCTGTCTGGTTTGATACACCCCGGCCTCTATCGATCTTGTGTTCAAGGCCTGTTCTTGTGCTGACATGATCAGTGCCTCTGTGCTGTCCCTGAGACCAGCCTTCTCCAGCCACTGGTATGTTTTCTCGATATCAGCCACTTCCTCTATCTGAAAGAACATCCCGTACGTCCCGTGCAGGGGGCTTGTTCCTCCATGATGGTCTCTCTTCTTCTTCCTTCTCCTCACTGGGGTTCTACTGCCTGAGGCATTCACTTTGCGGGTCATCATTCGGGGCCATCTTCCTGATGTATTCCTGGATCTTGGTTGTTTCATCTTGGATAGTGGCTCTGACATTCATTAATCCTCTGCCTCCCTTTTTCCGCTTTGTGTACAGCCTCAGGGTGCTGGACTTGGGGTGAAACCCTCCATGCATGGCTAGAAGCTTCCTTGTCTTGTTATCTGTGGCTTCTATCTCCTCCTTTGGCCAGGTTATTATACCAGCAGGGTATCTGATGATGGGCAGGGCGTAGGTGTTGATGGCTCGGATCTTGATCTGACCATTCAGCTGACTTTTCAGGACCTGCCTTACTCTACGTAGGTATTTGGCTGTGGCTGACTTCCTTGCACCCTCTTCATGACTTCGATTTACCTGTGAGATCCCAAGGTATTTGTAGCTGTCCTGAACATCAGCTATGTTGCCTTCTGGTAGTTCAACCCCTTCAAGTTGTGATCATCTTTAATATCATCCGGTTACACTTGTTTAGCCCGAATGACATTCAGATGTCATTACTGTAGATTCTGGTGATGTGGATCAGTGGGTTGATGTCTCGCTCACTCTTTGCATACAGCTTGATGTTATTCATCATATATATATACATATAAAAAGAAAAAGTGAAACAAATATACCCATATTATGCTGCACTTTATAGAAATACTATAACAAACAGCATATTAAAGTAAAAATCAAAAATCAGACCAGTAGGATGCACTACATAAAGAATTTTAAACATTAGTGTTAATGGTGAAACTAACTTGCCTTGGTTAATTAAAATTATGGCTAACGCCTTTTTAACACTGCCCTTTTATACAGGCCAGTTATCAGGTAGGAATCTAACTGGAGTGAGCGGCGAGGTGTAATGACGATACAAGGACACTCGTCTTCAGATGACAGGCAGCACAGGGTCTGAGAGGTGTTTTGTGTTGTTTCATTGAGTGTGACCCACAACCACCAAGATTTACAAGCAGCTAACAGCTATTAGCAACCGACTCAAACAAGAAGTACAACAACTGAAAATTGACAAATTGTGAGACAACTCGAGGTTTGGGAGCTATATACCCTCTGAGCAGAGGACAAGATCTTCCATCACTTAGCAAAAAGGTAAATTGTTTACAAAGTGCTGTTTATTGCACATATAAAACATCATACTAGACCCCCACGCTTTTGTGTCACACTCACCACTCCTCTTTCTTAGCTGAATGATGGCTCCCTATCTAAACTAACACTGGCATTGTGATGGCTATGTAGAGTTCGGTGTAAAATGTAGATTTTTTTTTCTGCTGAACACCTACTTATCCACTTACCGTTTGCTTCAATTCATACTGCATTTAAGACTTATGTGGGCTCCTCCTCAAGATGGTCATACTTTAGTGAGAAAAATTCAGATTAGCTATGCTTAATCAGATCTGATCACAGGCTATGACCAATCATGTTTCTCTTGCTGCCAAAACTTTTGGCTGGAGAGCCTTTGATTTCACATTTAGCTGGTTTAAAGCCCAATCACAGTGGCGAGATGGGACCATAAGCTGACCCCCCTGAGCAGAACAAGACTGGCACAGCAAAACTAATATACATTCAGTCATAAAGCTCCACTGTTAGACTGATGGAGGGTGATTAGGGAGAGGCAGAGAGACTGAAAAGAGGCTTTTTAACACAATTTTCTCCCATTTTCTATTAGTTTTCTTAAGAATTGGTGGATCTTAACCTGATAATCACCTATAGCTCGTATCTCAGAAGGAGTTAGGTAAACAGGAAATGTCAGTAACAACATGGGTGGAGGAGACGAAATGAGAAAATAAGGAACTTTAAGAGATAGGAGAGAGAAAGAAAGAGGTGAGAATAAGGACTCATAAGCGATGAGTGCAGAGGCTTTTGTAAGGGCAGTAATAGCAGATATTAGAGGAGAGACAAAGGTAGAGAGGGGAAAACTGGATGATATTGTTGGTAAAAAATGTGAGCAAAGGGGTAATAACTAAGAGGAGAGAAGTGAATATAACAGGTTATAATATTGATGGAAGAATGAAGCCTATTCATTGATTGTGCATTAAGATTATGAAATAACAGACCCATGTTGTTATTTCATGTAATTATTAAATTAATTATTAAGAAAATTATTGAATTATTGTTGTGAAAATATCTACACAGAGTGTTTTGTTTTACAACAGTTAACATGTCCATGAAAACTACTTATGAAAGCATCAGCAATTAGTTACACTGGCAAAAAGTATGAACAGAACATTTGTCATATTTTTGCTATCTTCGCACATAAATTAGTTCATTTGATCAAACCAAGTAGGGTTTTTCTAACGAGACTTCAAATTAGAACAAAAATGTTTGTTTATTTTACTGGGCATTACAAAGCAAGTTCAAAGTTTGGGTGATACTTCTGTCCAAATGTGTGACAGCAGCCGAGCTTCGGTGTTGGCTGTACACTATCAGGGCACCTCCTGTTTGTGTACACCCGTTCAGCTCTGCTCTGCTGTGGCAAACTGTGGTTCCGTGAATGGCAGCGAAATTCACACAGCCGCCGTGTGATTGGTGTCTGCCTAGGGAGGATTTTCTGGGTTGGCTGGCTGTCTTTCCAAGTCACAAAAAGCAATTCCACACCGTGTGTAGCACCAAGCTGCCGGACAACTTGACCCTTCAAATCAGTTTGGACTGCATTACACACATTGAATGCAAACAAGATGAGTCTGTGTACACGCAAAAGAACAAGGTAAATAGCACAGACACACACACACACACACACACACACACACACACAGATCTGTGGCAAATATTCACTGATTGGGTTTCTTATGAATGCCTCACAATAAAGACACAATGAAGAACTGGATGTGCAAAACAGGGCGCTCCAAGAGCATGGAGAAATGAGCAATCAACTGTGCCTCAGCTTTGCCTAATTGGCCTGCTCAACCATTACTCCTGTCCGGCCATGTGGAGGAATCCTATAGAGTTAATTTGCCTACTAATAAAGCAATTGTGAGAAATAAATTTAACTCCAAAGTTTCACAGAATTAAACTCAGACAGACAAGGAGAGGATTTTTTTTTTTTTTTTTACTGGGACTGAGAGAGTTTTTCAGCTTTACCTTAAGACTGCTCTCAATGCAGCGTAACCCTGTATCAGAGAAGACAGGAAAGACAGAGGCAGGGAAGGAGATAAGAGGAACATCTGCGACAGAGTCAGAAAGAGAAAGACAGAGAAACTTTTCAGCAGAAGTACTGTAGTACCTGACCACCTGTGCTTAGATGACTCGGACAAGACGTTTCATATTACATATAGAATATTTTCTGTGACTCAGAATTATGTTTGTGGTTTTCTGTACGTATATGAAACTGCAAATCTCTCAATATTGCCTGTACCCTGGGCCTGAGCTCTACCACTGACCTCCCAACCTCCATCCACCCTGCTTTCTATTTGCCCAGCAGACATCAGGTTCACCTTTGATTCCAACCTGAGCACAACCTTACCAAAATGCTTTAGTGTAATCTCTTTGTACTTGTGAAACCAGATGGCTTTGCAAGCCCAAAGCGACCCCTGGACATTAATATTCATGACCACTCCTCATAAGAGCACATTCCGCAGACAAGAAGTGTATTGCATCTTTTACTGTAGTGCTGATGAAGTTCTAGGAGAAAAAGTAATGTGTAAGAGTATTTAAACTGAGTGTAAGGCCCAGAATATCAATAATTAAAAAACAGATTTGAGTGAAATATTTTGCAAACGACAATTTCATCACTGATATTAGCTCAATTTAATTTGAAAGTTTCCTTTGGTTAAGAGCAAAACGACTTTTTAGGAAGATAACACCATGGGTATTTTAAACGTGGCCAAATGAGGGAATAAAAAGTCCTTAATTTAATCCATCATATCTAAGTAATCTTGAGATTTGTCCTTGAGAGCCTCAGAAAACAAAGAAACATCTACCAAATTCTGACATAACGGTTTGCTTACTCCACCACGCAAGGTGCAAACAAACAACAAGCATGAAGCAGACTGTCAACCTTTTCCCTTCAGTCGCTGTTTTTCTATTAGTCGATAATAGTGTGAAACCCAGATGGGCTCAGTCCCACTCCTCTGTCACCCAGGTGGAAGGAGGCTCCGCAGCAGCAGTAGAACCTCCAGTGATTTACACGGACTGGTAGATGACATGCTGATCATCTAGTTGGATCTGTCAACTGCAATATTGCTGCCAGAGTTCCAGGAAAAACAGTCATTAGGGTGCACTCATGGTGAGGGATTAGGTGGTCAGAATAATGTCTAGAATGTGGTAGACCTCAACACACGCACACAAACACATCCACAGCTCTCTACAGCTCTTATGTTTCAGGTAACCTGGTAGTACAAAACAAATGAACATGCTAGTGAGGTCAAAAACATGATTTTAAATGAAGGCGGTCTTTAGGTGAAAAGGGCATATCTGTTGGCTTCTAAGCACAACAACTGTCCTTTCATTACTTATGTGAAACAGCTTGCATATAGCAGTCGGTCTGCTTCATTTCAGCAGACCAGCTTCGACTCCAAATTAAGTTAGATTCATTCTCAAAGTATTGCTGGTATCGCCAGTGTGCATATACTAGACGAGCCAGACACACAGTACTATAAGTCCTTTACTGCTCATCTCACCACGGACAACTCTAATATAATATGACTTCGGCATGAAACCTCTCACTCGGCAGAAAAGCATGTTCACCACTCCAAGTCAGCCACCATGTTTTGCCATCTGGAAGCGGTTCTTGAACTAAAAATACCTCATAATGCAATAAATGAATAGACTATTTGATTTAAATCTACTATATTTTAAGGATGTTATTTGCATTTCAGTTACACAGATATAATGATTTAGAGATAAAAGTTTCATCTCAATTGAGCACAGATATAACTACTGTTGGTAATGTGTCATATTTCAAGACGGTTCTTCCTTGTTAAATGTGATAACCGACCACTTATACGGCCACACTGATGAAGGCCAGTAGCCAGGCATTTTTTTGACAGGGATAAATGACGAGAGCAATGTGACCTTTTCTCCCAAAGAACACACACACACACACACACCAACACTACAATACAGTAGCTGACGTTGCTGATTTGCACAACTTGAGTCTGAGATGGAGCATCTAATCAGTGAAATCAGCTGGTGTAGAACTCAGTTGGAACAAATATCTGCTCACTCTTGGCTATTCATGGCATCAGGATGATGACAATGGAGTTAATCCTGATCCCCATAAACCAAACTGCGACAACAGCTGCTATTCCGGCTAAGCAGCAGCCTTTGAATTGAAGACTATAAAACCAGCAGCAGGGTCCTGATGATCCATACTGGGAACCATTGGGTGCAGTAATTGCCTGAAAACCTAAAAAAAATATATTTTTTGAATAGAACACAGACTTTCTAATGCCTTACTTTTGTTGTCTTTTTTCCATGCGTCCAAAAATTTTGTTTAAGGACAATTTATTCTATCACAATCTGTTATCTATTGTGTTCCTGTGAAGTGACAAAATATTTATCAAGACTTATTCTGCATCCAAGGTGGACAATTACGGTTTAATAATATGATTACAGGTTAATGGGGTTAACAGCAACTCTCTCTTAATATAAAAGCTGTAGATTGAGGAAACTTGCATTAACAATATTAACTGAGTTTTGGTTCTCTGATTAAAAACAAAATTGATATGCTCTGCTTCTCTTCAAAAAGCTCTAACCTTCAGTGCAAGAAGAGGAGAAAACCTCATTTCGTTAAGAAACCCACTCCTGCAACCTCTTGAACTCTAAAATTCTGAAGTTGTTGATGTTTCTGCGAGGTGAGAAACATGTCAAGGCACATTAAACTATCCAATACGCACTAAATCATGTCAGAGGAGAAAAACATCCAACCGCTTCACAGCGTCAAATTTCACACTGCAATATAATAACATGTGAAACTTACACAAGAGCTAAAATTCTGCTCTGCTGTCCAGCAGTTGCAGATTGGTCCTTCTGTGAAGTGCAACAATTCACCATGTAGAGCAACAGTATAAATCTCGCATGTTGACAAATATAAGGCTCTATCTGACTGGTGCAAAGTGGTCATATTGCACAGTGCAAGTATTTGACTGAGTAAAAATCATTTCCATGCGCATTGCCCATGGAGCGTAAGTACTAAATACACTTGGCCCATCTGCATGGGCGTATAGGTCTTAAAATGAGGTGATGTTAGGAGCATTGTTGGTGCACTACAAACTTGAGGGGGGAGATTGCACCACTTGCCTAAAAGCTGGTCTAAAGACAGTAGTGCACTGATTTTTCTATTATTTAAGAGGCACATTTGTCAGATACTGCAGCATATATCATAGGACTCTATGTGGCTCAGGTGGCAGAGTGGTCATCCGGCGGAGCGTTGGTGGTTCTAGTGACTAGATGGCACCCTGCAAAGTAGTCACTGCCATCAGTTTATTAATATTATGTGAATTAACTTGTACTGTATGACCCAGTCTATGGACTGCAATCCGCTGCATGACAGATAGACACAGGCAGCAGCCCTCCTCTTCCTCTGTTTAAGTAGGGTCAGTGCATTTGTGCAGTCAAAAGGAGTTATTGATTGGAGATGGCAAAGGCAAAAGGTCCACATACTTGTCCTTCTACGAAATGAATGCTGTTTAAACAGCGTTCGAGAGTTTAAATCACTTTATGGTAGAAACACACCTCTGAATGTTTAGATGATTAAATACGACACCTTTCTCCTCATTATGTGAAATTTAACAAGCAAAATGGAGAACAAACACTGAATACGCTGGGGTCATAGAATGTTGACAAGGGGTGGGCGACATTTATATCTAGAAATTCATATTGACTTGGCTTTAATATGCAAAAAAATGCAAATTGGGCAGTTCATTACAGCCAATTTGGATGTGTTCAAAGTGGCCATTGTCTTTTGGGAACCCTGGTAACCCTGGTATCTTTGGTGGAAAAATGTGCTTTGAAGTTATATTTATGTAACCGTTCTTTTTCACTTACATTCTCAAAAGTCAAGTCTGATCTAAATATAGTTGTCTGCCTCCGTTTTCATTAGGATAACACTGCTTTTTCCTTATTTTACTGTATTTAAGATCCTTTGAGAAGGGCTCTTACAATTAAATTCATAAAGGTCTCTGTAGGAAAATTTGTATTTTACATATTTTTGTATGCAGAGCTCAAGATCAATGTCTTGATAAAATTATAAAATGCCCCTAATCCTAACACCACGAAAAGTTACTTCAGCACTGTATTAAAGTTCACATTTCAAGTACACTTCTTGTACTTCATTATTTTTGTATGAGTAGCACATGAGCGCTTGTATATCTCACACAGGCCAATTTTCTGTAATATGGCTACTTATGGGTTCTTCTGCCTTAAAGTTGTATGCCAATTCTGCTCAGTGTAAATGTTTAGGTAAATGACAAGCATATAGGAATATAAAAATGATTCTCTATCAGCTTGCAACACCAAATGGGGATTTTGAGCCTATTTTGTTTGATTGTGTTATAAAGTGTTATGTAGCTCCGGTGAAATAACCAGTACATTTGCAGACTATATGAAAATGTTCAGGGTCAGAGTTGCATTTGGAGAGAATCTCAGCACAAAATTAAAAAAAAAAAAAATACCCAAAAAGAACTAGTAAATCATGTATAGAATTTAAAAACAATTACACGTGGAATGGCTAATAGAATACAGTTGCCAAGGGTGATATAAAGAGGTAGTAATACATTGAGATGAATGTAAGTGCAAAGACAAGTGCAAATATTTCTATGAAGTTGTTGAGTTTGAAGCACTACTGAAATGAACCTACTGCATAAAGTTCCTTTTACTGTTATACAAGGAAAGGACAAAGGTTAATTCAAGACAGGAGCAGATCTTACAGTGCTACTTTCCTTGACAAGCACAGAAGATATTCTTGCCAACCAAAGGATTGCCCTCCCCACACATGTAATTAGAATAACCAAATATCAAACCTTTAAGTGTTTCAACATGTCATTTTTCACTGTATGGGATCTTTGATATTCATACTGTGGCATTATCACAGTTGGTGTTTCAAAGCAGCCAGCCCAGTCCATGCCTCCAGAGATTTTTAACAGCAGGGAACTGCAGTGTGTCTACAACCCTATCAGACTGATGTCTCATTAGGAGGAACGGCTGTATTGCACCAGAGGAATCTATAAAGACATGTATTGTATTTGCAATGTTTCTTAATAGTCATTGTGATTAAATTCATGACATTAAAGAGTTGGCTTCCCCGTTGGCCAAATCTAATTATGGTAGGGCGTACAACAGAACACACTGGTGAGAATTAAATGAGTGCTTAGCTGAAAGAAAGTTGACATGGTTTTTTACTATTATTATGTTTTAAATCTGTATTTAGTATGCTTTAGATAATGATTATTAATACTTCACTTTCAAATTTCAACTTATCAAATTTAGAAAACCAAACCATTAAACCATGGCTGCAAAATATTTGCAGATAAGGTCTCTGTGCAGGTATGTTTTCTATTTATAATTGATTGATTTTGATCTATGTGCTTCTTGACCTCAGTCAGCAAAACACAGCATGTCAGAGTTCAGACAAGCCAATTAGCATCCAACTGGGATCTGTTTGCATGTTCAAATTCTCTGAAACATGTTCAAACAAGACGACTCAATGTTCCCAAATAATACAAATAACACTACATCATATACTGGGTAATATTGTGATATTGTCATTTTAAAGATCAGATGTGAGACAGCATGTGGCTGATGTCTGATCGAAATGATAAAATGTGAGGAATGGATGAAATAAAATGCCTGGTTTCCTTTATTTTAGCAGGCCTGGAATGGAGATGTATGTGAATGTTGAGGTATTTCATCATTTTCACTAACAAGGATTTCATGCCCCTCAACCTCCTTGCAGAAAACCCCCCAAAACAAAACAAAAAAATATGCGGCTAATGAGCAGCATTTTTCTGAACTCTGTGGTTCAAACTGTACTGTAAACATGCTGCATTATATAGGCCAGCAGCTGAAGGCCAGCTGGGTGTTCACACTCACCTCCTTCTCGCCACAGATATTGCTGATGATGGAGTTGGAAGCCGGGCTGGCAGAGGGACCGAGCACTGCCACCACCCCTTTTGACATGATCTGGCACACTGAGAGAAAAGGGGAAGGGGGAAGAGGGGAGAAGGGACAGAAAAAGAGACACAGAGTCAGTCAGTGCTAAAGAGAAGTACAAACTTTCTGGGAGAACTCAGAAAAAAAACAATTTTAATGGATGCACATGCTCTCAGTCTTACTCTCTAAACAGACCTGAGCCAGCGCTACTTCTGTCACGAGAGACCTGAACCTCGATGTGGCAGAGAAACAAGTTGAAGGCTAAATGCACAGTATGTGCATGTTTAAAGTTCCTAATATGATGCACATATTAAAACATCCCTTAGACCCTGCCCACGAGAGTTCAGTAGCTCGGGGGAGAAACTGATGTTAATAAAACAGATTTTACATGTGAGGTCAGAAAGATAGAGACACAGACAGATAAACAGAGTGACAGCATGAAAGGCGGAAAGACAAAAATAATGACAGGCTGTTATATCTGGAGGCTTAAAGCGTTATTAAAACATCCCTTAGACCCTGCCCACGAGAGTTCAGTAGCTCGGGGGAGAAACTGATGTTAATAAAACAGATTTTACATGTGAGGTCAGAAAGATAGGGACACAGACAGATAAAGAGAGTGACAGCATGAAAGGCGGAAAGACAGAAATAATGACAGGCTGTTATATCTGGAGGCTTAAAGCGTTATATCTGGTTTGAATATTTGCACACGAATGACACAATATTCCCAAAGCGACACATACACATCATTTTGTTTTTTTCACATTGTACTTTTACAATTACTGATTTATAGGCTTTACCTTTGGGGGGAAAAAAACCCCCACATAATTTGATGGAAACAGTGAATATGAGTTTTACTCCTCTCAGATGTACATGCCATGTTCTTTAATCTCGCATAGTGCCATTTCTTCAGGGTTTATAATCCTTGACTTTTAATTAAACTGCTGCAGTCAATGATGTGAGGCGGACACAAGTACAGACCCTATGTATTCTTAATGTGCGCACAAAGAAAGTGAAAGCTGTGAAAGGGGCAAATGGAGAAACTGTTTCTATTCTGTGTGGTGAATCCAGATGCAATGAATCGAATGATTAATAGTAATCCCGTAGTCACCCATGGGGGGTGTGTAAAACATGAACACACTGATACCTCACTCAAACACCCACACACACGTATGCTTGCCTTTACTGTAAACCCACACATACCTGTCTGCATAGCTTCACTAAATTACAAAGCTGGGTAATTTGACTGCCAGCGAGTATGCTCCTGGCCTCGGTGACACTTCGATTTGCTCCCTCTCTGAATGCCATTGTTTATATGTGTGAGAGGGAGTAAGATAGAAGTCCGTGAAAAGTCTCAACTCTATGTCCTTACTACAGGTGAACCTCTGGTCACTGGTGCCAAAGTTTCCATTAGTGCTGTTAGAATAACATTGCACCGCTCACTGTGTTTACTAAGATCAGCAGAAGTGCGTTTCGCCCTGGCCAGCATTGATTTTCACTAATCAATACAAGCTAATGGATCATAGGAATGATTATGAATGAGTTTGACTTGAGGAATGTTTGACAAGACGGACCACAGTGAGCCACAGCAGATAGCCACCTGACATGCATGTGTACACAAAAACATAGACAAATACACCTAGTGGCAGGTTACGGTGCTTAAAAGTTGAAAATTGGTCATATTTTCCTTTTAGGGCTTATAGAGCTCAACTTTACTGCGGTTATAACATCTTTACATTGTATTTTCTGTGACACTATCTGTTTCTGCAAGTGCACATTTGCACTTTCTTGTGGCTTTATACACAATATGTAACTGCCTTTTAATGTGGCGCTTTCTGCCTTCAAAATTGACAGCTAAACCAAGGAGGCATCCGTTTAGTAACTGTATACTGCACAAACATGCAGCAGTGGGTAGGGCAGGTAGGGCTCCCTCTGTGATATTTCCATCTAACCGCGGCCACTGATCCGTCCCTAATCCAATTCCTGCCTCTAATTACACAAACACTCACACTGTCACACACAAATCACTTCCACAAAAAGCACACAAACACCAACACACCTCCTGCCTGATGTACTCACAGAGAAGCATGCATACACACGGATAGGAACACACAGGTGGAACCACATTTAGGAAATGTCTGTAGTAAACCAAGCAGGGAAAGTAATACAGCTTCCTGTTGTTGTGGTAAGTGAAGCGGCACGTCTATGGATTAAGGAGCACCACTGAAGCTCTTGGGTTTATGAAAGTGGGTATGTGTTGTATTGAAAATCAATCCCCATACTTCTTGTCATAGTTGTATATTGGTTGTTTTTTTACTTAACACACAATGTGCTGCATTGATTTTGGATGGTTTCATTAAAGATTAAAAAAAAAAAAAAACAACTCCTGCTTGTGGTAATGGAGTCACCCTAAGTCATACAGTACATTTGTCACATCTGTGTGACAAATTACTGAAAATCACATAAAATTCCATTTAAAATGACATATGAAAGGATATATAAAAAGGGCTTGTCAGAGGTAGTAATTAAAGGAAGTAATTTTTTTCGTTGCATTTCCCATTTCTTTTAATAGAAAATGTTGTTTTGGTCTGAATAGAAATAGAATAGAACAGAAAGTGACATAAACCCAGCATTTCACTCTTGCAGCTAAAATGGCTCATTGAGTTCATTTTCTAGCACACCGGTCTGTCATCTGTTTGCAGTCGCTTATTTGCTTCTGTTTGACCGAAACATTGTTAAACCAGACAGACCTATCTCTGAGTTACTACGGCAGAAAAATCGACAATAAGTTTAAAAATGACGGGCTTTCTGATTCGACAATGAGACATTTTTTTGTTTTTTACTGGTGTGATTGGTGACTGGGCCCAGCAGCGGCTCACGTGCTGTCTCTGTAGCTTTCAATGACTCCCATCCACACACACACTAACTCTTTCATTCCCTCAGAAATTACCTGCCATTTCTCCCCTGTGTCACTTACTTGTCTCCCCCATCTCATATTCGCTGTCTCGGAGCAGTTCGAAGATGTCCACCTCGAGCTTGCCAGTGGCGGAGCGGTTACTGTTCCTGTTGATGCTGTCTTTTGCCAGCGTGATGGCTAAACGTTCCCCTCTGCTGCACTCCATAGGGTCATCAAGGATGGCGGCTGACAAGAAGGGAAAAGAGGGAAAAGAAGGCATTAGCTTGTCATCATCATTGAGACTGGGGTTGCCTATATGGCCAATAATCATTCAATTGGGGGAACCTGTGCAGACTGGTTTAATGCCTTTTCTTCTTCTACATCTACAGTAAAAGTCTACTCCACTGAAAGCTGCTCCCGAGGTGTTTGGATTTATTAGCATCAATACTTACAGTAGGTGACATTTTGTGCACATGGCTCTCCATTATATTAGAGTGCCTACAGTATCGCTCCTAATAAATCCATACACTTTTAGTGCATAGTATCTACTTTTGTTATAAAAGGCTGAGTGCTATTTTGTAAATGTAAATATCTGAGTTTTTTGTGTGTGATAAAAGCTTGAAAGCTTTACAGCTTTAAAACCCCGCACACATTCACTTCTGTCACATTTTCAAGAATACTACAAAAATATTGCACTCACAACATAGTGTTTACTGCAGCAAACACATCAAGGACACTGCAGTAACTTTTCACAGATTATACCCAAGGCAGGATGACTAAACTCCACACAATTCTAAAAAAAAAATAAAAAAAATTAAAGAATAAACATTTGAGGAGAAAGCAATTTGGGAAAAAAAAAAAAGAAAGGAAAAAAAAGTCTTTTAATGAGAGATTTAAACGTGGAAACATATGTGTCTAATCTGCCCGATCTCCTGCAGCAGGTCATGTCAGAGTTGAGTAGCCCAGACTCCGAAGGCTCGACCTCCTCTGAACTCAGTACCAGACCTCTACCGCAGGATCTTAGCCTGGATTCAGCCTAGTATGGAGCTGTTTTTTTCAGTCATAAAATAGGGCGCCAACCCAAAACATGGAGATAAGCCTGCAAGTCAGAAGAGTCAACTCAAGCTGCACAGCTGTGTGTGTATAATAATAACACCTCATTTTGATCTAAAACACACCTTCTAGATTTGGTGGTCTAATTAAACTACAAAGGTTTCCCATTGGTCTGTCTGCATGTCAATGCCTCTGCTGCTCTGTAGTATTGCTCCCTGTATTTCAAGCCCATTACCACCAAAGCTCAAGCTTTTTGCATCCTTCCCCAATATTTCTATGAAAACCTGCAGGGAGCGATGACAGCAAGCTTGAAGTCCACTTGAAATTGGAATTTGATTAATTCATTTTAAACCACTTTTCAGCTTTTAGCGGAGTTCAGTAGAGCTTAGCGCAGCTGCAGTTACCTAGTTATCCAAATTCCCCCCAACGTTACGCCTTCGTCGCACCTTCTACCTTGTGATTGATTCTAAACATGGCAGTTAGATACTCTCCAGTGTCCATTTTAGGTTGATTTTAAATGACTATTTACTGCTGCAATAATAAACATTTCACTAAAAAAATGCAAGGTGTCTGTCTGAAATGCTTTTCAAGAATAATCTTAAAATGAATTCCAAATCGTACATGTAACCAGATGTGAAAATCAGCATTGGACTCTTTTATGTTGTGAGAGGTCTTGGAGCAACATCTTGAACCAGCTGAAGTATAGCCAGATTGAACAGAGTACAACAATATAGTAATAACATGAGTTATGATGCTCTCCATTAATCTAAAGTGCCCTCAGTATAAATCTATACACTTTTACTGTGTGGAACCTATTTTTACATTAAAGTCTAAGAGTAATTCATTGAAAACATGTGCCCCTGATATTAAAAAGTTGGAAAGTTTTAAAGTTTTAAAGCCTAGCACATGGTTCCAAGAACACAAAAATATAACGGTTTATGGCGGCAAAATCTTGTGTGAACATCTGTGTGCTGTGAGCTTTCACAGAACCTGTGTAGACACTCCAAACTCAAGTCAGTGCATTTTACAAATGCAGCACCAGGCAATACTTCTACAAAATTAAATCACTGTGCCACAGGAGCATTGAAGAATGATGAGACAGCATGATATACTCAGAGATGATTTATATGCATTTTCTATACAATAATGTATTTGTTGTATGGAGGCACCACATATTTATCAGAAACAATGATGCCTGTCTTATTTTAGCTAAGCCAATTACAAAGGGACTGAATGTAGATAATGCTCTCTTCTAATTTCTTATGCGGAGGAAAAAAATGAGGAAACCCACAAGACACAGAGATTGTTTTATTTTAAGGATTTGAAGCTTTTTATAACATAACTGAGCGGCATATTTGTAATTATTGCAGCAGAACAGTGAAAGACAGTCAGGTGGGAATGTCTCAAATTGACTTGAAAGGAGTGATTTGTAAGATGTTGTGTCTTATTTCTGGGAAATTAAATATTGAGCTCGTAGGTTGGACTGGCTACCAACCCAAACCATCCCAGAAACATAGAGAACCCATAGCGTCTGAAGTTGATGACCTGAAATCAGATTCAACAATCAATATGTTGCATATTCCAGCTCTAGGACAGACTTGCATTCTTTTAACAACTGCAACTGCGTTCTTCTAAATTTTACTAGTGTATCCTTTTTGTATTTAGTTTAATTTATCAGGTTAAACATGAACGACTTGCACATACAAAAGAAAAACAAACAAAAAAAACCAAACAAACAAAACAATAAAATCAGCAGCATATGCATGAAAGAAGGCTTGCTTATAAATATAATTATAGTGTGTAATTATTGTATGAACCACAAAGATTCTTTAGATTGATACTCTCGGAGTGTTTAGTAGGAAGCAACTGGACTTCTTATCTTGTTTGAAGACGTTTCGCCTCTCATCCGAAAGGCTTCTTCAGTTCTGAGGATCGGTGCGGGAAACCCAGGTATTTAACCCTGAGTGGGTGGAGACAATCACCAACAAAGAGGACGTGGTTGAAAGCACCAGCCTGGGGGGGCGGTCCTCTGGCTAGGCATCATGTGAGTCGTTAAGGTCACATGAGCCCAGGTGTGAATCACTCTGGAGTTTTTGCCCCTCACCCCTGGTTTCATGTGACACCTTGGGATCACATGGCCCCAGGTGTGTGTGGGGGTTAAACCGCCTGGGGAGGGCTCCCAAGACAGCATTGTAGGTAGCAGACAAATGGTGTCTTAGTCCACCACCCCTGTTTAGAGAGGGTTTCTCCAAGTGGACAAAGATGGCCTCTTTTACTCCTCTTTCAAACCATCTGCCCTCTCTGTCCAGAACGTGGACATTGGAGTCCTCAAAGGAGTGACCTTTCTCCTTAAGATGCAGATGTACAGCTGAGTCCTGTCCCGATGAGGAGGCTCTCCTGTGTTGTGCCATGCGTCTGTGGAGGGGCTGTTTGGTTTCACCTATATAAAGGTCAGAGCACTCCTCTGTGCATTGAACGGCATACACAACATTGCTGAGGTGTTTTATTCTTGGGGTGGACCAGTCACTGACTTAAGAGCCAATGCTCGTGAAATGATGGGGGTTCTTTGTGGCGCCTTTTGGACGATTTGACAAAGGTCCGCTTAGGGTAGTCCTCTTTGTTGGTGATTGTCTCCACCCACTCTGGGTTAAATACCTGGGTTTCCCACACTGACCCTCAGAAATGAGGAAGCCTTTCGGATGAGAGGCGAAACGTCTTCAAACAAGATAAGAAGTCCAGTTGCTTCCTACTAAACACGCCGAGATTAAGATGACCTGGATGACTGAGAACCTTCACGGACAAATTTAGATAAATACATAACATTAACAGCAGGAGTAATTGAGAGAGGTAAAAGTAACCTTCGCAGAATACAGAATATTATGTTTTTAATAAAAAGAAAAAAAAAAAAAATACACTGCCGTGCAACTTGATTCAAAGGCGTTTGTATCTATTAAAGAAAATAATACTGCTGGCGCCGATTTGTAACTCCAAGGCTAATCATGTGAGAACGTAAACATTCAAAGCTGTGTACAGAACTGGAACGTGTCTAAAGTGACCTTTTCACTGTGGATCGCACAGTTGAATAAACAACTGTAGCTTGCAAAGATGAGACACATCCACTCATCTGATATCATTGCGTGGCAAAGTCACAGAGAGCCAAATTAAAATGCTCGGCTAAGAAGCAGCGAGTAGCAGTGAAAGATTATCTGAGGTTGGGCTTCTCTCAGGTTGATTGAAAAACTGTGAAAAAGGACACATCCATTTGTTTAAGCACTTAACACACTCCCTCCTTATCACATACAGCTAACAAAACCTTAATACGGTCTCTGGTAAATTATTTGGATAGTTTAATAAAATCAAAGACACACATTCAATTAAAATTTTATGTGTATGGAGGCGAGGGAGATCTCGCAGCACCGAGCAAAGAAATTGAGTTCTAGTTAATGTGTTGTGCAAAGAGCGCAATTTGTAATGAGCGTGAAACAATCTTTTGACGGTGATCAGGTACTTTCAAGGCATTTGCCACAGTCTGACATTTTAGATTTGTAATCTGTTCTTCGTGACTTCACTCGGTGGGAGAAATGTCTCACTCATCCTATCGAATCATCCATAAATGGCTTCAGCATATAATACTATTAATAAGTATTCTTCCCGCAGAGTTTGTATCAAAGTGGAACCAGCTGAGAAATATAAGGCTTTACTGGCTTTTAATTTGTCGGAACTACAGACAACACTTAGATCCAACTTTCTGTTTCATGAATCAAAATCATAGCAACGAGTCAAGGAAGCAGTGCTCACCACCTATGATGTCCTTTGCTATATTTGCAGTACTTTTCTGTAATGTGTACAAGGTCTTGTCTTGTGGCATTTACAGGGATTGAGCATATTGGATTGTTTTGTGTGTATTTGCACTGCGTTTGTGTATTTGGTTGTGTTGCATGTATTTGCATCTCTTTTCTGTATTTGTATCTTGTTACATGACTTTTGTGCATGTGTCTTGAAATTACAATGTTTGCTTTCTCATCACATTTACTTGTGTTTTGTCTATTAAATAAACCTCATATATACCACATGGACTCTGTCTAGCACATAGTTACAGTGTTTTAGGCTCTCCCGGCCACCGTATAAAACAGTCACGTATCGGTCTCACAGGACCTGACGTTTGAGAATGGTCAACACATGACGGCTGGCAAACAAGCAAATCAGGTGTTTCAAAGAGAATCTCCTACGGAGGACAGATTCATCAAAAAGCAGGTGTGAGATGAGAATTTCTCTAAAACAAAAGCTCACAGATGTCACCCCATTGTAAACATGTCAAGCTCAGGCTGATTTCACTGTACAAACACAGCTCTGAAGCATCATCGACAAACTCTATCAGCTTTGATAACCATGTCAGTTCCAACAATAGGCCTGTCTAAATGATTGAGAGCACCTATTATAATGCAATACTGTTACTTGTGTTAAAATACAGGCAAATAAAAC
>KV751316.1:4822370-4880959 GCA_001698575.1 Mola mola
CTTGATTGTCTGTTTTAGCATGCAGGAAAACACTGGACACCATGGTAGAAGGTTTCAGTACTCTGAAAAAATATATTTTTTTGTAAAGACAAATTATACACATTTCTGTGTTATATAATGGAGGTACACACATTCTCAGGTTTTTGTAACTGATAATTGGATTTTCAAAACTAGTTTACTGCCTTTACATGCCGCACTGATCATTGTCTAGACCTACTGTTGTGAGAAGCAAGCGGGTTTCTCACTTTACAGATGGCTCATTAAGATTATTACTCAAATGCTCAACCCCGACTCACTACTACACAGCAGCTGTCAATTTACTTTGATTTACTGCCATGGCAACAGTGACGTTGAATCATTAGTCTATGTTTATAGTGCATGATTTGATGTCCGATAAAAGTGTATCAGGGAGCTACTGTTTTGAGTCCAAACACTCAAATGTAAAAAATGATTTTCCAAATAGAGCAGGAAAAAATAAGGCAATGAAAGTACTTCAGTGTGCCATCTGAAAAGAAAATAAAAGTACTGAAACTGAAAATACTATCACAAAACTTGAATACTGCACTAAGAGGTCACTGTCATTTCATATCATTTTTTACATGTTTGTGCTATTTTTCCACTGTATTTGATAAGGAAACACTGCCAACAAACCATATTTTGCCCCACATACTCCTTGTTATTATTTTCATGATTTTACATTATTCATATTTCAGGTTTTCCTGTCCTTTAACCTCCAGCTTATATTTCAACTTCAATGTTTTTTTTAATAGTCTTTTACCATCATAATTCATACATATTTGTTTTGCATTTGACCTTTTTCATAATAATGTCCAATATAAACACTGCAAAGGCTCAGAGGGACATGAAAGTTGTAACCAGACAAGGTTGTTTTAGAAACAAAACAACTAGCTTCATGACTGAATTATGGAACTCTGTTTAATATATCAGTCTGACATGAGTGGAGTGAATTAGATCCAGAGCACATATTTTCTGTGATGACATCATAACTGGCAGTGAAAAACCTTCCTGAAGCTATGCCCAATCCTATTACAAGTGCCTCCTGGGGTTAGTTAACTATTGACTAAGCAATCATCTCTTGGAGAAGGGTTTGATAAATTAGCCATAAATGGCAATGCATTTTATATACAACAACAAATAATGCCACAAATGCACACAAAGGTAGGAAGATGAAGTGCAGCAGAGAGCATGCACATGTGTTGGAACACTCTTACTGGTAGGTGCGCAAACACAAGCAAGGCATCTGTTTTGCTTAAGGTGGTATTCAAGGCGAGCAAGACAGGTGCTGACGGCTGTGTCAACCGATTGTAATGGCAAAGGGCCTGGCAACAGCTGGGGAGGGAGGCTGTGAGGACTAACCATGCTCCACTCTGAGCCATGATCAAAGACGTGGCATAATGGTGCAGCACTGGCAGAATTGGGGAGTAAAGGGATGAGTGGTTTATCGGCCTTGGGCAAAAGGAGTCTCCATATGTGCACTTGTGCATGTGCATGTGGATAATTTACCTACGCAGGTGTAAAATGAATGCACGAGAAAAGGGAGGCATTTGACAGTGAGGCTTAGGAACCAAATCAATGTGCAAATTCACCACCTGGGTACATGAAAGGTCGCTACATTAACAGACAACAGCCAGATGTACTGCAAGATGCACAGAACCAATCCCGGGGTTAATTTGATCTTTTTCATTTAAAATATATAAAATTAAAGTGTTCATATAATATAAGCAGCAGGTAATCTGACTGGCAGTGGGATGTAGAATAGCTAGACTTGCTTTATTAAAGATTATATAGAATAGAGGACATCAAATGAATACAACAGAAACATCAGATGAACCACTTTATGTAATATATATATTAAAGTTAAAGTAAAGGCTGAAAATTTCAAGAGAACTAAACAGTGGTTTATAATGTAAATGTGATGATATAAAAATTAACCAACGATTGTTTATGTAGAAGTGTATAATCATTCTCTTTAGTTCTAATTGAAAAATATGGTTCTAACACTTCACTATCATATTACTGATGGCAACCATGTCAGATTGAACAGAGAACAGTCAAGAAAAAAAACCAACTGCTATAAAGGTAATGAATATGCAAGGTCATATCACTGGCCTTTATCTCATCGGTGCTCTAATCTCTAAAGCAATAGAGGAAATCCTACACAAACTCGGTGATCCAAGTCCACACCCCACCATCAGCCTCAGCACAGCTGCCATTAGTAAAAGCTATAAAACATGTCTCTGCCTGTAAGAAAGACTTACTTTTCTCTCTCTGTACGGTTGTGTGTGTGTGTGTGTGTGTGTGTGTGTGAGAGAGAGAGAAAGAGTGAAGCTTCTTATCTGGAATGAATTGGACAGGGACAATGCCCTTTAATGGTAGCAATTTGTGATCTTCTTTACACCCTTCCAACCACGGTGGAAGAAAGGTATAAAAACAGATAGCAGTGGCTGTGTGCCTACAGAATGTGTGTAAAGTACGTACCTGCATTCATGTATGAACGAAAAATACCTGAATACTTTGTCTGTTTACAGCATTTAGCATTATCGCTATTCACCATTTTTATATGCCCTTATATGAATGAAAGGGTGCATTTCTTTGGGTGATTTTTCTGTGTTTTTTAGGATCAGCATAAACCTGCCCTCTCGATGGGAATACAACTTTTTTCCAAATGATCCGAATTGGATGAGAATCTTCCAATTGACATGTTTAGATGAAGAATTTTATTCTGATCAGCCCTTTAACCTCTGGTACTCCAGAGTACCACTGACCGAGAGCTTGGTCCCGTGGTGCAGGAATGATCATCTGAAGCTCAGCATCAACAATATCAAAGAGCTTGTGGTGGACTCCAACACTGGCCTCTGACCACCAAAAACGATTCATTTCGACACTAAGTCCAAGTTAACGCTTGTGGCAAATTTGAAAAAAAATGGTCAAGGTGTTGTTAGATATCACATTTGGAAGATCGGGGTGGGCAGATGGGTGGATGGACAGACAAAGAGATGGACAGCCCCAAAACATAAGGCCTAAGGCCTTGGCTATGGAAGGCCCGAGGAATGAAAACACTAAATTATATTCAAATTTACTCTTGTTGTTATCGGTATGATATTCTATTTTCTTCAACTGTATGTACAGACAATGAGAACACACTGGAAGATCAAGTCATTCATTATTTCATACATGTTTTCTTCTTACCTGCAGTATAAGCTTTGTTTCATTACATGAAAATTACACTTCTTGCAGTCATTTCAGCATAAAAATCATATTATTGCATCACAGCTAAATGAAAGTCTGTGAGGAAGATTAAACGTCACTGGCAGCCAGTTAAAAATATCCACAGAGAGAGAGAACCACTGAGACAGGGAGAGAAAATGTCTCTGCCTGTTGATGCCTACGTACTGCATGGGCCAGTATATGCATGCATATGTACCTGCATTGATGTTGTGCTGCTTTGCCCTAATCCAAACCTAGTAAACAAAAGCTGTTTTTCCCAGATGCCAGAATATAATAGCTCTCCACAGGAGGAAAAGGAAAGCTTTTTCTGTATTTATAGCTATTTTTAAGGCTTACATTGCAAGCACTGGCACAGGTTGATGGAGCTTGGACAGTCGGCCATGGCAAAACGCATTTGGTCCTTTTGAAGCCAAAGGTGTCAGCACAGCAGTGAAGCACACGTGTTGTGCATGTAAAATGGTTTAAGAGAGAGGAGATAAATGACAATACTTCGTTTTTAGCTTGCATCCATCAGGACTAATCAGATCATCTCCATTAATTCTATTTGAAAGCAGTGCTCTCTCCACAATGCAGCAAGTGTAATGGATGAGGAGAGTCAAGATCTGCTGCACAAAGACAACCACTGCTAAAGGAAAATGAATGTCCTTTCCTTTGACTTGTAGCATTGTACAGTGCAAATGTGGGATGATTAAAAATAAACAGTAGAAAACTTTCCTTGCGTTCCCTGTTGTAAGGTTACGGCAAAGTATTGTGTGAAAATTCAAGTCGACTGAACAACCAGTGTGCGAGAAAAACTATTGCTCAGTGATGTGGGTGAGCGCCTTACTATCAATCCAATGTGTGCAGTAGATAATACGTGTATGAGCGATCATGTCCACATCTGGTACATATAAAATTTCATGTTGGTGTTTTTCTGAAAAAAAAAAAAAAAAAAAGCTTGATTTCGGGGTGACTTTACACTGTACCGACAGCCACATTTGGTGTGCTGTAGAGTAGTCATCATCCTGCAAACAACATTTGCAAGCATAATAAGTTCTCAGCTTCCAATCCTACTGAACGGCTTCAACTGAAACTAAAACAATTGAAATTCATAAAATTATGTCGAACTTAAACGAATAAAAGAAGAGTCGCTTGTATATCATCTTTACAATGTTGCTACAACGCATCCACACTAGTAATATCTGCTGGAACAAAACCGTTTTTATGCCGCTTTGTTCTGCACTTTGAGACTATAAACATTTGGGTAGAAGGAAGGAGCTGAAATTTAGTGTACAGCGTGTGAGAGTCTGCGTTTGAAACCGAGCCTCCGAGGTTAGGCTATGACCCATGAATACTGGACCATTTAACAATTTGATTCAGAGAGTGTCTCCTCTTTGACATTGATCTCCCTAAGCTGCTTTTAAAGATTTTTGGTTTGCCTGGATTTATTGTCTAATAAACTTGTAAAACAACAACCCTTTAATGGGCAGTCAAGCTATGCCCATCATTTGTTTTCAGGACAACCTGCGCCATCAGAATATTTGTGCTGCAGTGATGTTACTAGAATGTGTAGAGAGTAAAGGGACCATAAAGGCAGATGGAGGAGTAAAATGGAAATTGAATTCCACAGATCTTAACGGAAATAAAAAAAACAAAAACAAATTCTATGTCATACTGGTTTACGCAATATTCACACTTCTCCAAAGAAAGTTGTTTATTGTGTTTGTTATTGTTTATGCCATTCTCTGATCTTCTCAACTTGTTCAGAGGTTATACTCCATATTGTTAGCACTGCATTGAGTTTTTTGACATGCGCACACATGGATAGTTGGATCAGCCGCCATTGGTGGTAAACGAAACTCTAATCTGACCTCTGAATTCTCGATTATGGATTAGGTATCTCCACAAAAGTCCCAGAAATCCCTGAATTCCAGGCTGTGTAATAGAGCTTCTGTAGGAGCTATAACTATGACAATATGCTTAAAATAATCATTTTTGACTCAGTAATTGTCACAGGGTATTTATAAAACTGCACACATTGCACCGCCTGACCCTTAATGGACGTGACTGCGTGTGGGTTTGGGTACTTTATGTTTAACTTAAGATCAGGCTTCTCATCAATATTGTCAAAAATATTTAATTTTCAGTACATTGAAGCGATTCTAAATATTTGAACCTATTTCAGTGCTCATTTTCTGAGCTTTCTCCTCCCAGCCAGGTGTGGGAGCAGTTTGGACATGCTTTGGATTTGAGGCAAAGGAACACAGAAAAGGATTACAAGCCAGTCGATATGCAAGCGCTACTACCGAGTGGTGCCTATGAAACTGACACGAACTTATCAGAGTACCTGAAGAAGTGACACACTGACCTCTCTAGAGAGTTTTGGAAGATTGGTGACAGAGCTCCTATTTCAACACTGACTCTGGCATTAAAGACGATGGTCCGGTACTCTATTGTTGAAAAGTGTGTGGTTGAATTAATTAATGCTCAAAGATGATTAAGCTAGTAACAGAAATAGCTTTGCAAATGTCTTGTGTTCTAATAGCCAAGAAAATGAATTATGTCATATGAATTATGCCACTAATGTTGTGTCAACTATCAAAGTTAGGCAACACAAGAAGTCAGCGATGACCGGACCATGGCTGGTCTTATTTTGCAGAGAAGGAATAACAATACCCAAATCATCCACATACAAGATTCTCATATTTTTACTTCTACATGTTTTTGTAGAGGATAAATAATAAGGGCAAGATCAAATACCCATGTGGGAAGACAGCTGAGGAGCAAATCTGATCAGACAAAAGACCATTTACGCAAACTCTTTGAGTCTTATAGTGCAAAAGTCAATAATCCATTACTCAGATCCAATAGTTCTTAAAGCCTCCTGGTTAAAATATGGAGAAGCATTAATCAACTGTAAATGCATGAAATACTCTTGGGTATATTCCAGATAATACTACTCCAACCAACCAGTGTAATCCATACTATAAATAATCTGACATATTTGCAGGTATTTACTTATTCCTTGCATACTCCAGCCATGATTCTGCTTGCAAAATTGTGGTTTTGGCCCTCATTTTAATAATGGCACTATAAAACATAAAGCAATACTGTTCACGTAAAAAGAGAACACAGTAAGTAAGCTAATGTCTTCCATATTAGCAAATGGCAAGCCCCATTACACCGAGAGCATCATCCTATGGCTTATAATTAGTTTGTTAATAAGCTAAGCACTGCTTTGCTCTGTTTTAATGTTTGTGTGTAGCGGAGGAAAAGGAATTAGTTATTGTAGGTTTATACAGAACACAAGCAGATTTGCACAAGCAAAGCAGCAAACATGGATTTGAATTTGACTTTATCAATGTCAGCTAGAATACATTTATTTGGGCAGCTGTGGTTTGCGTGTGTGAGTGAAACAGGCCACATACACACACTCTGCATGCCTGCACACAGTGACTTTATCAGATTAATTGAATAATTTATGTGGTAAGCTCCGGAGCAAAGCAGCGCGCATAATTGCATAGTATCACTCCGACCTGCCATTTGTGCCATTAACTTAACGACTGGTCCCAGCACCCGTCCTGGTAATTAAAATCTTAGAGATCAATCATAAACTGTTGTTCTTTTAAGGTTGGTGTTTGTCTCTGCATTTACAAGGGTTACATTCTGCTCAAAACAGGCCCCCTTTTCCCTAAAATCCCTAACAATTTTAAATTTTTTCATCATTGTTGAGTTCCCTTTACTTTCTAAAATGCCCTCATTACTGTCACTGGCATCTGAGTGGAAAAAGAGGAGCTGGCTCTTAATAACAGGTGGGCACCTAAAAAGAGGTTTGGCTCAGATGTGCACTGTTGCTAAGGGTCTGTGAGTACACATGTCTGACTATTATTAACCTATTGACTCACACAGCACAGAACTGAGTAATTAAAAGCAGGTAGAATAATAATGACTCAGATGGTTCATGAGCTGGACATCAGTCTCTGCTAAAGCCTCAGTTCACGAGAAATGTGTAAAAAGTTTCACTTTAGAGGAACTGGGGCTACATTTTTAAAGGTTATTTCAAAGCAACACTTGCTACTTTTACCCTTTTTCCTCCCAACATGACATCTTCCCTCCTCTCCCAGTAATGGTGAGTCAAATGAGATCACAGGTGCCAACTGGAGTCAAGGGTGTGTGAGGACAAAATTAACCTGACCTGTTCAAGGGCACAGTGACTCAGCTGTGGTGGTTCTTGCAGCTATCCTAAATAAGTCACTTTGACTGTGCATTGGCCTGAACTGAGGGGATTGACAGTGTGGGTCTGCTGACCAGTGGCTATGACCTTACCGGGAATTATATTCCAGAACTTACTCTCTTGCAGGTTCTGTCTGTACTGTTTGGTTAGCATGGTAACTTGGCTTAGCAAGTCTGAAAAAGTCATTATAGATTTCCTTTAAATGCTTCAATCTCAACTTAGAAAACATGTATTACAACACATCCTAACTTCCAATAATGCACCCTCCTAACTTTAGGTTTCTTTTCCATTGGGTGACGTGTGTATTCCACATGGCTTGTACTTTATTCTTATTTTATTTAGTGTGAACAAATGTCAACAGGTTGACTTTTTTCAATGAGAAGCTTCTGAGTTCAGTTTGAAGACACTTGTTAGTCAATACGGGCTAACCAGGGGCTATGATCCCAGCTGAGAAACTACAACCAGCTTTAAAGAGGTCAACGAAATGAAACAGGTTCTCCCTGTTGTTGTTGAACACCGAAATGTGCTTTATTTTGTTGGCTACTGGGGATTTTAAAAGAAGAGTGCCTGCCATTGCAAAGAAATATAGGTGATAAAACAGAGTTGACAAGAGCAATTAGCAACTTGGCCGTCCATTAAATGCAATTTCAAAGAGCAGAGCGCTCACATGTTTGTTCCATGATTCAACATGTTTCAGTTTTCTTTCAGGGAGGCGATATGAGAAAAGTAGCAACAGTTTTTACTGGTATTAATCAGTAATAATTCATGAGGTGTTGGGTCCTTTTTACAGGTCAACATACACTGATGCTTTGAGTTGGTGGGTTTATTCCATAACCTAAATATATTGTTATAATAGATAATTAAAAAATAACTGACATTCAGGGCTATAGCTTGTGCCTGGCTCAAAGTGGCACAGGGCATAGCACATTCTGTCAGTTTCCAATGAATGCAGCTGTCATTTTGACCCCCAGTGCTCATGTCTGTAAGAGGCAAATCGCGCCCATCTGTGTGCCCACTGGCATGTTGGTTTGAAAGTGATTGCACCACTGACAAACAAAATACTGGTCTAAAGCATTTTCCAGTTATTTAATGGGATGGATTTTTCAAAAACAAAAATGTGCCAACATAGACTGCGCCATGAAAAGGGTTTGCATTTCTCTGCATACTGCAGTAACATCTCAGCTGCAAATATCACAGAAAACTTAAGCAGCAAAACTAAGCTGTAAACTATAGGAAAGCAGAAGTAGGATTAAACTTTAAACTTTACTTGAACATCTGGAAACCAGCAATATGTTTTTTTTGGTTGTTTACAAAGACACACAGGAATTAACGTCCTGGCGATGAGACAGGAGATTGAAATGATAAATAACTTTAAACCAACGTGTGTAATTGTGCAAGAATCTCACTGAGAGTGTCACTCTTCATGGAGAGAGACACGTATCGCTCTGCTTCTGTGCGATCGCTGCAGGTAATGTAATTAATATTTTCCTCATTAATTAGGTATCACTTCATCCATGTGCATCCCATCTGCTTTTAATTTGAATTATTTTTTATGAACAAATCTATGGACTGGAATCCACTTAGTAACTCACACAGAAAATGTAGCCCTTCTCCCATCTCAGTTAAAGGTCAATACGTTTTTTTCCACACAAATCGAGTTGCTGATGGGGACAGATGATTGGGAGAAAGTTACGAGTCCATAGGGCAAACATCATGTACTTGCCCCTTAGTGAGATGAGTTCCTATATCAAAATAGCATTAAGTCCTGAGCAGATGCACCTGTACTATATAAAGAATGGGAGATGTCCTTCTGACACCCCAAACCCAACTATGAATAATTATCAGACTGAATATAAGCCCTTTGCACTTTGCAAACTAATTTCTCACATATTGCGTGCCATTTAAGCAGCAAAATGAAGAGGGATGTCTTAAATGCAATTTCACTGTAGACTTCAGACTGTGCATTTCAGATTTATGCTGAAGGCTGAGGCCCTGAATGTTAAATGTGCAAAGTTTGAGCATCAAGTCTTACTGAATTGATATAAACAGAACCACAGGGTCCGATATGTGAGGATACTATTCATTTATTCAGGTGGGCGTGTTTGTGAGATGCAGGCTAGGAATCTGTTGAAAAGGTTTTGTTCACAAAGCATATTATAATCCAAATGTCAAAGTAGAGTATAAAGAAAATTCACCTGTGAATCAGCTGCTGACAGCTGACATCAGTTTTGACATGCTTAAACTAATGTAAACTTCAAGTCTAATTGAAAACCTGCTGATCTTTGCCAAATTTCACAACATCTGAAACAATTTCTTTTTTCTCAAAAGTGCAATTAAAATATTTCGTTGGTAGAACCAACAATGGGGATTTAACAACTCTGGAAACAATCATATCTTATCCAAAAAATAAATAATAATATTAAAAATATTAATTTTCTCTTTCTGTTACTTTAGCCCATCCTTATTCCTGGAACATCGAATATTGCATTTGTCACATCCCCCTGCGCCTCACCCAGAATATACCTTTTAGCATCTAGATGAGATGTATGGTCATCCAAACAACCTAACTTAGTTTACAATCTCATATCCTAAGATGGTGGAGGTTGAGGTTGACTGTTTTTTGTGCCTAAACACATCCAAGTATACATTGTTCCTGCCCCAATAACTGCTAAAAGCTTCCTACAACTGCTGTAAATGCACTTTAGGAATGTAAGTGTGCGAGGGACTTAAACTGTTAAGAGCAAAACTGAGACAGCTCTGTACACGTCACATATTACGTCACTTGTGTTTGTGTTCAGAAGATGAAACATTCTGCTAGCAAAAAAAAACCAAAACACGTTACTGGCTGTAGCTCCGTTGGTTGCTGTACTGCTGCTAAAATCAAAGATCACCACCGGCGTAATATCAGGAGTAGAAGACTTAAACACCTGATGGAAATTTTGATGCTGGTGCCTGATCAACAGGTAAATGAACTGTTCTATATTACAATTTAACTGTTAGTACGACAAGTGTGTAACGCTAATATTAGAGGGAACGTGACACGATTTATACTCTCCTGCAATTTTAGAGTTTATTTATTTATTCTTTATTGCTTTCCCGTTGGTTAGCTACTCAAAAAAATCACGGCACTAAGGGATTGTGGGTAATACCCTTAAGCGAAGTGAGGTCACTTACGGAAATGGTACACTAAGGGTGAACAAGAGACGTGATGGAGAACAGCACTAGAGAATTGAGGCCCCCTACAGTTTTGCACCCGTTAGATAGCTACAGAGGCAGATACTGGGACAGAGCCAGACTGTCATGTTGACAAGTGAGGAGTGAGACCCTTCTTCTGGGATCCTTATTCAGGTTTTACTCCAATCTACCCTTGACTGTACTTTTTGGCCACTCACAGGTCATTTCAGAGAGATAGATGGGTTTTCTATTTCCTGTTGTTCTACAGTGATAGATATGTCCTCATGTTCCCATAGATCGTGGGAGTCCGATAGAACAATGGAAATCTAGCGGGAAAAGCTGCTCTGCCAACATTATCCGCTGCATACATGGCAAAGAACAAAAAACAAGAAAGACTGAAAAAAACAACTGTCTATTGGGGCTCAGACTGTGAACTACGTGTGTATGCATTTGTGCAATGTACTGCTCTCATATAATTTTCTATAATATGTTCTGTTTGGCCAGTTAGCTGTACTGCTCTGTCATTTTGTGGATGTTTTAATTAAGATCTTCCAAGGGATAGTGCATGAGGTTTAGCTTAAAGCTTGCTCTAAAAAACATGATTGCTGCAATTTTGTGATGGTAGTGTTATCTATCTAAAATACTAGCATTTATATATAATATGGTACATGCTGTATGAAAAAAGAAACACAAAACCAAAGCATAGGGGGGTTCAGATGCTCCATTGTCCATGGTTTAACAGGTAATTCATTTTCAATTAATTTCTAAGTCTTAAAGTTTTCAGTTTTCAATCGTTTTTTTTTTTTTTTTTTTTTACCAAAGTGTGCTTAAAGTTGATGAATTTGATGGATTTAGTATGGAAAACTATTGCTTGATTGCACTGACAGCAGGGTGTTGATGACTTTCAGGCATCTGTTAAGGACGCCCCTGGGCCTCTCCGTCTGGAGGTGTTCTTGCGAGCAGACCATGGGGCATGGCATGCAGGAGGGATGACATCTCCCAGCTCGCCAATGAGCACTTGGGGATCAGGCAGAAAGCCGGAAGGTGTTGTTGCATGAGAAAAATTATGCATGGGTTTCTCTCCCCATGCTGCTTCCACACTGACCCTATTAGGACAAGGGGCTGAAAAAATAACTGAGCAAATAAAACCAATAAACATAGGCAGCCTGGCTCTCTAGTTCTTCCCAAGGACCTAATAATTGGAAAAGTGATAATTCACGAAATGTCACTGGCAGTATCAGTTTTTTTGAAATACATTCCCCTGCTACTCTTTGCCAAACTCATTCCAAGTAAACAGTTGAGTGCATTCATGTCTTGAAATTAGAGTTAATGAAAATCAATAAAACAAGCTATACATTGATTTTAATAGGGAGATAATATGCATATGTTTGAAACAGAAAATGAATAAACAAGTAGAGATATTTGCCCGTAGGTGTGAATGTGAGTGTGGACCCTGCATAGGAAAAGCTTCAGAAAATGGATGGATGGATTTATGAACAGGTTTATAAGATGAGGAAAGATCAACCCATGCCCTGGAGTTGGCTTTTGACCATGTGCTGTCCTATATATTTTTTAAAGGGTTTTCTCCAAAATTGTCTATTTAACAACATTGTAATGTAAAATAAAACAGGGACATTCAGGAAGATTGAGGCTCGTGTTGGGGACGTTGTCCGTAGTTTACAGACTTTTGAATGAAAGAATTTTGCTATAGGGATCAATATTAATCCTTGATATTAATATAATCTGTAGACAAACTTTTACACAAAGCAGCTCTTTACAGGCAGCAAAATTGTGGTGAATAAGGGATATCTGCTGAGAGAACTTGCAGAGCGCTTGAGCGAGCTGACAAACAGTAGATGCCAACAGCTAAATGTAGCGTATGTCTCATAAGGGGAGCGTTCCCTGTGGTGATGCCCGATACCAGGAAGCGTTCTGTGGGCTCCAGAGACATAAGAAAAATCTGATGCGAGTGCCTACCTGAATTTTTTAATAAAACATAGACACAGCTAACTGATTAAAAGTGAAGATTTATTAGGACTCTCAAAAATATAGCTAGAGACAACATGAAAGCACTTTATGGTAGCTCATATTAATGCCTTTTGGTCTCATTTATTCAGTCTTTCCAGGCTGATTTTTAAGCTTCTACTAAGAATATATAAGAATCTGATATTGAGTTCACTGCTCTTTCTCTCACCATTACTTAGTGAACAGATTTCAGCTGCTGGATATCAGAAATAAATATTCACTAAAAACTCATGGTAGCAAGCAATTACAAATAAAGATGCTAGCTTCTTAAAGAGCTTTCAGCTGTAAGACCCTGGATAGTTATTTGAATGGATACAGTATATTCAGTTAGCATGGCATTCAGTTTAAGGCTTTGTCCACACTAACACGGATAGTTTGCAAAATTAACATTTTCCTGCACATCCCAGCCTCTCATCCATGCTCAAACAGCATTTAAAGGTCACTACAAACGCCTTCTCAAGAGGATCTTGTGAAAACTGTGGTTGCTGTGTACGTGTGTAGATATGTGATGCAGAGTGTTGGTGCACATGCTCATTGTTGTTTTCTTCTATGAGCATGCGAAAGAAATAACTGCAACAACGGCTTCAGGACACCTTGCATCGTTTTATCGTCATCTGTCAACAAAGATGTTATGAACCTATGACTTTACAGTTTTCCAGAGTGTCCCGGTGTTGATCCATGTAGCTCTTATAACATTGAGTAATACCATTGATTATGTGTGCATTAGAAGCAGGGATTTATTTTTACTTTTCATTTAATTTTATGCAACGTCTCCATTTTTTTAGACATTTTATGCTGTAACACAAAATAGACTTTTATGTCAGTGTTTTGTAAATTGTTTTCAGATAATATACTGTCTATTAAATGAGGCTGGTCATGGTTTGGTACGGCTTTACCTGACTGTGTAGTATTTCCTATTCGAAGCAATACTGAAGCAAAATTATTTTTATATACTATCTCAGTTCAATATTGGTGGAATTAAACCTTCATTACTCTACATTAACTTCCAACAACACTGAAGGTTATATAAAAACACAATAAAAG
Organism: Mola mola; assembly: GCA_001698575.1. Lineage (NCBI taxonomy): Eukaryota > Metazoa > Chordata > Actinopteri > Tetraodontiformes > Molidae > Mola > Mola mola. The sequence continues at coordinate 4,836,076 of KV751316.1, forward strand.
TCCCCTTTTATATGAATCTAACTGCCCAATAAAAAGTTTTGGACTTGCAACATACATGCCGATGAATTTGCAAATGGAGGCCCTTTTTATATTAAAATGTTCAAACTACACTGCAGAGACAAAAATAAGTTCCTCAGTTTAGGTATACCGAGCTTGCTGCTGGCTGCTGGAGGGTCTTGGCGGAGAATGTGGCAGAGGCAGGTGGTTGTTTTTGGCCCTGATGCATTCAGAGGCCAGACAGTGACATTATGACAACCAGGCAGGACTCGAGGGACAGCCATGTTAAATACCATCTCCTGGAGTGCAAATGGCAAGGAGTTTGTGGTGGTGTTTCAAGGTACGTGTTTGTTTGTGTGCCTTAGTGTGCTTTGAAAAGTGTATGCTGCTGTGCGTGTCTGCCCTTTTGCATACTGTATATATGCCTTGTGCTTCCTCACGCACATTCACAAACCATGAGCATGCATAAACACAACCCATACTGACAGCGGCAAAAAGGCTAATGGTGTGCACAGAGGATATTAGGAGAAAAGAAAAGAACAGGCCAACTGCCTAATTATCTATCAACAATGCAAGATGAATGAGATAAACATAAACTGCCATCGCAGCATAAGGTGCTTCTGTACAATTAGCTGGAAGCAGGAAGAGAACACTGAGATGAAACAGATAAACGTAGTGATGAATTCGATGGTGTTTACAATTCTGGAAAGATTTTTTCATGTTGAGACAGTTGACTTTGAAACTGAGTTGTTGTTTGTTTGGGGTATCATCTACCAATCCACAAAAATATTTCTGCGAACCCTAGCCAAGCTGTGGTGGAGCTGTGAGACAGAGAGAAGGCAAAAAGAAAACTACTAGCTGATTGTTCCAAAATAAGGTGTTAAGAACATTCAAAGATAACAGTTGATTTCCTACTTGTGAAGTTTACCGGTCGGAGAAAAAGAGTTTTCTTCTTCACAGCAGAGGAACAGTAAAGGTGGAGGGAAAGACTAGCATGGGGCTGCATTGAGTTCCATTAATTAGTCAGATTTCCATAAGACTGGGACTTTAATTTATACTGAGCAATATTTACATCATTACAGAACTGCATTTCCCCCAAAACATGCTCTGTATTTTCATTATGTTGACGTCTAAATGAATGGCACCAGAAGATACGATAGCTACCTTCCTCACATTTTGTAACGCACCATTTGTGTTTATGTAACATTACAACGGCAACATCTGGATTTCTTTACTGATTCTGACTTCACTTCCACCCTTTCTCCTGGCTCACTCTCAGCGGTTCCTGAACTGTGACAGTCACTGGGAAACCACAATGGGAGTCATCTCTATCTTTTAACCTCTACCTTCAATCTTATTTTGTATACAGTATGCACACACACACACACACACACACACACACACACACACACACACACACATACAATTTCTGACCTAAGATGAAGGGGTGTATACATAAATAAAGAGACAATCAGTCAAAGTTTTACTGGACAGGGGGGCTGTGACAGGGTGTCAGAGTCCTGCCGACTGCAGGTGAATATTAACCATAGGGAACAACTCCCATTGGATACAAAGACCCCCTGGCAGGTTATAAGACTTTTGAACTATGAACTGGTTCTAGATGCAAATTCAACCAATCAGTTTATTTCCAGGAACAGAATATCATCTTTATGTCCTATTTGTGATATTTTCTTAAGCTTTCCACTTGTCTTATTCAACAATTTTAGTGGTTTAACCAAAAATACTATACTGACTCATACACAGAAAAAAATGAAAATCATGACATACCGTAAAGCTCCAATTTAAAGCTTAGTTGCAATTGTACACAGGTCTCATTTACTCGCGGGGTGTGGTTACATTGTTCTGTAAATAAACATAGGGGCCAAATTGGACGCTGGGTCTGGTTTTTTACGTTTTTGTATAATACTCTTAAAGCCCAGTAGGTCCTCAGCAGCTGAAGCTGCTAGATCACATATATTATTGTTGGGCTGATGCAGTGGGTCACAGAAAAATCAGCAACGCCTATACATTTGAAAGTCAGCTTGATAAGCACGTATAAATCAGCTGTTTGCATTTATCTTACTACTCAAGATTTAAATGAATTGAAAAGCAATCATGCTAAGACACAAATATAACTAACAAGCTTGTATGTCTGCATGTTGGTGTTGTCTGTTTCAGAATTATAGTCTTGAATGGACCTCATTTTACCATTTCCTAGTAAAAGTACCATCTTTCATAAACGTGGACCTTAATTTTATGACAAAATAGTCAGACACCAAAGAACACGAAACCACATGTCGGCTACCACATGCACATACAGCTAATAAGACGGATAAACTGCACAAAGCTTCAGGCTTCAGTTACTGGGCAACCTGTGGGCTCTCTTTCAATCACTAAATTATGCTTAATTTTCATCGAAACACAAAAATATGTGACTCATAGGTCAGTGGGTAGATTAGGTACAAATTAAGTCCTGAACTACAATAGAGGTGTTTTCTTTAACAACAGACTGAATAGTAAAGTCCCCATGTGCAGTACAGTAATGTCAGTAATGAATTAAGTGACTTGCTACCTTTAAGACAGTCATGAGGTCCAAATCCTTGATATACAAATATTCTGTCAGTCCATAAGGGACTTCAAAATGTTCTTTTTTATAAAAAAATTAGTCCAAGTTGTAAAGCTGCCCAAGAAAATTCTAACCCTCAAATTATGGATACAATATGATGTATCTCTCTCTTGTTCTCTCTGCTTCACACACAGGACCTTTAAGGCTAATATTGGGGTTTGAAAAGATATATTAGAGTTTACTTTTAGTCAAAGGTGCTGCTGTGTAAACATGTATGTATTATATGAAACAGGAAACATCTGGGGTTAACGTGTGGGAGGCGGTCTTATATTCAAATATATTCAAGTACTATTCAAATACAAAAAGTAATTTAATCATACAATTTACCTATTCTGAAGGAGAGCGGCCCACCAGAGGTACTTCTCACCCACATGGCTAAGAAGAGCAGAAGCGCCCAGGCCGTGAGCATCTTCTATGACTCCTCATGGGTCCTGCCCCGGGGTTGCCCCTGTCACAGCCACCTGAAAAATTGAGGACAGCAATTATTAACCACACAAACCAAAGCTGTGCAGCATACTGGTAAACCGGCATACATCCTGACTCTTGTTCTCATGTCGCCTGTTGGGTCTCTGTGAGAGTTTGAAACTCCTTCTACCTGAATCACAGGAGATTTGATGACTTTTCTTTTCCTATTACTGTATTTGTTATTCCATGAAAGAGAGTGTGCTTTGTTTTTGCTTCGTTTTTCAAATTTTACGTCAGAGATATAGAGAGGGGCACCTTCCTCGTCCCTCTGGCACGGAGCCATGGAGAGAATGAGGTAACTAATGAATTGCAGTCCATTCTTTTGATGGGATTGGCAAGTGTCTTCACTCCCTTTATGCAGCTATACGGTATGAAGCTAGTAAAGATATAAAGCTAGTAGCCTATCAGACACAGGATGCTTCTCCAACCTTTAGCCATTAGTGTGTATATTGATGTACAAAAAGAAAGAATGTGGAAATTCTTTGGCTGATACAGATATTAAAAGCGACAATTTGGTCGATAACCAACCCTGATATTGATACCCTTTTGTGTCAAGGAAACAAAAAAAAAATCCTCTCTAGGAAAAATCAACGAGTCCCAACGGATTATAATAAGCCACTGGCATCAGTGAGTGCCATTTTATTTGCCCATATACTGATACAAGTGAACCATGTCTTTATCAGACGAAACCAACACCGAGACGATATATCTGTGCATCCCTAGCAAAAAGAAATTCATCTGAGCCACTCCTAACTAGCTGTTTAGTCGCCCTTATAACTGCTTGTGACTATTACACCGGGCACCTGGCAAAGGTGTTTTGTGACAGGTGTTGCGCTGTGACGAGTCAGTCTTGACATCTTTTTAACAAAATGAAACCACACCATAGAGCGTCTATGGTCATGACAGCATACATCTCTAATCTTAGCCAGACTTGTGTCATGTGCAACATTTATTTAGGAATCGATTGGTGGAACCGAAATTAAAATTTCTTAATGATTCAGACGGAATGGAAACTTTGGAACCGGGTATCGATACCGAACATTAGTCATGGATAGCTTTAAGAAGAATCTTGTTGTTGGCTCTTTTTTGCCATGTTTGTAGTATAAAGCATGGTGTTTTTCTGTCCCCTCTGTCAGTTATATTGATAGGTTACTGTTTACCTGTTTCGCTCTTTTCATTTGTCATAGTTGGATTGGTTGAGTTGACTTCAGTTGGGGGAATCAGACTACAGAAATACTTGATAGTGGTCCAGATCTGGTTGCCCAAGGCAGCAAGGCAACTGTCACAGCTGAGCTGTGCTTCCAAATTTCACGCTTGTGTTGCATTATGAGCTGCTTTGCTCTGCTGAACAAAACAAAGAAGACTAATGTAAAAGACTTGTTAGTGCTTTTATGGAGGCATCCAAGATTAAAAATGTCCTTTTGTCATGTCATTAAGTTTTGTTTTCATTGACTCTCCTTCTGTTTATTCATTTCAGTAGTAGTACGTTGATCTTAAAGGCTGTGTTGAAACATTAATGATGGGAGAGAAAGGAGAAAGGAGCTGTAGTTACAGAGAGGATAAAGCATTATGGTACTGTTTGAAGTTTTCCTTCAAGAGAGTCGCAGCATTGAAGATAATGATGTACACACATATATTTGGTCCGATCATAACCCTCGATCTAAGAAGTTACTACCTACATCTCTCTCAGGTTTGATAATATATTGCACTGTTAGAAAAACCTTCATCAAAGCACCAAGATTTGTGTTTGTGAAGGATTGCTTGATGCTTAAATCTGTTCCTACCTTACAGAATATTTTATTATTCTAAACTGACACGAAATTGCATGGAATTACATTTAGGATAGCTTTCACTGCATTCATTATATATTGTGCACATTTTAGGCGGGAGGAATAGATAGTAGGACGCTTGTGATTTAATGCAAATTAAAAAAAACCCAACATTTATTGATATGCGTTCATCCCAATGTCATTTATATAGTGCTCAAATTCCAGGAAAGCATGAGATAGAGATGTGCCCCACATTTAGAACAGACTGACAGCAGCGTCAATGACTCATCTAAATTGTCACATAGTCATTGTACTTATACAAATGACCAAGGACAATGGAGCAGTCTTACTGATACTCTATATGTAATGTTTAACATAGACTTGATTCAACTGGCGGCTATAATGAATATTCTTAATAATATATCGAATGGGAAGAGTGATGAAGTGATGGAACTACAAACATTTATCACCTAAATCTGCAAGTTCTGCTGGCTTGATGGAGCTTCGTAATGAGTTTCAGCTCATTGTTTAGCGGTGTGGCCCAAAAATGTGTTGTTTGAGTTGACTCTCATAGCAAAGCAGGCATCTGTTTTCATCCAAAAAGCTGTAGAACACCCAATGTACACTGTTCAGCACCTGTGCCACTTAGTCATGCTGAGAAACTAGCTGAACGGAGAGGCCAAAAACAGAACTAAAAAATAATAAACTTCTAAATAAATGAAACCATTGCCCCATGTTTTGGCAAAAGTCAAAGCGGGGCTGGAGTACCCAGTGGAGGTCTTATAAGAATTGGTGGCTGCTTGCCTTGATGTTGTTTCGAGGAGTTGTACATGTCTTGTATGGGGTTTGGAAGAGTTTTTATGTGGTTTTAGTGTGTACTTCTACTAAGTCGAATATACTGTAGCATAATAATCTTTTCCCTCTCTCTGTCAAGGATCTATACCAGAGAACAGATGTAACAGCTCCAGCCAGAGATAGCAGTGTCTTCCTATACTGCAGCTGTAAATTATGAATTGTTCTCTTGAATGATATACTATATGCATAATATAGCACTTTTTTGTGTAACACATGCCCATTTAAATCTGGAAATCCAGAAAGGGGCAAGTGGAAGTCCGCTCTTCTTTAGCATATCCCAGAAAAGCCTGTGTACCTCAAGTACGTGTGAAACGACTGTGAACCAGTGACATCAGTAAAAACTATGGCTATCATTTGATGCAACCCTGTGGGTGTGTATGTTCATGCCTGTAATGTTTCTTTAACCAGGAAAAGATAAACTCAGGCTGCAACAGCATGTGTTCTTTAAACCGATTTAACTAAAAGGAATAAACTGAAGTGATTCCAGCATAGCTTAATAATACTTGAGCATTAATAGCCCACACTGCAATAGATAATCAAAGGTTCCATTTGTAACATGGAATTTAAACACCAGTGACTGTATATATACATATACATATATGTATATAACCATGAGTTCATAGAAAGTTTACTTCAATGTCCTCTGCCTCTTGTTTATTTTGTTATTTGGGTAGCAGTCTGAAACTCAGTGTCTACGATGGCCAGTATGCTGGATCGTGTGATTTTTTTAAGACTATCTTACTGAACTATTGCTTTGGAGAACCCTGGGGAACAGTTGGACAGGACTGTCAACACATCAAGACGATTTCAAAGACCTATCCGAGGAACACTATGCAAACAACAGCTGTCAAAAGTCTTCCCCTGAGGTTCTATGTAAAAGAAGAAGAAAATAAACGGCATCAAATGACAAGCCAGTTTTAAATTAACTGGGTACTGAACATTCCTTGCAGCTTGTATCGTTATGCACACTGGGGGATAACAGAGCTTTATTGTTCAATTAGCCTGACTCTAGAGCAGCATGTTTTAACCAATATGAAAAGCTCTAATAGAATTAACAACTGATAACTCAGAGTAAGTATTAGTGCAGTTTCAATGATTTGCAGTAAGCAGATTTCTTGAAATTAGCTTGATTCCAGATATTCCAACAGCACGAACTTGGCATCTAAAACCTCTTTGAGAATAAGATGATCATCCCAGTCAAAGTCCATACTTGGGATGAAGGGAAATCCTCACTTGGTCACTGATGAAGATTTCTACATTACTCTTATTCTCATTACTATTGTGATTAAAGTAACACCAACCACTTTCAGCTTATAGGCCCACCCACTCCGTGTACAAACACAGTACAATTATAATGGATCCATATACGAAATCTCTAACACTTATGGTTGTTCTGTGAGATCCTTCGATTCATGTCAGAGGTCAGATTCCAACACACTCAATACAGGGGTTAAATAAAAATTGAATTGAATGATTTGGCCCTGTTTTTCAAAACTGCAGAATCTAAGATATCAATGAGAATTCTACTTCTGATCTAAGAAATACATGTAGAAGGATTTGTACCTCTATCAGCATACTAGGCAGAACATCCTGAACTGAACTGCTTCCTTCAAAAGAAGCATTGTTTTTGGGAAACTAGTGGCTAATATCTCTGGTTTAATGATGGAAAAATAGGCAATTAAACTAAAAGTTCAGAAAGAGTTATGAACTCTACCAAGAACATAGGAAAGCCTCCAATTACATGCAAACTTTCAAGGGTAACCATTTAGCTATCAACCTACGCAGAACGATAATTCTAAACTAAAACATTAATGTTAAGATATGGCCTAGTTAAAAAAAAATAATAATAATTTGACTGCTTATTTTGGTCATGATTCGCCACAATATACACACATGTTAACAACGTCCAAATGTGGTTTTCATTAAAGCAGGTCTTTAATGTCAATCATTAGACAATGTGTTGACATTAAGCCTTCCTTTTGCGGCTCACTTATTCCAAACAACACTGCCTTACCTGACATTTAATGTGTTTCTAGGAAAGTCAGCTTGAGTTCATGTGTTGCCTGTACGGCACCTACTCTTTAAAAATAAATATTGCCTGCTAGATTTTAAGCTTTCCTGCTTCTCACTGGATTGATACGTCATGACAGTATGACACTGTTGCTTATTCTTCTTTGCAGTGGAATCTACAACAACTTTTAAGTCCCACTGGAATGTGAAGGAATGTAGAGAACAATAGCAGAGATTACTTTTATTGTGAGTTGTCATAAATGGGTACACAGACAGGCAGTCATACATAAAGTTGTATCCACTGCATTTGCAGTGTAAGTCTCCCATTGGTATTGGATAGACCCAGGATTGTGAAATAAAATTCTGGGTATTGTAAATCCCTCTTTGTTTATTTGCCCATAAAAAAAAGCAAACAACCAAAAGGAAAATACTGAAATAATGAGATGAAATCAGAAAAAAGCAGACTGCAGTGTAACGAGCAGTTCTGAACAAGGATTTGGATACTGTAAGAGTTGAAATTATAGTATAATAAAGACTGTGTACCATAATTTCTGTGTTGAAAACAGAACTCTTTTTAAATATTTAATGTCCCACAATTTTATGTGAGGAATTAGTCAGATCTAACTATCATAACACATTAACCGTATTGTGGCTTGTCTTTTTTTTATATTTTTAATTTCCTCTGGTTTCCAAAACTATGACAACATCTTTAAAGAACTAACAATGTTACAAACATAGAATTAACTGTAGCACGAGATTAAATTTATCATTGCGATGAACATTTTAGTGCAGCTAGACTCACAAGAACTGGAATGATATGCAAAGTACTGAGATAAATAGCTAAGAGATGGTAATAAATAAGTGGACATATTGTGAGGATTAGTTTGAATTTGCATGAACTCTGCAGCTGCAAAACTGGATATCCCAGTATTGGAGAGAATGATAAAAAAGCTGTTTAGCTTGAAAAACATTTACACTACTGTACACTCAAGAAAGGTATGGCAATTCTTCCGTCTGACCAATTTATAATTTGCTGTCTCTACTTTTAGTTGCTGCTAGTGAAATATAAACATTCACAGACACCCACACCTGAACCACTTTCGTTAAAATCCCATTTTTAGAAAGTTACGAGAATGTCTTGCTGTTAAGTATCAGTGCCATGGCTGATTCATAAGCGTTTTGTACTTATACAGGCTGTGGAACAAAGCAGCCAATGACACTCTGCAACTTTAGAACTATTTTTCCTCAATTTCATGCTTAAATCAAAACCTGCTGTTTCCCACATTCTGTGAGATCATGTGTCACTCCAGGTGCATCTGAGAGAAATGTGCATCCAGCATTTATCTAAATCTTTACATCAGACAAAACCCCTTGAAAAAGTAGAAAGAGAAAAAAGGCAACAATGAGAAAAGGTTTGCATTGTACGTGCCCAACTACTGTGCTAAATGAGGCACCTGAATAAACAAAAACACTCCTCCAGCTTAAAACATCACAGGCACATTATTACACCCTGCATGGTTTTGGCAGCAAGTCGTGGTGTATAGCTGGAGCCACAGGACATACAAATACAGTATATGGGCTGTGTTTTATTACAGGTGGAGTATCGAGATCATCACCGGAGTAAACAAACTTAAGGGACAGCAGCTCTTGCTTAAGAGAGCTGTAGAAGGCTATAAATACAGCAGCTTTTTGTCTAACCCTCACCTCAAACATACAAATGTTCATGTTTCACTGACTGACAAGCTGCCACTATGGCTGCAACTAATTGGTAACTTTTGAAAGAGCTCCTCTCTGTCACTGCAACGAGAGGCTTCGGTTTGGTGTGACAGGCAAGAGCGTGAGGTTGCCGGAGCTATGTCAACAGTACATGATGTGGGAGATCAACAATTAACAGACCATGACAGTCTGACAACTGTTTGACTTCCCTGTCAGAACAACGGGTTACACTTCAAATATCAAAACTGTCAGTCACACATCAAACGTTGTGTAATTCAATAGCAAATGGCCATTAAAACTGACAGTTTGAGTCAGACACATAATGAGGCTGGAACATTTGCATATATTCATGTTGCATTGGGAGCGTCAGAACTGGCACAAAAGCAACTTGTAGATGGAAATTCATGATGTGTGACCAATGTTCAAGGAGGTTAGAGAAACTGTCACAAGCTGTAGAAAATGAATATACATGTGCTTGCATGCAATGCTTTTCTCTGAATATTTTCAGTGAGTTCAAAGAGAATATCTGTCTGAAATATCTAGATATGAGAAGAAACAATAAAGCCAACAAAGGAGATCGCAACTGGTGTTAGTGTTATAGTTAGATATGGAAAAGATATCAGTTACATCTCTATTGTTAAGTTTCTTGAAATGACCTGAAGTGAACTGGATTGTAAGACACACGAGAATATCTCCAAGCAGAAAACATAGCATTTTATTAACACCAAATCTCAGTGGTGTTCTTGTCAGGGGCAACACAAGGCTGACGAAAATCAGTGCGACACTGGAGCAACTCATGAAATGTAATCAGGGCATCTGTGTTTAGTGTTTTCCAACTGCCTACTAATGTAATATTCAACTAATTATGTTAAATGGATTTTCTAGTGGGTTTCAGCTGTATACTTCAGTACATTACTGCACAGTATTGCAGTATTGTGTATATGCGAGAAACGCACGGACGTATATTCAATTTGCAAAAATGTGTAGAAGTAGAACCGGGAACTTACTGCACCTTCTCAACCATCCCGGCAGACAGTTTATGCAGCATTTTGTTTTAGCAATTTTTGCATGCTAGTTCATCATTAAATTCTCAAATGAAAAGTCTGAAAGTTAGAAATCAACTATGTAAATTTGACATAAAAGCAGTTCAAGAAATTTGATCCAATGTTTTGAGTAATTCCACAAGTGTCTGCTGAGAGAGCTAATGGGCCAAGAGGCCAGCTAGCCAGTTCCGGCCTCCCCACTTAAAGTTGGTGCAATTTGCAAAACAGATGATGTTGAGTCTCATTGACTGTACATCAAATAGTTATGTTCTTGATTGGTGGCAAGCCCAACCTACCAAATCAAATATACAAATTAGAATGATGATTAAACACACAAAGCACCTTTAACCAGATTTACAAACAACTGCAAATCAGAAAAGTTGTATTAAGGAAATCATTTTAGTTGTTTAACTGAAGAAATTGCAAACATCTGTGAATGTATCGGGTGTTTTTTAGATCATCAACTATTAACATGGGAGGTCTGAGACGCAGAGGTAATGTTGATTTACATTTGGGAAACATTACTGTTGTTCAATGAATCAAAAACCATATAAAGGAGAATGGTAATGATCTATACAGTTGTGTGATGCAGAAATATATTGCCTGAGTACATTTTGGTATATTTTGGTTCGAACAGCTTAACTGTATCAGATATGGTTTCGACCTTCAAACCTCTCACTCTCTGCAGAGCAAGAACTTCGTGATCAACATTTAATACTGCTGTACGGGAGCAACGCAATGATTTCTGGGTAGCAATAGCAGGCTTTGGGGAGTTTGAAAAAAAAAAAAAGCAAGACAATGATGCAGCATAGACGAGATACACTGGAAGGAAAAACTTAAATTGTGTTAATGAAATGATACGTGTTTACGTGTTGTAAAGTGTTGCGTGTAGGAGTTTCCAAAGTGTCTGAAGCACAGGCACTTATTGTTCTGCCTGTCACTCTACTTGCTATATTTGTTACAGCAGCTGAATCAGCCCAGCTGCCCTGCAACTCTGGATTGCAAACTACATCCTCCATTTAGGCCAGCACCCACCAACTTACCAACACTTAATGCTGAAATAAATTAAACAAAAATATTACTCATTCTTTATCCATACCACCTCTCTCAAAATCATTAATGGACTATAATTCAATTCAGCACGCTGGGAAATGAAAATAACTGAGTCTAAACACACAAACACACACACATACACACGCTTATTTATTTTCATGTTAAATTTGTTTAATTTGCATGCTTAATAAAGGGAGACAAACAGGAGGAACCTTGTTTCTATAAATAATGTCCATGTCAAGATTTAATTTGTGACTAACATACACAAATTCTTATGCACAGTCATTAATTCCAAAACGTCCATTGACGATGTTGAATTGCATTGTACTGTACACAGTACATGCACTGTCATGTTCACACGGCTGTTGCAGTTCTGTGCCTGTTACAAGATGTGGAACCAAGGCTGACAGTAAATATACAGAGAGATCATTTACATTCAGGTGTGGAGCTCAGCGGGTGAGTAATATCAGAACATAAGGAAACGACCCAAAAACATGGCCTCTGGCCACGGCTATCATCGGAGCAGATGCATAGAAAGAACTGTACATCACTAATATCAACAGCGTGAAGACAGTAACGCTGTTACATGGAAGTTAAGCTGCAATGAAAGAAAGATGAAAGTGAAATATGAGCAGAAGACCTGCAGCTCTGCTCAAATACAGTGGGGCAGATGGGGACCTAGTCAAGGTTGATCTGAGGTGAGCCAGGTTCATCAAAATTTAACATGGGTGCATAAAGATTGGTTCTGAAGGGTAGAAGGGAGGTTTTAATGATAAATGGCATCATATTCCTATGAAAGTAGAATCGCCCCCAGAGGATGGTATTTGAAGGTCTGATTATATGATGGTGTGAGATACTTGAATTGCAAGTCGAGAAGTCCCAGCTTCAATTATCTGCTCACATTAATAAAAATATCTCAAAGAGAACACTGCCCGCAGACTTCATAAACACCGCCAGTGTCAGTCTAAGTAGAGCAATTACTGTGGCTTCTGTACTGACAATGCTGCGTGTACACTCCACATTATTGTGCTGCAGGACCAGATCACTATCAGTCATGGGGTGTCATTACCACTTCTGCACCATGACAACATGATTCCAGCTCCAACAGTGAGTTTGCACACTACTTGCACTGAGAACGGTCAACTTAAGGAAGTTAAATGGTTTCTTGACAAGAGGACACAAAATGAGACAAAATTAGTGATATGAAGCAGGCAGTCAAGAGAATCCTCTCAGTATTCCTAGCTTGCCTATTGCCAGTCAGACCCCTCGCAGTTAGGATGTCTTGGGGAGATAATAAATTGCAAAGCGTTAATGATCTCAATGGCGGGAAATATTTAGGTGAACATACATACAGTGGTCTTTTTAAGGTGTTGTACTCCATGTCTGCAGGAAAATATTAAATATTCAGCTTAGATGGTGATATAAAATAGAATATTTCTATGTTAGCTAACCAACTTACTTTAGGTATTTCCCTCTGTTTCCTCTTTTCCTGAAAGAAATATTGCAACTAAAAACGTGTGCTGTTCCCCAAACAATTTAATGGATAGTGTAACATTGACAAGAAACTTCTCTGGCAAATCTGCCATTTTTCTTTTCATTCACATTTGATTACTGAACACTTTTAAACAGGAATATATACATTTTTACTTAATCTAATCTCTACCGATTACGCAATGTTGATTTTTAAACACCATGTATATATATCCAGCCATCCATCCATCAATCTATTTTCTACCGCTTATCCTGTTTAGGGGTCACTGGGGGGGCTGGAGCCTATCTCAGCATCTTCAGGCGAAAGCAGGGTCAACCTGGACAAGTCGCCAGTTCATCGCAGGGCTGACATATAGAGACAAACAACCCTACACACTCACAGTCACACCTATGGGCAATCTTAGAGTGACCAATTAACCTAACCCCCAGTTTGCATATTTTTGGACTGTGGGAGGAATATACATATATATGTATATTTATATATTGGAGCCACTCTCCCAGCTTGGGGGTTACAGCCCCGAGTGCTCCTATCACCACTGGTGCCACTGATGCTTTTACTCCCCCAGGATCTTAGCTCGGTCACTATCAATCACCTTTGTTGTCCACTTTGATCCTGGAACCTCCAGCCCATACTCAGCACAGATGTTTCTATATACTATGCCGGCCACTTGGTTGTGACGCTCCAAGTATGCCTTACCTGCCTGCATCTTGTACCATGCTGTAATGTGCTACACTGTCTCAGGGGCATCTTTGCACAGTCTCCACCTTGGGTCCTGTCTGGTGTGGTAGACGCCGACCTCTATCGATCTTGTGTTCAAGGCCTGTTCTTGTGCTGCCATGATCAGTGCCTCTGTGCTGTCCCTGAGACCAGCCTTCTCCAGCCACTGGTATGTTTTCTCGATATCAGCCACTTCTTCTATCTATTCATACATCTCATGCAGGGGTTTGTCCCTCCATGATTGTCTCTCTTCTTCTTCCTCCTCCCCACTGGGTTTCTGCTGCCTCATTCACTTAGCATACACACACACACACACACACACACACACACACACACACACACCCATACAGATATAGCATATAGCATATTCAGTGCTAAATGCCCACATTGTCTTCTTTAAAATTCAGGATAAGAAAAGAGTGTTCTGAGGCATGTTAATGCTAAAGTCACAATTACATGTTGTCACAACTGACACTTTGGGTTAGTGACCTGAGAATGAGATTTGACATCTTCTACTTGTGTACAAAAAAAAATTAAACATGATTTTAAACCATTTGTATTCGATAAAATAACCGCAATGCATGTATATATATGTAACCTTAAATGATACACATACATACTGTATATGTGGCAGACCTAATGATTCCTTAAGATTCCTGGTTTTCAGGAATGTAATAACATGATATGAAATTTAAATGGACAATGCATATTGATTTAAGCATTGGAAAAAAACCCAATGAAAGCACAATATACCATCAGCTTCAATGAATACTTGCTCTTACACCTACAATTGTGTCTGATTAGTAGTGTTTTGAATGTCCTAGATGTCCCCTTTGGATCCCTTTCAAGAAGGGTAGCGCGTAGAGATGAACAAATAAGTATAATTTCTTGATGCACAAGAGGAGAAATGAAAAAGGAGTGAGGGTGAAAGGGCAGGAGTTGTTTAAAGTTGAATGGATGATGAGCAAATGCTCATCTGGTCCGTCTTTGTCCCACTCCCAGTGTTCTCCATTTCTACACTACAATATCTTTTTCTGTTATGTTCAGTATATATTAATGTGTATGTACCCACCCAGGTCAAATTAGTGTGTATGTGTTTGTGTGTGTGTGTGTGTGTGTGTGCGTGTGTGCGTGTGTGTGTTGTGTGCAAGTGGTAGCCTTTCTACTATATGCTAAATAACCCACAGAATGCTCCAGAGGGGATTTACACCTTCAATCATACAGAGCAGCACCAGGGCAACAAGAGGAGAGAGAGAAGCCGAAATAAAAGTCAACAGCAGACAGGATGTGTTGGCTAAAAATCAGTTCCTTGACAAGCTCCGGTAGCTGCAGTTCCCAGTTGGCAAAAGGCAGCGGAGGGAAGCAAACTTGATTTCAAAATCAATGTCCCCCGAAGTCATAACAGCGTGTTACTCTGGTCAAACAGCTGAGAGGGTCAAACTGCAAGGAATGTTTATTTCTTAGGTGTTTCACTCCTGAGTTATTAGTTGTTGTATGTAAATGTAGGGCACAAAACTAAAAGGGTGAACAAACACTTGCAGAGCACATTATTTTTTTACTTGTAGTTGATGAATTTATTGTTAATCAAGAAGGAATATGTTGACAGGCGACATAAAGTCAACTAGTGAGCAGTTTGCACAGGATATTTTCTATTTGCAGTCTGCAGCATTTGTACTAATTGTGTTTACATTTGAAGTATTTAGTTGATGGTCTCATTCTGGACTTGGTAGCAGGCAGGTGGCTGAGAACAGCTCAAGGAGACTGAACCACACTGAACGCACAAGCTGCTGATGAAAACACTGTTGTCCAACAAAGCGTGTGTCAGTGGAAATCTTGGCTTTCGAGGAAATTATTGTATGTAACCAAAGGAATTGTATAGGACTAGACCTGTTCGAACACAGCAGGGGTATTGTGATAGCTTTTATAAGAACTCCTCTTGATTTTTAAGAACTTTTTTGCCTTTGTCAGTTGCTGGGAATGGATCACTTGGATGGACTGTTCCTTCAAATTCACAGCTGGAGGTTAAATGCTTTGCCCAATAGCCTGTGGTGGAAACGAAGGAGAGGCATGATAGCTAACAGCCCCAGGGGAAGCTAAGATTGAAAAATGAAGCTCTATTATTAGTGCTCATCTTTCCCATTCTAAAATGAAACAATGTATTCCTATAGGGGGGAGGTGTAAAAAAGGATACTGTAGGAACAGTGCTGTTTTGTTTTAATCATGGCTGCCTATCAAGTAAAGACGGGGTAGGAAAGTACTTTGTGAGCGTAGTGTGAATTTTGGGGTCCCTCACCAATATTTTGACATGAAATTTAAACAAGCATTCATTAATTGCATCTTTCATGTGTTATTATACCCAATAAACATAATGCTGATCAGTATCTAAATTTTCTATTTCAGAGGTTGAATCAGGTTTGCATAAAGTACATTAAGGAATTGCTCTTAGCTTAGCTTTTAGCTATTGTATAGGTTGCTGTTGTTATTCTAATGAACTTAAGTTCCATAAGAAGTTGTGAAGACAGTTGAGAGTAAAAAGCTTTTGGTAAAAGATGAAGTGTGGTAAAACACAATGGTGCTTTATAGACCAACACTGCAAAAAAGGTAGTATGGTGATTTACTAGAAAAACATTCTGTGAGAAGCTCAGAGTAATTCCTCGGTGTCCTATAGTACCCTGCATTGGTGGGACAATATTGTCCATCAACACTGCAATATTGTATTATATCATTATGACTCCATTATAAACTTCTAATCTATGTTTTATATTTGCAATTTTTATAATATGTATAGTACTAAATGAGTTGCCTCGCTTTACTATTATGAATAGTAAAGTGATATTTAGCTCTCTTTTATGCAATGCAGTATGGACCTAGAGGGAACTTGCAGGTGTGGCCAGCTGCTATTCATATTCAGTGGGCCATATAACCAGGAAATAAACCTAGAACCTCTATTGTCATTTTTTGTATTTCTATTTTTTTTTTTTCTTTAGCAAGTACCTGGCAAGCAATTCTCATTGGACTGAGAATGTGCTATCTTCACTGAAACAAACATACAATTTCAGTTACTTTCAGCAATATTTGAAACTCACTAACTCAAGAGCATCTGGAAACAAATCCAAAACTGATCATCAATACAATCATAACCTTACACTCAGTATTTTTTTCACTCAGACCTGCGTTTGTGCTCTTTGTGGTTAAAAAGCTGCAATTTGCTTTTATCCTTATTGCAACCAAGCAGTCACCCTCTCTTCCCCTACTTGTCTGTCAGTCTGTTACTCCTCTACCTCTCCTGAAAGGCCCCGAGGTCCTCTGTGCTCTTCTCCTAATGAGGTACAAGCCAGAGCTCCCTCTAATACCACAATTATAGGCATTGCTGTGGACTGGAGGGTTGCTGGGTAAAGCCATAGCCGTAAAGGACACAGGACTCTCCCTGGCACTTTCCCATGACATACTCATCAAACTCACACCCATAATGTGAAAGGCTGACAGGCCTCCCTGCTCACA
This sequence comes from Mola mola, assembly GCA_001698575.1. Classification (NCBI taxonomy): domain Eukaryota; kingdom Metazoa; phylum Chordata; class Actinopteri; order Tetraodontiformes; family Molidae; genus Mola; species Mola mola. The sequence goes on from KV751316.1 coordinate 4,853,320, forward strand.
CTCGACGAAAAGGGTGACTAAACCATTGCTCATTTTTATATTCATGTTCATTTTGAGACTGATCTCACACTATTTTTATGTGGGCGCCATGTAGGTCATCCGTCAGAACATGCATCGAGTCTTTGCCACAGCTGTTTGCTTACAAGGCCTTCTGGGGCATATCGTCCCTTCTCTCTCCCCCGATTTTCTCACCTGCTCACCCACACAAATGAACACCACAAATACTGGCACTACTATACAAATACTAGTTCAATAATGGCATTCGCTGTTTGTAGTATGGCACAGTGAGGACCGATTGTAAAGCAATGGAAAGAAATCCATTTGTTAGCTCCTGTATTAAAGTAAAAGAGGATGGCAGTCATTGCTGCAGCCAGCTTGCTGATGGGATAAAGAATGTTTTCATTGTAGATTTGTTGGCCATTAATTAATTTAATAGCAGGTTTGAGCCATGTGTCGATGTGGGTCAAGGATCTTGTGTGATTAAATGCGGACTGTTAATCTCAACATTTGCACTGCCAACTAATTACTCTGTAGCCGCAACTGTAATGCACGAGTCAGTGGCAGAATGCCTGATTCTGTCTCTCTAATGCCAACTGAGAATTCATGCTTCAGAGGTACCATTAATGCGCCCACATGCAGGGAAAGGTGAAAGTTTGGTCTGTCAGGATATATTTCATACTCAGGCCTCAGATGGTGTCCTAATTAGCTCAATTAATCAATAACAAGTTGATCAGAGCTGCCAATTAAGTGCGTGTTTACTAGTCTAAGTCTTGGCAGAGAATAACACCACCCGCAAGGAAAAGACTGCTGCAGCCAATTCTGCTGAATGTGCCTTAACAGCTTTATCCGACTCTTTCCAGGTTGACAAGTTGCATGACTCAATACAATATGTTACATGTATCTAGTGATTGACTTGTCTCATATCAGCCAATTTAATGTCCGACATTAAATTGAACCCACTCAGTGCACTACCCATCACTGGGCTTAATGGAAGATGAAAACCAGCCCAGCAGCAACTGCACTGTTTACGTACTCAGTTGCTGGAGGTATCTAAGGTGTGGAGGCCACATATTAAGCGACCTTACTACTCATTCATCATGGAAGCCTGGCTGGAAACAATCTCAGGTTTAGCCTGTCTCTGTGGCAGTGCACAGTCAGTGAGAGAAATGACTTGTACCTGCGGGGTGGTGGATAATGGAGGTGAGCATAAGAAACAGCAGAAAGGGCTTCAGCAGCAGCTCAGTATCTGTCCAAAACATTAAAAAAATGAAATTATTCAAGACCCCTACATAGATCAAAACAAGTTATGTAAAAAAAGCTAACTTTTCAATTCAAATTCAAATACCTGCACTCCATTTTATAGTATTACAACAAACACGTGCACAAGAACAGAGCTCTTTCTTTTTATTTGAGAACAAGAATACGATGACAAAATAATAACATGACATGAGCAACATTTGGATATGTGGTTATTTTTCAGCAATCTTTTCAAAAACGTACACTTCCTGTCTCATGCCTGTTAAGCAACGATGTCAATCACGGTGTGATATGGATACACGGCTAAGACTTGGGGGCATGTGTTTGTTTCAAAGCAGAGATTTGATTTGGTTTCAGTGAATCGTTCAAGAAATGCAATGTGATGAAATAATAAAAAAAGGAATGAAGTAGTAAAGTAATCAAAAAGCCACCATAAAATACTAAAGTAAATTTCCAATATAAAGACACCTAAATAAACTGCTGTAATGTACAACAAAAGGTGGATGTGAATGGTTTGAATTTAAATAATTCTGACATTTCTCTTGTTCTATCTGCCTTCCAAAGTCAATTGAGAGTTGGTCAGGCATAGCTGAATAATCAAAACAGCTTGTGGTGGATGCAAGCAGCTGCAATAAACAATAAAATCTACAAATATAGCCTGAAGGTACAAAACCCGTTAATCAAAAGCACAAATAAAGGTGCATGAGACTTAACAATACAAAAAATGAGAACGGAATAATGTTAGTATTTTGGCAAATAATCTGCTGAAAGTCTTGAAGCAGCCAGATATCAAACATATTTCAAAATGTCAAGGTAAAGCTATTTTAAATGTTTAAAAGCATCACCGACTAATAGCAGTACTACAAACTAAAACTCTTCATATTCTACAGCAAGACCCACTTTATACTCTACAACTTTTTCCCGATTTGCCAAAAAGCGTTTACCACCATCAATCAGCTTGGACAATTCCAGCAGGTCTTTTGAACAAACAATCAATCCTGTCAGAAAAATAAAGAAATAATATTATATAGACAGAAGAAAGACAGGATGAAAGTATCTAGCAAGAAGCAAAAAAAAGAAATAAAAATAACAAAATATTAAGTACAATTTTAGAGGTTTTTGCCACTTGAGTTCATGCTGCAAACTAATTTAACAGTACGCCAAGCGGAGAGAAAAGCACACACATACAGAATACAAGCCCAGGTTTCCTGTTTCCCACCATCTCCTGTTATATTATATAAATAGAAATGCAATATAAAAGGTCATTCTCTCTTCCTAATTGTAAATGTTTTCTTTGCTCACCTAAAATATCAGTTTTGCAATGAAAAGGAATAATGGAGCTTAGTGAAAGTTTAGACAGGATCTCCTTGCCCAAGCGGGGTTCCTGCCTTCTCTAAGCACCACCAACTCATTTCCTCATCTAACTATAACCTGCCACAATCTTCTTTAGTTAATCACACAAAAGCTGTCAAATTTCAAAAGTGCTTCCCTTCTGCATACATTTTATTCCGCAGAGAGGTTGCAACGCCTCCCGTTTGATACCGCAACTATAAACACCAGTCCATCTCCAGTCCACCCCCGTGATCGCAAGCTCCAGTCCTCATGACCGTCACAACACCTCAACAACTCTGGCTGATTGAAGTTGGCTGGAGCTTTAAGAGTTGATGTCACCGACTCGTTCTCCACCTCTCCAGAAAATCACAGACAACCGATGGGTGCTCTGTTCTTACTGTAAAGACTACAGTTATTACTCTGGAATCTGGCCTCGTTCGTCTGTGAATTCAATCACTGCGAAAAACACAGAAATATGAATACACACCTACACATTTATACACATATACACACACACACATGGAGATATCGTATATAACTTTGTTTTTAACCCTTTTATCACCCAATTTATAACCACAAGAGGGATTAATTTTCTGATTAATGAAGTGTACATCTGTAATCGTAATCGTTATCGCCGAATACAACATTGTTACAATGATTTTCATAGCAATTCATTTCATTTGGATATGTGATCCGTGGTTGCTGTCGTTTATTGTCACTAAAACTGGACTACTTAGCTTAATTAAAGCTCTATTTGCCTGCTTGTGCATTGTCGGGCTATGGCAGCGTTGGTGGTAGCTCCAAAGAGAGACAGAAGAGAATTTCAAGGTTGCCTTTTTCATACATTTTAAGAGATTCATAGTCTTCTTTCAGGGAGAAAAACACTTCGGAAATCTGTTGCCACAAAGGAAGGCATACTGAAGGACTTCAGATAACAATAATCAGAACCCACTGTCATTTCACCTTTTATGACGATTCTGTGTTCATGCTCTGACCTTGGACTATGACAGTTCTATTGTGAGATTATCAATGTCTGAACCATTTGGCAAAATAATGCACAAATTAATGCGCGATGTTTCCCTACCCGATCAGAGAAGCGCTATGCTTTGGATCCGATGCTGTATACATGTACACCACAGCCCGAAGGCAATGTTTTGTTTTATTTTTCCAAGGTATGTCGCTCCAAATATGATATGTAATTAGGTTAGGATTAAGTGCTGTAACTTTATGCCCACTCAGTATGGGAAGTTATGATTATGATTAAGAACAAGATACTTTCTAATTTTTCTGTTATGTTTATATTATTGCATTTATATAAACATGTACACCACAGCCTGAAGGCAATGTTTGGTTTTATTTTTCCAAGGAATAAATACAAGTAAATTCAACAACTTCGCCTCATCCCTGACTGCCATACAACTGTTACACTTCACGTCACCAAATTTGTCTTTTTCTCTTAGAATTTGGAAAGGATAAATAGGCACCGGAAAACAATACCTCTATCTCTGAAGTAGGTCGTTTCCTCATGCCCAAATCACACCTGCTTTGTGAAGACGTTCATGTCAGTTTCATAAATACTGAAGTTGGTGGAAGGCAGGACACAAGCACCTTGATGAATCAGGATGTTAGGGGGTTAGTGTGGAGAAATACTGTACGGTTGTGCAGGGTTCAGGGAAGTTGAAAAGTTGAGGAGAAGGCTGGGTGAGCGTAAAAAAAAAATGCTCATGTGCAACTGTGAATAATTCAAATGGATCAGGGGGAGTCCGCGGAAGGAAGGAAACCACAGAGGGAGGAGAAGTGTAAATAAAGTCAGCTGAAGTGGGAAATGGAGGAGTGCACAGAGAGGGAGAAGGAGAGGATGAAGGGCAAAGGGGGTGGGGAGATACAGGGAAAGACTCCTGCAGATCCTGCCAAGAGACAAAAGCTGTGATGGGTCCCCCCAGGCTCTCTTCAAGCTCTTCCTCTGCTGCAGCTTCGTTGCTGTCCACATTTAACTGAGCTTCGCTATACATTCCAGCTCAGACAGGTGACCCATTGTAACTGAATCACTGAAGGGGATGTCAAAGAGTGAGCAGTACCACAGCAATAAGGAAAGTTACAGCAGCTTCTGTCTCAAGTATGGAAATTTGTGGGCTGCAAATTCTTTTCAGGCCAAGAATTTATATCAAAAACCCAAAGTCTAGTTGATTTAATCATTACTCACAGAATGGGTCATCACCTGTTGGGTTGTCCTGGCGTGTATTATGGCAGCATGGGTGCCTGGCACTGTTGGCAGTGCTTCATCTGCAGCCATTTAGCTAATTGGTGCATGTCATTAGTGAGAGAAAGCAAAGCTGTCGGACTGTTAAGCATTCACTATTAGCAGTTCCAGTCTGCGATGCACCCGTGGTTGTACAGACAACTGTCACTATTTGCCGGAAAAATTGCCTTTCTTCATTAGAATATCAATTACACCTTTTGAGGATAATACTGAATCTAAAAATATACGTATATAACATATCCGTGTGTTCAGATTTGATAAGATTATCACTATGAGAAGCATGACTCCTTTTGAAGTATAATGTGGCAATCAAACACAAAGTGTCTAATAGAACCTTAATTGCCTACATGAACTGAATTTCAAATCCACCATTGCGGATCTAGAAAACCTGTTTCAATCTGCTTACTTGTCCTCTTTCCTAGTTTTTCCCAGTATTTCTCTCTTTGTTCCTGCTCTAACTGTTAGATGAAAGTCTCAACATCACACAGTCTAAATTACAACATCTATCTAGCTACTTACTTTAGTGTGGCCATAGTAAATATGGAAAAATGCTAATTTGACTCATTAGCATCTAATCCTAACCTGATAATCCTTTTTAAATCATCGCCACAGCGTGGTCATGGCAACTGCAGGAAATTAAGGGTTTAATTTTTTCTTGCAGTGCTCTGCTCTACAAGAAAGAACCATGATGCGTGAAGAAACATTAATTCATGTGCTGGATTATCAGGTACAAGTCAATTAATAGTGCTTTTTTTAAATCTAAACCTGCTAGCTAAAAACTGATGTAACCTTGGGTTTTATGGTGATGGAAGCTGTGACGGCTGTGTGGCATACTGACATAACTGTGGGGAGCTCAGACACGTATTTACGCAGGCTGAATGTTTTTCTATTAAAACATAAATTGGATGGTGAACAGCTACGTACGCAATTAGCATGATAGAATGAGTAACTGCATATCTTGCCTATGTGTTTGCATGCCGTGTGTTCCCCGGGTGTGCTTGTTAAACATCATGATTTATAACACTTTGGGTGATATTCTAATGTGAGTCCAGGAACACAAAAAGCCAAACACAGCACATCCGTCCTGCATTTCAAAGTGAGAGGGGGAAAGATAGAAAGATGCAAACAAATGTGGAAAGTTATGCCTACAGCAATTGCTTATAGATGCAAGAGAAACATCTTTGCGCATCCCAGTCTCGCAGTACTCAGGCACTTGAGGCGAACAGGATCATTAACATGGAAAGTACAATCACTCTCTACAACCTAATCCCGGCCCTTTGTCAAAAAATGATGATGAGGCACTTGGGTCTCCAGCAGCTCAACCCCTCTGCAGTTATCTTCTTCCAGAGTAACAATATATTCATGGAAACCATGGTATGGGTTTCATTATTATGTTAGAGCATACTCTCTTTAACCCTAGAGAGCCGTAAATCAAGGCCGGTCTAACCACACAATGCTAGGAGAGGAAACTAATTGAGTGTCCTTCTGCAATAGAGCTTCATTAAATTTGAATATCAAATCCAAGAATACCAAATTGATACGTGTGTCCTCGTTGACAACAATGCTCCAAAGTTGTGGAACCCAGTGTGAAACTGAAATTAGACAAGATCACCTTATTAAGATGGCTCCCCAGAGAACGATGCATCACTTTAAAGGTTAGGGTTGGTCGTAGATAACACATAGGGAAGCACTGCATCTACCAGGAAACAAACTGACAAACAGGCCCAAACACAGCATGAATACTGTCGGGTTAGAAAGAAATAGAAAGTTTCTTCTAGTTTTTTTTTTTTTTATTTGGGTTTTTTTTTTTTTTTTTAAATCGTTCAAACCACCTTTTCTATAAAAAATTATCTAATTTTGATCAAGGTATTTCTATAAAACATGAAATGCTTAATGTAAACACAAGTTAGTCATTTCAGCCAGTTGTCACTCCAGGCACATAATAATAGGCTGGGTCAAAATGAAAACTGACTGATAGATCAATGCTCATAAATTGATAGAGCCCCCTAATGTATTTTTTTTTCTTCACCAAAAAGTTCATGGACTGAACAAAATAACGAAGAAGTGACAAGCCTTCGGCTTACATAATTGCATTTTGTAGATGTCAAGGTACTTTACTTTCTTAGCTTCACACGTATGTGTGGGCTTGTCTGAAGTTACATTTTATGGCTGAAAATGATTGGATTCCTCATATTTTTGTTGTTAGATGTATAAATCATGGTCAAAAACATCTAATTTATTGCTCTAAATGGGTCATGGAAACTGGTCAATAAGGCAAACACTGAATCTGCCTGAATTTTAATCAAACACGCCGAAACCTTGATCTTGATTAAGCAGCATTGATAATGCAGTGGAGGATTAGGGAATTTAATCTTGAAAAGCAGGATGAACGTCTTTAATCCTGCCTTGATTTATCAGCACTTTACCTGTTTAAGGGGAGTTAAAATTTCTAAAATAATGACATTACTTCCAGGAAAGTGCAAATATACAACTCTTCCATGTAAGAAGCATATCAGCTCATAAAGACTATTCCAATCATTGACCAAACCTACACATGTCTGCGTCCCTTTTTGTTTAAACAGTCTTAACATTCTCCGAACCAGGGGTGCACAAGCTTTGTCTTGCATTGTGCTGTATATAATATTATTCAAAATAGTACCAGAATGCCCAATTCAATTTTCTTAATGCCCATAAGTGTCATCATATTTGAGACATTTTGGTTTACATGTAAAGAGTCTAAAATATATAAAATGTTCATTCTGTGTTATAACTGATCAAAAAAATCACTATATTCAAATTTTTGGAGTACACTAGCATAAATAAAGAGCATTTTTACATCACAACAGCAAAAAGAAAAGAAAACATGAAAATGACTCACTTCTAACGTTAACTTTATTAATGCAGCTATTATCTTTCATGGTAATATCTACAAAAAATGTAAATGTAAATTGGCAATGTGTTGATTGCAATTCGTAGTTCAGCACTGTCACTTGGATATGACCAATTTAGCAGCCACAAACATCACAAACATGCTGTCTGACAGATTTTGATATCTTAATGGAGTATTTTGGACGTAATGACAAGGGATGGAGGAATGTGTAGAAGCTGTGAGAAGTTTGACAATTGATGACAATAAACTTGTCAATTTTGATCGGCATGGCAAGTGCAAGTGGTAATTGTGCAAATAGCAGACAATTGCAAATGTGAAATTTGCTTGAAAGAATGAAGAATACTGCTGTTTAACACAGCTGAAACTGAACTAAGCTGCAAGCTGTATCACTGAATCTACCGGACATTTCTAAACTTTACATCAGTACTGTATCTCAGACAAATCCCTATTTAGCCACAGAGGTGTTAAAAACACAATAAGCCACTAAGGCTTGTGTGTGAAATGTGCACAGTTGTACCGCTAAAAGACAATTTTTTTTCTGCAAGTGACAATTTCGTGGTGTGAAATTAAAGCCAACCAAAGGTGTTTCGACATTTAAGTTCTTCAATAAGGTTATAAGAAATTAATAAAGACAGAGAAATAAGGGATTACAAGTATATTCAATGGTGATTTCTTAACCCTGAAACTGCTATCCAAATGTTTGACTTGAGCCCAATATTATATCAGTTTTTCTGCGAGAGCATTTATGAACATGCAAAGAAAGTTACATGTGCTCATGTTTACACATACATGAAGGTTTATTATGAAATTTCACAGCTCACCTGTGAGGAATTTTAAATTTAATTTACAGCAACCGGTGTTTCATCACCCAATACCAGGCGGAAGAGTTAAAATGCTGATACATTCTGGACTCCAATTGCCACCAGGGGGATATCAAAGCATGACATCTATCCTCTTTTATGTCTCTCTCTCCATCTCCTACTTCTTGCATTTCTTCTCCTATATCCATTAGTCATCCCCTGTCACCTCACGTCATCTCCTCCTTTCTTTCGGTCCTTACATCACCCTGAGTCTCCTCTTTTCTCTTTTCTGCTTTTCTTGCATATCTCTTTCCTATGCACACAATGCTACATACCGTATGTAATGTCATGTTAGTGTTTGGTGCCCCAAGGTACAGCTGCCTAGCATTCCAGCTGCGCCGGTGGAGCTGATCATGCCATCCTCGCCAATGGTTGTGATTCTACCAGGTGTGCCGCAGTGCATTTCAGAAACGTACCAGGAGCAGCTATAATAATAGTAATTATAGCTTAATCTTGAAATTAATGTTTCCAATTATTCTTATATCCATATTTAATTTATGTGAAGTGGAAGAACCAACTTCCCAATACTCAGATTGAGATGATTACATTGGTTCTTTTGTCCAATCAACAATCTAAAACCTTCAAATGAACATCTTACAGTTACATAAGACCTAAAACCCCCCAAAAAACAGAATAACAAGAAAATTGGTTGGTTATTTACACTCGAACCAAAGGGTGACAGACATTCTGGTAACAAAAATATATAATATAGTGATTACAGTGATTAATTGTTGAAACTGTTGCTAAAAGTATTCTGTTTTCTACTCTTCAATGTGCAGCTTTTTTATTTGTTTTGTTATTACAATTTAGATACGCTTGAGTTTTGGGCTGTTAGTTGAACAAAATACTCAACTTGGAGAAGTCAGTGGGGAAGGTTGGCAGGTTTTGACGTTGTATCAGCCAAATGAAAACAAATATGGCAAAAAAAGAGAAAAAAAAAAAACGTGATCCCCCTCATTTTGAAAGTGTTTTGATGTAGTATCTGTCTGTGTTTATTTGGATGTTAAAGCTAGCTTAGTACCGATTTGTAAACAGAAAAGATGGCTTGAGTGTGGGTGATTGGGCCCAACCACCTGTTGATGTCTCGCTGTCAGGAGTGACTAACTGTGCAAACAGTCACTGGAGCACATTAATGTTTTAGGCAAGCATTGGAACCCTAACCCCTGTATGTTGTCATCATTATTAACTTACAAAATTGTTAACTCACAAAGAAGTCCATAAAGAAGACGGTCATATCAAATCGTTTTTAATTTAACGATTTAATAAAATCAATTAGTTTTATTGACACAAAATTATGTGTCAATATTTTGACTTGCTTTTTTTTTTTCACTATATTGACTAGAGACAAGCGACCAGGTGGGAGGGAAGCAAGACTAGAAGTATTGGAGCAGAGTTAAAGATGTACTATCATGGTCTAGATAGGAAGAGAAATGGAGTAGGCGGGATCCTGAAGGAGGAGGATTCAATGTTGTAGAGATGAGTGTCGGACAGAGTCATTAGTGTGAAGCTGGAAATTGAAGGTGTAATGAATGTTGTCAGGGTTTATGCCCTGCAAGTTGGCTGTGAGATGGAAGAGAAAGAGAAATTACTATTCTCAGGGAGGAGAGAGTGGTGATTGGAGCAGACTTCAATGGGTAGGTTGGTGAGGGAATCAAATGTGATGAAGAGGTGGTGGGCGGATTTTGTATCAAAGAAAGCAACCTTGAAGGACAGATAGTTGTAGATTTTGCAAAAAGTATGGGAATATCTGTGGTGGATACCTACTTCCAAAAGTGGGAGAACACAGGGTGACATATTAGAGTGGAGGCAGGAGCTCACAGGTGGACTACATTTTATGAGATTGCAAGCTGGTGAAAGGAGAGAGTGTAGCCAGACGGCATCAGATGTCAGTGTGTAGGATGACTCTGGTGGTGAGGAGGAGGAAGAGAGCAAAGGTGGACAGCTTCAAATGGCAGAAGCTGACAAAGGAAGACTGCTTAGGGAGAGGTTGAGGCTCTGGATGGTTGTGAAGATCTGCCAGATGACTGGGTAACTACAGCAACTGTGATCAGGGAGACATGTCGGGAGATGTTTGATGTGTCATCTGGACAGAGGACGGATGATAAGGAGACTTGGTGGTGGAATGAAGTACAGGAGAGTATTCACAGGAAGAGTTTGGTGAGGAAGAAATGGGATAGTGAGAGAATGGAAGTTGATAGGAATACAAGGAGATACATTGTAAGGCAAACAGAGAGGTGGCAAAGACTGAACAGATGGTGTATGATTAGCTATATGAGAGGTTGGACCCTAAGGAAGGAGAAAAGGATCTGTATCATCTCATGAGGCAAATTGATCGAGGTGGGAAGGATGTGCAGCGGGTTAGGGTGATTAAGGACAAGGATGGAAATGTACTAACAAGTGAGGAGAGTGTGCTGAAAGGATGGAAGGAGTACTTTAAGGTGCTGATGAATGAATAAAATGAGAGGGAAAGAAGGGTGTAGGAGGTGGAAACTATGAAACAGGAAGTTAAAAACATTACTAAAGATGAAGTGAGAGAAGCTTTGAAGAGGATGAAGAAAGTAAATGGAGTTGATCCTGATGATATACCGGTAGAGGTATTGAAGTGTCTGGGAGATAGGGCAGTGGAGTTTTTGACAACACTGTTCAACATGATCTTGGACAGTAAGAAGATGCCTGAAGAATGGAGAAAGGTGTACTGGTGCTTATTTTTAAGAACAGGGGTGATGTGCAGAGTTGTAGCAACTACAGAGGGATAAACCTGATGAACCACACAATGAAGATTTGGGAAAGTGTCACTGAAGCAAGGCTAAGATAAGAAGTGATCATTTCTGAGCAGCAGTATGGTTTCATGCCAAGAAAGACCACAGATGCCATGTTTGCTTTGATAATGCTGATGGAGAAGTATAGAGAAGGTAAGAAAGAGTTGCATTGTGTCTTTTTGGAATTAGAAAAAGCTTATGACAGGGTGACAAGAGAGGAACTGTGGTTCTGCATGAGGAAGTCTGGAGTGGCAGAGAAGCATGTTAGATTAGTGACGGATATGTATGAGAGCAGTGTGACAGTGGTGAGGTACGCTGTAGGAGTGACAGATGGCTTCAAGGTGGATGTGGGACTGCATCAAGGATCAGCCCTGAGCCCCTTCTTGTTTGCTATGGGGATGGACAGACTGACAGATGAGGTGGAAGAAAACTTGGAGAGCTGGAGGTATGCGTTGGAAAGAAGAGGAATGAAAGTCAGTGTGTGAATAAAAGGGAGGCAAGTGGAACAGTGAGATAACAGGGAGTAGAGGTGGAAAAGGTCCATGAGTTTAAGTACTTGGGGTCAACTGTTCAGAACAACGGAGAGTGTGCTAAAAAGGTGAAGAAGCGAGTGCAGGCAGGGTGGAGCGGGTGGAGACAAGTGTCAGGAGTGATCTGTGACAAAAGAGTAGCAGCCAAATAGAAAGGAAAGGTTTACAAGAGGGTAGTGAGACCAGCAAAGTTGTTTGGTTTGGAGACAGTGGCAATGACCAAAAGACAGGAGGCAGAGCTGGAGGGGGCAGAGTTAAAGATGTTGAGATTCTCTTTGGGAGTGACGAGGATGGACAGGATTAGGAAGAAGCACATCAGAGGACCAGCACAGGTCAGAAGTTTTGGAGACAAAGTTAGAGAGGCCAGATTGAGATGGTTTGGACATGTGCAGAGGAGGCACAGTGAATATATTGGTAGAAGGATGCTCAAGATGGAGCTACCAGGCAGGACGCAAAGAGGAAGAACACAGAGGAGATTCATGGATGTGGTGAGAGAGGACATGCAGATAGTTGGTGAAAGAAGAAGATGCAGAGGACAGGGAGAGATGGAAAAAAAAGTATATAACTTAAAAGAAACTTTTCGTTTGTATGAAAAAGTCAAGCGGCAAGAGCTCCTCATATCCCCACATTTCTGAGCCAAGTACACATAAGACTGCTGGTCTGAGCGTTTGATTACATTTAGAAGTGACCAGCATCAGAGTGGGGAGGGACAAACATATGTGAAGACATGTTTGCATTGGTCTTTATCATGCCTTTAAATACATTTTTCACCTTCATGCTGTGAATTGTCCACAGCAACAGTGGGAGGGAGAGCGAATAAAAGAATATGAAGATCAAAGAGGGTTTTAGAGGTCTTGCAAGACAAGTAGCTCTAACTGATCTTTCTTGTGCCTCTCCATTTGTAATAGTGCCTATAATGCCATGACATTTTAAAGGGCCCTAATTTGCATTTGTCTTTTCCAGAACAAAATGATACATCTACCTTAACTTTCATCATGCAAAAAGCCTCCATAAAGATGCATAAACATGCCATTACAGTGGTAAAGTCTTGACGCATTGAAGTAATTGCATATACCGTTTTTAGAAAGAAAAAATAATAAGAAAAAAAATGTTGCTAGGCAACTGATCATGCCCAAACTCATTGGCTTACATCATGAAGCCACAGTGTAAGAGTAAAGAAATAAGCAATTGCAAATATTGGGGTATATATTCTCTATATATTTTAGATATTATTCTTTATGGGGAAAAAAATGTGTGTAATATCACCTGTATTTTTGTTCGTTTGCTACTAATGATTAGTGAATAAAACCTCCCAAAAAAAAAAAATCAGTCATCTGATTATCAAGCCTAGTGGCAATATTCTATTTGTATATATACAGTATTTGCACAATCTATGTAGAAACACATTGTTTCATTATCAAATATATACTATTTTTGATACATGATGCAAAATTTAATATCACATTTGATTAAACTGCCTAGAGTAACAGCACAGGTTGGTGCTACCTAGCAATAGAAACTCAATAATTCATGATCTAAAATCTTCTATGATAGTATAAATGTATATTGAATTCACTCCGATCCCATTGGTAGCACAGTAGCAAAAACATCTATTCTATTGTATTGTATGTGTATTCTATTCTGAACGTGACTCTGAAGCACAGCCACATTTGAATGATTGGTCTATGTGCCCTTTATTAAAAGGAAAACAGACATATCTTCTCTGGGTCCATTTGTCTTTTATCCTGTGGCTACCAATCACGCTTGAAAGATGAACATTTTGAGGACATTTAGAGTAGTTAAGTGACAGGACTCAAACCCACACATGCATCTCACACATCACAGACATGCACAAAGGCCTGACACAAAGACTTGGACTATTTAGAGGCAGGATAGACGGAGTAAGAAACATGGGGAGGAAAACTGTTAATCATTGGATTTGACATGTTTTGCCACCACCTGTCAGCTTATTGTTGGTCAGGGTTTGGAAGAGATGACAAGGAAGAGGAGCTTATGAAAAAGGCATGTTGGCTCATTACATGTGACACATGTAGGTGTGCAGGCGTGTGCGTGAACAGACTCATTCAATTTAAAACACTACATTCACTACAGTAGCCACATCATATTCCAGCCTTAGGAATACAGGCACGCACAGAGAAGAATGATAAGGTATTGCTTGTGTACGAGGGGAATAAATAAATCCTCCTGAGACAAACGCCTATACAAATTGCATCAGTCATGATGGAGCCATTTTCTACAATCAATACACGATAGACTTTTGACCCAAGAACCCAGTCGTCAAACTATGTAATTTAACATGCAGCAATTCTAAAACACACACATAGCGCTTTCACAGCGACACGGTTCTCAGTCTGGCTCTGGTTCCGTTCTTGGGTCTGAAATCCACAGTGCTTTCTAGCGAACCAGCCCGCGTTCAGGCTGGTCTAAGTGTGTCTGCCAGTTCGTCATACAGCTTAATTTTGCGGGAACTGCATTCGAGTTTCTCCATAAACTCTCGGATGCCCAAATCGCAACCAAACTTATCATTCCTTGGGAAACCCCCACTAAGGCAGGGTGCCCTATCAAAAAAAAAATATCATCGGATGCACATCCTGATCACTACCAAAACTAAATCACTGTTGACAGGGCCGAAGAAATTTCCATAGAAATATGAAAACTATTATTTGAGTTATCCTTTTCACAGATAAACAAACAAATGCTCTTACAAACCATATTTATTGGTGGTGGTAATAAATCCACAGTACTGGATATATTGAAATTGCCACCTACTGATAGACTGGATTTTTTAAAAAGTCAGTGCAGTTTGAACTTTTATCTGGGGGGACTGGTATTTCATGAACAAAATTTTAATTAATCCTCCAACTGTTAAGATATTTCACCCACAATGTTGTTCCAACCAAAATACAGACTGAGTGGCCATGTCGTTACATCTCAAACACACAACTATCATGACTAAAAACACTGTAATTTCTGCAGTAGTTTGTCAATTCAAACATGCAGAGCTGCAATTTACAGGAAAAAAAAACAAACTATTACTGCCCGTACAAACGTGTCTTACATAAAGCCTGTAAACTGTCTTGTTACTTATTGTGCATAACGTTTGGCCGCAGGCTGGAGTTGACTTTTCCAAATGCTAAATGCTGTGCCAGTGGAAACAGGCCTTTATTGTGGGGATGCTGAAGCTGGAGAAGAAGAGGAGAGATATAGAAAGCGATCAATAGGAGCCAAAGAAGCAAGTGTGTGTTTCTTTGTATTTGTGTGCATACATGTGCGGCGTTGCCTCAGAAAGTGTGGAAGCTGTATTGTGGCCCCTTGCCCTGCTTTTGATCTGTCCCTTCCTCAGAGATTTCAGACAAAAAGGCCCTAGCCTTCCTACTAATGCAGGGCCGACTATGCCAAGCTGAGCTGTGTGGGTGGCACCTACACACTGCCGTTTTCTGTCTCTACTTCTTTAAACCTTGTTTCAACACCTCCTGGCAGCTTCCAGCACCAAGCGCTTACCCTCATCTCAGAACATGTCACTATTCATGCATTGCTTGAATATTACACTTGTCTGTGTTATGGAAAGGAATATCAAATTGATTTTTCTTTCATATTTGATCCTGCAGTAGTGTCACAACCTGTTGTTTCTTAAATATCCATTTTGTAGAGGCCTTTTTTATACAGAGGTTCTCAACCTTTTGTGTTAGACTTGCCTCACAATCCAATTCACAATGTTCCAGTATTTTACACCGAATCTAAATATTTAATTTGCAAGGTTGGATATTTCAACCATTTACCCATTGCTTTTTGAGATCTCTTCTAACTAACAATTCTTTTAGGCTTGTTTTTTTTAATGATATTTTTGTAAATTTTAGACAACTGTTTCATCTCCTCTTCTCACTTGCTAGCTAGCTTACACATACGTTGAATTTCAGTAATACATCTACATCTGACTCAATATTTGGATGTATTGTTTCCTTAAATCCTTTTTGTAAAATTTTCGAAGACTGACCTACACTACAGTGTCTCTGTGTACTCTATTTAATAGTAGAAACAATTTGAGAACGCGGAACCAAAGAGCTGATTTAGAGTTTGGTTAAAATGACTGTTAGTCAGTGGATATATGTTTCTGTTGTGACCAAACCAGATGTTGTCATGGATCCTTTTAAGATGCTGCAAGCAGGCAATAGTTTTCACTTTCTAAAAATTATTTCATGATGTAGGCTAGATAACCTCTGTACTTTATATTTACCTTTTTGAATCAGGCTCTGAAACATCTGTAATTTCCAAGTGCTATATATATATATATATATAGTTTGATTAATTGGTTCTGTAGTTTGTGACAATTCATCCAATCATGCACAAACAGTGTAATTAGGAATCTTTTATCAAGTGTGGTCATTAGTGAAATGAAACATTAAATGGAAAAAAACTCCAGACAGCAGGTTGGTGTAAGTTTGGTAGCATTAGATTTGTAGCTGGGCAGTTGTGGCACTGTTCACTGTTTTAGATGGATTTCATGAAACATTTTTCAGCTGCAACATTGACTAGTTGCCATAGGTGCTCATATTTAATGATTTTCATTGTCCAAGTAATTTGTTTATAATAAGGGCAAAGAGGGGACAGTGTAAGGTGAAAGCCAAGGAACTTATGAAAGCATTGTAGACAGTGCAGCAAAGGTGGACAGTAGGTCGAAGCTTGTTGTTCTGCATTTTAACTGAGAAGAAG
The DNA here is from genome assembly GCA_001698575.1 of Mola mola. Lineage (NCBI taxonomy): Eukaryota > Metazoa > Chordata > Actinopteri > Tetraodontiformes > Molidae > Mola > Mola mola. Next base: position 4,869,939 of record KV751316.1, read on the forward strand.
AAAAGTTGTTGATTTTATTTCCACATCCCCTATCAGCAGCATTGTGTAAAACCTCTGCATCTCAACCATTACTCTAATTCTTTCCTTTAGTAGAAAGTGTTCACTAAAGTATGATTTGTACTCTCTTTGTTTATTTATCATCCAGGTGTCTACGTGTACATTTATCTGTCTATTTTCTCTCATGTTCTTAAACTCTCCAGGGTGAACTTGCTCTGTTTAACAGAGCTGTGTCCAACGGAGATACTGAATTGCATTATAGCACAGGAAGCAATGGAGGAATTCACAGCACCTGCAGCTTCTTAATTTGTTTTCACTCTGAATAAAATCAGGGGCAACTTAAAACAACATCCTCTCAAGAGGAGTTCTGATGTCTGAAGACTCAGGCAACCGTTCCTCAGAAGGCACTGGTCATCCACTGGTTCAAGCCAGATACTCATAAAGCATTGGTCCTGAGGGCGAAGTCATCGATGTGTGAATGAACTTGCGAATGGTTACTGCTCCTGATGAGCTGGTAACACCTTTGATGTCTGTCTCTGCTACCAGTCTGTGAATTGGTTGTTTAAAAGTGTTTAAAAAATAAATGCAAGTTAATTTACCAATTAATTACAAATATCATATTTATATTGTTACATACCTTGTGGACAGATTATATTACTGTCTCTGTCGTGGGCTACTATTTCTTGGACGTTAAGTCACACTGAAAAGAGAGAAAACATTATTCTCGCTCTGACATCTACAGAACTATATGTATTTATAGATTTGTAATTGGCTTCTATGCATGTGTGGACGAGGGTCCGGTCTGAAGATAATGTAAACAACGACAATCATCTTGTTACAATGCAGTATTCTCCTGGGAAACTTTGGGTCCTGGCATTCATGTGGATGCAACACTGAAACTTAGCACTCACCTAAACTCTGTTGCAGACAAAATACAAGCTCCCATGGCAGCGGCACTCCCAACAGCGCTCTCAGATATCGAGAACTATTCTGGCCAGACAGACAACCATAACTGTCACTCAGTTCCAGAAACCACTAAAAGGTCCAAAGGAATGCATGTGTGAGGGGGAAATAGAGAACTTCAGAGAGAAAAGGCTGCATGTTTTCAGAGGAAAAAAAAAAAACACCTATGCAAATGTCTTTGTTGGAATGAGAAATGATCAATTCAAGCAAAGCTTTGCAGTGGGAGGAAACCAGACGCAATCTTTGCTCAGTTTGAGTCAATATGAAAATCAGTGAGCCGCGGGGAAAAGGCTCCCCTGTGAGTATCTTTCATCCAACAAAAAAGGAAAAAGTGCATCTGCAGTATTTTGTGATTATTTTTCACCCGGATTCTGCACATTCCGAAGGTACTACAACCAGGGGTGGGACTGGTAAAGGTGCCATTAATTTTTTTTTACAGCCACAATCAGGTTGTAAAATCCTTAAATATAAAGCATGTGCTCTCCCAAAAGTCAACAACCCAGCATATCAATACCAAGCACAACAAAAATCAGTGTTAACCTCCTTTGTCCGTATTTATATATGACTATACTTTTACTAGATTTTTCTGGACCATCAGTCAACTTAATTCGCACTTGGTAGGTTTTGCTGAGGAATAAAAGAATTGTAGTGTTTGGTGAAAATTTGTTGAGATCTACAACATATGCAGTACATTAAAAGTGTATTTCTGATCAAAAATACGTACATTGTGTGTATATAGGAGACCCCTATTAATTTGAGCACTGCCGAGCTGCATGTGCAGTTAGAGAACAGAGCTTACATTGTGTTACATGTTACACTGTGGTAACATTAAAATGTCAGATTACCAGTTACTGCAGCCACCTCAGTGCTGCTTCTTTATGGGTCTTTCTGCCTTCAATTTTGTCTTCAGTAACTGAAAAACTGCTGTACTAGGTTGAGATCAGGTGACTGACTTGGCCAGTGAAGATTATTCCATTTCTTTGCCTTCAAAAAGTCTTGAGTTACTTTCACAGTATGTTTAGGGTCATTATCCATCTGTAAAGTGCCGTCCTGTCAGTTTTGTAGCATTCGACTTGGAACGTGAGCAGAGAGTATAGCCCCATACAATTCACAATTCATCCTGATACTTCTGTCAGCAGTCACATCATCAGTAAATGCCTGTTAGCCTGTTCCATCGGCAGAAAAACATGCCCATGTCCTAACGCTGCCTCCAAAGTCTAGTCTGGCCTTCCTGTTCTCCAGAGTATTCCTGACTTATCTCCATGTTGTGAAGGGGTTTTTCTTCACCAAAGAAAGGATTCTGCCATCATCCTCTTTAGTTGTCTTCTTTGGTCTTCCAGGCCTTTTCATGTTGTTGAGCTCACCAGCGTGCATTCTTTCTTTTTAAGAATGTACCAAATTGTTGATTTGGCCACTCCTGAACTTTATGCTATGTCTGATAGATTTATTTTGGTTTTTCAGCCTAATAATGGTCTCTACACTTGCATTAATATCTCCTTGGACCTGAAAATAATAATTCCAGTCAAACAGCTGCCAAATGCTTTGTTTCAAGGGTGTCATCACTCAAATGCCTTGTAATTGCCTTTTATTCTACAAAATAAGAGTATTGATGTCTTTCGCTGTTAAATAAGGGCTACAACTTAAAAGAGACATCTCTATATAATATTATTGCAGGCAGTGGCTCTGGCAGCCATAATCCTGTATGCTGAGTGTGTTTTTTTTTTTGTTGTTGTTTTTTTTTTTAAATTTCCATTCTACCTTGCTGAGCCATTTAATTTTAATCTAATTTAATCATTCCTTTTATTGAATAATATGCTTGAAAAGCTTAGAGTCATCTCAGGTTGAAATGGACGGCTATGTCCACTCACTAACATTATGATGAGAATGCCTTTGATAGCCAATGACAATCATCCACGTCAGGTTCTTGTTTGTCTGCAAGTACTAGAGTCGCTTAGAAATGAGTAAAAAATATTTTTCAGGCTTTTGAAACCAGAAAGTGAACTATTTTAAGCAGTGAAGATTCTGCCGAGAACAGCAGAGTCTGTTAAAGTTACTGCCGGTGCTAGCATTAATGTTACAACAGGAGCTAGCAGCCAGCAACATGTCTGTCATCCACTAACTTTGCAATTTTCCCGTATTGGAAATGATGAAGAGGACATTCTGAAAGAGTTTGATGTAATGGGGTGATGCAGATTGAACTTCAAATTGGAATACTTTTCATTTAATCTTTTCATTCTACTTTTTTTTTTGTTGTCAGTTTGGGTTGTTCTTACTGTATACAGTATTGCTGATGCATAATCTTTTCTGCACACCCACACTGCATACTGATTAAATCTTTTGCCTGCTTAACTTGACTTTTATAGCAAGTTTCTCTCAGTTGTATTCCTTATCATATGTAATAATATTGTATGTTGTAGTGTATTACTCAGGTGTCTGGTGTTTTTTTTAATCAATTTTGTTGGCTGTTTGTTTGAAATGCTGCAGTCAGCTAATGAGAGTTGTTGTTTATCAGTAAAGTTGTAAAAACAACGTGCAAAAAACCCCCTAAAAAACATGAATCAATATCTCACTCTTGCACGCTCATGCGCTCTCTAAGTAAACTGCATGTACATCTGTGGGAACTACAAAGCATTTTCTGTGCATTCTTTGGAATACTACCCTGCCTGCACCACTGATGGCAGGTGTTACTCAGGACCCAAAGAAATAAAATGTCAAGCGTGAAGCCGGATGACTAGTACTCAATAAAGCTCCAAGCTGCAATACTGAAGGCCAAACACTCAGCTTGTTGCAAACAAGCAGGTTTCGAATGGGCAACGGTATATACAATTCAATCCCTAGACTGTGAGTATGGAAACTTCAACATCTTTTCAAAGAAATTCATCTGAAGAGGGATGAAGGCATTAAGGTAGACCACAGCCCTGTTAGATTTTGTACCTTGATTTTATTCCTCTTTCATGGTGGTTTATCCCTTTTAGGCCAAACTTGTAACTGAATGCTGGATTATTCCCTTGAAAACTGCACATATTGAAACACAGATCTCATTTCAGGGTGTGAAAGCATCTGCAGAAACCATGTGTTTGCACTATAGGCTACACTCATTACAGAGGACAGGCATCTTGAATGTCCCATGGGGTACTGCAGCACAAAGGGGCGAGAGAATCATGCTCCTAGTGATCTTGGCATCTGTTACACAGGGATTGATTTCTGCAGCATCTGGCTGAATGCTTGTCTACATTTCAATGACCTGCATCACTCCCCGCATCTCTGTCTCCATATTTAGCACCCCCACACACACATAGACAAACACATGCTGATACGCATACATTCCTGAATGTCTGTGCTTGGGGATATAACTACTAACTCATAGGCATTCCAGTTGTTTAAAAAAAAAATCAAATTTTTTTGTTTTTTTTTTAAGTTTTTTTTTTTTTTTTTACATTTTTCAATAAAGAAGTGAAAGTTTTAGTTTTTATTATTTTAAAAAAGTTGGCATACTGATCATTATGTCCAATGGCACATGATAATAGGCACCCATTTTGACATAAGTCATAGTTCATAGTTGCCCAGGACTCGCAAAACACTTGTGGACTTAGCAGTATGTTTTGAACTAAACCAACCTCAATATTTTAGCAGGTACAGTTGTCTCTTTTACCCCATCACCTCTGTCATGTTATCCATCTAAAATATTCATGTGGGACAAAAAAAAAAATTAACACACATATAAAACATGTCGCACCAAGCTTACCATTAGCATAAAGCTGATCTTCCTTATTCCGGACAGACTTCAGACGTAACAAACTGATTTTCTATGTCCATTTCTAAGCCACTGAAAATGGGGCAGGGTTAGGGTTGGGCTTTAAAAAATGGCTGTAATGGCTCCTAATTGGTTAATGGAATATTCTGATAGCTAGTTAGTGATAGCTCTTAGATTAAAGATGATTAAGATTAAAGTCTAAACTTCGATCACAGTCTTGATTGGTGTGACTGTCCAAATACTTCTGGATGGAACTGCATGTTCGTTTCAATATGTATGGTACTGTATTATTTGATTGCAATTCACTACTGCCAAAAAGAATAATTTAAAAGGGATGTATAAGGACATAAAATATTATCAAGTCAGATTTGTTTTGACATATAATCAGATGATTCAGAGACTATCTCAAGGTTTAACACATGCCAAGAGAGTAAGCTATTATTTTTTCCTCTGAATCCATCTCGTTATGACAACCAAACAGTTAACTTTGCCCCTTTCTACATTGATACTTCAGTGTTTTGCATTTCTTCCAAGCTTCGGCCACATGGGAGAACAGTTGAATGCGGAACTGAGGGAGCAGGGATGTGCTGTGTGGGAAACCGAGTTGCACAATGTTCAGGGGTGTCCATTTGAAGTCATACTTCAAATAACATGTTACCATTTCATGTGGGAGTGTTTGCACATGTACTCCTCTGCATGTGGAGCTATTTATTTGTTGGCTATATTTTCTAACCTGCTTTATCTGAGGGAATACAAGAGGGCAAGCGAAGAAAACAAGACTGTTAAAAGTTGGGATGTGGTCGAGTTACCGAGATTGTGATAAACAATCCTTGACCTGACATTTTATAGTGGAGAGCCTGTAATCAGCTAATGGTCTACTGATATGGTTTAACATAATTCCTCTTTTATTTGCTTTTTGTATTAAAGCAAATATAAGAAATACACTTGTATTTGGTTTTGGTTGGACTAGTCTTCATCCTTTGAAATTATACTCCCTCTTTGACTCCATTCACAGTGTCAATAGAGAGCCATGACATTTTGCCACAGCCAACACAGCACATGCATGGCATTTACATTTACGAAGAGTCTCTATTCTGGCCTTCTCATCGGCAACATCATTATTATCCACGAGGTAAAGGTACACAGACTGCATGGAGGTATTTACTTTTCTACCCTTTTGAAAGCTGATCAATTTTAATAGCTCAGTACTCAGAGACCTTAATATGAAATCCACCCATGGGCAGATTTGTCACAACAAGGATTAGGACACATTCAGTATTGATATTAGAATTGTAATGGAGACCAGTCATCACTGCTGCTGCAAAGTTTTGTGCTCTTTCACACGTGGACTGAAACATATTAGCAAAGCTGAGGGTTTCAGGGCATAATATCACTAAATGCCTTGTAAGCAGTGTAGTACAGCAGGGTACTGTACACTCCAAGTGGTCCATATTCCTATATGAGACGAGGGGCATGCAGCTGCTGAACTGGAAATGAAAGTGAGTAGGATTGGGGTCTGAAAATATCTTAAAATAACATCATGGTTATTTTAGGTCACAATATGATACACAGTAAATTTCACAATATTTATCCTCAAAAGCTTTGTATGAATGCTGGGACTGGGCAACAAAATGAATATATGAATACTGTGACGATATACCTTTATCAATATTGCAACAATATTGTATGGATGACTGCTAACAAAACATTAACATATTAATTTTGATGAATAATCAACAGTAATGTGTATCTAAAGTGTATGAAGACAAATATTAGAGCAGGTAGAGCACTGATATGCAAAGACAATTACTTCATTTTACTGCATTGCAGCCTTTGAAACTAGGATAAAAAAAAAACAACCCTTTCATATCACCCCTAGTGATATGAAAAATCTCAGATGATATATGTTCTCATATCACAGCAACAACATACTATATATTGTACATATTATCTAGCTGTGTAAGTGAGTTTGAACTGCAACATGTTTAAGAGTGAAGGAATGGATGAGGTGGTGATAATAACTGTGAGTCTTCATTTACATGCTACTCTGGGACAATCCACCAATACAATGCATCTATAGACCTTTGATTAAGAAATTGAATTTAGGTATTTAGAAGCTAATCATCTAACAATAAGGGAGTATGGGCACACCACATACTCTCTCCCCATTCATTTACAGCTAAACATTTAAGTGACAAATCTTACTCACGGTGCAATGTTTTATAATTATGATGGTGTTAACATTACTGTTAGTTGCAAGTATGTAGCCTTATTGGTTACCTCACTTAAAATTTACCCATATCACAACTTAGAATTACCCATGTCCCTTAATAATCCTTTGAAAAACAGGAAAATATAATCTTAGGCTTTCCGGAAAATTTCATCAAAATATGTCTGTAAATTTAAGGCAATCCTGTTAACAAGCAAACTAACAAATGCTGGCAAAAACATAACTTTCTTGATGTAAAAGTATGTATAGCATTTTAACAAGTCAAGTGTGACTGCGCAGCATTCATGTCTGGCACTACGTACAAAAACTGCAAAATGGGAACACTCGGCAGCAAGGCCATCAAAAGAACACTCATCAAGTTTTTGAGGTAATTGGATATTGAAATAAAATAAAAGAAGGGCACAATAATAAAATGAAAACACACACAGTGTCAGTACCACTAACTTTGAGGCCAATACTTTCAGACTATATTCCGAATATTGGCAGAAAGCGCTAAGGTAATTAAATGTTGCATATTTGGTTTAGGACTCTCTTGGCAAAAACCAAACAAACAACTGATTATAAATGTGCCCTCATCTTATGGTGTGCACCATCTATCCTTTTGTTTTGTTTCACTGAGCCTAAGAGAGGAACTCTCTGCTACATTGCCAAGAGAAAACTTTATTGTTTGACATATCTATTAAAATGCAGCAGTGAACCATAGCTAATAAAAGGAGACAGAGGACAACAGCATGACCACCTAACGGCATCATAAAGTTAGTGAAGGGAGCATAAATAATGGAACATTCATTTTCTCGAATTGCCTCGGTCTGAAACTGCTCGTGCTTCCTCTTCAGCACAGTTGGCATGGAAATAAGGTTATAGGGATATTGGTACAGACTCAGATGGAAAATTCATGAATACCATCCCAGTAAGTATATAAATTAGGCTTATTGCAGTTGGAAGCTAGTTCTGTCAGAAAGAAAAGTTAAATATGTATATATTTAAAAAAAAAGGTAAAGACGTGGGAATGGACCAGTGGCAAAATGGCATTTTCTTTCCAAAAAATTGATGATCAACTTCAATAGTTTTAATTGTTTTTACTAGCAAATAACAAATAACGCCATGCAGAGTACTGTACCATCATGCAGTAGTAGATAAAAGTGGATTTCAGCTATGAACTAGGCATAAAATTTAATTTGCTTTAAATTAAAAGAAAACTGTGAGAAAATAAATCAAAGGTAGTGACGATAAACAATTAAGCCTGATTACCAATGTCATTATGATTCATTAAGAGGAGAATATAGATGCATGTAAAATTTCATGGCAATAGTAACGTTAAAAATAATAGGCTTATTTCCCTTAAAACCACAAATGTGAACATCACTGTGATGCTTGATGATGCGACAGGGGACAATCCACCTAACAGCTGTTGAGATATTTGAGTCTCAACCACAGTGGTGAACACACAAACATTATTCCCTGGAGAGCAATGCAACAGATGTGGCTCAAAAACTAGACTCTAGATCCATTTATTATCTCGGCATAACGTTCAAATAAGAGCATTTAAAACAAGTGCACAACTCCTGTTAGTGTCTGCTAGGTTCCTGAAGTGCTAACTGAGGCATGACAGTACTCTGTCAGGCAGCACTCCTCCTCATTTTCTCCAACTATTCCACAAAGAAAACAGAGGCATGACCTCTGCTGTCAACACCCCCTCATAACGAGGATGGTCTCCAGGGAACCTCTTTGTAACTAAGTCACATCCTTGGATATCAGCATCAGGCCAAACAACAGCTTTCAGAATTTACAGTGAAGAGCTACTCAAGCTATAACAGCAACAGTCCTGAGAATCGTGCCAGAGCCATCTTGATAATGCCCCGGATCTCTGACTTACACACAATCCTACATGCATGTAACAGTACCATTAGGAAACTATTACAATTAACGCAGCTACCACTTAAGGGAATAATGGAACTTTACTTGTCAGAGTGTATTCGTGTATGTGTGTTTAAGTGTTTTTATAAATTTATTTCTCTGCGTGTAAGAATGATTATAGTTCTGATACTGATGGGGTAACAAGCCATGTCAGAAGGGACTAGTGGATAGCGCTGGGCTGGTGACACTTAACGATGTGTGTAAACAAGAGGCATGTGGGGAATTACCCAGAGATGGAAGGACAAAGAGAAGGCGGTTTGTTTGCATCAGCATGGACACTAGTGCACAGCAAGGGTGAGAATGGACTTTCTTTGCCACAGAGAACATAGACTTCTCTCCCTTTTTGTTCCTTTGTCTCTGAACATGTCTTTGTTATCCCACCTCACATCCTCCCACACTGATATTATGGCCCCATTTCATCCATTTATGCAGTTCCTTGAAGGTCAATAGGCAGCCTGACATGCACTCAACCTAGCTAAAACCGATGGCAAATACAGATTCACATAGAGAGGAGAAAGTCAATCAATTTCTAAATGGGGTCTAGGTTGAACCTGCCAAATCAATTTCATTGAATTTGGAGTTAATGACCATGGGCAATGTTTATGAAACATGTTAACTCTGTTGATTTTATCATTCATACAGCATACTCAGTCCTTTGGCCTGGCGTGCAAAATTCATTATACTGGATGTCTAATTGCACTGTGTGGTCTTAAAGATCTAAAAATCTGATGTAAGTGTATAAAACTGAAACGCCCTGACCCGGAATCAAACCCAGGACCTTCTTGCTGTATGGCGATAGTGCTAACCACTGCACCACTGTGCTGCCCTACAAATGCAGGTACTTTATAGAAATACATTAAAATGAAAATACAGTGAAGGGCTGCTATTATTATCATTTTCCTTGGAAAATCTTCTGATTATTTTCACAATTAATCAATTATTTTATTCCATGAAATGCAGACTTAAAATTGCTTCTTTTGTCTCTTCATTTCATCTTCATAAATGATAAGGGAAGACAGCAGATCCTTACATGACTATTTTTTTCCTTACAACTCCTGGCAACTCATTTTTCGTTCAATGTACTTACAAAACGATTAATCAGCTAAACATTGTAGTTTTTTAAAGACTAAATCAGTGTGACTTAAATCTCTCATTAACAAAATAAGAGGCAGGAAGGTATTGTATTCAACTGGAAACACAACTCATTGATAACCTCTTGCAGTACATTGAACCTGGAGTGAATGGGGAAAAGTCCTTATCTGGGTTTGTTTTTCAACACCCACATTGTCACCATATTGGCTACTTGTCTTGTTTGTTAATGAGATTCTCATACAGGTGACCCAACTGAAGCGATTTACTGCACCAGGGTGTGAGCTTACTTCAGCATCGTCTGCTGTTATCTAGCTTCTCTGCCTCTCTGCTGCTGTGGTTACAGCAAAGCATTGCTTTGTCGGTCTCTGTGGGCACAGTATTGGTTTGGATACGTTGCCTTAGTTTGTTTTGCTGCTTTGGTTTATTTTTCACTTATACAAATCTTATTTTACAGACTTCCATACCACATTGATGTTTTTTTTAGGATTCAACAGACTTTGGTTATGTTCACATTTTATCATTTACAAATGAGCAATAGCGATAATTTGATTGAAAAGTGGATCAGCGGAACATTCCTCACTGTCTGACAGCTTCTGCTGCTCTCTTGGGGACGATCCAAAATAAAAGCTGAGCCTAATGGCATCACCTCAACCACAAATCACTGCTGTAACACTGAATGCGTGACATGTTATCATAACCAATAGAAATGATGGGTAAAACTATAAAAAGCCCACCAATGCTAAAGCTTATTTTATTTTTCTCCCGATGTCTCAGGGGAAAGGTGCATCACAGCTCATGACCCTCTTTTTAACTGAGATGTGATTAAAGTTACTATTTTTATGCACAAAAGACGATTAAAATCTCAAGCCCCCTTAAAATTGGAAAAAACCACATGTCTTTGATGAGCCAGGAAACCCATAGGACTTGACCTGGGAATGACATTCAACAATCGTGTGGCACATCACACCTTTAAAAGTCTCTTTACATAGTGGAGGAACGCATTCTCTATAAATAGCACTGGGAGTTGAAAACAGGACACTGACAAAGAAACAAAGTGTCAGAGGAAGG
>KV751316.1:4887934-4925897 GCA_001698575.1 Mola mola
TAATAGTAAACTTACAGCTTGTAAATTTGTACAACAGCTCAACCTAAAGCTTTGGATCACTCCAGACTAAGATTGCAAATAATGTCGGAACGGTGCAAAAAATTATATAAATTAAGTAATTAAGTAAATTTATAGTTACTGACCTAAAATACACAGCATTATGGGAGCTTGACCCTGCACGCCGCATGATCTTGTCAAGCTCTTACTGCTGAAAAGAAAACCCAAGCTGACAGGTAGACAGCGTCTCTGCCTTTCTTGCCATGCTCAGTCCAGCTGTACCCTGAAGCTGCTGCTCCTCTCAGTCTCTAATCACAATTATCAATCCACTTAGGGCTCTGATGTGCCTTGGTTACACATCCTGAGGGTGACACCAGTTGCCAAACACCACCTATTCCACCATTGTCTAACTCCATCTAGAATCAAAGTGGTGATTAGTCTTGGAGGAAATGCTACTGACAATTATAAGATCCTTCCTCATAATCCATCTAATTGATGTCAGCACTAACAAAGTCAAGCCTTAAGCATATTCAGCTGTCATTGTTTAATATCTATTTCCATCCATATTTAGAAAATTATCCAGGAAAATCAATTTATATTATGTGTGACTGAACATTAAAAGGAGACCAGAAGGTCTCATTGGCTATATTTTCCACACCATAAGAGTGCACAATTCCTACTATTACTAGTGCAGTAATCTTCTGGCTAACGGCTTGTCCACTGTGAGCTCTTAAATTGCTACTGCTGCTGGTGCATCTTCCCCTGATCTTCTGCTTCAGATCACTGCAAACCTGAAAAGCGATCAACCAGTCCTGATTAATGGATATCTAAGCGTCCGCGGTGGCAATCACACTCAGAAAGTTACGCCTAGCTGTAACAATTGAAAAATTCAGCAATCATTTTTTATTACATCAATAACCTGTTACTGATTATTCAGTATTACAATTTTAGAGAGGAAGCATTACTATATTGTAGTTTTTGGCACCTCTGTGTTCCATGTTTAAAATGAAAAAGATCTATTTTAAACAAGTGGCCCCAGAGGTTGAAGACCTATGCAGATGTTGCCCCAGTCGTATAGGGTAACACTGGGGTAACACTGGGTTAACACGGTGATCATAGTGATCAGCATATGCAGATGCAAGCCTTGACTGACAACTTAAGAAAGTGAATTTTATCATTAAGGAGCACAGTGTGTTACTTGAAGCTGAGGCTGTTGCAGTCACACTGCCACTTCCCTTTTTAAACTGTCCGATGAAGTGTTATTGGTCATTTGGCCAAAGAGGGAGTTACTTGTTTCTGTCTAAACAGTGTGGTGTTGGTGCTACTGGAGGTTGCCTGTGCATTTCAGGAACAGAGGCAAAGGCTGCCCTCATTAATCTAATGTCTCTCGTCCTGAAGTAATTATTTAATCAGAGGAACATTGCATCTCATTGGGCTGATTCGCTTTCAGTGTCAGTCAACCTCATACACCTTCACAACAAAAACTGGTGTAAGAAAACACAAAAACAGACAAACAAAGACACGCACCTTGAATTTTTAGATGACCTGATGGCAAACACTCTCTCACCTACACTATGATGGCATTATCAATCAAGATTGAGATTAAATGTAACTTTCTATTTTTTTTTTTTTTTAACCAGAAATCGATTGTTATTGTAATTAATTAATTGACTAATCCTTCCAGCTCTTGACACGAAAGGTACAACTGTGGTTGCGGTAAAAATAGAAAAATGATACAAACCACAGTGCACACATACAGTATGTGTGTGCACGTGTCTATTATATTGATATTTCATACCATGCTCTGTGGAAGTCAGGAATATCCCTTAGCCTATATGCCTTTCTTATTTGTGTGTGAATGCATCATTTGCTTTTCACAAGTCCAAAACACTGACTTCTTCCTCAGAGAAAATCCCAGCCTCCAGGTGGAATCTATACCGTAGATCTTAGAGGGGCCTTTATATCACCTAAAACAGCTTCAATATACAAACATTCACATGTGCATGCAAACACACACCCCTGAGCCCAGAGCCACAGTTCCCAAACAGGCCGAAAATGTGAGATTTAAAAAAAGGTTGTGCCACGGAGACAAAGTGAGAGTTGGCTAAAGGCAGAAAAGGCTTTTTATGGAGGTGCTGCTTCAAGCTTTGCTTGTTTGCCTGGATCTTGAGCTGTGTTTTCAGGTGAACAAACTCTTGCTGATTCCTACCAAAATCAACTGCTTAAAGCCACATCTCTCACTTACTGTATGAATCAGGGTATCAAACACATCTCTGAGTGTTACCAAACACACGGAACGACGATTCACACACCAGATACTATCCTCAAGTATCAGATGAACTTCAACTTGTGGGATTAAACACCTTTATGCTTCTCCCACATCTCACCTCTCTCTTGCTCTCCCAAACTGAGCTTGAGGAGATAAATTAAATGAGGGCTGGCATATTCCCTGGACATTTTAATTAAATGCTCTTTAATTCAGCCTGACCCCCTTTCAACTTTGATCAGCCAGCAGGAGCTCTGATAAGGACCCGTCACTCACAACTAAACACAGGGGTTATTCAACAGCAAATTGTCTCTTTGGCAGTTGCAGATTTTCTACACTTGTGGTGTCATCAGAGAGCCGTTCATGGATCAGTGAAAACTAAAAGCCCAGTGAGAGTTGAAAAAATACGGCACGTGAGCTGCACTAATCCCTCCCAGCTCTCCAATCGCTGTCGTGTGGACAGTAATGGGGTTGAATACAAATGTGCTCCTTCATTATTTATAGGCTGGAGATTTCTGGGGCAAAATTAATGTCTAAGTATCAGCATAGAGTTCCAACGCTTTGGATTTAATTTAGTCTGGGCACAGGTCTTTGTCATATCAGATTTATGACAGAAATGAATAAAGTAAATACAACAACAAAAAAAACAAAATAAAATGGGGTACTTCTCTTTGTCTCAAACCATTACTTGCCTGACATTTTAATCTATATCTGGCTTACAGTAGGCCCTCTTGAATAAAATTAATACTCTAGGAAAAGTGGCTTCAAACTGCAATGCTGTCTATGGAAGCTGAAACGAAGTTTATTAAAATTAGGATTTTTTTTTTAAATCAAAATGTAATCCTACGGTAGCATTATGCACTGACCGTTACACACTAATCATAACAAGGCAAAAGTCTGCTGGTACATATTGAAGTAACATCCAGGTGAATCCTCCAGGCAGTCTTGTGGATGTTACTTTGAAGTTTTAATGTTGTGGCTGAGTGGTGAAATTCTTTATGCATTCTTTGAGTCAGAATTATCTCTCTATATCTCTCTCTCTCAAAAAAACCCCCAATATTCAATATGAAATCATAAAAACAGCTTTCCCCAGTTGTTCCATCTCCATGTCTAATTCTTTTGGTGACAAAATGAAAATCAAAATGCAATTTTTTACTTCAAAATTTGAAAATAATAATACAATTTGGCATTTGGAACTAGCAACCTGTCCAGGCTAAACCCTGCCGCAATGACACATGGGATATGTGCAAGCCCCCACGACCCTGCATACAATAAGCAGTGATAAAGACATTTATTTTCAAAGTCAGCTCTGAAAGAACAATGTTCAAACGTAAATTCAAATTTGATAATTAAAATACAATATAAACAATTCATTTTTGTAAACATTATCAAAATCACAATCAAAATCTCAAAAGGTGTTTTCATCATCCCTTTAAAATTAAAATGTTCACTTTCATTTTCATTCTGTCTCCAAAAGAGTGTGGGGAAATGCAGATGAAAACTGAAACACTGGGGGAACTGTTTCACAAAAAACTCCAAAAAACTTATGAACGGCCAGAATTAGTTTCTTTCGCAGGGTGGCTGGGCTCAGCCTTAGAGATAGGGTGAGGAGCTCGGACATCCGGGAGGAGCTCAGAGTAGAGCCGCTGCTCCTCCACGTTGAGGGGAGCCAGTTGAGGTGGTTCGAGCATCTGGTCATGATGCCTCCTGGACGTCTCCCTGGGGAGGTGTTTCGGGCATGCCCATCCGGGAGGAGACCCCGGGGCAGACCAAGGACACGCTGGAGAGATTATATCTCTCGGCTGGCTTGGGAATGTCTTGTTGTACTCCCTGAGGAGTTGGTGGAAGTGTCCGGGGAGAGGAAGGTCTGGATCTCTCTTCTCAAACTGTTACCCCGCGTGACCCGGACTCGGATAAGCGGCAGAAAACGAAACAAAACTAAATGAAATGTCAAAGTATCCACTATTAATATTAACACAAATGTGTTTCCTCCCTCTTTGTGCGATACCAGTCATATACCTTTGACTTTTGGGTCGGTGGCATTAGATGGATATACTGCCGGGTATAATACTAAGGTATAGCATGTACCAGATCATAGACTTTGATTACTGTAATATTTTTTGTGTATTTTCAGCATGAAATACATCATTTGAGATATATTAACTTTTCATAAATCAAACTGGACTAAGTGTCTTATGAATACCTGTTCCCTAGAATGCCAGAGGAATCAGCTGTGTAGCTCCAGCTCACCTTTAGATTTAACAGCATGGATTTCAGGCATACACAGACTGTAACAAATCTTCTCATTGCTCTGTGTGCATTGTGCCTGGCTACTGTGTCTGCTTCTTTATGGCAGGCTGCGACTGAAATCCCCTGTTTACTTTTTTTGTCTTTTTTTTTAATAAAATAGACTGTTACAAATAGTACTTTTTCCAAAATGTGTTATTTAGGCAAACTATTATTTAAGCATAATTAACTGTACGTTTCAGTGATTTCCTAATTCCCCATGTCTGTTATAATGTGTTTAGCTACTGACAAGTACAGATTGTACTTTCTGCTATAAATTAAGTGAAACCCTAGATATTATAGCTTTGCAGATACAAAGGATGCTCGGAGTACCCTTTGGACATCCCAGAGTTAATCTGCAAGTATAACCAATTTTTGGACCATTAATATCTCTAACCAGCCCAAACCAGGCAATTATCAACACAATCAAATGGAGGCAGAAGTTTTATCTGCAAGACTGAGCACTGTCAGAACAGTCTTCTTGCCATCAGACTGTCATAATCCAACTATGACCTTCAATGCCCCATTATCATTAGATCCGCCAAGCAAAGTGGTCCCATCCATCAGACAGCCTACCCAGTGACAGCAGCCAGTTTTTGCGCAGCTGTATATGGTGGACTTTGTAAATTGGATTGGAGAGTGTCTACAAAGGTTGAAGCATTACCAACACTCACCACACACCACTGGAGCCAGCTGTCGCATTGGTGGCCTCCCGACTGCCACTACCCTTCAATCTCGCACTGATTGTAGAACCTGTGGTGACTTTCCCCTCTTTCATTCATGGAAACTACCTTCTTTGCATATCAAACTGTTTCTGATTTTTTAAAGTACCATGTCTCTCTCCCTGCCTCTGTTCCTCCTGCTGAGTCTTCTGACAGCCTCCTCTTGTGTCTTCCCCTGAACCCCTCTCACTCTACTTACTATTATCTCTCATTCTCACTTCTCTCACCTATGGTCTTTAATTTTTCTCTCTCTCTTGGTCCCTCCTTTCTTCTCTAGCTCGTATTTTTTTGTATCCTTGGAGCCTTTCCTCTCCCATCTCTCTGTGTCGTTCTCTTTGTTTCTCGATCTCAGACAGAACGCCAGTAGAGGATATTAAGCACTATTCAACAGGCAGAACATTGTTCTTGGAAAAGAAATGTATGGCCACTGACCCCAGAAAACCAACAAAACCAGTGAATTCTTCCAGTTGCTTTGTGCCACAGAGTTAAATTTTCTATACTTCCAAGGCGAGATACCAGGAATTACAGCGGACATTCATTGTGATGAAAGTGGCAGAGAAGACACTATGATTTTAGACTTTCTAAATTATGCACTGCAGTGCTCCAATAAAGCTTAACAGCAGTTAATGATGCCAACTAAAATCACTGCTTGGTTCTTTTAAACCAAAAAGTAAGAGTGAATGGTTGAAAAGTCTGAATATAAACTGAAGTGCAGTATATCATAACAGAGGTCATGTTTATATATCTAAATGCAATTGTTGCCTCTGACTCCTACTCTTTGGCCACAGCTGCTGCCACTGATCGCATGCTTGAAAGCACCACAAGCAACGGCAGCTTTCACCCATTATGTTTAATTCCATTTAAGATGACTCACTGTTAATTACAGTAAATTTATCACACAATAAATTTGGCAGTTTGAGTGAGAGTATTATAAAAAAAAATGTAGCTGATGATGCATATGGATGATGAAGATGTTGTGTTAAGCAGCTGCTCTGGATGCGTGGTTCTACTGTTCCAGATGCATTCATAAATAAATCATTTGTCATTCTATTAATCTGTCAGTCAGTGATTCTCGGTAGCACTTACACTGTCTAATTCAGTCAGAGTTCTCTTCTTAAGCTGCACTTCACCTTGTGAAAGTCTCACTTCTTAACTCTGTCTAAACCCTCCTATCCCATCTACGCCTTCTCCCCCTTGTACATTCAATGTGCTACACAGCCACGGCTTGCTCAGTGTGAATCATGTGTTCTCCCTTGTCCTCTACTCCTGCCCAAATGTATGTTCTTTCAACTAATTTCATTTTTCCAGTAGAGCTGTCAGACCTGAGGAGGGACATATCTACGGCATAGTGTAGAGAGCAATGAACAATTTATATTCTGCCAGTTGGACCGCAATCACACAGCACCTTCACAATTGGCCACATAAATATTGAGACAACTATTTAAACAGTTCTGATCAAACATGAGCTAATCAAACAGAAAAATAATGGACACATAGAGGGAGAATGTGGTCGCATGGGAGAGATGCAGATGGCTCGGCCAGACAACAGCGACAACTCTGTAGTGTATATAAGACAAACAAGGAAACTTTGATACTTTAACAATGGCTTTTTATTATCAGGAAAAATAAACTGTCAAACCCCTGGGATCCACTTCAAACTTAGAACCTAGAACCCTTAAACAGAATGGCTCTCTACTTGTGTTTAAGAAAATGTGCCCCTATATTGTACAGCGACACAAAATGATGAGGTTGATATTATTGTTGATCTTGTCGGCACCTGGACCGAATGCCATTTTAGGTCCTTTCTCTCTTCCTGACCCTCTTCGGCCTTGTGAATGACACACAAAGAGAAGCCTTGTCCAAAAAGCCTGAGAATTGCTCTTTGCAGAGGGAAGAACAGGCCTAATTAGGAATTTCCATACTGACCGTGTGTTTTAATCATACATTTTCACAGTCTGGTGTGCATTAGGGATATGCATACAAAAGGCACACAAGCAAATATGCATGGCCATGGCAGGTGTGCACACACACACACACACACACACACACACACACATCTCTTGATTTTACAGTCCCAAAGTTTTCACTTGTTAAAGATTTTTTTAAGTGAGCCATATGTGAAATAAACACTTTTCCGGACGCTCACAGTTAGAAACCCCTTCAACACTCACACTGCTAATTGGCATTAGCAACATGTGTGTTTTACGCAACAGAAACTAGATGTGTAAATCCTATTTGTATTTGATTCAACGATGCTATAAAGCTTTACATTTTAACTAAATGATATGACTACTTCTTTTTCAAAATATTTCTTCCTTTTGTCTTTTACTGAATCTTAAATTCTGTATTTACATGGATCAAACCTGATGTGACCCAGAAATCCCCATCTTTAAATAATCACAAACACAATACAATAAATGAAAAAGAGCAAAACCAATGCTCATCTAATTTGTCTCTGGTATGCTAATGGTCTATTTACTTAAATTGCTTTCCTCGTTTATGTTGTGATTAAGTGTCTAAATTTCATTGAATACTGGCACTCATTATTCACTTCTTTTAATGTTCCAAGTTCAATAAAGTTTCCAGATATATCTCACTTGAGTTTTTTTGAACTAGCCTACCAGCAACAGCACGTCGAAAGAAGCCAGATGGCATTGAAGCTGGACTGGTGCTTTGGTCAGTTCAGGCATCCCAAAGTTCGACTTTGGCCTACAGTAAACTGCAACTGTCTGGCAAAGTCCTTGTACCTGTCTGCCTCAGTAATCTTCCAGGGAGCAGCCGAACATCACTGGGCCTTATCTCTACTTCTCAGGAGCAGCCAGAAAAAAAAGGCAGGTGGCCCAGTGGCTAAGCAGACAGGCACAGACTGAGTCAACACACAAACACAAACAGCTCATTAAACACATACATGCACACAAATCTCAAGCAACCCACATTCCTAAGTACATAAAACTTATTTTATAAAGGAGAGACTGATTTCAGACATGCAGTGAGTCTCTGCTAAACAGGTAATGAAGAATTTTCCACAGGCAACGGCGAGAGCATCAGTGATGCAGTAAACAAAGTGCAGCAAAGATAATTTTATGAGCATGACATACAAGCACCAGTTCAGCAGTTCCATTGAGGCTGAGCAGAAGAATTTACCCAGTGGCAATATTGACACATACTGAGGGGCCATAATACACCATCTGCACCAAAGCGATATTGAATATTTACAACTCATGCAAGATTGCACATGTGGGCAATGAAATTCCTCTCAAACCACTTTCCTTGAGCCAAAGTCAGTAAAATGACAAATTCTGTCAGTATTAGATTTCGCAGAGCACTAGTGCCTCAGAGAAATTCAATGTCTTTACAGTATACTGTGTGTTGTGGCATTTGTATTCACATCAAACCGGAGCTGCCTGTGGGGGCATGTGGTGGCTTACAAAATCTGAAAAACGAGTTATCCTGCATGTGAATGGGAATTGGGTTTTTCTACAAGTGGCGCACTCAAGAGTTTGTAGTGTGTCAGAGGTTAAGTAAGTAGTATTATTTCCTGAATAGAAGGTGCACAAACCTCTGAGTGTGTGTTTGTGTGTAAAGTCAACATATCTCGTGATGAATTTTTAAAAAGAGATCTAGGTAGAGAAGACATTCAAAAAGCAATTCAAGCTGCTAAGGTCAAAAAAGCAACTGGTATAGATGAGCTGTCTGATGAAGTGTTGAAAGCTCCCAAATTGCTTGAGTTATTGTATTATTTGCTGAAAAGGTGTTTTGGTCATAGCATTGTGCCTTCTATTTGGTTTAAGTCAATTATAACACCTATTTTGATGACCCAAATGTGCAGTTTAAAATTATCAGGATATTAGTTTACTGTACTGAATATAAACTGTATTCAATCTAAAATAACACATTAGAGTTCTTAGAAAAAAATGGTTTTCAAAACGATAGAGCCTGCACAGATCATATTTATGTTGTAACTACAATGGTTAGAAATAGATTGAGATATAATAAGTCTACTTCTGCCCTTTTTGTTGATTTTCAAAAAGCGTTTCATTTTCTTGCCCATGATCTTCAATTCAAGATGGTCCAAATTAAGATTAATGATACATTCTTCCAGGCTGTAAACTCTTTATATATGGCACCTGTTGCATGTGTTAAGGTGAATTAATATTCCACAGATTGGTTCCCTTACGCCTTCTAGTGTAAAGCAAGGAGATGTATTATCACCCTCACTGTTTGCTGTTTTTATTAATGATCTGGCACAGTAAGGGGAAGCAGTCAGGGAAAAGGGTAATATGTCACAGTGTACTTGTATGATATTATCTTGCTGTCAGACAATGTGTTGAAAAATGGGATACAAAGTGAAAACTATGTATTAATCCAAAAAAACCCCACAAATGATTCCTGTTATCCCTGGAGCAGTTTCATGTTGGTGAGAAACAACTTGAGTTCACAGATAAATATAATTACTCGGGTTTCTTTTGAGATGAAAGCATGTCCGTCTTACATGGTGAGTCAGTCTGAGCAGACTCAGCAAGCAGAGCTCTGGGACGAATTACAGGAAAAACTAAAACATTGAAAGATATGAATCAAACATGTGTATGCCCTGTTTTAGATTATGTGGAAGGAGTATTGGGCTATAGATTTCAGAAACTGGAACATCTACACAGCTGTGCAATCGGATTTCTTTCTTCATATTGCAAACTTATTGTTCATATGAGAAAGATTATAAATGTGAAAAATACGTTCAGGATGATTTTCCTAAAAGCCAGAGATCACTGTGTGTGCAGCTGAGGTGTGGAATAGCTACTACCATTACATATTGAAACAGGAATAGCGAAATTCATTTTTTTCATTCAGTCACTTATTTTAATTTGTCCCATCTATCACGACTCCAGACAAACATTATTTTAAAAAAGTTAAATACCTATTTGATTGTTTCGTTTCATTTTGCTTTCTGCCGCTTATCCGGGTCCGGGTCGCGAGGGCAACAGCCTGAGCAGGGAGATCCAGATGTTCCTCTCTCCGGCCACTTCCACCAACTCCTCCGGGGGGACACCAAGACGTTCCCAAGCCAGCCGAGAGATATAATCTCTCCAGCGTGTCCTTGGTCTGCCCCGGGGCCTCCTCCCGGATGGGCATGCCCGAAGCACCTCCCCAGGGAAACGTCCAGGAGGCATCCTGACCAGATGCCCGAACCACCTCAACTGGCTCCTCTACTCTGAGCCTCTCCCGGACGTCCGATCTCCTCAGCTTATCTCTAAGGCTGAGCCCAGCCACCCTGCGAAGGAAGCTCATTTCGGCCGCTTGTATTCGCGATCTCATTTTTTCAGTCACTACCCAGAGCTCATGACCATAGGTGAGAGTTGGGATGTAGATTGACCTGTAAATTGAAAGCTTTGCCTTCTGGCTCAGCTCTCTCTTCACCACAACGGACCGCTTCAGCTTCTGCATCACTGCCGACGCTGCTCCAATCCGTCTGTCAATCTCCCGCTCAATTTTCCCCTCACTGGTGGACAAGACCCCGAGATACTTGAACTCCTCCACTTGGGGAAGCGACTCTCCCCCGACCCGGAGTGGGCAATCCACACTTTTCCAGCTGAGAACCATGGCCTCTGAGAACTGCTGATCTTCATCCACGCCGCTTCACACTCGCTGCAAACCGTCCCAGTGCGAGCTGGATATACATATTTAGGTGTAGGTAGGTATATATAGGTAGAATATTACCTACCTATACCTGTTTGATTGTGTTTTAGCCTTTTCTGAATTTATTTACAAAAAATAGGAGAGGAGGAGAAGAGTAACATATAACATAAACTCCTCAAGCTGAACAGACGATTATTGATCTATGAACTGGATCAAATGTCCAGTGATTCTTTTTTTTGTGTGGGTTGTGTATGTAAATGTGTTCTTTTGGAATGCTCTTATTTCAGGGGAGGTCTGAGTGGAGATTCTTTTAGGATGTTAATGATATCCATCAGGGATGGGTCATGTAAATGACAAGTTTCTGGTCGAGACGTTATCGTCATTATTTTGTTAAAATGATGTTCTGCTGACTGACATGTGCAATTTGTGCATTTTCATATGAAACTCATATGTAATTAAAGGAGTATTTTGCAGCAACGAAGAAAAAGAGAAAGTAGAGAGATCAAGAGGATAAAATATTGCACATCCAAAGGCTTTGTGTTTTCTTCACAATAATTATTTGAAGGATAGAATCACGTAAGCACAATGTTGTCCCTGATTATAACGATGAAGAAATTGAAACAACTTTAACTGAATACATTTTCATTTACAAATGTGACCAATTTTTAATGTCCAGTGAGCCTACTTGAATCATGGGTGGACTACCACATACGAAAGGATGGTGGGAAAATGAATTTGGCTTTCATGCCATTTCCAGTGCACAATGCAAGGGCACTGAAATGATCAAGTAAAGCAGAAGGGTCACAATTTAAAGGATCACAGATAATGGGAATTTGTGAGTTTGATGATTACAGTTTTCAGGGTTTTAAGAAGGATTCAAGGGTTTGGAAGTTTCGTCCAATGATGTGAAAAACAGGAAGATTTTTCCTGTTTGCTTACTATGAAAAACATTTTTTTTTTTTTTTTTTCTAATTCAACGAGGCACTAGACTGTTTTTGGGGTTTTTTTCCATTTCTGTTTTGGTTTTCTGCATTTCTGCTTTATATTTCATATGTTTTTCAGACTCACCTGATTTTTGGGGTGTTACAGTGTATAATTAATTGTCCATTCATTCATTTGCGGGGTGTCACCACTAGACGGCGTTCTCTTCAGCTTAAGACATGAAAGGACATGAAATGGATAAAATCTGATTTTTTTTAGAGAGTTAAAAATGCATGAAATATAAATATCATAAAACTAAATAGAAACCCCAAGGGTGTCAGTCCATAACTTCTCCTATATATGTGTTTTATGTTTTCTAAAGCATACAGGTACCAAAACATGGAATGGCAGCCTCAGTGTTAAACATTTGTTGTTTTTTTATTTGTTTGTTTGTTTGATGGTTTTTTGCTAAATATATTATGACTAAAAATTGAAAATTAAATTCGTTCTTCCTCTAAATTGAAATTGTAGTGCTTAAAAGTGGTCAAAATTGAGTTTTATAAACAGGAACAAAATGTGGCGTGGATGGTGCTCCACACTAACAAATCCTGAACTTCTTTAGAAACATCATTACAATGGGAAATTTCTGCTTACTACCAGTCTTTAAAGTGTTGGTTAGAAAATGTATTTGGGTAGTTGGCTGAAGGCAACGTTTTACTGGCCAGGCTTGTTGAAACCATCCAGCCAGGAATCTAGTAAAAAGTAGAGACAATTTATTTTTTGTGGCTCCATTTTACAATGATGTACAAAAAAACATTTCAGCTGAAGAAATATCAATGGCATAATCCCCCTTCATGCAAACATTCCAGCATTATATTCCAATAAGAATCTTTTGTTGTCACAAGTATACGTATTGTTAAAAAATTTTCTGATGGTGAAAAAGTGTTTACTTTCTAGCACATAGTAGACCTCACAAAACACAATGCAGTGCAGCACACAGTGCAATAAGCTGCAGTATGTGTTTGTTGAATTTAATATTTTCTATTCAAACTCGGAAGGGGGATCCAATTTGCCCTCACAGAAAAGATCTTTTTAGTTGTTTAATTACAGTGACCAAAATAATTTTGTCAGCAGCATGTCCCTCTCAAGCAGCTTAAAGGGAATCTTGACTCTAGAAACTGTTATTATAATTTTCAATTTATCAGTGGCTATTAATTTAAATGTGTTCAAGGGGTTATTTTGTGTGCTTAAATAATTCACTTTCTTGTTAAGTCGACTTACCTGCTTTGACTTTAGTTAGTATTATCCTGCATTTTCCTGAATTACTGTCAAGACGTGTCCCATTAGCAGTGTTTTTATTTGCAGTTGGAGTAGGTGATACAGCATACAAATTACAATAGTAAGAGCAGAGGTGTCTGTCTTCCATCAACTAAAAATGAGCATCTCGAGACTTTTAACAACCTGGGACACAATAGTGTCAGGCTCTTCAGAAGATGTTTGCTGTTTTAGATTGCTCATATTTATTCAAATTATTGTCTAGAACCAGCTCTTCAGTTTCATCCACTTAATAGGGCATTTTTTATCTAACCAACACTTATGTATGATGTCAAATCTGATAGGCAATGCATGCAGCACACATTGAATCAATAAGTAGTGGTTTTGTGTGTATTATTTTCAACACATTTTAAACCAGTTATAAAGCCTTTGGAAGGTTTTTCTTTAAAACAAAACTGATTTCACAATATTCAGTTGAATGTGTTTGTAATCATGGATCAAAAGCATCCATTCCATGTATCCATGGAATATATCTACAACTCATACAGTTTCTAATTTCTCAAGTACTGCTGTTCTCAAGTACAATTTTGAGGTCCCTGAACCTCACCTGACTCATTTCATTTTTTGCTACCTTGTAGGCTGCTTCCATTACACTTGGGAGACAAATGTTTAGACCTGCACCTAAGAATTATTCCAATAAATGATTAATCCGATGTTTATTTTCATGACTAATTGATTAATCACTTACTTTATTATAGTGAAAAATGCTCATCAAATTCTCATTCAAAGCCCAAAGTGATATTTTCAAATTGCTTCTTATCCCCGATTAAAAGTTAAAAACCCCAGACAAAAGTGGTGAATTTAATTAATACATGTTTGACATTTTAGCTCAAACCATGACTGAAAATTTTATTTGATTATCAAAATAATTGTTCATTAATATTGTTTTGACTGACTCCTCGATTAATTGAAAAATTGTTTCAGCTCTACACATGTTATACTTCTTACCCTTCTTACGTTCATTTGACAATGCTAGTTGTCAATTAAAGGATTAAATACATTAACTAGTATTAATTTTATTCGATAGTTGGATTCAGCACTTCCGATAAATAACATGAACAGCATTAACATCTGAGCATGTCTTCCTGTAGTCCTTCTTATGTCAATACGTAAGACTTGGACATGACAGCACACAGTGTTAAACCTACATCCCGCGGATGACAGATAGACTTCTGCCTAAGCTCACTGTGATTCATTAGTTCCTCTCTCTTTTCCTCCCTCCACGCAGTCATTGAACAGTGCAGGTGAGGGGCGGCTGATTACCGAACATCTTCTCCTACCTTTGATCTCCTGGGGTGTGAGGCTCTAATCCATCTTGCAGCGCAGGAGACTGTCTGATCTGGTTGGTTGCGGGAGCCACTTAGCTACTCCTCATCTCACATGCGCGAACAGTAGGTGATGCTGGCTCCTGCACAAGCTCGTATATGGACAAACACAAAGAGTTTGGGCTCTGCTGAGTAAAGGCTCTGCAAAAGAAAAGAAAAAAAAGATACATCTGAGCCAGAAAACACGAAAGTATGAATATGATTTTGAGGCACAGGCATAGATACATTATCAGGGAGTGGAATCAATTTCACCTTACACGGCTTTGTAATTCCTGTGACACGAAGCCATTCTGTTGTTGTGGGACCTCTGATGGGAGCTTAAGAGAAATCAAAAACTGAATAAAGGTAAGGTTTGTCTTGCTTACAATCCAGAGATTAAACTATATATTTTTAACAGTGACTTCAGAACAAGGTTACTGCATTCTAAATCATACTTCTGTTCAGGTATCAACTTCTGCAGTGCTATTGCTAATGCTGAGGACAGCTGTTATCCAGCGTACACTAACTTTAGGACCTGATCTATAAAGTGCAGTTTCAAATTTCAAAGGCCCATTTTGCAGATGGGCTTCTTTCACTGTGTCCCTTACTCCACCAGATACCCTTGCTCTTTATGTAGCACATCCAACATTTCCCCTGCTGTCACAGCACACCATTTTGAACAGCCTCTGAAACTCATCAACATTCAAATGCAGACCTCACACACAATACTGCAAGACAATTTCTGCGGTAAATGAGAAAGTAAATGTCACTTACGAGATGAACATTAATCTCATGTCAATGCATCTTAACGGAACCCATACTCAGAGGAGAATTAAGCTCTCCAAAGATCAACCTAATCACTTACTACCCTGATAGAATCACATCCGTACCTCACACCAGATGTAGAATCTGACATTTTTACTAATTGTTCTATATGAACTAAGCACATGCCTGTGCACACACATACACAAGCGACCTTGTTAAGTTTTTCACATGCCGGTCCTAATTATAAGTGGCCCCATCTAAATTAATGACTGTCAACCTGAGGGTAAAGTTTTTAACAAAGGTTGGACTTTCTGAATATCAAATATGGAGTGGGATTTTTTTCATAAACAAAAATCTGTTGCCTTTGAGTGCTCGCCAAAGAAGTCCACAAAGTCCTGACTAAGCTGATTACTACCCGAGAAAATCTGAGTAGCAATTGAGTTTTTAAGAAACCAGTATTGGTGATAACATAAAAGGTTTAAACAAAGCTTTGATTTCCCTAGTCATTAGTTTTATCAAAAAGGCAATATGGTAGACACTAATGAACCCCCGCTGTTCCACCGCAAAACTTAACAAAATGGGCATCAGTTTCACAATCTGCATATTTGATTCTCAAATTCCTCTGACCCCGCGACTGTTCACATTGGCAGTCAGACCTCTTGGCTCTGGCGGAGTGCCCCAGGGCCATGTGCTCAGCCCTCTCCTTTTCCCACCATACACTCATTCTCAATTCAAGCCATGGAGAGAACTCTATTGTATGTAAATGGCACCACCATCTTTAAACAACAGACACTGCTGCTCAATGTCAAACAAGAAGCTGATTGTTGACTTAAAAAAAAAAAAAAAGGGAACAAAAGACACACCCCTGTGCATCAGTGGAGCTGAAGTGGAGCAGGTGAACTGAGTGAACAAAGAGAGCACAGAAAGAACTTGTTAAGGAAACTTACAAAGGCAAAATTCCCCTGCCAAGTTCTTGTGAACTTCTACAGAGGAGCAGAAGAAAGCATCCTGGACTGAACATCACAAACCAAAATGGTTTGTACACGGCCCAAAACAGGCTTTGCAGCAGGTGACAAAAACCACCCAGAATCACTCCTAGCCTAGCCACAGCCTGTTCACTCCACTGCCATTTGGCGAAGGATGCAGAAAAAGTATCTGCTGCTGTTCCATCAGACTGGTCAGGCTGGGACTACTCAGTTCATCCGCCACACTTCACGCATAAAAAAAAAAAGGGCCGTCTGCTACAACAGAAAAGCATATCGGATGGTCAAACAACCTCAGAGATCTACTCCCCAACACC
The DNA here is from genome assembly GCA_001698575.1 of Mola mola. Lineage (NCBI taxonomy): Eukaryota > Metazoa > Chordata > Actinopteri > Tetraodontiformes > Molidae > Mola > Mola mola. The sequence goes on from KV751316.1 coordinate 4,904,462, forward strand.
TTTCTGCTGTCAACCTCACACACAGATTGTGCAGGCTCTCTTTTATCTTTCTTTTTTTTTTCCTCAAATTTTCCTGTTGACCCTCAAACAGTTATACATGGGTTGATAGTTTCCTGGCTTCAGTGAACTATCTATTAGAGATGAAAATTTATGTTATGATATTGTCGCAACAAAGCAGTAAAAGCGTAAAAGAGGTTAATTTGGCCGTGAGCTAAAGAAAGCAGGTAAAGGCAAAAGAAGGTGAATGGGTGAAACTGAATGCTTTTTCTCTGAAGGACATGGTTGCTGAATATTCCCTCAGCTTCTCCTCTCCGGCTCATTTCCCTTCCACCTTGTCTTTCCATTCTTCTGACTGGCTTACAGCTTCAGACTGATTTACAAGCCAAAAGTTCATATTCTATTCCTTGTCAAACACTGCCCAAATGACTACAGTCCCCTTCGTACTGTTAGTCTTTACTATGAAATTACAGCTATGAAACTATTTTTGTTGTACATCTTTTATTTATTATATTTTGAAATTCATCCATTTCATCCATTTTCTACCACTTATCCCGTTAGAGGTCGCGGGGGGGGGGGGCTGGAGCCTATCTCAGCATCTTCGGGCGAAGGACACCCTGGACAAGTCGCCAGTTCATCACAGGGCTGACATATAGATACAAACAACCATCCACAGCAAAATAAGTCACATTTTGGCCTAAAAAATATTTGCTTTATATTCTTGTGATGTACTGAAGAAACAGTACTACAAGGCACATTTTAAAATATACAAAACAACCACTGCAAAAGCCACATTACAAACAGATATTATTAAATTAAAAAAGAAAAATTACATGTATTTTGGACCATCAGCCCACAGAAATATTTGCCCTTAAGCTTTTCCTGTAAACTACTCACGCTCTCAAAAGGAATTCAGTAAATGGTGATTGTAAAAACAGTGGGTAGACAAAGCTTCGATCCAAAATAAAGGTCATGTTTGCTTGTTTAACTCTTCACTCAAAATCATCACAGACGATTCGCTGACTATAGAGGAAATATAAGGTTCCAGGGTGACTGTTTGTATTATTATAGGTGTAATGTAAAGGGAGTTGATTTTTGAGTGTCAACATTCACAGGCTTCCAAATACTGACACTGACTTACACATTGCATCTAAAACACTTGTGCTTCTATAACAAGTCAATTTCTGTTGTAAAAAACATAATGTTAATAATTATTAATAAAACATAACAAAAACATAAAGTAAGAACAGATAATTATGAGTGATTTCCTCATATATGTCAACACAGGAACTAAATTAATGAGTATGTCTGTACATCTACCACAGTATATGTGGTTGTATTGTATGAATATTTGTGTTTGAATGTGTTTTTGCAAGTCAGAGTGCACCAAAATATCTTGCTTTTTACTTCATAAATCCATCAGCTCCTAGATTAAATAGATTTTACATAAGAGACAGCGAGAAAAAAAAAGAGGTCCTCTAAAGGAGCTTTATGATGATTTACCTCTAAACAGGTGTTTTGTTATTGCAGTACATATGCAGATTGATAATTCAGTGTGAAATCAATGTGACATGGAAAGGGCAGGAGAGTGGTATGGATTTTCCTGTTTTTGCTTTGGCATGGCTATCAATCCCTATAGGCAATATAGGAAAAGGGACAAAGGTGAGAATGAACAAGACAAATGCTAAGTTGCTGCAGCTGGGGTGACGAGTTAAGAAGGTTTTGATTTATTTGCCCTTTATAGGGCATTATAACAACCCAGCACTCCAGTGTGTTTTCAGCAGAAAATATACTTGCAACTGACAACTACCATGTAGATTTTAGGACTTGCTCATGCAGCGTCCTCGGAGTGGATCTAAATTTATTGCATTTGACAAGCGCACATTAGCACTCATTCAAGCCTTGAAGATACAGATCATCACCATGTGGTGTATCAGGTCAGCTACAGAACTGTCCAGTGTGGAGTAAATTCTAATTTAGTATGATAAGGTAATGACAAAACATAGACTGTAGTCTTCTTAGTTTTGTTGTCCTTTTTTTCAATAAATTCTAACTACAAATTCTGAACTTCACATATGTTAAACCCAACAACACTGAAGATATGTGCAATCAGCCGTGTTTGTAAGATATTATGAGATATCAGTTTCTGAGATGTCCCATTCACATGAATTTGACGGATGGACAACCAGAAATAATGTTGGTTTGGACCAAGGTAATTGCATATGTTGATGCATAGTATTAGGAGTGTGTTGTTTAGAACGCTAGAGTAAACAGTTGTTTAGGGCTGGGTTGCTAGTCAATACCTTTAACCTGTCAGCTGAAATATCCCAGTACTACATATCGTAATTTCAAAACTTCTCTCTCAATTCCTGCATTGGCTTTCGTTATATAATTTGCATTTTTTTTTTTTAAAAAAAGATGCCCACATGGACAACCTGAGAGCATAACGCTTCTGGCAATAGCTGTCAACATCAAAAAGAAGAAAGGAAGAAAATAGCATCAAAAAGGGTTCCGTGTGTGTATCTGTGAAGCAGCTGTTGTGTGTAAGCCTCACTCTGAGATAATGAAAACAAAACATTTCTTCAGGCGATTACACACTAATTAATACATAAATATTAGTACATTCCATTCACGCCTTGCCCTGCATACTGGATGATATTTTCCACTTTTCTAGTATTCTATATATTTAACAACAGCTCACCAGATGAATCAATAATGTTGACTATCAAGCTGTTTTAAGTTCAGGTTTTCTTGGTCTTTGCTAACAGATGTTGAACATTAGTGTCACAAATCATGATACACACACATACACGAAAATGCACCTAAAGTAGCCGACAGGGATTAAGTGGTCAGTGTGGAATATACAGTAGAATGGTGTGTGTGAGTGAGTGTGTTCACGTGTGTGTTCAATATGTCTATTTTCTGCAAATAATAATGTGATACTATCAGCGGCTGTGTAGTCGAACTTGCTTTGTCAACTGGAGAAAAAGTCTTGCATGTGGGGTCAAAAAGTCGAGTTGAACTGAAATGGAGGCAGTAAATTCAAAGAGAGAAAAGTTAATTACAAAGTAAAAGTAAAAAAAGGACCTTGAGCTGTTTCCAGAAGAGGGCATCCTGTAAAACTGCAAATCATAGATTAAATTTGTGAGTCTGTCAGTCAGCTAGTGTTCAGACCTACCGTCCCTCCGCTGCTGTGTTTTTTTAAAAAAATGAACTCTTTGCCTCCAGTTATGAAGGAATATGGCTTCCTATCACTCTGAGCAGTGACCTCAATTGGGGAGCCATATTCAATACAACACACAGGAGAGATGAGAGGCAGCAGTGAGCTGCCCAGGCTGGCTGCAGGGGACAGATAAAGCTTTTAGAATTCACAAGCTGTCATCACACCATCCCTGAGACTTACCCACCTCACCCCTCCTACATCAACCCCAGGTAGCAAAAGGGACGTTAGGTGAAAAGGTGTGAACAACAATACAGCAAATGTTCATGCACGAGGGAAAGTGTCTTTGTTCTTTACCAGCTGACACTGAAGTTGGAATGAAAATGGAAATTACATAAGTTTTTCATACAAGCAAGCAGATTTAATCAGCGCAAAGCCAGAATCTTACTTTTTACTACTAAGTCTTTTTGGTAAAAATGGTCACAACCCAATTTGTAATTAAAATAGGGTAAAAGAAAGGGTCATGGAATGGTAGGAAGGGAAAAACAGCAGCAGAGTCAGTCAAATGTCACTGACAGACAGCAAAACTAAAAGTAAAACTAAAAATGGAGGCAGTTTCAGATGGGGTAGAGGGGTGAATTAATTTTGGCTGTACCAATGTGTTTGAGCACCACCGATGATGACTCCTGGCAGAGTCCTGCGCTCTGTCAAACACAGTCAGCATGTCAGGTGCAACAGCTTGATCCGGATGTTGTGGTGGAGTCAGTTCTTATTAAGATGAGTATGTAATCGTCTGAATCCCCTTTTGCTCATAAGTATGAACATTAGCCAGGTGCAGGTTTCACTCCAGACTGTGTTAGCATGGCTCCCAACGTGGATCTCTTTCCTTTCCGAGCAGGTTTGACTGGTCTGACTGAACATGATTGCCTAAAAAAAATCTGCTGCTGCTAATCTCCAACCTCAGTGCAAATTCCTCTCTTAATCTGAAGACATTCGTGCACTTATATATGCAAGTTCCACATTTTGCAACAAGCTAAACACATACGGACCATAATGGTTTCTGATCAAACAAGTTCAAGATTATTAAATCAAGAAAAGGTGACGTAAAGATAGATACAATATATGGGTATGAGAGCAGGACGTAGAAATACACTGAAGAATGAAAATTCGACACTTAAAGAGGCAGAAAAGGATTAAGTGGAGGATAAAATAAAGACGCAGCAGCAGCGGCAGGCATATTAGGAGCTAGAGAAATTGAGTAAGTGGCGGACTGCCATGTTCGGCATTGCAGGACAAAACAGACCCATTTAGGTGTCTGCAGTTGAGACTCCTCAATGGCAATAGTGCTTCCTCTGCTGCTGGTTTCAGGGACGTGCCTGGAGTGTAGAGCAGCCCTCTTCCTGTGGCCTGGGGCCTTAAATCAGTTCTGTACTAGAACAAGCAGCTGCACTCACACTCTCCCCCGCTGTTTTGTCTCTCTCCCACATTCTCTCTCATGGCCAACAGAGATGACCTATTTGCTCACTGCGACCCCGAGGTGAGACTTAAGAGGGCAATGTTGACCTTGAATTTGACAACATTCAAGGTATTCAATCCTGAAACAGATTTGGTAATGGAACGGTGTGAAGAAGTACCAGCCAATGGGGAGCCCTGAAAGGACAAATAGATATGACAGAGATGAAGATGAGTTTCTCACAAAACTGGAGCTGATGCAAGGCCACAGACATTCAAGAAAGTGATAAAGGTAGGTCTGAGGTACGCTGTCCTGCCAGAGGGGAAGAGATTTCAGAGTCTTATTCAACCTGGCCAGCCTGTGGATACATTGAGCAATAATCAAGACAGGCATCATCACAGCTGGGGTGTCCTTGCTTCTATCCCCTGGGTGGCCTAATTTACGAAAGCAACATGACTTTGAACCCTGTTGGGTTTTAACCTTACCTGAGGATGCCAGGTGTTAGTGCATCCTACAGTTGTTCATGTTCATTTATAATGCATGACCTAGAGTACAAGATTCTTCCCTGAGGGTACACGGGCAAATGCATAATTTATAACAGATTCCATGAAAGCAGATGTCATAGAGCTCTACCTCTGGAAATGTATTTTGTAAAAAAAAAAAAAGAAATCCTACTGATGACAATACTCCTGGCAACAAGAATTTCAGTGATTTGTTAAAGAAAAATCGGTATCAAATGTAAACTCCCTCCTGATATTCAACGGGGAGAAAAGGAAGTAGACGGCTGAGTTATAACCATCATACAGACTCAATCTCATTTTTACTTAGTAGGAAAATGACTTGTGCTCTCTTCAGACAGTAAAAGTTCCATCTTTAGGGCTGAAGGTGTTCCAGTGAATGTGTCGTCAGCTTCGGAATTAGATGCGTGCCCTGTATTTCTCCCCAGTTTGTCTGCAGAATGCAAACTTAATTGAATGGCTAAGAGAAATGATTAAGATCTTACAGGCATAAAAATACATCGGTTATCAAGGTTTTATTCTGAGATGTTGTCTATTCCACAACATCCATTAAATGAAATTAATTCCCAACAAGGACAAGTTATGTTGCCATGTCATCACTCCATTATGAAGCATAATTAATTAAATAGGGCTAATTAAAAATAGAAATGCACCAAAGTCCTGTAATGTCAAATATAATGGAAATCATTCTTTTTAACAGGCCACAAAGTATTAGGAAGATTTGCATGTGCCCTTATATAAGTAGTCCAAAAGCGATTTTTCTATTTATTACAGATGTTTCTGGCAATGAGAAAATATTACACTTTTTATACTATGTTTTAATATTTCATTATCTTCCATCTCGCCTCCTCCCTGCCTCATCTCTCTGTCTTCTCATAAGCAGTGATTCATTAGAGTCTTTTTGCACCATAAGCTCATTTAAACACTGCGATTATTATGAGCTGTGCACACTCAGTGCTTCATAAAGTGTCTATCCAATCTATCGATCTAAGTTTGTCTCATATTTGAGGCTCCAGGTGCTTCCAGCTGTTGTTTTGCACTCTATTTATTTCCCAACCTGTTTGCATACCGCAGCCAGCCAAAGTCCCCCCCCCACACACACACACACACACACACTTACACACGCGCACACACACTCTGACAACAACACACACTAATGGCCCTGTGATGAGATGCTTGACCATGAAGATGAGCTGACACAGGGGAAGGACCCAATGTTCGGGCCAGTGCCTGCAGTGAATTGAGTTTAATTTATGAATGCATAAAAAGTTTTATTGTCAAGGGCCCCTGCATTTTCTTGAAAGTGAGGTTGTAAATTAAATCATCGCAATCATGAATGCATGCCCGCAGCGCAGCGCACACACACAGGCTCACGATCAGACAATGTGGCAGCTGAAGAACAGGGCCAGTGTCCAGATGGTTTAACACCAGGGAGTAATAACCTCATACTTTTACCGTCACACTTAATGTGTTATTTACAAGAATTGATTGTACATTTGCAAGTAAAGACATCAGTAAAATATGTTTTTGAATGATTTGAAGAGGGGACAAGTTGCATTACTTATACAGCAATGTATTAACCTAATCATCGACTTCATATAGTGGCTTTAAAAATAGACACAGCGTAGTATGACTTCCTAAAATACAATAAAACATCAGATCATAAAAGAAAACGTTTACTTTTAACACTAAAAGCTAAAAATAGACTGGCGTTTAAAGGGTTAAATCAAATATTTCTTCAATTTTCGTCACACTTTGCACAGAAATCAACGATCATTGTGAAGAAAGACAATATCACAGAGGCCTCAAGGCACAATATTTCATCTATTCATTTCATTTCATTAAATTTTCATAAACCGCATCTTTTGGTAAAACTCTTGTCTAAGCGCCATGAGCTATCATCTTAATTATAATTTGAACCTGCAGGCTTAAATTTTATGGCCAAATAAAATCGTTGGTGTCGATGAAGTATGTTAATGAAAATGTGATTTTAAGTGCAATTCTGCATCTGTTGTTTTGTTCCACTGATTATCTTACATCCATTCCTTCGATCCATTATCACTGTGTGCTCATATAAGACCGAGGATCTGCTGGATTCATACTTCAGGCTGAGAGAAGTTTTAATCTCCATGTGACCTTGAGATATTGTGATTTGGTGAAAAGTCTCATCATGCCGACTCAAACAAAAATATAACTTACTGATCCATGATGTGAAAGTGGGTTGTATAATAAAGCCCAGTTCTGTAAGAATGATAAAATCCGTGGGTGCCTTGGGAGCAGAAAGGTTAGTGTGTATGCTACAAAACGCTAACATGCAATTCCAGCCAAGGGCATTTTTTTCATTTTATACTTCTTCTCTCTTCACCCTCATTTCCTGCTTTTGTCCTGGCTATTAAAGTGTTAGATAAAGACAAAAATGCCCCCCAAAAACCTTTCCAAAATTGATTAGGTCATTTGCAAAAACAGATAAACATCTTTCTTAAAATGAATATGAATGAATAGCGAAAATGAACTAGTGTATGAGACCAAACAAGTTAATCATATGTGTAGATTTATATGTCATTCTGTGTAGGTTTTGCCTGAAGCCGAATTTGATCATTGTTACATGTTTGACTGCACTGCGAATATGGTAGTGGCCATTAACATTTAAATTTAGAGGACTTTCAGCTGAGGTTTATATTTGTTGTGTAAGACTACAATATGGCAAATAAATATACTTTGTCCACTTTGTTTAATTATCCTTTAATCCCATTTGGCTTTAAGTAATCCAAATCTAAATTAATCCAACTTGGAAACCCACTTATGTTTTTTCAACCAGCCAGATTTCGGAGCCGATTCAATGCCCGCTGGGCCTCACTCTCTACCACACCACTTCGACCGAACGAACTTTCCTTAATAAACTGTTAAACCTTGTCCCAGTTTTTCTCTGTGTCCGCACTTGGGTCCAAGCTCAAAAGGAAACCTAACAAACCCAACAATAAAACAACTATAATAAACACAATACCGGGCAAAATGAATGAGGTGAGATGGGATGAGAGTTCTGGAGAGTCATCAGGCTAGCACGGTCATATGCGCAAAAGAGTCTCTGCTCACTGGGACCAGGACTGACTAGACTCCTGATGTGGTTGATTTTTCTTTCCTTCTGTCCACCTGAATCTCTCTGTACCTTCAAATGTCACTTGCATCCATGTCCCGACTTCCTGTGTTGTCTCTGTCCATCCCGCCCACTCTCTCATGACTCCTTTCCTTCCTCAGCCTCGCCATTGGATAATCCAAATTGTATATTGTCTGACAGTAATTGATATACCTCCTGCAAAATGAAGTCTGAACACAAGGGAAGCCTGTGAAATGCAGCTCAGATATGGAATAATACATGCTGGTGCCTATGACCCCATCAAAAATGTATGTGTTTTGACACATTTTCTTAGCTTATATCCTGTTCTGCCGACCAGTGAGAAACAGAAATACGTAGAACGGGGGAGGAAATTTGTATGGGCAACCCATGTACCAGGAAATTGTGCCGGAGTAACGGATAAAACACAACAGTGAGTTAATGAATGTTTCATTTCACGCTTCAAACATTCTTAGAGGCACACCTCTGAGTCAACTGAGAATCTAGCATTTGTGTTTAATATCCACACTCAAAAAGACCATTGACAAGGCCCCCCAGACAGAAGATCAATAACAAGGCAGGAGGCATGAATCATAAAAGTGATTAAAAAAAAAAAGTGATAACAGATGTCCACTGCCTTTTAAAGTTGGACATGGGCTTCAAGAATATAGCTCTAAATGATAGAGGAAAGTAGAAAAAGGAGACTAGGTTTTTATATAATAATGCTAATAGAGCTATTTCGAAGGCACGTCGTTATTTGTATTTTTGTAGAATCAAACAAAAACTGACCTACAATATTTGTGCTGAATTGAAATTGTTTATAGTACACAAAGTAGGTGTGCTTATTTTTCCAAAACAGGATTCTAGAAAGAAAGACCAGTGCATAAAGAGCTGTGCTAGATGCCATGCTGATTGCTGGTATGCACAGCTATTTCTGTGTAATCGGACATGAGAGGAAATGCCTTTCCAAGTTAGTGTGAGGTTGTCTCTATTGATCACCTTCTCTCAGAGATAATGAGTCAACTCCGGCTCTGTGCTCCAGGGTAGGACCAATCTGGAGCCTCAATCAGAGCAGCTTCACATTTAGAATGGGCGTTTCAAGCAAAACTACTATTCGATAATCACTGGGAGCTGTGGATTCTTCGAAGAGCGCTACTCTCCTGCACACACAGGTCACATACAAAGATAAAAGTTAACGGCCATTATCAGTTAGGGAAAAACATCAGATTTGAGAAAAGAAAAATGAATTGGGTCACTTTCAACCCTGGTGTGAACATAGCCAGAGAAGGCGAGAGAGAGAGAGAGGCATTCACACTTTGTCAACTCAGTCGTTTTATTTTGATGTCATGTTCTTTTCATGATGCAAGCCTTGCCTGAATCAGTCAGAATCCACACCAGATTCTAATTAAACTGTCAAACCAAGAGTACAAATAATGATTATGTCACACAAAAACACAGCATATTTTAAGGCAACAAGGTTCCTGCTTTCATGACTAAAAAAAAACAACAGACTTATGTCTGTATTATTCAAATAACAACTCATCAGTGTCAATATAGCTTGTGTGAGTATCTTTTCAGTCAGTACTGCAACAAACTGTTGAGTGCATCAGGGGAAAATGTGTGCAAGGATAAGTAGTAGAAAATGGATGGATTATTTTTTTTATATATATAATAATCAGTTATTCTACATATGTTATTATTGAATGAGGCATCTTATTATCTTATACCAACATGACAAGAATGAGGATGTCCTGACATGGAGAGCACCGAGGAAAGTTGATGGCTCAACATCTATTTTTTTTTTTTTTATTACAGTGAATTAAAATTTTCAAAAGTTGACACAGACCCATAAGCAAATCTTTTTCCCATCAGTTTAGCTCAACCAAAACAAAGATACTCACATCTTTCCTGCTCACATAATTGTGGCTGTCCTGCACGCCCTCAAGATAGCAGGAGATCTGAAAAACTGCTGCTATTGCTCTGAGACAAGGCGTGGTACACATGCCCAGCACAGAGCCTGAGGGCATCGCTTGGCAAGTTTTCAAACAGCGATGTTGGGTTTCCCCCCCCCCATACACTTTGTATCCGGCATAAAATCAAATCCACAAAACATGAATCAAGTCATTCCTCTGCTGACTGAAACAGCAGTGTTTCTTCAGAGCCGGACTATAGTGATTAAAGGGGATGAGACCCAGAGAAAGACACCCATCACACGTCCAGCCTGTTCTCCCATCAACATCCACTCTCACCTTCCTTGTCTCCTCTGCTCAATCCTCTGTTAGTGCTGCTGCAACAAGTCAGTGACTTGAATTTAATCAGCCTTCATCCAAACAGAGATGTGGCCCAAAGCAAGACTGGCTGAGTGAGGGATTTGTGAACGAGGAGCATGTTCCGATTTCTAATTCTGAAAACAAGGCCAGGCAGACAGTGCTAACATTGTTGCAATGGTAAGGCTCACCCACACCATGTGTGTGTATATGTGATTATGAGGGAGGGAGTGGAGGGTTAACCGCTGAGCTGGGTGAGGCCAAGGCCAGTCTTCTGAACTTCAAAGCCCTGATAAAGCAAGAAATCAAACCGAGTGACTGGAACTGATCTCTCCCATTTTCCAGACAGTTATCGCACACAGAAACACAACATAGTGCCCAGCACACACAATGTAAGGAAACAGCCTGCGTCACATTTCAAACATTTTATTGTGCAGCACTTTCGAAAATGTAGCACAGCATCATATTTACATATAGCACATCTTTGCCATAACGAAGCATGTTTAAACTTTTTATTGATGAATAAAAGCATGTGGATTCCTGAGAAAGCTTTCAAGATTATTTGCCACCCACAAATTCATTAGGAAGCTTTTTCTTTTGACGCGTCTGTATACTTCAACCACCCACCCTCATTGAAAAACCTCAAAGCATACACACAAATATATGGAGAAAAATGATAAAAGAAAATCTTCCCCTAAGCAAATCCCCTACATTGTAGAGAAGTTTCACCCTGTTTGAAACTTTACAAAATGTTTTTGATAAAATAAAAATCTATGAAAATTTTCCAACCTCGAACGGGGAGGTGTTCTGCCGACTGCCCCCCCAAATGAAATTCATTGGAATTTCCACCTCTCCAAGTCTTTCACAGACACTCCATCACGTTTTACGTGATAAATAGTCCTACTCTCCACAACAAATAATTATTTTGCCTGAAATGTCCTGCATTTGCACATAGGCTCAAGTAGATGGATGCTATTATTGAAATGGGTCCATCACAGCTGTCCGCTATCAAAAAAGATGGTGAGATTACGCAGTAACTTCTATATTTCTCCAGCACACATTGTGTTTGTTGTGATCAGCCTCAACCGTGTCGCACACGCTCCACATGACCCCGAACACAATCATGCTTGTTCTTGACAGGCTCACAAGGGCAAAATAATGCGTTTGACTAATGGGTATGTCTGCATTGGAATACAGTTTAATTTACAGAGATGACCCACTGTGTGCACTTTACTCACAATCTTTGACGGGTCAGACATGGTTTGGATTTGATGGGTGCTTTGTCATAACTTTAATTGCAGATAATCCCGAATCAAGAGGAACTCTGGCATTAGAAAGACCGTGGACACAGTGTCCTTATTCCTAAGCACGTGTGTTTCTAATGTTTCTTTTCTCACTTGACATGTACATTAAAGTCTCACTGTGACAGAAGAAGCATGGGGACAAAACTACATCTCATGTGTGTCCTTGTACTTTGTCAGCACAAACCCACATTAGTTGGCCTCTAATTAATTGCACTTCCTTTATGATGGCTTATATCCATTAGTGAGGCTTAAAATGTAGACCCTAAAGTAGGGAGGAAAAAAGTGTTTCCATTATCACATGTAAAACAGCCATTAGAAATGTTCCCCTGCCTTATTTACATGGTGTCTAAACATTAAGAGGCGGGTCAGATATTGCTTTTAAAGTGGTCATCACAACCTTCTGCCTCAAACGCACACTTGTGGCGCCCTCTCTGACGCTTTCATGGCAGTGTCACTCATAATCTCTGTGCGCTTAAAGTGCTCATTCACATAAAATATTGGAGTCTTTCCAATCCTGCTGCCACTGAGGAGAAATGTTACGCAGCAGCAGCGCTGCACTTGGTCAGTGAGCGCCCGGTGGCATTTTCCATTACTAGAGAGTCAGTCGCTGCCATCTAGAGATTAAAAGTTATGGCATCATAAACACGGCTTGTGAAATATTTTGGTAACATTTTTGTTGCATTTTTTTTTTTAATCCAAGTATGGCTTTCATGGTAATAATCTCACAATATCCCTAACAGACTGTTTGAATGACATAAAGCTATGTTGTAATATAAACTACTCTCTGGAGAATGTTCCCCCTTCAGATTGTCTAGTAACAGTTACTAATGCATCCAGCAATGTAGTTTTAATCTGCGAAAAAAAACAAAACACTATTTAACAGTGTCACCTTTTAATTGATCAACACTCAGTAACTGAAGACACTGATTTTTGACATTTTGAATATCTGTCTTGCTTGATGCACAGTTTTCAGTTCCTGGACAGTCTAGGGCCTCTTTGCACTTCATAGTAAGACAGACAGTTTGACTGGGAGACAGATCTGGGCTGCAGGCAGCACAGTATAGTACACGGACCCTTGTACTGCAAGGCCATGTTGCTGTAGCTGTGGCACATGCAAAATGTGGCGGAACATTCACAGGAAAATCAAACGGACAAAAGGGGACTCTTTAGGGGCTGTTATGGTCACGCTCTTACAGAGACTTGTGTACACTAAAGCCTGTTGCCCTAATTGACTCATTGGTCGCGTCACTGATCAGACAATGTTGAGGGACAATCCCAGATGTATATCAACCATATTATCAGCACCATCTTGTTGTTGCAACAGTTTAAAAGAGGACAATATCCCAGTAGCGTAAGTATAAAGTAGAAAAGGAATACTAATGTAACGTACCACCCAAAGATTGCGCTTTCCTTTAGTTATTAGAGCAACTTATATTTTGATTGATAACGAGTAGGGCTCCTGAAAAATAAAATATTAGTCAATCCCTGGTCCTAACTAAATATTTCATTACAGCATCTAACTTCAATTGGTCAAATACAACAACAGAAAATAAAAGCATTCATGCATTTCATGAAATAACTGCTATGCAAAATAACCACATACCTCATGCAAATGTATTATTTTGACAGTCCTGTGGATCAAAGAATACATAAAGCCAAAAAAAAACGCAGTTTTCACCTGAAAAACAATGTATATGGTTGTTAAGTAGTGTTGATGATCAAAATCTTGACATCTTTATGCAAAAATTTGAATTCTACATATTGTGTTAATGTGCACGGTGACTGCTGCCTACAGGATGAAATTACTGCTGCTGCTGTAAAGTAAAGGTGTTAATCCTGAATCACTTCCCGTGTTCCCACACAGACACAGAGCAGGAAACGCTAACACAGACATTCAGTTTACACCCATCGTCCACATTCTGAAATACCGAGCAGACAGGGAGATTATCATGATTCTATGTCCATTTGTCTACTGCTTCCATTTTACTCTCGTCTTGTTCATGAAAACATACAATTCATCACAGATTCTGTTATCAATGATCTATTTTTAGCTAGTCAATGTCTCGTCATCTAAAAAAAAAGGTCGTTGACAAACATGTTTTGCCATAGCTTTCATTAACAAAATGAACACTGCCAGGGTTGTTGTGTGAAATTGACTGTCTCACTCCTCCGTGTCTGTTTTTTGACAATCAACATCACGTGTAGCAAACATGGAGCAGAAGCCAAATAATGTAAAACGCTGCAGCGAGTCAGGTCGCAGCCGCCGCTTTGCTAGAATGGTGAAAATATTCATTCATAGACATTTTCTCTCGTCCCACAATTTATATTGCCATATTGCCTAGCCCTACAAAAGTGTGAAAATTGACATTATTAAGTATCTTCAAAAAAAAAAAATTGGCATCATGTTGTGTACAGTGGTTGGGGAAAACCTGCTCACAGTATGAACTGACTGTCATAGAGCTACAAAACCACGCCTGGGGTGAAATAACAGACGGACCAGGTTTATAGGGTAATAATTTAAGTTTAAAGGCTCCCATAAGAATGAATAAATTTGTTACTAAACATTAACAATGTTTGCAAATTAACTTTAGCACAGAAAATGAAAAGCACAGGCGAATAACTTGTATTGTGAATTCTCTGACTGCTTCTAAACTTGATGAGGAACAACATTAATACCAGCAATTATAACAGTTTGTGAGTGCACATATTGTGACCAGAACGACCTTGAAATACACTTAACACCCCTGATTCTAATTTGATAAAAATGCTCCACTCCCTCCAGTTTCATATGCCCTTTAAAATTCTGTATGTTTTTCTACGACTTTCTGAGAAGGAGACTATTATGCAGACTGTGACAGTAAAGATACCTTAAGGACGAAGGTACAGTAGAAATGACCAAAGTCACCACTGCGAAATAAAAAAAGTCGACCTTGGGGCCATATTGAGTGTTCCAATGCAAATTCTATTTACTGAGCTGAATAGAAATCTCTTGCAAGCGAATGTCAGTGCTATAGTGGTTTATTCTGCATTATACATGAGAGCAGCTGATTCCAATGCCACTCCAGCCTTTAGAGCTAAAATTATAGTTCTACAGGTACATACCTTATACGTAATATATTGCATAGAAACTAGTATTAGTGTTATATCAGAACTGTAAACGCAGTAGTGGGCCCTTATATAACCTATCTGAAAATGCAGTGTGCAACGAGGTTTGCTGCTTCAGCTTCACAGACATTATCATGGATTTTTCATTAAACAGGGACTTGCTAAAGCAGCAGAACTGAGTTTTAATTTCAGTGATGTACGATGCCCAAACAACCACAAAGCTATGTATGCAACAGAGCCAAGCCTAGTAACCAACCCACATATGAGAGCACACTACAAGAGTGCAAGAATGCATGGCCTGCCAACATTACTACAGTAAACAAAAAGCAACATGCTATTTTTTAAAAATGCCAGATAGCCCAGCATCTATGACATATGTCTTTATTTTCACCAGTGATAGTAATAACCAAAAAAATCCCTGAAGCTTACTGAAAAACAGCAACAGAGGAAAAGACAGCAGCACAGCAGGATAAATTATCAGGGTGTCACCATGAAAGTACAAGATCTCCTGAACAATTTGCATTTTTTTGGTACAGATGGGACCCATAACGATAGAGACATGGCTGAATACAGATGTGCACGGCACAGTGCTGGTGGCAGCACTAATGATTCTACAGCATCCATCATTTCCTAGGATATAAATATAAAACAAATTACAAATTATGTTTTTAATAATGTCAGCCTGATTCCATTGTAGCAACACTGAATCCATTACAGTCTTGTATATGAGATGTTCATTATGTCTAATATGCAAAAACTGCAACACTGACCTTCAACTTTTATGGCTGATATTGAAGCTAGAAGCAGGACACACGATGGACAAGTTGGGTTAAATTATTGGTAGTGGGAAACATGTAAGGGTTTTTGGGGTTTTTTTTGTCTTTACTTATTATTGATACATTTCCATATTTTAGCAAACACAGACAGAATGCAGCCAGTTTACACACAACGCAGGTCAAAGGGACAAAAATCAGGTGGTCATACATATACCTGGCCAAAGGGATAGAGAGAATAATGATATCGATAATGATAGTGTCTTTTTCAGTTTTATTGCTTTAGGGGAAAAAAAACAACATCAGAGTTAATTATTCACACACTGTCTCACTGCTGAAACGTCTCAAGTTATAACTGTCAGGTACCAGGTCTGGAGGATCCAATATGCAGAGTCTACAGGGAAGTTCTTAATCAAAATCGTTCTAATCTGAAAGTAGGTCGACACCGGGAGATCTAACTAGATAGCAAAGGTGCAGTTTAAGGGACAGGCAAACTCAGTAGTCGTGAAACAAAACAAGATCAAAACACAAGGAACTCACTAGGAATTAATGCTGGACTGCTCACTGGGAAGAAAAGGCAAACTGGCCAAGGAGGAAGGGAACACAGGGGTTAAATACAAGGGAGAGAGGTAGACAATTGGACACAGGTGTGACGCATTAGGGAGAGGGAATAATCAGACACACCTGGGGGACAACACTTGACAGGACATGGGAAGTAAGACACAGACAGAACTTCAAAGTAAAGCAGGAAACACCAAATGACCCTAACAGACAGACACTTGACACTAGCAGACCCTGACAATAACATCTATCTAACCTTCTTTAGGTAGTTTCTCATTATCAGCCAGTACACTTTTGTCTCCCTAATCTCCCTGGCAGGCAAATCAACTTAAGGGCATCATTGACAGCACTGCGCTCTATAACCCATAGTCAGCCTGATGACGCCGTTCGCTTCATACCACTTGGCAGGGCGGGCTGAGCCTCATCTCTGCCCTGCATAAGACAGATGATTTATAGTTAGTGTAACTTTTTAGCATTTGTCATAAACAGGACCCACGGGAACTTTATTTTAAGTTTCTCTTTTCATCCCTGAGTATTTGGATAGTATTCAGGTTTGTTTTGACAGATCAAGGAACTCAGGAAGTAATTCAAGCTAAATAAGCGCAACCTTCTCTTGGAGCCAAAGATCCAGCAGCTGTCAAGACAGCAGTGACAGCAAAACAGCATTTTAGTTTTTGTCCCCAACCAAGCATGATATAAGATTAAAAACACTGTTACAGTTGGCAAACTATGGCCACGGTTTATCAGTCCATTATGTCTAGTTCAGTAAGCTGTGCCCACAGTATTTTTTCCATTTTACTAATCCATGCCATGATTAGTAAACTGTGACCGTGGTTTAGCAACATGGCCGTATTAAAAAATTATTTCTGCACCGCTGCTGTAATGGTGCTGCAGTAATGGCAACATGACTTTGCATCATCAACTGCACCGAGGCTTCTGCCTTCTAAAAGGCTGTTTGTTTTCCTTTGCCACTGTTGAAATAAAATGTTGGGTTGTTGTGAGTTGAAGAGTATTATGTGGATCTACTCCGCAGTTAAAGTGTCATAACATAACGTTTGTTGTGAACTGGGGTCACGACAAAAGAAAATCTGACTTGAATTGATCTTTCTTTGTTATTTAGCCTCATATTTCCAGCTCACTTTAAGGGTCTGTATGAATGAATACATGAGAAATTGGATTAAACTAACTACCTGTTGAGGGATTGATTTCACATCTAAGTGGCTCTCCAGTGGCCTTATCTAAATCTATAGCCAGCTGGATTTATTGTGAGCTCCAGTCTGCAATATATGGCGATTACAATATCTACAGTGTTGAAAACACTCTCAATCCCCAGAGAAGGTATTTGAATGGACAGTCCTGGTCAAGCTGGTCAAAGTTGGTCTATAAACACTTTCATGTACAAATTCCACATCTCAATTTAAAGCAGCAGGTAACAAGGAAACAAAGAGGGAAACAGAAAAAGCAAGCCGGGGGACATAAAGATAAAAACAACGAGCCAGAGATGTCTCCTGTGTGATTAAAAACAAACATTCATCGCAGTTGCTGCAAGTTTGCCACGCCATGTTTACTTTCCAGTGTGAAGGACTGAATCCTGATGTCTTGTTCCACTGTTGCACTAAAAAAAGCAAAAAAAGTCAAGTCTCTTCCATGTTAACGTAACATTACAGTTTTACAGCAACATATTCAGTCCAAGGAAAGAAAAAAATGTAGTCATCAAAAAAAGTGTCATGTCATAATCGTACTCATCTTTAAAAAATAATGTGCAGACAGGGACAAATTAATCTGACTTCGTTTATTCGCTTTTACACTCAGCCTAAACTTTATGACAACAAAAGCACAATAGCAGTTCACAGCAAAAATAAGTGTCATGAGGACTTAAATTTACAGTGCTCAGAACAGTGGCTGCCCAGGGAACGGGTAATGACTGTTAATTAGTAAAGCAATGTGGTTCACGTTTGTTTATTTGTCGTGTTATTAAAAAAATGCAATAAAATCAAGCATAATTTTACATGTGGGCAATATACTGTATATAAAGTTTTACGTAAGGTATATTACCCCGTTACAACACAAATTTGTTTAAAACAAATAAATTGAACTAAGGCAGCTGTAGATTTTATTTCTACAATAAAAGAAAACTTGTGGCACACTAATATGTTTATTCTTTGCGTACTGCACCAGAGCACACAAGTTTTGTTAGTTTTAAATATTTATACATGCAACATCTAAGAATTGGTCACCTGTCAAACGTATTTTCCAAAGAAATGGGCGACAACGTATCACCAGATTAACCAGAAACTACTGATAATCATGTCGGCCGTTAGCTAGTCAGCTTAGTAAACCATAAATCTAGTGCAAGAATGTTTGATTGTTTGTTTTTTAGACTTGGCTACGATGAAGCCACTCAGCCTTGCTTCCAGTTTTGCCCAGTGAATACTTTCAGTATTGCAGCAAAATAAATTGTTGAGAGGACACCTGCAAACTGCAAAAAAGGTCAATATCAGGTCAGTTTTGATCATTTGTCATTTTTGATCTCAGGAGCTTTTATATGAATAGTTAGTTTCTTAATAGAGAATCTAATTAATTTGTTCACTCTACCCTGACTATTGCAGTTCTCAGAATACTTACAATTTTGGGTGTGGTGGTCTGGTTACTGACTTTGATCAGAATGGGAATTGCTGGTGTAGTTTACACCACAACAACAATGGGAATTGAAGCTAACACAGCACTGAAGACCAAAGGAGGCTGCTCCAACAACAGTGAAAACAGCTCCAAGATGGCTTATACTAACTTTGACCAGGGCTTTGGCTCTACGAACCAAGAAGACATGGTGGGTTTAGGCTAAAACCAGTGAGTGGAAGGTCAGGCATGGAAACCAGAGACCTTCTATCCCACTTTTGCCTCCATGAAAGTGGTAGAAACTGGTATAACAAGGCAGTACCAGCAGGGGCGAGCTGGTTAGCATGCTAATATCAGTAGATATGTCTGCAACACAATAGTGTCTAGTGTCTGTTATTAGACACTAGACACATTACCTGGTAAAATCATTCACCTCCTCCTACCTGCCCTAAACTCTGCACAACATCTGTATATGCTCTTAGATTTTTACAACTGTCTATACTGTGTATATTTTTGTACTTTTATTTTTATTTTATACTTTTATACCTTTATAGTGTTATATGTCCACTGGTCCTGTACCAGAACAATCTTGCTGCTGTGAAGAATTAATTTCCCTACGGAGATTAATAAAGTCATCTCTATCTCTATCTCTATCTCTACAAAGACCTCTTTGACGTAACTTCATAAATGTTTATCACAATCTGTTTACAATTTTCATGTTTTTTAATGATTTAAGACTTGTTGTCAAAGACACACTCTGACCGCACTGAACACAAATGTAAATGCACCTCCACTCAACATTCAACAATATAACTGTGGTTTTAACGATGCTCTCGCCTCTCTTTCATTGGTTTTCTGCTCCTTCCTCTGCTTCAAAAGTGGGCAGGAGTCCATAAAATAGCACCACATTACAGGATTTATGCAGAATTCTGCCTGTCTGCTGAGAACTGTATGCCCATTGTGAGAACGTGTACAGCACCAGTGAAATGATTAATTCAAATAATGGCTTGAGAGCAAATTCTTGGCAACTCTCTGCAGGCTCAGCTGGTTGTGTTGTTGTTTTTTTTTATTTACGGACGGACAAGAAAAGACAGAGACGGTGTAGCAGTGGAGCATGATCGGATAGTGATCAGATATTGATGTGGACACCGGAGATGCGTATTAACACCAAGTATAAATGTGCGTGGCCAATTGCCGTCCGCTCACAATTGGATCACAAAAAAGGCATTTTTAGGAGGCATAAACTTAATAGGCAACTAAAATTCCACACTGAGTGTCGACCAGATACATTTTCATTATTTGCTCTTGTCCAGCCTCTCCCTTCCTCCTTTCTTCTACCTACCTCCAACCTTCTATCACTGCATGTGTTCAGACCTTTTCAGCAGCACCATTACCCATTCTCTTTGCCAACCCACCACTACACCAAATACACCGTTCACCTGACGACTTCAGGTGAATGCAACGCCAGGATCCACCTACTTGCTCCACAGTCTGAGTAAATGACACAAACTATCACAATATATCAAGTGCAAGTCCTGTGTGGGTTCTCCAGAGTCTTCTTGCCGAATGTGAGTCCCACGTGACTGTTGTCATGTGACAATGCCATGCAGCAGAACAAACGCTTGTACAGTGATGTAGCTCATAGATGAGGTCTCATCACTAAGCCTGTACACGCTCTATAAACAGTGCTGCTTCTCTGTTGTGTTTGCCTGTGCTGTTTCGCAGCGCCAAAGCCACATTCGCACAAAACCCGGTGATTCATTGCATACAAACGTGCTGAAGGGTTCTGACAATGTACTGGTGTCTCTGCTGGGTTTCTCTACACTTACACTGAAAAAATGAGTCATACAAAATGCATTACTTTACACAAGCCGAACAGTTTCAACAACTATCGTCATGGAACGTCCAAATTTTTTCACAAAGTTGAATGGTAGGACAGTTGCTGTGTGCCAAAAACAGGTTATGTGTATTCTTGAACTGGAAATTCACAAACAAAAGTGATAAACTTGTGGAAAACATGTGGTAAAAATAATAACATGTATTTCCAGTTCGTTGCCTGTTTTTTCACTCTAAGAAGAGTGGACTCCTTTCTTTTTGGTCTTTGTTAAAGTTATATACAATAGGGAGTCTGCACGCAGCATTTTATACAGATTCTTCATAACTTATGTGGACCTGACCTCTTGTCTGGCTCGACCTGCTCCGTGTAGTTTAAAATTACTTCATGGAGCTAGGTGGAGAGCCACTTCTTAGAAGTTCCTGAAACCAAAATTAGGCTGATATAATATTTCCAGGCGTCAAAAAATAGTAAAAAGCATCCATAATAATGTTGCATGTTCATTAGATTGAATACAGCAGCAAATATTATATGTGTGGCTGCTGGAGAATGAATCTTCTGTACCTTCATGTTTTTGGTCCTCCCCTGGGTCCCATTTCAATGATCCAGCAACAAGCCATCTGTCATTGCCATTGTTATTAATCTGGAGCTATTTAGTGGATAATGAGATGCTGTCGTGGGTTTTGTGCAGCTTCACATCCCAGAGACGTGTTTCCTGTCGCCGTCAGAGCAGGGA